>JAKOOJ010000001.1:5585000-6270000 GCA_022577455.1 Arizona elegans | reverse complement strand
CGGAAACACAAATAAAAGAACCCACCCATCTTGTGATCACTATTATGAACCACTCATATTTGTAAGTCTCGAAATGTCAAAGCAAGCAGTAAAATATCATTTATATTTTATATATAAATGATATAAATACGCACACAAAATATGATGAAAGCATGAGGCTTGGTGCTGAGGCTTGGAGAATTCTCCTTGTTTAAATAAAGGCAATCTATGCCACAGAGACATTTTTGCATAGGCATTTAAATGCCTAATGGAGCATTTTGGAAAGGATGCTGCTTGGAGATTGAGTTAAAACAAGGGCATCCTTGCTCAAGCTGGTACTTGTTGAATGACATTCTATGAAGAGCTTTGACTCAATCGTGCCTGACACAAACCAAAAAGGATGTGTTTTCTTAAATGGAAAGAAATATACCTTCTTGGTATGGATGCAAGATATGAGTCACTTAGCTTTTTGAAAAGTCTCTGCGTTTCATAAATAAGAAGGGGAAACATTATTTTTCAATATGTTTTCTATGTATTATAAACTTAAGGATTGAATTAATTTTACGCTGACACCAATGGACCTTATGTAGAACACTCTCCATTCTAAATTAGACTTTTTCCTTTTATTTGGTCACATTTAGTTTATATTTACTGCTATTTTGTCATATTTAGTTTATATTTTATTTGGTCACATTTTGTCACCATTAGTTTATATTTATTGCTATAATATATCTAGGGTTTTTTCATTATATGGCCACTATTTTTTTAAAAAAAAACTGTTGTAGTTTTTTTAATCACACAAAAATAATCATTTTTAAGAACCAGGTTCCTCCTCCCTTAAACTTGTCCATTAAACTACACTGACAAAGTTCTATTTATTTTTTTTCCTTGGAAGTGGCTCCCTTATATTCTTTTTACATCTTCTGCTTACTCAGCAAGAAGTAGTCAGTCAATCAGATATAATGGACAGTCAGCAGCTCTTAAGATAGACTTCTTGCAATCAGCAGTTACTCAGAAGGTACCTTTTCATCCTTCACAGCTGAGAATACAGTTCTTCAGTTCATCCCAGCTTCTCTGGTCGCTCTTCTCTCATTTTCCTGTTGAAGTTCACCAGCAACTCCTGCTAGCTCTTTCGTGCTTGCTTGCGTTTTTTTATCTAGTCTTAGTCATACATAATAGTAAGCTATTTGAAATAAATAGAAGTTAATGATGAATCCATTACTTTCACTTGACCTACAATGAGTAAAGCTGGATCCAGTCAAAAGAAGCATTTTGCTGAATCAGATTGAAATAATGAAGTTTAATACAGGATCCAGTTTCCCATAGGGGCCATCCAAATGACTCTGGGAAATTACCAAACCGGGCATGCAACTCCCTTCTAAAATAATCTGTGATGCTCCTGCTTAAGCCCTCAAGAAAACAGGATAGCAGCTCCCTCTTCTGGCAAACTGGCAGACAGATTAAGTCCTGTAGTCTAGACTTCTTGACATCTTGAAATTAAGATTTCTGATGCCTTACATTCTGGCACGCTTGACGTTTGACAAGTTGGGATGTGTGTAGCACTTTAAGCTTACTATAGAGTGACATGTGAAAATAATGTTTTTCAGCATCTGTTCAGTTTGGCAGTAACACAGAGGCTCTAATCTGCCACTGTTTTTTTTTTCTTTAATGCACAGACTTGTTCACATTCATCATGGAACAGGAACCATTGATGTTATTGGAAATTATTTCCTAATTTAGCAGTTGCAGCAGCAGATAAGAAGGGAAACCTCTTGGAGACCAGTTTAAATTCCTAAAGCAACTCAGGGCCTGTTAACATTTCTTCACTTGTCACTTTATTGTAGATAATTTCCCACATAACCACAGCAGGATATATTTTTGATCCTTCTGAAGATCAATTTAGTTGGCTCCAGTGCTCACTTAAAGATAGCCTATTTCTGCAATATTTTGAATGAAAGCATCGGTGTTTTTATTACATGTAACGTCAATTTGAACTATAGTTTTGAACACTTTGGCTATCCCTAAGAATGTTTTTTTCCCTGCTCCCCTGCTACAGAACACCGGGCAATGTGCAGGAAATTTGTGCCCCTTCTTAACTTATTCAATTTAGGCGCCACCTAACTCAAGAAAACTTTTGAGTGGCTTGTAGTGTAGAAATAGTACAATATATTATAATACTGCATAAATAATCAGAGAGAAGATAGGGGGTGTTACTTGGAACCCTGACAGGCATGTTGTGTGCAACACATATGAAAAGGGGCAGGGCCTTCATCACATGCTTACAGATGCCATCTTAACTTTATTGACACCTCAGCCTACAGGCTTCCCCAGTGTAGCACAGGGCCACCAATATTTCCTACTTCAGCAGCCACAACTTTCTTCCTCTGAGTTTTGTCCCATTTTAACGACCTTTCTTGCCACAATTGTTAAGTTAGTAAACACGGTTGTTAAGTGAATCTGGCTTCCCCATTAACTTTGCTTGTCAGAAGGTTGCAAAACGGGATCATGTGACCCCAGGACATTGCAATCATTCTAAATATGAATCAGTTGCCAAGCATCTGCATTTTGATTACGTGACCATGTGGATGACACAACGGTAAGTGTGAAAAATGGTCATGTCACTTTTTTCAGTGCTGCTGTAACTTTGAACGGTCATTAAATGAACTGTTGTAAGTCAAGGATTAAACTGTATTGGAAAGACTCAGCATGTACATAGCAGTAATTTGCTGCCAGATTCCATTGCTATCCTTTAAAAAAAAACAAAAAAACAAAGATACTGTCCTGAAAAAGTCATCTGTCCCCATTTAGCGATATCACCAGAAGATCTCTTGTGGTGCTATCCATTTTGAGGATTGTTGCCTCCAAACTCAGGAACCCTGAATTTTGCATTGATCTGATAAGAACTTGATCCCTGAATTTGAGAGAGAAATTTTTGCCTTTGCAAGGCACTTCTTTGTCCATCCAAAAACATGAATCACCAGGTACAAACTCAAGGTAAACCGCTCCAAACTCGATTGCAGAAAATACAACTTCAGCAACAGAGTGGTCAATGCCTGGAATGCACTACCTGACTCTGTGGTTTCTTCCCCAAACCCCCAAAACTTTAACCTTAGACTGTCTACTGTTGACCTCACCCCATTCCTAAGAGGTCTGTAAGGGGCATGCATAAGTACACCAGCGTGCCTACTGTCCCTGTCCTAATATTCCTTTTTACTTACTCTTTTCAGTATTCAAATTATGTTTATACTTTTACCTGTTATCTTTTATATGCTTGACAAATAAACTTATGATTATGAATTCAGGCAAAGAGCCATGGTGATGCAGTGGTTAGAATGCAGTACTGCAGGCTACTTCAGCTGACTGCCAGCTGCAGTTCGGCAGTTCAAATCTCACCAGCTCAAGGTTGACTCAGCCTTCCATCCTTCCGAGGTGGGTAAAATGAGGACACAGATTGTTGGGGTCAATAGGCTGACTCTGTAAAGTGCTTAGAGAGGGCTGGAAAGAACTGTGAAGTGGTATATAAGTCTAAGTGCTATTGATATTTTTTTGGGGGGTGGGAGGGAGGAAGAATCAGGTTTTTAAATAAGGTGCAGAAACAAATGACACATACATTTGGTACTATATGTGATACACCAGAAAGCAAGGACCAAATAATAAAAGGCACTGATTACATGTGAGACTTGAACAATAGAAAACATTGATTGTGGATAACGTTTCACAAGTGGCAAATTTATGGGTTACATTATACTCTTTCCCAGCTAAGTTTGTATTTTGCTTAATACTCCCAGAATACCTTATTGTTTTGTGTTGGAAAGGCAAGTTCTTGCATTAAAAAAATGGCTTTGGCTAAGAGGGAAAACAACTTTCTGAAGTTAAAAAAGAAGCCTAAATTGCCACGTTAAAAGTGCTAATATCAGCAAATTAACATAAAATGTTAATAAAGGTAGTCTTTGACTTACAATCATTTGTTTAGTGACCGTTTGAAGTTATAGGGATACTGAAAAAGTGACTTTTGACTATTTTTCACACTTATGACCATTGCAGCATTCCCATGGTCTCATGATCAGAATTCGGACACTTGGCAACTAGGATTATTTATGATGGTTGCAGGCTCCTGGAGTCATGTGGTCACTTTGTGTGACCTTTTGATAAACAAAGCCAATAGGGAAACCAGATTCACTTAACAATCGTATTACTAACTTAACTGCAGTGGCTGCAGGTTGACTCAGCTTTCCATCCTTCTGAAGTCGGTAAAATGAGGACCTAGATTGTTGGGGGCAATATGCTGACCCTGTAAACTGCTTAGAGAGGGCTATGAAGCACTGTGAAGTGGTCTATACGTCTAAATACTATTGCTATTTACTTAACAATTGTGGCAAAAAAGGTTGTAAAATGGGGGCAAAACTCACTTTACAACTATCTTTCTTAGTAATGGAAATTTTGGGCTCAATTGTGGTAATAAGTAGAAGACTACTTATAACAAAGCCTTCAGGTAACTGGAGGAAGAAAGTTGTGGCTGCTGAAGTAGGAAACGTTGGTGGCCCTGTGCTACACTAGGGAAGCCTGCAGGCAGAGGTGTCAAGAAAGTTAAGATGGCAGCTGTGACCTTGTGATGAAGTCTCTGCCCCTTTTTACATGTGTTGTACACAACATGCCTGTCAGGGTTCCAAGTAACACCCCTAATGAAAGAAGACTCTGAGGCTAGAAGTTTCTCAAAGTTCCATTTTATTAGAGATGTCATATTGGCATATCTGGGGGAAAAAAACCCTAATCTGAAAGCTTCCAGGTTTTCCCCACCCAAAAGAAAGTCCAAATCCCTTCCCCTGCACCCACATATCCATCAAATGCACCATCCCAACTGGAGATGGACATGCACATGTCCAATCAATGCACCTTCCCAACTGGAGATTCCTCCTACTCACACCACTCCAGGTGCAGGCAGAATGTCCTTGACTCCCAGAGAAAAGAATGTTATTATGGCTAGATATCTCTACAACTCCATGCAATTCCCCCTCCCAGTTTCCCACACTAAGTGTGGCAGCCCTGAAGAGCCAAAGAAATAGATGGCCACAAATGCTTCTGATTATGCTCCCCAAAACTCAGAGTTGGCTAAATGGTCTGCCTAACAGGTATGCCCACAGGTTCCTGCACTTTCTATAGGAAGCCAAGGGAATACATATGTTCCTTATTTCAGTACCTGGAATACTGCATTTATAGCCCATGCAATCCCTTTGATTTGTAGCTGCTAAAGCATCCTTCAAGTGTGTCACTGAAATTTGACAGTAACAAATATATGAATTTCCCAGTTTGGCAGGGACAAAATATGTGACGATGGCACCCTTCAAAATCTCTGCAAACCTCTTGAAATCCTCTCAAAAGATCCTGAGAAAGACAGACAAAGGTCACAGCTTTAAAAAAAAATGCCCCTTTTTGCTGACAGTGGAAACTGTCAGGATAAGCTGATTTTCTGATATAAAACAATTAGTTCCAGACTACAGCTAATTAGGAATGTATAGAAAATAAAAAAGGTTCAATATTTCATTAATTTCATAAACTGTATAATTTTATGGATTTCGGATCGTGAGCATCTGGGCCAGCAGTCCCATCCTTTAGTGCCTGTAATGGTCCCTGCCCTACCCCCACCTGACTTTCATTTTTCACAATTAAACATCGATAAATCAGAAACTGACATACTATGAAGAAAAGTGTCAATCTCTGGTATCAAGTTATTTAAAAAAATGTGTCTGAGATAGTAGAACAGTCTGTTTTTAGTAAGAAACTGAGGATTTTCACACCGAGAAGGCTATTAGTTGGGAATGGTTTACTGCAGGGGTATCCAACCTTGGCAACTTTAAGACCTGTGGACATGCTGGCTGAGGAATTCTGGGAGTTGAAGTCCACAAGTCTTAAAGTTGTCCAGATTGGATACCCCTGGTTTAGTGGATTCCTGCACTGAGTAGGAGATTGGACAAGGCCCTTCCAATTCATACATTCTGTGATTCTGTTGAGAGGCAGTTAATATAGTGGTTAACATATCAGGGTGCAAACTAGGAGATAGTTGCACATTAGGCACAGAGCCAGCTGGATAGCTTTGATCTGGTCCCACTTTCTCAACTCTAGGAATAAAGCAATGGCAAGCCACTTCTGAAAAAAAAAAAAATCCAGGAAAACTGTGACGATTTATCCAGGCAGTCACCAGGAGTTAGCATTGATTTGAAGGCATCCCACCCACCAAAGAAAAACAATTATTAACTCATCAATACTTTTAGAAAATGAAAAGAAAGGCTGAAAGACTGAAACTGGTTGTAGTGGAAGTGATGATAAACTTGACTCGCAGGGGCTGGTTACCTGAGGAACTACCTATTGCCAGTAAGGTAAGATCTAGCAGAATGGGTGACAATATCACCTAGTGTAGGGGTGTCAAACTCAAGGCCCATGGGATGGATTTGCCCCATGGGGTGCTTAGCTCTGGCCCGTGGGGCTACCCTGGAAATGGCGAAGAACTGGCCCGCGGTGCCTCTGCCAGTGAAAATGGAGCTCGGAAGGGCCACTGGCAGAGGGTTGCAGGAGGCCATCGCAGCCGAAAATGGGGCTCGGGAGCCCATTTTTGCTGGCAGAGCACTAGGGCCACCACAGGTGCCCCCAACACGAGTGATGTTGAGCTGGCCACGCCCACCCTGGCCATGCACATCCCGGCCCCCTGAGGTCAAACACAACCCCGATGCAGCCCTTAATGAGATTGAGTTTGTCACCCCTGATCTAGTGGAACCTTGGGAACTTGCCTTTTCAATTGCACTGCCCAAAATGGTATCTCCCCAGTTGTGGTTCCCACCCCAACAATGTTCCTGAAGGCATTGAAATCCTGGCCATTCTCCCAACCTTTAAATTAGGATGGTAATGAGCTCCTGTAAGATTTGGTTTTGTTTTGTATAGTTTTTTTTTCCTGAATGGACACCTCTTTGTTCTCTTGTTCTAGTGTTCTGGATTTTAATGTTGTAAAGTACTCAGTAAATCTATGTATATTTAAATACATAAAAACAAATTTTAAAGGTAAACTGGATGATAGAAAACAGCTAGGATGGTAGAAATGGGGGTGAGTTTGCTTTCTGGATGGGAGTTCTATGACTGATCACAACAGTTATGCCAGCCTGTGAGTAAGAAAGTTTCCTCTATTACTACCACCGTTTGAGAATACTTAATAATTTTGGGTTTTCAAAATTCCAGACAAACATGAGGATGAGACAATTTTGCAAGGGGAGAACAGGGAAATCTCCATTGTATGGGATCTTTAGTTTAAAAAACAACAACAAGCTGAATATAGGAGAGGAAGAACATAAGTTTATTTTAAAAAAACCCAACTAATGCATGGTGTGTAAATGCATTTCATTTTGATATTGCTGATCTACAATATCATTGGATAGATTCCGAATTGCTTGTTACACCTTGAACTATATGAAGCATATGATCATCTGCATGTGGTGGGGCTGCAATTATTTGTGACAAGCTCAGGGTTGCCATGGAACTGCCTTGGACCTCTCCCCAAGTCGTAAAGTTGAAGGCACATAAAACTAAAATCCTTGGGAACTTTAATGTCAACCCATTAAGGTTGATTAGATTCAGGAGCTCATAGAAGGTCAACATTTTTTTTTTAATTTGATTTATATGCCGCCCTTCTCCGGAGACTCAGGGCGGCTTACAATGCGTTAAGCAATAGCCTTCATACTTTTGTATCCCCACAAACTGGGTCCTCATTTAACCTACCTTAGAAAGGATGGAAGGCTGAGTCAACCTTGAGCCTGGTAAGATTCGAACCTGCAGAAATTGCAGGCAGCTGTGTTAATAACAGGGTGCATTAAACCACTGTACTACCAAGGCTCCATTAATCTGCTGGTGGCCAGTATCCCAGCAGTAGTCCTAGCTTCTAAATATGGCCAATTCTACATACAGGCATTTTTAATGACCTCTAGGGCACTGCTTCTCATCACCATGAAACTCTTGCAAACCAATGAGACATTGGATTTTTTTTTTTAGCTCACTGAATTAATAGCCAGATGCAAACAGCTTTCTAATTTTTGATACTAGCTGTTCTTCACTTCAAAGTGAGCTATACTGATCTGCTGGCATAATTGTAGCCACCCTTTCCTTCTTCTAAATTGGCTAGTTTGCCTGCTTAAATTCCCAATGGAAGCTAACATGACTGAGAATTAGTGACTGTGAAATCAAAGCTGCATGATTTTCTCCAAGGATCCTTTCTTCCCTATTCATAGCTTCTGTAAGTGGCTGAACTCGTGTGTGTGTGTGTGTGTGTGTGTGTGTGTGTGTGTGTGTGTGTGTGCGCGTGTGCAAATGTTACCAATTAATTTTGCAACCAGTGGTGTTTTTCCAAAGACAGCATTAAGGAAAAAAAAATCTGCAAAGGAATTCATTAGCTCTACAATATCATTGGATAAATTCCAAATGGGTTGTTACACCATGAGAGCATCATAAATAAATACAGAGTAGCCTTAGTTAATTGAAAAGGAACACCCAGAGCTTCTGTGGTTCTTAAAAAAAGGTGCACCACTGAAATAAATATTATAGAGACCAAAGGCAAGTAGTAAATCTATGGAATGATTGCAATGATTAATACAAAATGAGAGATGCTTTGCTCTTTCAAGGAGATTTGCAGGAAGCAATTAATTGCATGTGGGAAGCAGGCACTGGACAGCTAACGGGAGGTTGCATTCAATTTGTAAACCTGAAGTTCTCTGCTGGAAGATGGATAAAGACACTAATATTTCCACAGTCAGTAGACTTTGAAACTATTCCCCTGTTTTGTTTTGTTTTTTCAGAAGCTTTGCACAGACAAATATTCATGTGCCATTTTGACATTGCTGCCAGATGAGAAGATGGAAAAAACAGACAAGGGGAGACCAAGGTTTAGCGAAAATGGGCACACCGCCAAGATGGAAAATGTCTGGTGTTTAGTGTGCCCCGACCTGGCCTAGAACTAGTTTCCCAAAAGTCTTTCCTATTTGACTGTTACAATGTGGGAATTTTGCAATTGTATTGTGGGATAACTTCAAGCAGTAAAATTTCCCTTGGAAATTTTTCTCATTCCTTTTGACAAAGGAGAAGTGGCTATAGAAATGTTTGCCTATGAACTATGTGTGAAACTTATGTAAGTATTAATGTGAGATCTCTCTCTCTCTCTCTCTCTCTCTCTCTCTCTCTCTCTCTCTCTCTCTCTCTCTCTCTCTCTCTCTCTCTCTCTCTCCCTCCCTCCCTCCCTCCCTCCCTCCCTCCCTCCCTCTCTCTCCCTCCCTCTCTCTCCCCATTTTAGTATATTGTGCCAAACCAGTATTTATAGAAATATATAGTTCACTATATATTTCACTCAAGGACAGAAGCAACTTAGAAGTAAGGAGAAATTTCCTGACAGTTAGAACAATTAACTAGTGGAACAACGTGCCTCCAGAAATTGTAAATGCTCCAACACTGGAAATTTTAAAGAAGAGATTAGATAAACATTTGTCTGAAGTAGTGTAGGGTTTCTTGCCTAAGCAGGGAGTTGGACTAGAAGACCTCCAAGATCCCTTCCAACTCTGTTATTCTATACTATGGTGATGAATGCAGGAAATGGACTGAGTCAATGTTCAAGTTAAGTCTGTTGTGTGAATGCAGGGGTCTAGGTCTGAGTGTATTGGTCATGTGACTACAACATCTCCTAGCATAAAGCTGTTTGGAGTGTCTGGTAATAATTCTAGATAAAAAGAATGATCTTGTCTCGTGTTTTTCCATTTTTTTCACAATGTAAAGATCTCTGCCAACTCTAGGCGTTTCTAGGCATACTTTATCCTCAAAGAAGCCTTTTATACATGTCGGTATCTTGTCTGAGTAGGAACAGAATTGCCAAATTCATATCTGAATTAACAGATATCACATAACAAACTTCAAAACAAAAACCTTTGAAAAATCTGAACAATTACAGTAGGTTTTGTGGTTCTTCCTGTTTGCTTTTCAAATCTTGTCTGAGGAAAAGAAAATAGATCAATATATTATGTGGACAGAGTTACAGCTTTCAAATCACTTTTACCACCTGACAAATATTAGATCTGTATTCACCACTAGTGACACTTGACAGAAATGTCTTCCTTTTAGCAAGCAGCCTTCCAGGTAAGTGACCCATCCAAAACCACATTTGCAAAAATGGCTTGAAGTTATTATTATCCTTTGTTCACAGGGCTGAATGCACACAGAGAAATCCCATGGCCTACAGGTCTGTTTTTAGCCCCCAATTCCCACCTTTTTCTCTTTTCAACTACAAATACCTGCCTATGCAATTTATCAGGCATTTTCTCAGCTGCTTTTTACCCCAGAGTAACAGGTTTGCAGTAAAACTTAGCACCGCTGGGAAATTCTTTTGTATACAACTTGATGCTACCTGTGTGGAAATGTAATGAGCCTTCTTGGGCAGCCGTGCCATCACTAAATCAGGCATTTTATCGAATTTAGCTTTAATGTCAGCAAGCAGAATTGCTGCAAATGAACAAGTAGGACTTGAGAATATGTCTTACTGAAAAGCAATGGGCACACACTTTAGAAGGGCAGCACAATTGATTGATGGCAAATAAATGAAACAAAGCAAAAATAAACAAAATCCCAGAATGGAGTATTCACGTAGCAATGTTTCTCAACCTTAGCAATTTGAAGATGTGTGGACTTCAACTCCCAGAATTCATTCATTCATTCATTCATTCATTCATTCATTCATTCATTCATTCATTCATTCATTCATCCTCTCTCTCTCTCTCTCTCTCCCTCCCTCCCTTCCTCCCTAGGACTGAGAGAGAGAGAGGGACTAGCCCAGAGGTGTCAAACTTGTGTTGTCTCAGCAGTGTGACGTATCGGGACTTCCCCCCCTTCACTAAACTGGACAGTTTAGTGGGCAACAAGTGATGTAATCAGCCTGCAGGCTGCAAGTTTGACACCCCTGTACTAGCTTAAGGTCACCCAGCTGGCTTTGTGCCTAAGGCAGGACAAGAAATCATATGTTCTCCTGGTTTCGAGCTTGATGCCTTAACCACTATACCAAACTAACTCTTTATACGGCTTGAATAAACTTAATTCATAGCTGCATCTATGTCATGCAAGTGTCGAAGACAGGGGTCATAGGCCTGTGATAGACACATGAGTACCCTCTATCAATTTTGAATTACAACTGGCATAATCCTAGGGGCAGTGGTAATTATTGCTCAAACCACCTGAAGGCCACTACATTGAGGAATGAAGGATGTTGGCGTGACTGCTTCTTGAGTTCTCAGCTTTCAACAGGCAGAAATATTCTTGGTAGCTGAGATCTAGAAGTCTAGTTATCTGCCTGTCAGGGGATCAAAGATAAATCTTTTCTAGCAGTAAGGCTACTGCTGAGAAACTGCTAGGAAGGCTACCATTTGTAAAGGAGCCGTATTTTAGCAGGGCTTCCTAAGGGCAATCATTGAGAATTCTGCACTTTTTATGCATCTTCTTTGTGTGGAAGTTTTCCCCCTCCCTCTCCACTGAACTAAACACATAAGTACAGAGTATGAGTACAGTTCTTAAAGAACAGAGGAAATAATGAACAGTTGATCCAAAGAATCAACTGCTCATTAAAGTTACCAAGGGAGCTGTATGTATAATAAAAAAGGGTTTTTTTTTTCTTCTATGACCAATTTTGAGATCTTCATTTCTCTTTCATAAGTGAAATATTAGATCATGGTGATGCAGGAATAAAAAGAAATAAGTTGCTGCTAATATTGAAAACAACATTTTCTAGATTACCTTGCTCTCTATTTAAACCCATTATTCAATCTATCATTATCTGGAGATGTATTATGTCTAGCATGGAGACACTCCAGATTGCTTTAGGTCTTTTGAGGAACTCTACATTCATCAAGATAATGACAGCGATGGGAAATAAAGAATTATGCAAATCAGTGTAGGTAGTATTTCTCATTATGATAACAAAAGATAATGAGATAAAGTCATGGCCTTTGATAACTTCAGATCCCAGAATTTCTTCAGGTACTCCAATAACATTGCCAGATATAGAGATCTATATTTTTGAAACTGTGCAATTGATAACAAGACCTAGGATTTTCTGAGCTGTGAAATCCTTCATGTGTTAATCTTTGTGTAGGTTGAAAATAGTTCCAGTCTCTCACTGTGATTAAGAAGCTGGCTAAGACCTTTCCATTGCTGGAGCTTGCTGCTCTGTTGGCTTTATCTTGATTGGCTATCACTCTGTTATTTCATTCATGTTGTTTAGGGGATATTTTTCAAACTATCCAACAGGTACCAAGGGAAACCTACAAAGGTCACTAAAAACAATCCTTTAAAATTGACAAACTTGGTAGGTGAACTTTCCCATCTACTAAGATCATCTTGAGATGTTATCCTTCATATTGCTGGGAGTCTCTGGAGTAGGACGGTAATCAACTGCTTAAATCAATTTTCTTGAGATCTATTTAGCTGGGCCTAAAAGGGGAATTTTCATTCTTCTGGAGGAAGCCAATTTCACAAAGACTCTGCCATAAGTTATTGAAACACCTTTTTCTTTTAAAAATATTTTTGCTGCTTTGGTCAGCTGACAATTTAAAATATTTATTGTAGAATGAGTTTTTCTTTTAAAGCTGCTGTTTTGGTTTTACATTTCTAGTGTTTTGTAAAGTTCTATCAGCTATTTAATACAGAATTCTGTAGAGGAGAGAATGGCATATTCTCTCTCTCTCTCTCTCTCTCTCTCTCTCTCTCTCTCTCTCTCTCTCTCTCTCTCTCTCTCCACGCGCATGTGTGCGTGTGTGTGTGTTTTAAACCAGAGGTATGTGGACAGGTATTGGGGTCTATGTGTCCCCCCCCCAAAAAAACCTTGCATGCTCTCTCCAGGTTTTCAAAAATTACAAGAATTGTAATGTAATGTTCAATCTGGCACTGGTTTAAAATAATTAAATACACTCTTGGAGTCTAATCATATTAACTATATGGAAACATGCAAGAACCACGAGACTATTTTCTTTTGGGTAAGCAATATTATGCAAAGCACAGAAAAGAGCAAGGAAAAGACATAAACAAAGGTCATTTCAGGTATGAAAGAAGTCAAGGAAAAGAAATGCAGTTCATTCTAATTTATTTATTTATTTATTTATTATTCAAACTTCTATACTGCCCTTCTCCTTTCGGACTCAGGGCGGTGAACAGTCAAAATAAAAACATTTATACATAACATTACAATTAAAAATAGATTTAAAATAATTAATAAATTTGGCCCATAATTTAAAACTTGTCAATTTAAAATCAGTATCAAAATTTTAAAACCAACCCTAAAATCAAGACAGACCGGCTAACTGAAAAAAGTAAGTTTTTAGGGCCCGACGAAAAATCCGGAGGTTGGAGATCACTCGTATCTCTGGGGGTAGATTGTTCCAAAGGGTAGGTGCCACCACAGAGAAGGCTCTCCTCCTGGGGGTCGCCAGCTGGCATTGTCTGGCCAACGGCACCCTGAGGAGGCCCTCTCTGTGGGAGCGAACCGGCCGGTGGGAGGCTATTGGTGGCAGAAGGCGGTCCCGTAAGTAAGTACCCTGGCCCTAAGCCATGGAGCGCTTTAAAGGTGATCACCAACACCTTGAAGCGCACCCGGAAGTCTACTGGAAGCCAATGCAGCTCGCACAGGAGAGGAGTCACATGGGAGCGCCCCGTCGCTCCCATAATCCCCCGCGCGGCCGCATTCTGCACCAGTTGGAGCCTCCGGGTGTACTCCAAGGGGAGCCCCATGTAGAGAGCATTACAATAGTCCAGACGAGAGATGACGAGTGCTTGAGTGACCGTGCGTAGGGAGTCCCGGTCCAGAAAGGGGCGCAACTGGCGTATCAGGCGAATTTACACCAATACCATTCACTACACCACTTTATACTTTTCTATTCTTGCAAACTAATTTGTCACACATTTCTACACCACTTCATATATTGCCTTTGTTCTTTAACATTTCAGTTCTTTCTTTTTAAGAATGTCATTTATTTCATCCAATCATGACTTTTTTTCTTGGTTTTCTCCTACCTCTCGACCTGGCCATTCATCCTTTCTATATTGGTTTCATGATTTGATCCTCATTTCTTCTTTCAATATGACCAAACCACCTCAACATTTTTCTTTTATACTGTTCACTCACCTTTGTATTCAATCAACATTGATTCTTTATCCATTCATTACTGACTCCGTCCTTTCTAGTTTTACTGTACATGTAAGCGCTCCAATTTCACTTTATTCAACTTACGTCTGTGTTTCTCTTGGCATAACCATCTCTAATTTCCACATAATAAACTAAGACAAAAGATACTATTGTACACATTTTGCCTTTGATTGACATTCATTTTCACAACTGAATACTATTTCCTTTCCATAGCCTTTTCATATCTTAAAACTTCTCATTTTTTTTTCATTTTCAATAAACATTTTACAAAGTCACCATCTTTTAGTTTTTACCACAGAAGTGGTTCACTCTATTTTCCCTGCCAAACACAACTATCTTTGTTATATTAATTTTCAGGACATACATCTCATTGCATTACATTATGTAATGTTTGCGGCAAATAATTCATGTTCTCAGCTAGCAGCATGGCATCATCAGCACACAGAAACACATACACACCACATCCCCAACCACTGCACATCTAATGCACCAAAACATCCCTTATAAATCTATTAATACATTAAAAAATTAAGGTACATTGCATATTCTTGATATATTTTCTCAATGCTGAACTGTTTTCTAAATAATCTACTTATTCTTATACACACTTTTATTGGGTTTTTGTGCCTTTAAACCAGTGTTTATTTATTTATTTAGCACTAGCTGATAACCCAGCATTGCCCGGGTATTTATTTATCCCAATCCTGTATTAGACAGGAAAAGCCATCACTCACTGTGGTGAGAATTAGAGACCTAATCGCCCTAGCCAACAGCCTGAGAAAAAAATTACAGGGAACATCCTTTGAGGTGATTATCTACATTAGCAGGCACCTCCCCCGACAACTTGCCTTCTTTGCTTGAAGATGAGGGCCTAGGGGGTTTATTGTTTGTTTGTTTGTTTGTTTGTTTGTTTGTTTGTTTAAGAACCAATCCCCCTTACCAGAGGGAGCCCCCTTGTGGAGTACTGTGAAACTGTTACCATGGCAACTCCATTGTGATGTACATTAGAAGCCATTTTAAGGCACAACAGGCTGTATCTTAACAGAACTTGAATACAAAAAGCACACTATCACTGTGAAAAGTATTGTGATTTGACACTATAGATATAATTCATTCCTTTTCATTTCAGCAGCCCAGGCGTTCCAGAGTTATGCTGGAACACACACACACACACACAGACACACACACACAGACACCCCCTCCCCGAGGGGTGTTAGGGGTGTTTTACCCCCACAGTATTTTTTTCCAGAGAGCAAGTCATCTGTGTACCAAGTTTGGTTGAAATTGCTTGAGCCGTTCCAGAGTTATGCTGGAACACAGACACACCCACACCCACACCCACCCAAGGGGTGTTAGGGGTGTCTTACCTCCACAGTATTTTTTTCCAGGGAGTAAGTCATCTATGTAGCAAGTTTAAAGGTTAAAATTACTCGAGGCATTCCAGAGTTATGCTGGAACACAAACAGATAGACACACAGACAGACAGACAGACAGACACACACACACACACACACACACACACCAGGGGTGTCTTACCCCCACAGTATTTGTTTCCAGAGAGTAAGTCATCTGTGTAGCAAGTTTAAAGGTTAAAATTACTCGAGGCATTCCAGAGTTATGCTGGAACACAAACAGATAGACACACAGACAGACACACAGACAGACAGACAGACAGACAGACAGACACACACACACACACACACACACACACACACACACCAGGGGTGTCCTACCCCCACAGTATTTGTTTCCAGAGAGTAAGTCATCTGTGTACCAAGTTTGGTTGAAATTGCTTGAGCTGTTCCAGAGTTATGCTGGATTGTATATATACATAGATCCTTTTATATATAGATAGATACATCATGCAATCACTGATACACAAATTTAATTTAAATAGATGTTATAATTTGATATCTATGGAAACTAATCATCTATGAATCACAGTTGATTGCCTGGACAAATTCCTGTAGTTTTAAGAAGTGGCTTGCCATTGCTTGCTTCCTAGGGTTGTGAGAGAGTGACTGGCCCAAGTTCACCCTATTGCCTTTGTGCCTACAATGGGACTAGCACTCACAGTCACCTGGTTTTTAGCTTGGTGCTTTAATCATTACAAGCCAAGATGGCTTCAGCTAGGTCAGCTTCAGGGTTGACATATACTGGTTCTCACAGCAACGTCTCTCACTCACTGCATTCAGCAACTCACTTCAAATTTCATATTTATGAAAACCAGTCTATAATCCAATATATGCTTTCCCTAAATCAGCAAATGTACCATATATTTTCTTTCTTACATTCATATATTTTTGAACCGCCAGCTGAAGACCAAAAATCTGGCCCATATGTCCTCTGTCTGTCATGAAGCCCTACACTTCCTATCTCTTGCTCATTGTCTTATACCCCTTCACTCAAAATTTATTTTTATTTTATTTATTTTATTAAATTTGTATACCGCCCCTCTCCTGCTGGACTCAGGGCGGTGCACAGCCAAAATAAAAAACATCCCAATACAAAAGTTAATTTTTTTTAAAAGAATTACACAACTTTGGCCCAAAATTTAAAACATCCTGACTAAAACCCATAAACAATTAAAAATATAACATCTTAAAAAAAAGGGGGGGGTTATGCCAGCCCTGCTTGGTGGAAAAGAAAGGTTTTTAGGGCATGACGAAAAGCCCGGAGATCTGGTATCATGCGTATCTCCGGGGGCAAATCGTTCCAGAGGGCAGGTGCTGCCACAGAGAAGGCCCTCCCCCTGGGGGTCGCCAGCCGACACTGCCTGGCTGATGGCACCCTAAGGAATCCCTCTCTGTGGGAGTGTACTGGCTGGTGGGAGTTTATCGGCGGCAGCAGACAGTCCCACAAATACCCAGGCCCTATGCCATGGAGTGCTTTAAAGGTGGTAACCAACACCTTGAAGCGCACCCGGAAGACCACTGATAGCCAATGCAGCTCACGCAGGAGAGGCATCACATGGGAGCGCCCCTCGCTCCCATAATCCCCCGCGCAGCCGCTTTCTGCACCAGTTGGAGCCTCCAGGTGCTCCTCAAGGGGAGCCCCATGTAGAGAGCATTGCAGTAGTCCGGGCGGGAAGTGACGAGTGCCTGAGTGACTGTGCGTAAGGAGTCCCAATCCAGAAAGGGATGCAACTGCGAATCAAGCGAACCTGATGAAAAGCCCCCCTGGCCACGGCCGTCACATGCTCTTCTAAAGACAGCCGTGCATCCAGGAGGATGCCCAAGTTGCTAGCCCTCTCCATGGGGGCCAGTAACTCGCCCCCAATAGCCAGCGATGACACCAGCTGGCTATATCGGGATGCCGGAAGACACAGCCACTCGGTCTTGGAGAGGTTGAGTCGAAGCCTGTTACTCCCCATCCAGATCCGCACGGCCTCCAGGCACCGGGACATTGCTTCAAGGGCATCGTTGGGATGGCCTGGGATGGAGATGTACCGCTGAATATCGTCAGCGTACTGATGGAACTCCACCCCAAAGCCATGGATGATCTTGCTCAAAGCCACGGATGATCTCGCCAAAATAATGGTAAGTAGAAATTGAAGAGAAGCCTACTCAGACTCTGCTTCATTTCAGTTCTGAAATCAGAAGACTTGGGCAACACAATGAATACAGGTAGTCCTTGCATAATGACTGGTCACTTAGCAGCTGTTCAATGTTACAACACCCTCTTCAAAACTACTTACAACACTTTTTCAAAGTTATAACTGCTGCAGTGCCCCCCAACTCTCCCCCATCCCACCTCAGCAGATCCCCACAGGCCTTGGGCCCCATACCCCTGTCACCAATTGCATACTTACCTTTTGAAGATCTTGGGACCTCATGTTGGGGAAAGAGGCCAGGCCATTGCTCCCTGGGCTGTGTGGCTACCTCCTGGAATCAACCACCATTTTCAGTGGGCCCACAATTCCCTGTAGTTATGCTGAAATTGAAGTTAATTCTGGGGACCACTCCATTTTATTTATTTATTTTATTTATTTATTGGTTCTATTTATATGCCGCCCTTCTCTGGAGACTCAGGGTGGCTTACAATGCGTTAAGCAATAGCCTTCATACTTTTGTATATACCTGCTTAGTAGGGCTTCCCCCCCCCAGCGGTGTTCTTTTTTATACAAAGTCAGTTTATTGCCCCCACAATCCGGGTCCTCATTTTGCCTACCTCAAAAGGATGGAAGGCTGAGTCAACCTTGAGCCTGGTGAGATGGTGAACTTGCAGTATTTGGCAGCTGGTGCTACTTAACAGCACTTTAGTCTGCTGCGCTATCAAGGCTCTCTTTTGCTTCCCTAATATGATCTGTGCAGTGCTACGGAAAGTTTAGGAGCTATCTGTAGTTATTTGGAAGGTCCTTAGGGTTTTTTTTTTACCAATTTTACCAATCAACTCAGGTACATTCCAAGATAATAGCTGTGTGCCAAACAAGTGTTCAGCCTCCTCTGCTGAAGCCCCACAACAACACATTTTCTCTGTTGTTTTTTTTAAAATCTTTATTCTGTGGGAGTTAGATCAGAACATGAATCTTGTCATTAGGCAATAAGACCATCTGGGGGAGGCCTTATGAGCATTGGGATTATTACAATTGAGAGAGAGAGAAAAAAGAATGCTCATGGCAGTTGGAGGCCAGCTGTCACTCTGAAGGAAGAAAGAGAATAAGAAACAAAAGAAAAGGAATGGAATTAAAAAGACAAAGTCAGAATGCCACAGGATCAAAAAAAAAGAAAGAAAAAAAGAGAAGAAACAGCAAGTGACTTTTGAAAAAAAAATCACAGCAGTTAACAGATGGAAGTGGATTGACTAGGTAGGAGTACAAAATAAGGAATGAAGAAGAAAAAAGAAGCAGATGATTGATTGGATTCAGAACCAAGATGGAGGAAAAAGTCAACCTCTTTAACCCCATTTGAACAGCGGCTAATGGTAAGGATAGTACTGGTCAGTTTTGGTAAGGCTGTGCCATCTACTCCAATGCAACTAAAACCTAGTTTTACACTATGCATTCTTACACTATTATATGCAAGCTAGGATCTCTAAACTAGAAAACATTTGCCAAGGCTTCATACTGTTGCTTGCATCTCAACAAATAAGAATTACATGCAAGAATCACATGCAATATATACACATGCATGTCAAATGCATCTTATTAATAAATGTTGACATAAATTAAGAAAAAATCACAATGGTCTTTGGCCATTATTCCATTACTCCATTACCCTTGACGAGGGGAAAATTGTCAATCCTTGTTTTCAATGGGAAAGAGATCTTCATGAATTAGTTTCCAAATCATAGACATTAGAATTCCGCTTCATTCTACATTGCTCAGATCACCAACTCCATCCTAACTCAATGTTGTGTTTGTTCTATCTAGATGCTATACTTTAAAAAGGACCCAGACAAAGAGAGGGCATTGAAGATGAAAAAGGAGCAGGAAAGAAAAATTCTATGGCTGTTCCACAAATATTTAGTCTTGAAAAGAGAAGACTGAAGAGGTCAATAATGTGTACATGGTTAACATGAAAGCTTGAGAGCAGAGTGAGAAGGGAAAAAGGTTGCTACTAGTAACACCTTATGCTGCTTAAGTGAGGTTGAACAGATAGGACTTTAGCGGTCATGAATTCCAATGGATGTCACCTGCTTTTGTTTCTGAAAACAACCTACAATGTAATTGCAGCAAAAGGACACTCAGAGCAGTCCTTGAAGATTCAAAGACTTGCAAACCAAGTAGTTGTTCTTTAGCTGATTAGAGAGGACGAAGGGTTATCATATCAAACAAGGCAGGTGCTACAAGGGGTACTGAAGATGAGGCAAATATCCACAAAGGAGGTAGTCAAACAAAAGAGCAGGCTCAGTGGTTGACAGAGACAACCAGGGGCAAGAGTCCAAGGGGATGTTCTGTACCATTGGGACTCAGAAAAGACTTAGAGGTTGTCACAAAAGAAGCAGACTTTCCAAGAAGATTCATAATAAACAGTGATTTGCACAAGCACCAAATCTCCCACCCCTCTCTCTTTCTCTCTCTCTTTCACACACTGACAATACTTCCTGTTAATACATATTGGGACAAATGATAGTGTATTGCCAAGAATACCGACACCATAGTATGAGTTGATATCATTGAAGCAGTTGGCAAATATTGTAAATTAATAAAGTAAAATAAATGTTGAACCATGAAAATTGAAAAGGAAGGTAGAAGAACTGTAGGGTCAGGAGTCTTCTTTTCCATTCTTCCAGCTCACAGAAAACAAATGGAAAAGAATATTGCTTGTTGCATGCATGTTGCAGAAGAAGAATATTGCGAGCAGTTGACTGTCTATGCATATTAAAGTACTATTAGAAGGTGACTAAACCAAGGCTTTCTCCACTGTGCATTTCAATTTCAGCAAAATCCTCTTGAAAGAGTTTCTTTCCAAACACTGGCAGAGCTATCATAAAACAAGCTCAGCATTTTGCCAGGAGCTATCCACAAATAGGGCTACTGCAGCCACTACCTGTTACCTTGCCATCGAGTGGTTCTAAGTCTTCTACACGGCTCTTTATGACCATTGTTGAGACTGGCCCTGAAGACTCCACCTATGTCTTGTTAGAAATAATAGACTAGGCTTACATTATTTGGGTTGCAAAAATCCAAATAGCTGCGAGACGTCAGCAGAGGTACAATTTTCATTTTTTAAAATTATAACACTCTCATGTTCTTTCGTTTCTATTTCAGAGATATCGATAAAGTCCTGATTAAGATCATACTCATAAAATGAAGGAGAGAGGTAAAATAGCACTAGTTAAAGTTCTAAGAAAATCTTACACTCTCTTGTTTTGACTACATCACTCATAAAAAAAATGGGAAACTATCAACTATATGACTGAAATAACTAAAGCTGGTTTATAATAATTTGCAAAATTGCAATGATCAATGCAAATATTTTGGGTGAAAATGGTAGCACAGCTAGATTTGTAAGCTACCTGAGGAATATCAAGACTGATGTATGTTTCATGAAGATCAGGGAATCAGGGTTAGGCTCCCAGTTAAATTTTATCCTGTTAAATTAAACCTGCTCTTAAAGCCTTTCTAGATCTTTTTGAATTTTCTCTTTCACCCATAAATTATTCCCTTTAATTTAATCTAGGTCATTAATAAAAAAAATATGAATAGCACAGAGCTTGGGACAGAACCCTGAACACTTCCCTTGACATTATTGACTAAGCAGGTGTGATGATGATGATGATGATGATGATGATGATGATGATGATAACAAACAACTTGCATGCCATCTGACTCTCAATGACTCCAGGCAGCTCACAACATTCAGACAAAGAATTTATGGGTATTCTCTGGATGAAGTCACCCAGTTATGAATCCATCTAACAGTTCTATGATCAGGCTATATTTTACCATTTTATTAATGTAGTTATCAAGAGAGACTTTTGGAACATGTTTTGCTGCTGCAAGACAAACATTCATGACATTCACACTATCTATTAAACTAATAATTACTAAATAAATAACTTTTAAAAAAAGTCAATGATCAACATCTGTAGAGGGTTTTAAAAACAGAAGTGGCTACAGAACTCACTCACATACAGCACAAATTTGTAGTAGTTTCTACGTTTTCTATCCTGAAGCTATCAACTTTAATCTTCATGACATATGAACTATATGCAGTTGGAGAATTTTGGGTCAAGAAATATGATAGACATACTTCTTGAGCAATTTAATGTTTTTCAGGCCATTATTGAAATCTGCTGGTGCTAAAAAAAGAAGAAGAAATGAAATGGTAGAATATTGTGCTTTATCATCATGTTTTAGTGAAATCTGCATTGCATGCCAGCTTTTTTCCACCATTCACTGACTGTGGCAGCTACAGATAGGTCATTTCTGATATTAGAGAATAGTCTAAGTGCAAATCATTAGGACTTTCAATTATTATGAACTGGGGCCTCTCACAGCTCCAGTTCTGCTGGGATCTTATCATTATTGATTACTAAACAAACTTATGTGTTCTAGAAGTCCAAAAACCAAACTATTATTAATAACCAATTCAAATAATTTATTAAAATATAATTGAGTTGATAGGATACAAGACAATTGTATAAGAAGCAGTTCATGATTTATGAGAATCTAGCACATCAGGTGAATGCTGGAAAACAAAGATAAAATGGTATTCTTTGCTATTGCAAAGAAGAGAATCTCTAAAAAAAAATATTTCAGCAAAAAGAGCAAGAGATTTCAGATGGCACAATTAGCTAGGATACACACATGCTCAGGCAGGGAATTTTGAGCACATCTCAGGGCACAATTTATAAAGAGATTGCTTCTTTTCATAAGAAAAGGGGAAAAAAGAAGTCTAGTTACGTAAGAACTGACAGTCGCTTGACTAAAGGAAAGGCCAATCGGGAACCAGTTCTCTTGAAATTTCTTCAAGATAGAAGAATCAGAAGTCTACCTAGATGAGGAACCAATCAGAAATTAGCTTTCCTGTATTCCTGTAAGATGGATAATCAGAGATCAGTTTGGCAGGTTCAAATATGCGACTTGCTTCAGTTGACTATAAGCTGCTGAGAAGTACACTATAAATTGACTCATTCTGCCTCTGACAATGCCAGCTATAGTTGCGGTCAAAAGGTCACCAGAAAACTAGACAAGAGCCAATCAGCCCCAACAGGCTTATTGTTGCTCGATTCCAGGTTAGCTCTTTCCAGAGTTGTAAAATTGAAATATTTAGGCAGCAAAATGCAGTTATTAAGATCCATCACTTTGGAACTATGAATCCCATTACTTCTGTTTTTGCAACGGGTAATGCATCCACAATGTGCTCAGGAGCAGACCAAAAGAGAGGATAAATGTTTAGCAACAATAAGATTCCAGAGTGTTCATAAAGGAAAAGTATGTTTGGAGCAAATAAGAGATTTGAATGTTTTCCCACCTGGAAGCAGATGCAAACTGTTCATACTGATTTTTTGTTTGTTATCCCAGAATGCTGCTACAGGGAAGAATATAATTCTGTTCTTGGCACTGGGAAATTACACCAGCTGCTAAATGGCATGTCAGGTAATTCTCATTTTGAAACAGAATAATTTGATGGTTTTTAGCAACAGTGACAGATCAAAGCTGGAATGAAAAGGATGCCTACACTTTGAACGGTCAAGAGTAGCTGTCCGGATTAGGCACACATGGATGCCAATCATTTCAAAGGTAGAGAGAAACTTTCATTGCATTGCTGCAACAAATCCTCACATTGCATTTTGGTACAGGAGAACTTCCTGTTTCACGTTTGTTGGAAATCATCTCCCATTCAAGTATTAATTAGAAGCTTTCTATCTCACTTTCTCAGTGATCTTATTGACCGTGGCTGAAAAGTTACAGGGGCTGTTTTAGAGCTGCGCTTCTCAGTGCAGGTAAGAAATAATGAATGAAATAACAGAAAATGTGCATATGTTTGAAAATTTGAAGTTAAGAGTCTAGCAATTCCCTTCTTTCTCTTTTAAACATTATGAGCAGCTGTTGGCTTTGTTTCTCACCACTTAATATCCTTCAATAGAGGTCAAAGAGTAAAGATCCAAACCAATTCTGAAAATCTTGTCAAGAAAACTGCAGGGACTAATGAAGGCAATCATCTGGAATTTAAAATGGACTCAAAGACATACATACATAGTACTCCAGTTTATTTAATCTTTTAGATATCAGAAGACTAGTTTTAGGTATTCAGCTCTTGATCTGTAGTATGTTATGGTCTCTTCTGACTCCTCTAAATCAGATGTTGAAAGAAACAAAAAGAGCAGAACACATCCTCCCTAGCAATGAACACCCAGATAAGCAGCAATGATCACCAGACAAACAAGAAGAAAACAATACATGAATCAAGTAACTACCAAGGAGAAAACCATACCCCCACCAAGACTGGCAGGTCAAGCTACTGTACCAGAGGTGGGTTTCAGCAGGTTCTGACCAGTTCTGGAAAGCCGGTAGCAGAAATTTTGAGTAGTTTGGAGAACCGGTAGTAAAAATTCTGACTGGCCCCGCCCCCATCTATTCTCTGCCTCCCAAATCCCAGCTGATCAGGAGGAAATGGGGATTTTACAGTATCCTTCCCCTGCCACGCCTACCAAGCCACATCCACCAAGCCATGCCATGCCCACCAAGCCACACCCACAGAACCGGTAGTAAAAAATTATGAAACCCAGCACTGTACTGTACATAAACAGAGAACAAAGCTCACTCTTACAGAATGGATAATGTCACCTCATCAGGTAATGCAACATTTACAAGCAAACTACCAAGCTCAAACAGCACCAAGGACTCCATCTTGACAGGTCTGTGCCCACAAATTCTTACCTCATTGGTCATTTTAAAATGAGTTTCATTAAAATAATTAAAAACTGGTAAGAAAGGAAAACACCAGCCTCTAAGTCTCATTTTGATTGATAAAAGAAAATGCCTTTGAGTCCTGCCTAGGCCCCATAAGAATTTTTAGAAAACACAAAGAGCAAAGATGAGACTGAGAGACAATATCTTGATTAAAAAGTGCTGATATGGAACATTTTCCATTACTTAACATTCTGGCAAATGAGTGTTTTATGATTTTCCTTGATCACTGATACATGATCGGGTGCCTACTTGGACAATGATCCTGTGGAATTTTGTCAAAATTTCAGAAATCCCTATTGCCCACTTTCTGTTCCTACTAATGAAAGAAGAAACTGCACGTTTCAGACAAAAGCTATAAGGAAGTAAGGGAAAGTAATGATTCTGATTTTGAAAGAGGAGCTACTTGTTTGACCAAGACACATACAAATGGAACATGGAATTGTTGGAAGAAATATCCTTCTGGGTTCAGTTCCAAGTGGGGAAAAAGACACTGGATTCATGAAAGTTGCTTGGAAAGGTTTGTTGATGAGCAGGATCACATGCCTTGGAAATCTTGGGTAAAAAAAGGGAAGAGATGCTGAGAGTCCCTGGGTTTTATACCCTCTCTGGCTTTGAACTTACTGGGACACAGGAAGAGTATCCTGATTGGTTGCTGTCAGAGGTCATAGCTAGCTTTCTAGGTTGTCTGTGTGTTAAGTTTGGTTGAATCTTGCTGGGTGATGCCATGAAGGGCAATTAAATGGCTCTGCCTGAAGGAGGTAGAACTTTGTTATGTAGAATAGACTGGCCAAGGCCTTAATGGACCATTAACAAAGATGGGAGGGGGGGCTGAGTTTCTGCCTCCCTTTTAGGGAAAATATTCTGCCCTTTTAATATTTCCTAAAATATTTCATTTTTTAGGAGAGGGGTGGGTTTTAACTACCTACAGAATGTAAGAAGCATACACTATACATAAGATGACATAAAATTGTTTCATTGAAAATGTGGGGCACAATATTAGATGTTTTAGAAATAAATAAATTTAGACAAACCAGAATAGTCCACTTTAAATGAAATGGCAGAGTAATATATTACTTGGTGTATGAAACCATAAAAAGGCCAGTGGTGGCCATAACATTTAAGAAGAATAGAATAGAATAGAATAGAATAGAATAGAATAGAATAGAATAGAATAGAATAGAATAGAATAGAATAGAATAGAATAGAATAAGAGTTGGAAGGGACCTTGGAGGTCTTCTAGTTCAACCCCCTGCCCAGGCAGGATACCCTACACCACTTCAGACAAATGGTTATCCAACACCTTCTTTAAAATTTCTAGTGTTGGTGCATTCACAACTTCTGGAGGCAAGTTGTTCTACTTATTAGTTGTTCTAACTATCAGGAAATTTCTCCTTAGTTCTAAGCTGTTTCTCTCCTTGATTAGTTTCCACCCATTGCTTCTTGTTCTACCCTCAGGTGCTTTGGGGAATAGTTTGACTCCCTCTTCTTTGTGGCAGCCCCTGAGATATTGGAACACTGCTATCATGTCTCCCCTAGTCCTTCTCTTCATTAAAGTAGACATACCCAGTTCCTGCAACCGTTCTTCATATGTTTTAGCCTCGAGTCGCCTATGTGGGTGTCAGTATGTACCAATGCTGGAGATTCTGGAAATTTGTAATTATAAGAAGATTTGGAATGGATACATTTTTATTATAGCCTTTGGCTGATCAAGGATTGGGTAAATGCAAAAAAGAAAGTAATTGAGGGAGATAAGTTAATAGACTTTTGCAAACATAATTCTTTGTTCACTGCCAACATTTGCATCACACAACATAAATGCATGCTTTACACCTGAACACCACTGAAGTAAAAATTGACTATGTAATAAGGAGTGGTAGATGGAGCAGTGCAATCTGTAAATTGTAAAGCAGGTCATGAATTACTGGTGTCATATATGTGAGTTAAATGTAGAAAATTAAAGAGACTAAATGTGCCAGCACAAGGTGTTCTGGAAGATATACAGCCAGAATGTAAAATCAATGAAAGGAATAGATTAAGCATGCTTAACTCGTGCACAAGAGAACCTGAGGAACTATAGGAACAGATAAGAGATATTGTGAAAAAAATATTCTCAAAATTTCAAAGAAGAAAAGATCCAAGTGGATTGTAGAACAAGTTATCATGATAGCCCGGGAAAAACAGGATGAAAGCTTTGGATAATAAGAATATATAATGACTAAATAGAAACTGTCAATATCAAACAACAAAGAACAAGGGGAAAAAAATCTCAAACAAGAATATAAAAAAATAGAGAAAAATAACAATAAAAAGAAAATGAGAGACACTTTAGGAAGATGAGAGAACTCATAGGAAAATTGACAGGTTCAAAATGCTCAAAGTAATCGTGAAAGAGATACACTATAGACAAAATTATGGGTAAATGAAGATGTGAAAACTATGTTGAAACTCTTGACTAATAGGATTATGGAATGACAGGAGGATTTGTGCAGAAAGAATATATTTTCAAACTGACTGTAGAAACTGAACTATAAAAGGCGGTAAGTGAGCTGTCAAATAGGAAAGTACCAGACACAGATAAGATATCCACTGAACTGCAAGGATAAGCTCCAGAATAAGATCCAAGATAGGGGATGATCAACTGATCAACTGTTCAGTTACACAACGTATTTGCTTACATATTTAAAACCCTAAATGACTTGGGTCAAAGAATGAGAATTTCTTTCCATCCGAATATGTCCACTCTCTGACATCACATCTGGACTAGAGTGGAGGCATGTTGCTAGGAAAGTGGGACAGGGTCTTTTCAATAACTGCATTGATACTGTAGAACAGGATATTCTATGAAATATATGCGTCTGACTCTGAATTAAAAATAAAAGATTGGGATATCCATTATAATATAGTATATGTGCTGCCGAATATAAATGAAATGCAGATACTCTGATCAATTTCAAGAGAGGTGTACCAACAAAATGGTTGTGTTCTTTTATAACATTTCATGAAATTAAATTCTGACCATTTATCTACTTATTCTGACCATTTATCTACTTATGTTTTGTGACATTCTTCTGAAATATTCCAACCACCTGAAGAGTTGATAACCTTTAATTTAAAACCACTTAAAAACATAAATCTATATAAACCAAAAGCATTCAGCCAACAGAACTAAAGTAAGGAGAAATCGAAAGCAAATATCTGCATAAATGCATAAACTAAAAAAAAAGGGTGACCTATTTATCCGTAAGGTTCATTTATTTTTAAACTATAAACATGGCTTCATCCCAAAAAATGGATTTGCGGTATTATAGTGTGAGAGCCAGTGCTTCAGTTTGCATAACACATTTAATATATTCAGTTTAAAATACTTTCACCCAACTGCAGTTTTAAGCACAGATAGTGGAATTTGTGCCATAAAATAGTGGAACTAATCACTCTGTCACTCTAATCCTTTATCACAAGATTATTGCTCTGCAAATAAATATGAATCAATATAAATACATATAAAGAGATGCATGGTGGGGTAGGGAAAGTAATTTCACATATACATCAATGGAGTCTGAACTATGAGCGGTCAACAATCAACTAGGTAAAAAACCTGGTCATAGTGGAAAGTTCAGAGAAGATGTTGGTCTATTGCATGGCATCTGTGAAAAGTACAAAATCCATGCTAAGAATCATTTGGAAAGACATCTAAATGCTCTTATACAAATCTACAGTATATTACACCTGCATCAGGAATATTGGTCCCCGCATTTGAGAAAGAATGTAATTAAACTGAGAAAATAGTAAAAAAAAAAAGCTCACAGAAAAAAAAATGACAATAAAAGTTATCTTATCTCTTATCTAAAAGTTCAGAAGACTCCAACCATAATCATCTTGGCCTCAAGCCTCAAACACCTTCCCTATAAAAAGTAAGATTGCATATTTGGCATTATTTAGGTTAGAGGCAAGGCAACAAGAGGAGATGAATTGAAGCCCTTAAAATCATGCATGACATAGAAAAATGTATACAGAAATTTTTTTCTTCCTCTCTCAAAATGTTAGGACCTTGGGTGCCCTCCAAAAGCTGACTAGATGGCCATTTACAACAGAAGGAGCAATGGGTAGATTATTTATTTATTTATTTATTTATTTATTTATTTATTTATTTATTTATTTATTTATTTATTTATTTATTTATTGATTGGGACTTGTATGCTGCCCTATCTCCACAGGACTCAGGGCGGCTCACAACAATTAAAACAGAACAGACAAACCATTAAAACAGAAGTCTAAATTAAAATTAGGAAATTCAATAAAACCCAGATTAAAACCCCCATCAGTCCAAGGTGGCCAGGTGAAATAGCCAAGTTTTCAGCCCATGGTGGAAAGGGCGAAGGTCGGGGGCCACCCGGAGCTCCAGAGGGAGTTGATTCCAAAGGCCAGGTGCGCCCACAGAGAAAGCTCTCTCCCTGGGAGTCACCAGCCAACACTGCCGTCTGGCCAACGGCACCCTGAGTTGGCTCTCCCTATGGGAGCTCACCAGGCGATGGGAAGCCGTTGCTGGCTGCAGATGGTCCACCAAATATCCCAGGCCTAGGCCATGTAGGGCTTTATAGGTAATCACCAGCACCTTGAATCTCACCCAGAGGTCAACTGGCAGCCAATGCAAGTCATGCAGGAGAGGTGTAACATGGGAGTGTTGGGACACTCCCATCACTACCCGCGCGGCCGCATTCTGCACCAGCTGAAGCCTCCGAGTGGTCTTCAGGGGCAGCCCCATGTAGAGAGCATTGCAGTAGTCAATATGAGAGGTGACGAGCGCATGAGTGACCATATGTAGAGCATCTCGGTCCAAGTAGGGGCGCAACTGGTGCACCAGGTGAACCTGGGCAAATGCCCCCTGGTCACAGTTGTTATATGATCTTCCAAATTTAACCGTGAATCCAGGAGGATGCCCAGGTTGCGCGCCCTATCTACAGGGGTCAACACTTCACCCCCTATAACCAAAGATGGAATATCTTGTTCGAACCGAGATGCCGGTACCCACAGCCACTCAGTCTTGGCAGGGTTGAGCCAAAGCCTGCTTCTCCCCATCCAGGTCCACACCGCTTCCAGGCACTGGGACATCACATTGAGGGTATCACTGGGCTGGTTCGGGGTGGATATAAAAAGCTGGGTATCATCAGCATACTGATGATACCTCACCCCAAAACCACGGATGATCTTCCCCAGCGGCCTCATATAGATGTTGAACAGAAGGGGAGAGAGGACTGACCCCTGGGACACCCCACAAGTGAGGGGCCTTGGGGCTGACCTCTGCCCCCCTGCCAACACTGCCTGCGAATGCTCCGGATCTAGGTAATCTGCTTCCTCCAGGGCCAATGGGAGCTGCCATGCCACCACACTCTCAACAACCTTTGCAATAAAATGAAGGTTGGAGACAGGACAAAAGTTGTTCAAAATGGCTGAATCCAGGGCAGGTTTCTTGAGGAGGGGCCTCACCACTGCCTCCTTCAAGGCAGCAGGGAAGCTACCCTCACCCAGGGATGCAGTAATCACTGCCCGGATCCAGTCATGTGTAACCTCCCGAGCTGCGTAAACAAGCCAGGAGGGACATGGGTTCAACAAACATGTGGTAGCACTCAGCTTCCCCATGATCCTGTCCACTTCCTCAGGGGTAACAGAATCAAACTCCTCCCAAATGACAAGACCCGTCGTCTCTCTCTCATTTGACCCTGCCCAGTCAGAGTCCAGACCGTCCCGAATCTGAGCAATCTTTTTTTTTTAATATATACTTTATTGATTTTTTAAAAAATTTTTAAAAAAGAAAACATCCAATCTCTGTTATCATCAGAGGTGTCGTGTGATTACATATTTACGTTATATACATTATATACATATCAATTACATTCGAATCTACCATTATTGAACATAAACATATCCTTACAATCTCATTCTATTATTCCACCATTTGTACCACCTTTCCCATACTGCCTTGAATTTTGAGTTCGCCTCATCATTAAAAGCACTTGTTAATTTTGCCATTTCTGCGCATTCTAGGATTTTGTTTATTATTACCACCTCTGGGGGGTTTGTTTGTCCTTCCAGTATTTTGCAAAGATTAACCTGGCCGCTGTTATGACATGTATTATAAGGTGTATCTTATCTTTAGAAGGTCCATCTCCGATCATTCCTAATAGAAAGATTTCAGGGGAAAGTTCCATATCTTCCTCCACTATTTCTCGTATCCAGTTTTGTATTTTTGTCCAAAACTTTTTTGTCTCGGGACAGGACCACCACATATGAAAGAAGGTGCCAACCTCCTTTCCACACTTCCAGCATGTTGCTGAAGCACTGGGAAATATTTTTGGTAATCTAGCCAGCGCTAGATACCATCTATGGAACATTTTGTAATGGTTCTCCTTGAACAATGCTGATTTAGTCAGATTATAGTTTCTGTTCCAGGTCTCCTCCCAGTCATTAAAATTTAACCTATAACCAATGTTTTTTTCCCAAATATTTAATTGATTTCTAGCTATTCCTTCTGCCCTGTCCTCGCCTAGTAGAAAGTTATAAAATTTCGCTAGCATTTTCTTTTCCATCCCCAGCATAATTTTGTCCACATTGTTGTGCTTCGCCTCTATACCAAATTGATCCCTATCTTTTTGATATCTTGACCTTATCTGTAGATAGCTCCACCAGTCTAAATTGAAGCCTTGATTTATTAATGTATCCCGTGATTTAAGGATACCATTATCATCTAATATTTCTCTATACGTGCCAAATTTCAAAATATCTCTTTTATTTGAGGCAGTCAGGGCCTCCATGATTGAAAGCCAATTCGGTATTTTCACATAAAATCGTTTTCTAATTTCTTCCCATGTTTGAATAAGGGTCTCCCTTAATTTGTGTTTATGGAAATATGATTTGTTTTTGTTTTTTAAATCTCATAAATAGGTGTGCCAGCCTGCCTGTAGATCGTGGCCTTCTAATGCCAAGATTCTCTTGTTTTGTAATGTAACCCATTCTTTGATCCATACTAGTTTAGCCGCCTTCTGATATACTTCCCAATCGGGTACTCCAAAGCCACCCATATTTCTTTTCCCTTGCAGTGTCTTGTAAGCAATCCTCGCCTTCTTCCCTTCCCACAAAAATTCTCGCATCTTCTTTTCTAAATCCAGAAAATATTTTTTATCAAGATTCACTGGTATAGTTTGGAATAAAAATATAATTTTGGGGAGAATGTTCATCTTAATTGCCGAAATCTTACCTGTGAAAGATAATTTTAATTTCTTCCATCTGTCTATATCCTGCTTAATTTTTTGTAATAATGGGCTATCTTCCTTCAGAGAGGAATATCTTGAGGTAATCCATATTCCCAAATACTTTATTTTCTTCACTATCTGAAGATCTAAAGACTTTTCTAGCTCTTTCTTATTTGCCTCTGTCATGTTTCTTGCTAAAATTTTAGTTTTTGTTTTATTAAGTTTAAAGCCGGTGACTTCTCCATACTGTTGTACTTCCTGGAGTAATTTGGGGCCAGATTTCAAGGGATCTTCTATTATTAAGGCCACGTCATCTGCAAAGGCTTGTGTTTTAAATATTTCTTTCTTAATTTACAGTCCTTTAATTTCTTTGTTGTCTCTAATCTTTCTAAGTAAAATTTCCAACGCCATTATAAAAAGTAAAGGGGACAAGGGACATCCCTGTCGAAATCCTTTTTGTATCCTAAATATCCGCGTCTTGTCCCCGTTTATTAAAATACTCGCCCTCTGTTCATGGTAAACATTTTCAATCATTTTTCTAAAATTTGTTCCAAATCCCATTAAGTCTATTTGGTTGACCATAAATTTCCAGTTTAAATTATTGAACGCCTTTTGGGTGTCCAAAAACACTAACGCCAGCTGTTTTTCCGGGTGCTGCTCATAATATTCTATGAAATTTATTACAGTCCTCAAATTATCTCTCATTTGTCTCCCTGGGAGGAATCCCTTCTGATCGTTGTGAATCCAGCCATTTAAATTTTTTTTTAGTCTTTCCGCAATTATACTTGTAAATAATTTGTAATCTGAGTTTAGCAAAAAAATGGGCCTATAGTTTGCTATATGCTTCGGGTCAGCACCTTCTTTCAATATGAGTGTAATATAAGTTTCTTTCCAAGAGTCTGGGATTCTTGTACCAACTAATACCTCATTAAATATTTCTAACAATTCTAATTGTATTTCCTCCTCAAATTTTGCATATATTTCCCCCGGGAGACCATCTGGGCCTGGTATTTTATTTTTCTTAATTTTGGTAAGAGCCAATTTAAGTTCTTCTATTGTGATTTTATTGTTTAACATTTCTTTCTCTTCTTCCGTTATCTGCGGCAAGTTAGCTTCCATCAGGTATTGTTCAGTTTTGTCTAAGTCAATTGCTTCCTCTTTATATAAGGCTTCATAAAATTCTGTCGCTCTTTCTAGCTTATCCTCTTCTTTTATCAAAATATTGCCGTTGGAATCTTCTAATGTAAGAATTTGATTTTTTTTCCTGTTCTTTTTTTAATCTGTACGCCAGCCACCTTCCAGACTTGTTGGTGTTCTCAAAGTAGTAGTGTTTTATTCTCTTTATTTTTTGTGCCAACTCCTCCTGATCCAGAATATTAAGATTATGCCTTACCATCATCCATTTTTGTTTGGCCACCTCGTCTCCCGGGTTTTGTTGTAAATTACTATCCGCTTCTTCTAGTTTCCTCATATAACCCTCTCTAACTTTCCTTTCTTCCTTATTTTTAAACGCCATATATGATATCCTCTCAAGTACGCTTTCATGGTATCCCATACAATTTCCTTCGCCGTGCCTTTCTTGCCATTCTCAATAAAGAAGCGCTTAATTTCTTCGTTTATTTTCATTATAAACTCTTTTTCATTCAGCAGGTTAGCCCTTAGTCTCCATCTCTGTTGCTTTCTCTTGTTAGTGTAATGCCAATTTATTTCAAGAAGTTTATGATCTGCCCAAGTATTTGTACTTATATCCACTTTCTTAATTTCTAGTCCTAATTTTCTAGTAGTCCATGCCATGTCAATTCTGGACCAAGAATTCTGTGAGGTTGAGTAGAAAGTATATTGAGAATCATGCGGGTGTAGTGTACGCCACATATCAATTAAGTTAATTTCATCCACCAGATCAAAAATACTTTTTGGCAAAGGTAATCTTTTATTTCTTTTCCTTTCCCCACTTTTATAATCTTTCTCTGGGTTGACAATACCATTAAAATCACCTAACATACATATGGTTCAGAACGCAGCAGCGCGGGTAGTGACGGGAGCAGCATGGCGCTCCCATGTAACACCGCTCCTGCGCGAGCTGCACTGGCTCCCGGTGGTCTTCCGGGTGCGCTTCAAGGTGTTGGTTCTCACCTTTAAAGCGCTCCATGGCATAGGGCCTAGCTATCTTCGAGACTGCCTGCTGCCACCGACGACCTCCCATCAACCCGTGCGCTCCCACAGAGAGGGCCTCCTCGGGGTGCCATCAGCCAAACAATGCAGGCTGGTGACCCCCGGGGGAGGGCCTTCTCTGTGGGGGCACCTACCCTCTGGAATCAGCTGCCCCCAGAGATAAGGAGAATCCATGACCTCAGTGCCTTCCGCCGTGCCCTTAAAACCCTCTTTTTCCAACAAGCCGGGCTGGCCTAACTCTTTTTAAGTGTTTTTAATTGTTTTTGTTTATTGTTTTAATTAATGGGGCCAAATTTATATATATTTTTAACTGTATTTTAATATTTGTATTTGATGTTTTTATTTGCCTGTTCACCGCCCTGAGTCCTCAGGGAGAAGGGTGGTATACAAGTTCAAAAATAAAATAAATAAATAAATAAATTTCGACATGGGCCCAATTTCCTAATTGTTCATGTAGTTTTTCGTAAAATTGTCCCTGTTTCTTATTTGGGGCATATACCCCCACCAACATCATTTTGGAATTACCTCTCTTGATTTCTACCATTAGAATTCTCCCTTTGGTATCTTTATACTTTAGTTCTGCCTCAATTCCTTTTTTCACATACATAGCCACCACCCCTTTTCTTTTTCTCTGCTAATGATACAAATAATTTGCCAAATTTAGTAAATTCTAGACAATTTGCCTCATCTTTTTTTATATGAACCTCCTGTATACAAATTATGTCTGGGTTCTATTTTACCAGTTTTGATAGAATTATCTTTTTTTTTTTATAATCGTTTAAGCCATTAACGTTTAAGGATAAAATTTTTAAGCCATCCATTCCTTGTGTTATGTCCGTTTTCTAGTTCTTGTTTGTCTTTAATGTTACTGCTGTTACTGGTCTAATCTTCCTTCCTTGTTCTTCTGCTTCTTCTTTTTTCTTTTCCTCCTCTATTTCTTCCTTTGTACTTTGCTCTTGTGAGGTTTCTTCTTCCGTGTTTGCCGTATCGATCTCTTCTTTGCTAATTTGTTCTTCTTCCCCTCCTCTTAGTTGGTCTAAAAAATCTTGTGCTACAGCTAAACTATCAATTTTGATTTTCCTTCCTTGCCATGATACTAACATCCCCTCTGGCAGGATCCATCTAAATATGATATTTCTTCTGTTCAGTTGGCTCGCCAGAAATCTGTAGTTTTTCCTCACTTCCCTCACTCTTCTCGAAATTTGTTTCAGAATATTCACCTCCTTTCCTTTAAATATAAATTGTTCTTCTCTTGCTATGTTAAATAGAATATCCCTCACTTTCTTCCTGGCGAACCTCACGTAAACCTCCCTGGGGAGCCTATTTCTTCTCACATAATTCGTTTGAACCCTGTAAACCTCATCAAGTTCTTTAATAATATCTTGTTTATCTTGTTGAAGGGCATCAGCTATCAGCTCAGCTATTTTATCGCCTCAATCCTCTTCCTTTTCTTTGCAAATATTTTGGAAGCGAAGGTAGTATGAAGCCTTGTCCATTTCCAATTGTATCAGGGTCTCTTCGATTCCTTTGTTCTGTATCACGAATGTCTGGTCCACCATATCTAATTTTTTCTTACTTTGTTCCATCCTTTGTTCTACATTTTGAATTCTTCTCTCGTTGTTCGCAATGGAAGTTTGAATCTCGGTCATTTTTGAATCCAAAACGTGAATGTCCATTTTTAATTCGGAATGGCTATTTAACAATTTCTCCTGCATTGCTAACATGGTCTCTTGGATCAGTGATAGAGAAGATTGTACTGTTTGAAGAGTTGGGGTTCTTGGTGGCTTGTCTGACTTTTGTATGCCTTCTAAGGGTTTCTGGATTACCAGGGACAGTGTTGTTAGAGTTGGATTTGATGGAGCTTTTTTGCCAGATTTCAGAATTGCCGTTGTCATTGTTGCCATTTCTTTCAGAGTTAGCTTTTGTTCTCTTATGATTTTCTCAATATTTTTCCAAATGACCATTCAATGGTTTGCCCCTATTTCCTCTATTAATTCCTCTTCTTAAGTCTGTTTAAGAGATTTGCTATCTTCACTAGATAGAATCAATTCATCAGAATATCTTCCTTAAGTAAAATCTTTATAATGCTCTGAAATTCTCAAACTTCCTTAATAGATTAAAGCCTGAGAGTTCCCAATAAATATTATGATTACAATATACCTAGATTCAAACCTTAATATAAAAGTTAATATAATATAAGTAAGTTAATAAATTCTACCTGTGATTCTTATATATCTAAATTCAAGCCTTAGTATATGGAATTAATATAGGTAAATTAATAAATATTGCCCATAAGAATAAATATCCTGAGATAAATAAATATAGATAAGTATAACTAGATAAATATAAATAAATGTAGTAAATGTAATTGATTGGTTAATTGTATATCTGGACCCTTATATATAAATATACTTAATAACAACAATGTAAAATCAGCACTTAAATTCTGAATTCTATATTCTTTAACCGTTTATAATTCTTATTAATATGAAAAGAAAACCAAGGTTTAAATATTAAACACCCAATTGTACAAAAGAATGGAGGGGAGGATGGAAATCAGAGTATCACAAATTATATATATAGTAAGGGTTTGACAATCTTCTTCTTCTTCTTCTTCTCTTCTCTTCTTTTTTTTTTCCTTACTTTTTTTTTCTTTAGTTATAAGTAAATAGTGTCTGCAAGGTCGTAAATCTTCTCCTCTCCGCTCCTAGTAAGTTCCGACACTTCTCTATGGTAGATCTCGCTGCTAGATCGCCTCCTTGTCAGTCTTCTGCTATCTCACTCCTTCAATTCAATAATGGCCACACTTCCTGTTTCACTGAAGCACTCAAAAGAAAAAGAAGTTCAGTAATTCAATCTTGCTTGCTTTCCACCCCACTTTCTGATCACAGCGCCAGCCACAGCAATACTCTTCTCCCTCTCACCGCGCCCTCCGGAGCTCTTTATACAAACGACCTGCTCCCTGTGTATTCCTGGTCGGCTTGTCGGGTCTCCGCTGTTACGATCTGCTCTGCTCTACACTCTCCGTCGCCGCCTCTCACCGCACCGAGCACTCCTCCCCCGACTCCACCAACCTCCTCTCTCAATGCTCAATCGTCCCAAGATGTGAAAATGTGATGTCAAATCTGGATGGCACCTCCGATCTTCCTCTTAGCTCCTGTCTTTTTTGCTAGCTATTGCGACTTCGGGCCCGCCATCAGATGGCTGGCTCACTGTGTTGGATCGACAGAGCCGCCCGGTCTTGCGAGGGGTGGTTGCACCCCACTCTCTCGCTCGCCTGGCTCTCTCTCTTGTCTGCAGGACTCTCCGGGACCCACGCCCCCAAAGGGGTCCCCAAAACGCAGTGATAAAGGGTGTTGGGAAGCAGCGATCACTCACCTGACACCATATCGCTGCAAGTCACCAACCGGAAGCCGAATCTGAGCAATCTTGTCCAGCAGATGCTGACTATACTCCTCGACACGCCCCCGTAGAGGGTCATCCCCCGCTCCCCGATTCAAAAGGGAGCGTGACACCCTAAACAGGGCGGCTGGGCAATTATCTGCGGACACGATGAGGGCGGAGAAGTAAGAATGCTTCGCCGCCTCCATCTCCACTAGATAAGACCATGTAAAGGATCTTAACTGAGTGCGATCAGATTCGGAACGATTGGACCTCCAACAGCTCTCTAGGCCTCTTCTCTGACACTTCATCTCCCGGAGCTCCTCAGAAAACCAAGGGGCCAACCAGGATCTGTGTCAGGTCAGAGGCTGCAAAGGCACGACATGGTCAAGAGCCCCGGAAGCCGCTCTTTCCCAGGCATCCATCAGGGCCTTGACCGGGGCGTGGGAAAGAGAGATAGGTATCAGCTCAAGCTCCATCTGGAACCTCTTAGGGTCTATCATTACTACAAGATGTGGTGATGACTGCTCATTTGGATGGCTTTAAAAAGAGATAGGATAAAATCTTGCTGGACAAATATATCAAGAAGGGTTTGGGCCTGATCCAGCAGCTATTCTAACATTCTAGGATTTTAAAAAAACATATTCTATATTCTAATTACAGCTGAGATTTTTCCTGGGGATCACTCATCCAAGCATTAATCAAAACTGACCCTGCTTATCATTTCCAAGATCATCCAAGTTCAGCTGAGGTGTATGTACCCGTATTACTCTTGTTCTGCCTTGCAAAAAGTTATACAATAACACTGTATAGTAATAATCCATACAATAACTAAACATAAAAAAATAGACACTTAGATCTATAAAATATGAAATCTGAGTTTCACTTTAGATACAGGGCCAATAGCTGCTTGGCTAATTGAATCCCTCATAATTCTTTTCAGTGGCATCTAAGCTGGTAGCATCATTGCATCTTATCACAAGAAATCCCACAACTTAATGTTGCTGTCTGTGGAAAGAAAAACAGGTATGCAAGAAACGCTGCTCTCAATTTATCATTTATCAGTTACTAAATCATCTTTTAGTACTAGACTTATTTGCTTGGAAATGCACCTGGGCTGTCAGGTGTCATCCTGCTCATTTTGATAGTGAGGGTTCTACGTCTACTTTGTAATTATTGAACAATAACAATAATTAAGGAAAACATTCTGGATTCCCAGAGGAAATTACCACCTCAGATAATAACACAAGACCAAAATGATTCCTGATTTGTAAAAAGGGTGTGCAGATGGCTGTGGCTTTAAAAGGATGGAGCTTTAACTCTACAGCTGGAGATGATGAATTCATGCTTGTCACATGCTGGCTTCATCACTGCAAAACTAGCTCCTACAAGGGGAAAAAAACATTTAAAGGGGAAAAGACAGGGGGAAGGAGTAAAGTAAAATGGGGGGGGGGGGTTGACAAGAAAAAAAAAGATATAGAAAAAAGAACTTCTGATTCTTGTTGATAAAGAGGCAAGCGTGAAATATAATAACCCTTTGAACTAGAGTAAACCATAGTCAAAGTGTTCTAGTCATTAAATCCCATTAACATTCCATTTCCATTTTTTTAGGGGGGGAAAAAGGACAATGGGGAGAAAAAAAAAGAAGAAGAAGAAAGAAATGAAGAACATAGGGGAAGAAAGATAAAATAACAGAAAGAAGACCACAAAGAAACAATGCTTAAAAATAATAAAATATGTATATGTTGTATGTTATGTGAATGTCATATATGTGTTATAATAAAATTAATTTTTTAAAAAAAAAATCCATTTCTTTCTTTCTCAAACAAGAAATCCCAAAATGGTTTCCACGTAGAAGCAAAGTTAAAGAATTTTCTTTAACTAGAACAGTTAAAGAAAAGTTTTGTCATCTCCGCCAACTCCATTAACTTCACCGTCCATCCATTGTGGGTATTTGGGAGTCTTATCACTTTTGTGCATAAGGAAGCCTTGCTGCTATTATTATACACAAAAACAAAGTTTTATCAGAATATGAATATTCATGGACTGGAATAGATCAGCCATTGGGGACTGAATGGAAACATGGTAAAAAGGTCAGCCAATGAATAGGCATAGCAACTAAGTCAGCCAATTGGAAGCTGAGACAGACTGGAGCCAGGGAGTGTCTTAGTCTGCAGCTTCTGAGTCTGTGCAGAGAAATGAAACTGAAACCAGTGAGTGTGAACTTGTCTGCTGATCTATACTGAAATGAAACTGTGAATCTGCTGTTGGTATTGTAAACTTACTTTATGTATTATTGTGTATATAAAGAAGTTAATGAATCCTGCTGCATCAGTTTATCTGTGTGTGCTTCTGGATGTGTTTTTGCAACAAACTCTGACAAGTTTGGTGGTTTTTTTCAATTTCTCCCTCAAAGTTAAAAAAAAAAATTCTCACTTCAGCTGTACAATTGAGAATTCTCTGAATTAAAATATATATCTGATCCCAATCTTTCTTAGGTTTCTTACAAGTCCACCAAAGATGATAAAAGGTACCTTTAAGTTGGTTACATGTCTACCATACACAGGCACATCTTTATACATCTTTCACAATTTATCAGGTGTTAAATACCAACAATACATCATATTGTAAAAGTTCTCTTTCATATTATAATTCAATGTAAATTTCAATCCTTTACATATTTTCCCACTGATCAAGCGAGAGAGGCTAATTTCAAATAGGATAATTGTGGTACAATTTACTATACTTGATACAATTTCATGAATCCAAAAACTGTACAATCAGAATAATGATTAAAAGCATCATCACAATATAAAATACATCAAACATAAAAAACAAAAATAAAAACAAAAATCCCCAAATAGAAAGAATTTAGCCTCATGCAACCACTTTGCAAGCTGTTAGGGTTGATGATGAAAGGACCAAGTGTTCAAGGCTTATGAAGATATTATAAAATATTATGAAGTATTATTATGAAATAATCTCAGACACCTCTCCCCCCACCAATCCACATGAATATACATATTCATGTATATTCATGACGTACAAAATTATTTACTGCAGCCAATTTAAATAAAAGTAGCTTTTAGTCATCCATGTAGTCCAGCAGTATCAAACTCAAGGCCCGTGGGCCGGATCTGGCCTGCAGGGTGTTTAAATCTGGCCTGCAGGGCTGGCCTGGAAATATCAAAGGACTGGCCTGTGGTGCCTCTGCCAGCCAAAACGGGCCGCGTGCTGTCCCTGTGCGGCCCATTTTCAGCTTCCCTGGCCTCCTGCAGCACTCTGCTGCCCCAAAACAGGCCACATGGAGGCCTTGGGATGTCTCCACGTGGCCCGTTTTGGAGGCCAGGGAGGCCGAAAACACACCCCATTTTGGCCGGTAAAGTGCTGCAGGAGGCCGTACAGGCCGAAAACAGGGCAGAGAGGGCTGCTTGTGGGCCCTCCCATAACCCATTTTAGCAGGCAGGGTGCTGCAGGAGGCATCCATGTTATCTCCCCCCTGCTTCCCCCAACCCCCCTGCTCGCTGGCCCACAGAGAACTACAATGCTGATCTGGCCCTCGAAGAAATCCAGTTTGACACACCTGATGTAATCTATTTCTTGGACTTTTCTATCTTATAGAGTTGGCAATATTGTTTCCATTGCTTGTCAAAATACTGTGCTGATGTCGCTTCTTCTTAACAATAACCAACCTACATTCTTAAGCACTGTCTAATCATACAAGGGTTTTGTTCTATTACTAGTTATATTGAACCCAATAGGAAGAGAATACAGAAATGGTTGTAAGTAGAAATATTTACAGAAGTGACTCATCAGGAAAATTTATCTTTTGGCAGGAATAAATGAGGAGACCAGAGTTTATTTCCCTCTGAAATTTGATAATTCTCATGCAAGGAATTTCTCACAAAATTGCTTCATTTCCTATGGACTGTGTTACTGTGAATAAGGTCAATGGAATTCATCCAGTTACTGCCAACGGATTCCAGCTGTGAGTTATAAGGGGCATCTGAAATAATAATAAAAAAGACTTTAGGAGGGAAAAAAACCAATTATCTTCAATCAAATCTAATTTGTAATCCATATGTTCTTTTTGTTTGTAGAATGAAGGAAAAATAATATGAAATAAGTGCAATGAGTTGGGAATAAATGGATGTTATTGGATTTACCACATGCTTCCATTATCCAGATGAAACATGATTTAAATGAATAGGTTGCAGAATTTCTCCGATGTAAATGGTTTTATAGTAAGCCTGTATATCTGACAGGAACAGCTGCTCAGCAATCACAAAACAATAAAAATTAAGAAAGCTATATTTTTCAATCGATGAACCATTTGCTAGACCTGTATGTGTGTATCCATGCATGTGAATATTTGTGTAAGCCAATAAGGTAGCTTGGTCATCAGAACATTTTTTATTTATGAATTAAAATGTTTATAACTTATCTTTCAGCCTGCCTCTAAAGTTACACGAGCATTTAAAGCAGATTCTCCATAAAATTGAGAGCACAGAACCCCAACAAGACGACTTAAATTAAAAACAAAAACATGTAGACCTTTCCTTCCATAAGGAGGGAAATCCTTAATAGTCCTGCTACTGAGATCCTGCCATTCAGAATGGCTCGTTGGTTCAGAATATCAGCGCTTCTAGAAGCTCTTGGAGGTTTTCTAGTCCAACCCCCTTGCTTAGACAGGAGACCCTAAAACCGTGATGGCAAACCTATGGCAAGCGTGCCACAGGTGGCATGCAGAGCCATATCAGTGGGCATGCAAGCGTTGCCCTAGCTCAGCTCTGGAGGGCCTCTGGGAGTGTGGGGAAGGCTGTTTTTGCCCTCCCCAGGCTCCAAGAAAGCATCTGGAGCCTGGGGAGGGTGAAAAACAGGCCTACCCAGCCCACTGTACTATCACATGCAAAAAGCGAGGGAAGTGCGGGGGGATCACACGCGCATGCGCAGGCAGTGTGTGGCACATTGAATTATGTGTGTGGGCACGTGCGCACATGACCCCCCATGACCCTCCCCCCCACTTTTGGCACTTGGTGGCAAAAATGTTAGCCATCACTGCCTTAAAGCATTCTGGACAAGTGGCTGTTCAATCTTTTCTTGAAAACCTCCAGGGATGGAGCACCCACAACTTCTGAAGGCAAGACATTCCACTGTTCTAGGTTGTTTCTCTCCTTGATTAGTCATCTGCTTTGGTGATAGGACACTGAATGAGATCCACAGTGACAGAGAACATTTCCCATACAAATCTTCATGAGAAGTGCCAAAAACCAAAGGCAAATGCAAAAGTTAAATCTTTCTTTCTTTTCTTTTCTTTTATTTAATTTGTATACCGCCCTTCTCCCTGAGGACTCAGGGCGGTGAACAGCCAAGTAAAAACATAAACTACAAACATTAAAATACAATTAAAATGATTTATATAAATTTGGCCCCATGATTAAAAACAATAACAGACAATTAAAAACATTTTAAAAAGTGTTAGGCCAGCCCGGCTTGCTGGAAAAAGGTTTTAAGGGCACGGTGGAAGGCACTGAGGTCTTGGATTCTCCTTATCTCTGGGGGCAGCTGATTCCAGAGGATAGGTGCCCCCACATAGAAGGCCCTCCCCCTGGGAGTCACCAGCCTACATTGTTTGGCTGATGTCACCCCGAGGAGGCCCTCTCTGTGGGAGCGCACAGGTCGATGGGAGGCTGTCGGTAGCAGCAGGCGGTATCGAAGATAACTAGGTCCTTTGAAATCTATTTCAAAGGGGAATATAATATAATGCAATTATGCAGCAAGATATAAATATTAGGGTGTACAAAATCTCCATTATGTTTTCTTCTTGGCTTGAAATTTGCTTTGTGAGCCATGCAATCCTTCCTGTCTAAAACTGGTATGTTGTTTCATTTGACATCATTTCTGGACCTTCTTTGACATGATCAATAGCTGGTAGAAATTTCAGTGTTGTGGGATGCATAAAGCCCTTGGATAGATTGGAAGAGGTTTCAGAAGGGACATGAAGTACCTTCAAGAGACCAATAGTTTTAGACCTTGTAATAGGTTCTTTTTTTTTTTTTAAATTGTACCCAAGAACAGACTCAAGAGAGGCACAAAAGCACTGGAATCTAGACAGGCAGTTTCTTTATATCCCCCTGTTATAAATTGGGGAGATATTTTATTTTGTAAAAGCAAACATATTAAAGTTATACTTCAGTGCTTCCTATATTTTGTTCTATTGCTATCTCTAAAATATTACTATGATAATTACTGAACTATTTATTACATTTATATGGCCTGCCAACTCACACAATGTGATTCTGGACAGTATGCAGCAATAACCCCCCACCCAAATTTTATAACCTCACCCCCTGCAATGGTGGCAAACCCAAATAGGCCACTTGATTGGCTTTGTATCAACCTAAGGTCCCCAAGTCCACTGATAGAACCTTGTCTTCAGGGCTTTCAACTCTTACTACTATTACTGTTCAAGTTACTATTAATACGACAATGCTATTCTCTATTACTATTCAATATGCTCTTACTCTGTTTTGGTTATCTATATACTATGCTGAAAACCAAGTTTCTCAATCTTGAAACTTTTATTACCTTTTCCCAGTTTTGGCTTTGGGAGTTGAAATCTAGACATCTCAAAGTTGCTAAGGTTCAAAAACACCAGGGGTGAAATCCAGCAGATTCTGACAGGTTCTGGAGAATCGGTAGCAGAAATTTTGAGTAGTTCGAAGAACCAGCAAATACCACCTCTGGCTTGCCCCAGAGCGCGTTGGGAATGGACATTTTGCAATATCCTTTCCCTGGAGCGGGGTGGGAATGGAGATTTTGCAATATCCTTCCCCCAGGAGTGTGGAGGGAATGGGGATTTTGCAGTATCCTTCCCCTGGAGTGGGGTGGGAATGGAGATTTTGCAGTATCCTTTCCCTACCACACCCACCAAGCCATGCCACGCCCACCAAGCCACGCCCACAGAACTGGTAGTAAAAAAATTTGGATTTCCCCACTGAAAAACACTATATTATTACTACTATTCATCAACGTTACTTTCATAAGTCTGTTTCATTTCAAGTCCCATCTCTCTGAGATTTATTCTTCTCTTTCTGTTAATGGTCAGCCTGTTCAGTTTTTGCACCTTTTTTTATGTTGTGCTTTGTCTTGCTGGGCTTCTATGCTTCATCTCCTCCCTTTTGGACTATCCTTCCGAAGGAAAAGTGTCTTCTTTCATACGTTGTACTCAGTTTGCTGGTAGCTGCAGAGGCTCCACAATCTGTCTCTTCCCATGCCTGAGTCAAGGTTGTTACTTTATGAGCAACTCTGCTGTGGTGATACAGGAAAAAGCTCAGATTGGAGGGAAAGAAGGCAGCACAGGTGCCTGCAATTTCCTTTGAAGCACCTGCTTGTCCACACACCTGTCCTTCAGACAGCTGAATAGTGTAGTCTCCATTGTTTGAAGCACTTCACTGAGGTAGAATCTAACAATTGCAGCATAATGAGTAATAGAAGCATGCCAAATGTCAATTATACTGAAAACCATCCAACATACAGAATAAAATGCAATTAATATTTTGGCTAAAAAACCAAAATGACCTGAGGTTGTTCTGAGGCCAACAAAAAGAGAGTAGAATGTCCAAAGCCAGTCCATGAGCCTCAGGTTATTTATCCCTGGTTTAAGCTGTATTTTTTTCACCCTCTGTCCATCATTTCATTGACCACTTGAAGCAAAACTCAGAGCACAGCTAAGGGAAGGGGGCAGGGAATGTTACTGAAAGAATAACGGAATTACATAGAATTATAGCAGTAGCTTTTATATTTGATTTATTGGGTGGTTGTTCTCAAAAAATGGTGGAATTTCATCTCCACAAAGACAGAGGAAACATCTCCGCAAGAAACATACACATTCGAGTTAGATTATTCTAAACATAGAAAGATCTGGCCTTATAAATGCTTTCTAATTTTAACCAACCCCCAAACTAATGCACTAATAGGAAAGCTTGCATTTTAATCAGAATCAGCAACCACAACTACAGCTGTGCAGGTATGCTGTGTCACCTCCAGGCATTCTGCCACAGAAAGATTTCTCCCACCCGATGGCATCCCTTTCTTCCCCCATTTGTTCCACTTTTGTCATCTCTTGGATCATTGTCTATGAAAAATGTAGAAGGATTGGTTGTGGTTCACATATGACAGTAGGATCAGAAAGAAATATGTTACAATAATTCTGATGCATCAAGAAGTACAGTGAACCAGGGATAAATCTAAATCAAAGAAAATATGTGAGGCAGAAATGAAAAACATGAAGAAATCCAGACTTTAGAATAAGCCAGCATCAGATAGGACTAGGCCTTCCAGCAAAGAAATTCCCATTGCTTCTCTTACCAACCTCCTGCCCAAATGTCCTGTTTTTGATTGAAGGCAGGAACATGACCTCCATCACTTATCCTACCATCATTTCATCCTCTGCTCTCATTACATCTTCTATTACTGTCACAGTTGTTCTTGCCATTTCTTGTTGTTCCTTGCCATTGTGATAGTCGCCAGGCTCAAAAAGTTGCATCAACTTTAGGTTCATGCTACAGAAGCATTCCATTTTGAAAACCAAAAGGCAAACCGTGAATAGCAATAGCAATAGCAATAGCACTTAGACTTATATACCACTTCACAGTGCTTTACAGCCCTCTCTAAGTGGTTTACAGAGTCAGCTTGTTGCCCCAACAATCTGGCCCCTCATTTTACTGACCTTGGAAGGATGGAAGGCTGAGTCAACCTTCAGCCTGGTGAGATTTGATCTGCCAAATTGCAGGCAGCTTGCAGGCAGCAGAAGTAGCCTGCAGTACTGCACTCTAACCACTGCACCACCATGGTTCATGCTACCTTTGGAGACACTAAACCAATCACTGGAATGACCCCAAGGAAGACTAGTATTGATGCAGTGTTCCCACAGCGTTGATGCATGCACCAACCAAAGCATCTTCTGATTCACAAAAGCAGCAACTGTTTCTCTTTTGAAGAATTCTTTCATGAGACTGCTGGTTTTATCATTGAAACTAATCTTTGGGGATCAGAACATACAACTGTAAGAAGAGTCTTGCTGGGTCAGCTAATGTAGCCATCTGGTCCAGCATTCTATTTAACACAATGGTCAACTAGATACATGCATAGCAGCAATAACTAAGTCAGCGGCAATAATGTTCCTCCATGGTATTTCCAAAACAGTTGGTGTTTTAAATGATTCTGTCTATCATTCCAGAGGTTGCAAAAAGCTCTCAGGCAAGTAGCCACTGATACTCTAATCCTCCATTTGTCCAGGGTCCTTTTCAAACCTTCTATATTGGTAACCATCACCTTCAACAAATACTAAGGATAAAATTTCATTTCTATCCAGCATTTCCACTGAATCAAATTTGGGTTATAAGGAAGGGAGGAAAGAAGGAAGGAAGGGCTTTTTTTATTATTGGTGCTGTATTTCTCTGTGCATTTGATTTAATTGGAATCTCAAGGTCTAACCTTGTAAAAAAAGCAGAAAAGCTTTTCTTTACCCATCAAATTTTCTTTTTCCATTTGGAAATTGTTTTAGAGGGCACAAGGACAATGTGGATGTTGTACCAGAGCACAGAAAATTTTGTTGCTCAAGCAAGATTCAAGTGAAACATGACTCTGTTATAACCATGTTCAAGATTATCTAGTAGCTACTTTGGAAGGATAGGCTCAATCCTAGATTTGATATTGTAACACACTGATTGTATTACAGATTGCAATGCCTCTGCATTTGATATAAACATATACCGTATTTTTCGGAGTATAAGACACACCTTTTTCCCCCCTAAAAGGGGGTGAAAATTTAGGTGCGCCTTATACACCGAATGTAGCCCCACCCACCCATTGGCACCCACCCTTTGGCCTCTGCCTCCCAGCAGTTTATCTCCTTGCAGCAAGCAGCAAGAAGAAACAGCTTGTTTCAGCTTCAGCATAGCCTAAATAGCACAAGTTGATTGTCCCTTGGCCTCCCGACTCTCAGCTGTTTTGCTTTCAGCTGTTTTGCGCGGCCTCTGCTGCTTGCTGCAAGGAGGTAAATTGCTGGGAGCAGATTTTTTTTTTCTTGTGCTAATCAAGCTGTACTGAAAACAAAAATGAAAGTAAATCAGGCTATTTGCTGTTTGCTACAACGAGGCAAAATTGCTGGGAGGCAGAGGCAGATTTCTTTTTCTTGTTTTCCTCACCAAAAAAGGTAGGTGCATAGTATAGTCCGGAATGTCTTATACTCTGAAAAATACGGTAGGTAGTCAATGTACAGCCACAACTGAGCCCAACATTTCTGTTGCTAAGCAAGACAGTTGTTAAGTGAGTTTTGCTCCATTTTATGACCTTTCTTGCCACAGTTGTTAAATAAATCATTGCCATTGTCAAATTAGTAAAACAGTTGTTAAGTGAATCTGACTTCCCCATTGGCTTTCCTTGTCTGAAGGTCATAAAAGGTGATCACATGACCACCTTGGCACAGTGCAACCGTCATAAATCCATGTCAGTTGCCAAGCGTCTGAATTTTGATCATGCGTTCTGTGGGTGATGTTGCAATGCTTGTGTGAAAAACAGTCATAAGTCACTTTTTCCAGTGCTGTTGTGACATTACACAGTCACGAAATGAACACTTGCAAATTGAGGATTGCCTGTAATTCAATATTTCAAGAAGAGATTGAATTACCATTTGTCTGAAATGGTATAGCGTTATAACCGGAGCTCACCCCGTTATGCAGCACTAGGGATTTGAACCACTAAACTGCCAACCTTTCGATCGACAAGCTCAGTGTTTTATCCACTGAGCCACCACATCCCTACTCTTCCCTACAACGTTCAATAACAATTAATTAACATTTGGTTCCTACTGTCATCATCTAGAAATGGTGGGTGAAAATAGTTATTTTTTGCTCAGGATTCTTAAACTGATTATTGCCTGGTGGGAATTGATTTACCACTGCACCACTATTTATCCTGCTCCAGGTATAAGGTATTCCTAGATCACTGGTGGGATCTAGGAACGGAGCCTTTTCTGCTTTGCCCCAGCCCTATGGAACAACCTGCCCTCAGAGCTTCCAAGAGAGCATGAAAATCTGGCTCTAACCACTGGCATGGGGATTGAGAGTGGCATGCAGCTGTGAATGTGTATCAGGCTAAGCCTAAAGAGGATAAAGAGCAATTCAGCCTGAGTTCAGTTCTTTTTTTGCTTACACATAATAGACAAAATCTTGCCAGATGAAACCCTTGCTATTAGCACTCTAATGGATAGCCTGGGAAATTCTAGGGAGTGGCTATCCTTACTCTCTTCCTCTGTCTCCTATCCAGCTCTAGGCTGTGCTATCCCCTGCATGGCCCCCTTTCTGGAATGTTCTGTTACAATATTTTGAGGATCAGACTCAATGATGAATTCAGAAGCAATTTCTTCAGTTAAAGAAGAGTTTATTCATAATAGGCATTCTACTTATTCTTGTCAGATTTACAGTGAGAAGCAAGCATGAGGTAAAAGCACTCTCTATTTATATCAAAGGGGAGGAGTCAAGGAAGGGGGTGATCACACATGAATACATTAAAGGAGGAGGAATAAATTAACCCTTTATATCCTGTACATATATACATATCTCTTGTTATAGAATAAGGCTTATGACAAATCCCCCTCTAAATGCCGATTCGACATATAACAATGATTGCATTCGGATTCAGAATTATATAGTACTTGTAATTTTGATGTCAAGTATTTGTGTTGTTTAGAAGGTAAAGGTTTAGTTAATATATCAGCTATTTGTTCTGAGGTTTCGCAGTGGATTGCTTTAATGAATCCATCCTGAGATAATTGTCTCACGTGTTTAAATTTGATATCTATATGTCTGGACCTTTGACCAATGGCGTCAGATCTTGATATTTCTATAGCCGCCTTATTATCTTCATGTATGACAAATGGTAGTATTGGATTCTTCCAAATATCAGATAATAAATCATTAAACCACACTAAATTATTTGAGGCTTTAGATAAACAGACGTATTCTGCCTCTGTTGTGGAAGTCGCTACTAAATCTTGCTTCCCAGTGTACCAGAATATTGGGCAATCATTTAAAAATAATACATAACCTGAGGTGCTCTTTCTACATTTGATGTCACCTGCCCAGTCTGCATCAGCGTAACTGGTGATAATAGGTTCTTTAATATTATTGGGTTCTAAGAGTAGACAGAAATCTATGCTGTGTTTTAGATATCTTAGTATTCGTTTAACTGCTTCCCAATGATACATAAGTGGTTTACTTACATGTCTAGATAATAAATTAAGTGGCAGAGCTATATCAGGCCTGGTCCAATTAGATATATACAAGAGAGAACCAATAATTGATCTATATAATGTATTGTTCTCGAACTCAGGTGAAGATTCATCCATATTCCTTAGAAAATCAGTCTGCATAGGAGTATCGCAAGGTTTGGCATCTCTTAAATTGCATTTTTCCAGAAGTTCTATAATTTTATCTCTCTGGGATAATTTGAATCCCTTTCTTGTTTTATTGATTTGAACTCCAAGGTATTTGTTTACCCTTCCTAGCGACTTTAAAGAGAAATGTTCACTTAGCTTGGATACAAATAAGTCTTTCTTTTCTTTATGTTTGCCTATATACAAAATATCATCCACATAGATTAACACAAATTCTAATGATTCACCTTCCTTTCTACAAAAAAGCAATTGTCTGCAGTTGTGGCTTTGAATTCCATATTTTTAAGCACGCTGACTAGACATTCATACCAACGCTTGCCGGATTGTTTTAATCCGTACAAGCTTTTGTTAAGTAACCAGGTCTCATTTCTATTTGTACATTGGCTATGAGGTGCCCTTACATATATCTCTTTGTCGAGCTTTGCATGTAAGTATGCAGTCTGCACATCATATTGAAAGACATCAAGATTGAGTATAGCAGCTATGACTAAAGCTGTCTTAACACTTTCGGTTCTTACAGTGGGAGAGTATGTGTCAGTGTAATCCTCAGGATATTTTTGAGCGTAACCTTGTGCGACTAATCTAGCTTTATATAATTTATTACCCTCTTCTAAATCTTTGATTTTGAATATCCATCTGGTGCCTATAATTGTCTTGTTCTTAGGGGCAGGGACTGGTGTAAATACAGCTAATTCACGCAAGCTGTTCATTTCTTTTGTTATGGCTAATTCCCATTTTTCTCTTTCTTCCATGGGAAGTTTCAACACTTCCTCGTATGTGTTAGGTGTTGGTGTCTCGTCATTCACACACATTATATAATCCTTATACTTATTGGGTAATTGTTTTCTGTTACACCTGATTGTTCTTATTGGAATGCTTTCATTATCGTGTAGATACCTTGCTTCCTTTTTGGTTAATGAATCTGTTTTTATCCTGGTATGGTTACCTGTCCATGTTTTGTTTTTGTCATCATGTGTGTTATGTTCATGTTTCTCTCTTTCTATTCTGTCTTGTTGTTCAATATTTGGTTCTGTATTTTGGATTATCTCGTTAAGATGTATCTTAGACCAGTTGGCCTGTTCATGAAATACTGCTGTTCTTGAGACTATGAATTTGTTATTATTGTCAATGAATCTATATCCTTTTGTGCCTGTTTCGTATCCCATGAATCTGAGCCTTCTGGATACGTTATCTCCCTTACGTCTTAATTGTTTTGGTATGTGTACGTCTGCTGTAACTCCAAATATGTGCATGTGTGATATTTTTGGTTTCCTATTGTACATCACTTCATATGGTGTTTTATTTAGGATGCTAGACCAGGTCCTATTTTGGGTATAATTTGAATATAGTAATGCTTCTGACCAGAATTGTTTTCCTAAACCAGCGTCTTCTAATGTACATCTAATCATGGTTTGCAGTGTCGAGTTCTTTCGTTCTGCTGTACCATTCTGAAAAGCAGAAAATGGGCTAGTCATGAAGTGTATCATTCCTTTGTCTTTTATCCATTGTGAGAATTCTTTTGACATGAATTCGGATCCCCTATCTGTCATGATTTGTTTTATTTTGATATTGTGTTGTGTTTCTACACGTTTGTAAAATTCTTTGAATGTGTTTTAAAGTATAAACAAATCCATAACGGCTATAGTCGTCTACAATAGTTAGGAAATATCTTTTTTTGTATGTGATGGATGGTGTTAATGGACCAACTAGATCCATATGTACCAGATCAAAAATTTGGTTAGAGGTCCTTGTTGCCCTCTTTGGTTTTGGGTTTGTTCTGAGTTTTGAGGATTTACATACTGAGCATTCCAAATAGTTTTTACAATCCTTTATTTTAACGCCATCAGCATGTTCAATCATTTTTTGTATTACAGGGAAACTTGCATGTCTCAATTTCCTATGCAACATGTGTGCACATTCATCATGAATTGGTTTGCCTATATTGGGTCTTTTGTTATTGTGTGTATCACTAGTGGGTGTGTCTTTGTGATTACAGTGTGTATTGGGTTCTTCATTGTCATTGTTGTTACTATGTTCACTGTCTATGTTGGTGTCGTCATCAGTGTTTGTATTAATGTTATGCAACCATTTATCTTCTGTTACAAGGAAGGGTAGGCCCCCTTCGATAACTACACTATTCAATTTAGTCCCATCCTTTTCTAGTATTGCTTTTCCCCCAGAGAAGATTATATTTATGTTGAAATCTTGGCTTAATTTCACTGCACTAAGTATGTTATGTGATATTTCTGGTATCAACAATACCCCCTCTACTTTACCTAAACCAGGTATATTTACATCTCCTTTCCCTATGACTTGAACATTTTCTTGATTGGCTACTCTTATCATAAATTTATCATTTGTGAATGAAGACAGTATTTTCTTGTTATTTGTTGTATGATTAGTCGCCCCTGAATCTATGAGCCAAGTATTGTTTTTTTATTTTTGTGTGATGACATCGTTATGTTTATCTAATCCATTTAATGATCCTGATTTTCTGTCCCTTGAATTATCTCTATCCTTTCTGCGTTCTCTGTAGTTTGGGGAGTCTCTATATCTGTATCTATCAATAGATGATTGCCTGTCTTGATATCTACCCCTATAATCACGGTTTTGTCTTTCCCTATGAAACATGGGGCAATCTCCCTTAGAGTGTTTTCTGGATCCACAATTGTAACATTCAATTGTTTTTTGGTGATTTTCTTGGAAGGTTACCCCTTTTGCCTGTCTGTGTTCTGTGTATGCATTGTATCTACTTCTCCTCAAATTATCTTCAGCTATTAACTTATTTGACAGACTTTCTATGGATAAGTATCCTAGATTGATTGAGTCTAAGTGTGATATGTAGTTATCCCATGATGAATCTAATGAGTTAAGGATAACGCTTTTCATTGTCTGTTCTGATATTATTTCTCCTCTTAGATGTAATTCTGCTCTGGTTTTGTTTAAGGATATTAAATGTTCACTTATGGTGGTTCCAGATCTTAATTTGGCTGAAAAGAAATCTTTAGACATTCTAGTGGTTGTTGCTACACTTTCACTATGAAACAATTTAAACATGCATTGAATTATTTCTGAAACAGTAAGATTATGCTTAATACTGTAGTACATGGCAGGTGATATGCTAGAAATTATTAAATAGAATGCTCTGTGATGCAGGCAGTCCATTTTTAGAGTCCAAGGTCTTTTGGGAGGATTGGTTATAAAAAATAATAAATTTTCTTTCATAAAGACAACCTGAATTTGTTGACACCATTCCTGTAAATTGATGCCATCAATTCTAAGTTTTGGGAAATCACTAGGTAGATTCCCAATATTACTATTCCCACTACTTACAACTGTGGGTAGTCCATGGTCCTGTAGATGTTGAAAATTGCAGAATGGTGTGGGTATTCTGCTGATGAGCTTGAAAGGTTCTCCTTCTTCATAAAGTTCATTGTAGTTCTCTGTGTTCATCTGCGCATGCGCGTTGATCATTTCTCTGCTGAAGCCGCTGGGAGAGGTTCTCTTTGCTGTAGCTCCCTCGTAGTGCTCTCCTTCTGATGATTCGGTCTCCGGCTCGATCTTGGGTGTTCTGCTGGCAGCTGTGGTTCGTCTCTTTTCTTTGAAGCTTTCTTGCTTGGAGTATTTTGTTCTTTGGATTGTTTGTGGTATGGGGGAAATTTCGCAGGGCCCTCTGGGTTCAGGCGTCGTCATCATCGTTGTCCGGATTGAGTCGTGCAGGCTTTGAGGTGTCTGTTTGTTTCTTCGTTTCTTTTGTATTTTTGCATTATTGGCTTTTATCGATTCTTTTGAAATTGTTAGACTTGTGCCAAACGTTTTAAATAGTTTTCTCATGGGTGTTTCGATTTCTTGTTCGGTGGATGATTCTTCTGTATCTGTTTCTGACTCTTCAGAAGAATAAATATATTTCTTGCTATTTTTTGTGTTTTTTCGCGCCAGAGTTTTTGAATGGTGCATTCTGATTGGTTCAGCCGTGTTCATTTCTGTGGCCGGTTGAAGAAAAGATGGCTGCCTTTCAAAATTTTGAGCGGAACCTCTGGTCTTGCTTCTGGTTATTTTTTCTTTAGTTGTAGGTTCGCTCACCATTTTTGTATTTTCGGGTTTGGCTTTTTCAATGTCTTTTTCTCTCGCTGCTCCACTTTCTTCCAAGAAGCCTCGGAGTTCCGCGATGAGTTTGTGGTCATCTTTTTGAGTTTTTATTAGCCTCAGTATCTCCGATCTGAGGTCTTTGTCTTTTATTTTGTTCTCTTCTTGGTTGTCGGTTTCATCTGCTGTTTCTTCGATGTCTGTGGTATTATCTTCAGATTCTTTGATTGTTGTATTTATTGGTTCGTCGATCATTTCTTGATCTGTTTTTGTTTCTTTATCATTTACCCTGGTATTGGGTCTTTCTTGTTTATTCTTGAGGTTTTCTTTCTTAGGCATGTTGGATTTTATTGAGTCAGTTAAAACATCCTCTGCTACCAGATTGTTACAATATTTTGAGGATCAGACTCAATGATGAATTCAGAAGCAATTTCTTCAGTTAAAGAAGAGTTTATTCATAATAGGCATTCTACTTATTCTTGTCAGATTTACAGTGAGAAGCAAGCATGAGGTAAAAGCACTCTCTATTTATATCAAAGGGGAGGAGTCAAGAAAAGGGGGGTGATTACACATGAATACATTAAAGGAGGATGAATAAATTAACCCTTTATATCCTATACATATATACATATCTCTTGTTATAGAATAAGGCATTTACTTATGACATGTTCTCCTACCTTCCTGTGAAACTGTTGCTTCACTGCAGTCCATCACACCATTTCCTCCTTCATGGGCATCATCTCTTACAGGATGTCTGGTGGCTTGAGGGTGGCTTAATTCACTTTTAACAGTTTGGAATTCTGTTTTGAATTCTGTTTCTTTTATAGGGTTTTATTGCTTTTATCTGTAAACTTCCCAGAGTGACTTAGACAGTGAGAAGGTTGATGTCATAAACAAACAAACAAACAAACAAAAACAAGTACATTGAGAAGGCAAACAAGATGGTTTATAGTGCATTATCCCTGAAATAAAGCCGTTTACTTTAATTCCCACATTAGAGTACAGTATGTGAAGACTAGTTTTCCAATTCAAGGCATAGAACCAAATACAGGGAGAGAATGGTCTTGGCCTGCATGCATTTATTTGAATGACTGAAGTGAATCTACATATGGAGATATAGTACAACACAGGGGAAGATATATTTATTGGAATTTTATCTTCCTTTTATTACTTTATAAATAACTCAAGGCAGCAAACGTACATAATACTCCTCCCTCCTCCCATTAGTTATAAGATTATGACACTATAAAGCTGAGTAGATCTATAGTCCAGTTTAACAGAAGGCTTCTGTATTGCAGTTGGCTGTAGGACGAGCAATAGGATGATCCCATTACATCCAACCTCCCTCATTTATTGCATTCATGACTGGCAATATTCAGAGTCCCTGATGAGATTACAAAGCAATGTGGCCTCACTCCTGATCTTATACTCAAAAATGCCACAAGAACCCAATTTCTTGCTGTATTCATTTTCCTCCTATTAGCCTCCTCTTCTCTTCTCTTGCAAGCTAATCCTCCCAACAACTTGCACAGTATGGAAAGAGTGGTAATGTATCAATTTGGATTCATGAGAAGGACTTCACATGGAAATTACACATCTCTGGTGTCTCTCCAACAAGATCGGTGGGTGTTGGAATAACTTGTATTATTTCCCCTTCCCATTCTTCCTTCTGTTTTCCAAACTGTTGACTGTGACATTAAATGGATTTATTGCTATCTGCATCCAGCTTGTGCTCATTCCCTTATCCAGCATTATGCTTGGACCCTGGTGGTTCTAATGATTTTCTTTTCCTAGAGGGGCTAATTGACATCTTTTTATGATGCCTCATCTATTTTAATTTGCTCCCATTTTTTTCCCTGTTACAACTGTTAAAGTTTTATTAGCCTGTTCTTTTCCCCACCTTCCCAAATCTACTGAAATAATTTGCATTGGCAGAAAAAGAAACCCAGAAATAATAATAAAAAATCCCACTGCAATGTGAGATGTTGTCCATCTTTTCATAAAAAAAAAAAACAAGCAAACTTCTGTTTGTGGTGTTGAACTGATGCCAGTTCAGGCTTATAATGCCTCAGCATTTGCAAAGGAATAAATTCCTACATCAGTCCAGGTATTTTCCCCACATTCATCAGAAAATAAAATCCTCTTGTTTTAATTAAAGGACAATAGCAGAGGCAGCATATGTCACAGGGAGGCCAGATCTGTAGGGGGAAGAAAAGGCATTGATACAACTGGGTGGAATTCTCCAGTGCATTCATATTTAGCAGAGCATATGTGTACAAGTAGAATAAAATCCTTTAGAAGTATCTAGAGACAGGCGCTTATAATCCCAAGAAATACCTAAAGTTTATAAAGCAAGTTATATACGATGATAAAAAGCCTCTCTTTCTCAGTTTGTTGTTTTCATGATAGAGTAAAGGAGAAGGAAAAAATTATTTTCCTTGCAGGAAGAAGGCTGATGGGAAGAAATGGAGACCTTTCCTTATTGGAGTTCAAGTGCTATCTATTCATCCTTGAGTCAGCACAAAACAATACATCAGCAGCAAATTTGCTGTCCCCATTGCCAAATGGCATTGTCCTACTTTGTGAGTGTGCCAGTTATTATAGGTATGCTGATTGGTTTTCTCCTCTTCCTTTGTTGTCATCCCTCTTCAATATGTTATCACACAGAAGAAGGAAACAACTCTCCATCAGGGCATAGCAGCATACTTGAGGATCTGACATTGAGAATTCGCTTCCACTGTATTTCTCTTAGTTGGTTTATCCACCCTTTCTCTCATACCTTGTCTGAGCATTTTCCAAATTAAAATAATGTGAAATAAACATATAGGATAACACTGGAGCAGAAACAACCCAGATGGGAAAGAAGTAACAGAATAAAAGAGTTGGAAGAGACCTTGGGGGTCTTCTAATGCAGCCCCCTGCTTAGGCAGGAAACCCTACACCACTTCAGACAAATGGTTGTCCAATCTCTTCTTAAAAACTTCCAGTGATGAGCATTTACAACTTCTGGAGGCAAGTTGTTCTACTGATTAATTGTTTTCACTGTCAGGAAATTTCTTCTTAGTTCTAGATTGTTTCTCTCCTTGATTAGTTTCCATCCATTGCTTCTTGTCCTGCCTTCAGGTACTTTGGAGAATAGGTTGACTCCCTCTTCTTTGTGGACCATACCAAGGTAGACCATACCATGTTTAGCATTTAGCTTTTCAACATCCTCACAAATGATTTAGATCAGGGGTGTCAAACTCACGTCATCATGGTGGCGTCACATGATATATCAGGACTTCCCCCCCTTCACTAAACTGGGTGTGGCCAGCGGGTGACGCATCCAGCCCACTGGCTGGGAGTTGCTAAAACTGCTTATTAGAAGGTGAACAGTCATATCTTTCTCTTTGCATAATCTAGATTTACTATTCTTTCCATTTAAAAGAATATGGCCTTTGTAGTTGCTGCTCATTCTTCTCCTGCAAATTTTTGTTTCCTTCTTGATGAATCCAATCTGAAGCTAGTACCATGTTTTGTTACTGTTCACCCTGCTTTCAATTTCTTTCAAGTGTTGACCACCAAGTTGTTTATCTTCCCAATTTTTCTTTTGCTGTTGCCACTGTTCAGTTTTGTATGCCACCTCTATCATATTCAAAACATTTTTCACACGGTCATGTTAGCATTTTCTCTTTCCTTCTTTTATCTAATCATTTAAGCCTCTGATTTCACCCTTCACTGCTTGCTTCACTTGCAACAAACCACAGCACTCAATTGTTCTTGCTAAATACAAATGATCTGTATCACTTTTAGGATACAAGGCACACATAATTGTCATAAATTTGCAGGAAATCAAAAGCATCAGTTTACCTTGTAACTAGTCACCAATTCTGGCTCTGTTATAAAGGGGCAGCCCATGTATAAATGGCTTTGATTGTATTGCCATAATAATGATTTTATTTATACAGAATAGAATAGAATAGAATAGAATAGAATAGAATAGAATAGAATAGAATAGAATAAGACTAGACTAGACTAGACTAGACTAGACTAGACTAGACTAGACTAGACTAAACTAGAATAGACTAGACTAGACTAGAATAGAAACAGAGTTGGAAGGGACCTTGGAGATCTTCTACTCCAACTCCCTGCTTAGGCAGGAAATCCTACACCACTTCAGACAAATGGTTATCCAACATCTTCTTAAAAACTTCCAATGTTGGAGCATTCACAACTTCTGGAGGCAAGTTATTCCACTGATTAATTGTTCTAACTGTCAGGAATTTTCTCCTTAGTTCTAGGTTAGATTTCTCCTTGATCAGTTTCCATCCATTGCTTCTTGTCCTACCCTCAGGTGCTTTGGAGAATAGCTTGACTCCCTCTTCTTTTTTGGCAGCCCCTGAGATATTGAAACACTGCTATCATGTCGCCCCAGTCCTTCTTTTCATTGTATGTCCTTTAAACTAGACATACCCAGTTCCTGCAACCGTTCTTCATATGTTTTAGCCTCCAGTCTCCTGATCATCTTTGTTGCTCTTCTCTGCATTCTTTCTAGAGTCTCCACATCTTTTTTACATCGTGGCGACCAAAACTGAATGCAGTATTGTAAGTGTGGCCTTACCATTTCTTTTTTCTAACTCTTTTTTTTTATATATTGGGAACTGGTTTTCTTTTCATTTGGGCAGGCAAGATATTGATTGCTGCTAAAGCACTTGAATACTGTAACTTGTAACTGCCTGATAAGATCCAGGAACAAATGGTGTGCTTTTGGTCCTCTCAATCAAACAGTGATTTCTATCAGGATGCAGAAAGACTGTCTTCTCTGTTGCAGCATCTCTCCTATAGAATGATGCACTCCCCACACCCCAAAATCCATTTAGATCCCACTCTGACAAAGTTCCAGAAGTCTTTAAAAACCTGGCTTTTCTACCAGACCTTTGTAGAACTCTCGGTGTATTTGTTATGAGCTTTGTGCAATGCTTAGTCCAGGTGGTCCTTGACTTACAACCAATATTGGGACCAGAATTTCCATTGCTACTCAAAATGGTTGTTAAATGAGTTGCACATGATTTTATGATTTTTTTTTGCCACAGTTGTTAAGCAAATTTATTTATTTATTTATTTATTTATTTATTTATTTATTTATTTATTTATTTTATTTAACTTATATGCCGCCCTATCTCCATCGGACTCAGCGGGGCTCACAACAATAAAATCCACAATAACCACAACAATAAAGTTAAAATACCTAATTAAATCAGATAAAAGTTAAAAACCCATATAAAACCTCATCAGTCCAGGCCGGGGGACTTGAATAACCAAGTTTTTAATTCGCGGCGGAAAGTGCAAAGGTCAAGGGCCAGCCGGACCCCCAAGAGGAGTTGATTCCAGAGGGTGGGCGCACCCACAGAGAAGGCTCTACCCCTGGGGGCTGCCAGCCGACATTGTCTAGCCGATGGCACCCTGAGCAGGCCTTCCCTATGGGCGCGAACCAGGCGATGGGAAGTTGTTGCTAGCTGCAGGTGGTCCGCCAAATTGCTGCAGTTGCTAAATCATTACACAAATTCAGCTGTCCGAATTGACTTTGCTTGTTGGAAGCCAGCTGGGAAAGTTACAAGTGGCAATCACATTTTATTGATTGGTTGATTGATTGATTAATTAAATGTATATGCCACTCATCTCACTATGCAAGGTTACTCTTTGTGGGGATCACATGACCCCAGGATATTGTAACCCACATAAATACATGCCAGTTGCCAGGCCCCTGAATTTTCATTATGTGATTGTGGGAATATTGTAATGGTCATAAGTGCGAGGACTGGTTATACAACTCTTTTTTCAGTGCCATTGTAACTTTGAATGATTGCTAAATGAATGAGGACTATCATTCTGGAGTTGCTTTGTCAGGCGCAAGTAACCAGGAACAGAAGTTTAGTTCAAAGCATTTCAAATTTGTTACATGCTACCTATACACAAGAATCTGATCCACTAACAGTCAAGAAAAATTGATGCTAGATAAGAGTCAATGAAATTCAGGGGGGAGGGGGGCTGGTCTTGTTTCCCTTGTGTGAGTGGAGCAACTTCAAACTGATGACGTGTTTGACCCCACCCTCGGGCTCAGCCTGGTTATCTCCGACAGCTTTTATATTAAATGAACAAATGAGGGAATGTGTCAGTTCCAGTGTGCTGTTGGCATGGAGCTGCCATTCTTGTGGGGAGGAACCTGACAGAATGAACAAATAAATAAATAGATAGATCCTCCATTGTCAATGCACTCAGATGGAATTGATTTTGGTTTGATTCCAACTGAGTATTCATGCTTTTTTTTCTTTTTTAATTGTCAGTGTTGCACACTTTTACAGTCCAAATTCCATTTTGATGTCATCACTAAAGATAAGTTAAAGTGTATTTTAAAAAGACTTTGTTTCTCTAGATGATTTTGCATATGGTTTGAAATCATTCTTGCAGAACAAATGGGCAATTTTTCTCATTTGCTTGGATAATTCATAACCATTCAAAATTATGGTCAGTAGAATTAGTCCTGTTAAAAAGAAATAGAGACAAAATGTCTCCTTGGAAAAAAAAACTTTTCTGATTTAGTTTTGTTTTTGTTTTCCATCCTTTTTATTTTTTTAAAAAATATTTTAAAATAATTTAATTATTTTAAAACTTGTAATTTTCCAATTAATTCAAATAATTTCCAAACATTTTCCAAATTGGACTGTGTTCCAGTTTTTAAGTCAACACGAGCTATGTAAAGGCTTTTTTTTTTTTTACTTTTTAGAGATTTGTTTTGTGAAGCTTTCTACCTCCAGAAGTATCGAAAATACATTTGTTATTTTTCCAAATAAAACATTTTACTTGTAAATCAGGTGTTTGTTGATATTACTAGCAATTGTTCTTGTTAACAACTTCAATAGGCAAACAAGTAGTTGAATGTTGTCTCTTTTCTTCCATCTTTCATGATAAAAAATGAATAGAAGCTTGAGCCCAAATCCATTATACATTCCATTTCACCTTCTTAGTTTTCTATTTTGCATTTTTTGTGTTACTACCATATTTTCCATTTGTTCACATTTGTTTTGTTTTTCTATATCAGGAATCTGAGTGGTCATCTCTTTGCACTACATTTTGTTATCCTTAATAATTCCTCCCCCCCACACTCCCCAAATTCCAATATTTACTTCTTTCTTTTAAGGGCTTCAGTTGGTTTCACATTTTCAAAGCTGCATAAAATTAGTTTTCATGCAATCGTGCAAAATTCATTTTTGCAGGATTTTCAAACAATAGCTCATTTTGTTGGAACTGTCTCACCTTACTTTTATACTGTTCTTAGAAGTTGCCACCCCTCTCTGTTACAATCCTTCCATGATTTCATCAGTTCATTTTGCTGGCTCTTCTTTCTTGTGCAAACCTGTAAATGGGGACAGGATTGTCACTGTGTTTTTGTATTTACCAGATGAGCTCTTATTTTTGAACTTTCAGACTTACCGTAGCTTGCCAAGTTCTTATCTCTGAGATAACTGTGCATGTCCACGTTCTTTCACTTTCTTCTATCTTTCTTTGTTCTCCAGCCAGGAGAGGTGGCTGGGAAAGCTTTGCCAAGATGTAATTAATTAGCTAGTGAGTTGTTTTATTTTTCTTTATAACAAATAAATGAGTTTTTCTTAGAAAATATGTCTTCGGGTTTATTTTCTTAAAGTATACTTCAAGGAAAGGGTCTTGATCCACTTCTCTAAATCAAGGTGCAATTACCCAAAAGCAGAATGGGATTAATGGCCACCCTGACAAGGATGAACAAGACAAATGAACAAATATAGGAAAGCAGAGCAGGGCAAAGAGAAAATTACAGAGGAAGTCAGATGACTCTATCTTTGGTCCTAGCATTCAATAGGAGAAATGGTGCAAAGTGTTGAAGAATATTGTTAGATTAAAGGGGGGGAAACTACCTTTATATTAGTATACTTATTGATTATTTAAAGCTGTTTCACCAATGCTTTGAGGATGAGATGAGGACATTGTTGTTGGAGCTGGTCTTCCAACAAAGATTCAAGAACAAGCTACAAGGTGTTTACAGTCAGCTACAGAGATGGAAAAATGTGGCCACAAATGCTCCTGTGTATTTGCGTCCTAACACTGAATTCACATGTACTGTATGGAGGTCTTGATGGTCTCTGAGCTTAGATGTTTGCTTGCAGATATTTCATTACCCAAGTAGGTAACATCATCAGGTCAAGTGAGGTGGAGTTTGCTGCATGTTTATATATAATAATTTCCTTTGCCAGTTTTGGTGACGGAGTATTCTTTAGCATAGTATTATCAGGCAGAAAACAATACTCTAATCTAGAAACCACCCCCACCAAACTGGCAGAATAAACCACAAAACTCCATATTTTAATGAACTATAACACCCAGCCAGTGGTAAAATGTAAAATTTGTTACTACCGGTTCTGTGGGCATGGCTTAGTGTGGGGGTTTAATATGACTGAGTGGGCGTGGCCAACTTTTTTTTTTTTTACTTTTAAAACCAATTTTTCTACAACCTCTTTGGCCAAAGAGGTTGTAAAAAATGCTTTTAAAAGCCTTGGACGATCCCAGCTGACTTGCCTGATTGGCAGAGGCTTTTCCTTTTTTTTAAAGCCTCTAACGATCCCAGTTGACTTGCCTGATCGGCAGAGGCTTTTCTGATTGGCAGAGGCTTTTCTTTTTTTTTAAAAAAAAGCCTCTGACGATCCCAGCTGACTTGCCTGATCGGCAGAGGCTTTTTTTTTTTACTTTTAAAAGCATTTTTTCGGCCGAAGAGGTTGTAGAAAAAATGCTTTTAAAAATAAAATAAAAACCCTCTGATGATTGTACGGCTCAGCTGGGCATGGGGGTGGGGAGGGATTTTTGCTACCGGTTCTCCGAACTACCTACCTCCATTGCTACCAGATCAGGCGATCTGGTCCAAACCTGGAGCATTTCACCCCTGCTCCCAGCATCATTCAGGTTATACTGATTGTGGTTGCTTAGAATTTTAGTTCAGCATCCGTGAATTATGCTATATCCCAAGTGATTTATTTGCTTGCTTCACAAAGTTCAAACCACCATGGGCTATGCTCAGGTAACATTGTAAACCACAAGCTCTCAACTACTTCTTGGCTTAGTGAAATGTATAAATCCCTTGGACTAAGATAAAGATTGGAAGAATGGGGAGACTAGATAAATACTTCAAGAATGGATGTCGGGGAGGCAGCAATTGCAGTCACATTTGTACTCCTGAAAATAATATTCTATCAAGGTCCTTCTTTGAAAGAAATCTTATTTTTGGGGAATGGTGATTTGTACATTCCAGAGAATCATCACATTCCTCTTGTTTCTCTTTTGGTAGGCCAGATCTGGCCTACTCTATTAGTTTTACCTTGCTGAACATATTTCAAGTAGCATCTCGTCCATCATATCTGTTCACTCTCAAGTCACAAGAGAGAACTTCTTTCCCTGAGTCTGCAGCTTACACAGATTTTCTCTCTGCATGCATTGAACTACAAAGTGCTGGCCTCATCTTTCTATGTCATCAGAAATAGCCTCCTGAGGGCCAACCCTCTTAGCAAATTAGGGCTGTAATAAGAATTGGATTGATTGTCAAGTTTCCTCACACAAAATAGCCCACGTGAAATCTAATTATATCTGTTTCTTCTAAAACAAGTTCACACAGCATACTCAATTAAGCTAAAATTGGGATGGGGAGTTTGTGGTTGCCCAGTTCAGGGTTTAATATATGAAACAAATTCTAAGCATATCAAAATTAACTTGAATTTTATAACTTATCTTATAACTTATTTATGAAGAGTAACCACTATTGAATTCTGAGTGATTTTGTCTTAGGGCTCATCTACATAACCCTGCTGATGTGCTTACAGCCAAACTTAAAGCAGGAGGAAAGTGTGCCAACCTATTCACAGTCTGTTTTTTGTTGCCTCTCAGAAATGAGGTGTCTTCTAATGAGGGTGGTAATACTACTGCTCTCAGAGTAGATGGCATGCTCTCTCAAGTTGCCAGAGGGTGGGAACAAAGAAGAAGCAACGGTGGTGGTGGTAGTGATTTAATCTAGGCTCTTCACTTTTCATCACCAAGAAAAGAACATGGAAGTCTCCAATTATGTCTAGCAACAGAAGATGCCAGTTGCTGGATGAGCTGCTCTTCCATGGTCACTTCTGCCCATGTACAAAGCACTCACAACAAAATCTAATAACACAATCTCCACCATGGGCCTTCTCTCTCTTTCTTTCTTTCTCCCTCTCCTCTTTTTCTTTTTTCTTTCTTTCTTTCTTTCTTTCTTTCTTTCTTTCTTTCTTTCTTTCTTTCTTTCTTTCTTTTTCTTTCTTTTTCCTTCCTTCCGTTCTCTCTCTCTTTCTTTTTTGTTCCTCCCTCCCTCCCTCCTTCTTTCCTTCCTTCTTTCCTTCCTTCCTTTCCTTCTTTTTTCTTCCTTCCTTCCTCTCTTTTTCTTCCTCCCTCCCTGCCTGCCTGCCTGCCTGCTTTTTTCTTTTTTCTTTTTTCCTTCCTTCCTTCCTTCCTTCCTTCCTTCCTTCCTTCCTTCCTTCCTTTCTCTCTCTTTCTTTCTTGTTCCTCCCTCCCTCCTTCCTTCCTTCTTTCCTTCCATCCTTTCCTTCTTTTTCCTTCCTTCCTTTCTTTCTTTCTTGTCTAATTCTACCAAGGTATTCTGGGTGATGAAATCACAGTCATAAACTAATCCAGGGGGAAAAAACAAGCCAAGACCTCAAAAGAAAAGATCACAATAACAACATAAGAGATACATCTTATGTTGAGATTCATGCCAGAAGTCCATTAATAATCTGGCTCCAGTACCTGGGGAATAGGCAGGACTTCATGATCTTCTGGAAGACCAGCAGGGTCAGGGCTGATTGTATTTCAGGTGGAGATTATATCACAATACAGTCATAACATAGAAAGCACACGTGCTACAAATCTCCAAGTAACATTGCTTCATTGATGGGATCTGGAAAATGCAAATAACCTGGCCCCATACCAGGTTAAAGTGATAACCTGTACCTTGTATTGCACACAGAAACCTACTGGGACCTATGTGGATGTACTATGGATACCAACTCTGTGTCAGGGTCAGGTCAGGAAAGCTTCGCGAGTTGACACTCTGCACATGTAGCATTCTGGATTAGCTGAAGCATCTGATTTTTCTTCAAGGGCAACACTATGGACAGGGTATTGCAGTAGTCCAATCTGGGATTGATTAAAGTATGAGTGACCATTCCTTATGTAGAATGCTCACAAACTGGTGCACAAGATGCAATTATGTAAGGGCTCTTTTAGCCACACCTTCCACCTTCTCCTTAAGCACACTGTTACCTTACCTTGAGTCAATGCTGAAAAATCCATTGGCACACCTGAAAGTAGATGTGATCTCCCTAAACTTGGGGGATAGAAGAGATTGCTAAATTAAGGAAGCTCAGCAAAGTCAGGGGAACCACCATCTGGGCAGGACTCTCCCAAATTATTGGTTGCTTCTTCTACAATTGGTTTATCCTTTCCAAGAATTTACCAATGGGAATATAAAGTGCTGTGGTGGCGCAGTGGTTAGAATGCAGTAGTGCAGGATACTTCTGCTGACTGCCAATTACCAGCAGTTTGGAAGTTCGAATCTCACCAGGCTCAAGGTTGACTTAACCTTCCATCCTTCCGAGGTCAGTAAAATGAGGAGCCAGATTGTTGGGGGCAATAGGCTGATACTGTAAACCACTTAGAGAGGGCTGTAAAAGCACCGTGAAGCAGTATATAAGTCTAAGTGCTATTGCTATTGCTATTAACCTTGTGAGGCTTTGGACTTCCAGAAGATTGATATTCCCATGAGCAAACAAATACAAATCGTTAGGTATAGCTCCATTCTGCCTGACAGTTAAAACAGAAATGGCCACAGAGTGTGTGGTTGGTTTAGTATGGTTGAGTGCATGGTAGGTTTCAGCACAGTCAGCACACAGGCTGAGCTGACTTTGCTCTCCAGAGAGGACCATAGTTCAATAACACCATGGTGAAGACTACAGGATGCATATTTAGAGATTAGCCAGCACTTGCAGAATTTTCCCCTTCTCCATCCTCTTTATTTAATGACTGCCTTGAGATAAAAAAAAAATACTCTTGCCTCTTCACTTTCTTTCTCTATTGAGATTTATGCATACAAATCAAGATAACCTTCATCCTTTTATCAACCCCTTCCTCCAAGGAGAAGCTGTAGACATTGCAATTAACATTGATTGGATCAAAGATGAGAGGAATGCAAGTTTCCCACCCGTTATATTGGAAGGGAAAGATATCATGACTGACAAGCTCACAATGAAGACAAGACACCAGAGAATAGAAGTTCCTGCAAGAAAAATATTCTCATGGCATTAAAACTTGAACTTCTAGCCCTGCGTAAGCACCATGTTCAGAAACTTCCACTATTTTCTCTGCTTCATCAGTCACAGAGAGATGCTCTGTTCTGAGTTAATCTTCCCATGTTTTGGCATACATCTCCAAATGTATGGATTTCCAAATTTACAAGTGGTTAAGGTATCAGGCTAGAAATGGGAGACTGTGAGTTCTAGTTCCACTTAGGACATGAAGCCATCTGGGTAACCTTGGGCCAGTCACTCTCTCTCAGTCCTAGGAAGCAAGGAATGGCATACCACAGAGGTGGCAAACTGAAGGCCCGCAGGTTGGATCCAGCCCGCAGGGTGCTTAGATCTGGCCCACAGGGCTGCCCTGGAACTGGTCCACAGTGGCTCTGCCAGTGAAAATGGAGCAGCTGTAGGTGGCTCCACTTTCGGCTGCGATGGCCTCCTGCAATCCTCTGTCAGCAAAATGGAGCTTGGGAGAGTTGTAGGAGGTGAAAATGGAGCTCGCAAGTGCCATGAGTAGCCCTCCCAAGCTCTGTTTTTGCTGACAGAGGGTTGCAGAAGGCCGTCACAGCTGAAAACGGAACTTGGCAGCCCATTTTCACTGGCAGAGTGCTCAGGCCATCACAGGCACTCCCAACATGAGTATGTTCGAACTGGCCAGACCCATCCTGGTCCCTCAAAGTCAAACACAACCCTGATGTGGCCCTCAGTGAAATTGAGTCTGACACCCGTGGCATACCACTTCTGAGAAATCTTGCAACAAACAAACAAACAAACAAACAAACAAAACCCACCCTGAGACACAATTGTACAAAAGAAGAAGAAGAAAAGTTTCTAGTAAGGAAATTCTGAAAATGGAAATTCACATATCTGGGAAGTGCCCAGTTTGGAAAGGAATTCTGTGACATGCTTAAAGTCCTAGCTTCCATCTGGATTTTATAATTTTACTAGATGCTTCCTATAGCATCTGAAGTCAATTCTGCAGCTAGAAAAGTTAGATTTCAGGAGAGGGATCTTGAAATGAAAACTGCCTTTTCAGGGTAATTGTGCTCAGCTCAGGCTTGTTATTTATTTGAAGCTGGAGAATAGAGGAATTTACTGATCAGAAAACTGCCCCTGGGTTAGCAATTGTTCTGTGCGGAGCTGAAGTTTGTTTAATCATGCTTTACTGAATAATCTGGATTAAACAATTAATTTTTAATGCTTCCTGCCATAATGGCTTGCACAAAATGGACCAAACATACAGTAGCGGCCAACATTGTGGAAACCTTTTGAGAAAAGAGAAATTTTCTAAAACTAGCTAATAGCACCACTTTTGTTTTGGAGTAGTACCATAAATTTATATATCAATGGAAAGATAATTTAATCAGGAATGTAGTGCATTCTTTCTTTCTTTTCATATAGTTCCTCATCCAGAAGACAGAGACAATTCTGTCTTACCATACAGGCAGCCCCAAAGTGGATGGTGTAATGCTTTGAAATTGCAATGTTTTTTTGAAAGACATCCAGGTTGAGTGACTGGGGCCACAGAGCAATTCATAAATCATTTCCGCTTCAGCTAGATACAAATTCCATGACCTTACCTATAATGGTAAAAGCAAAACCATGGAAATACAAAAATATTCTGTTCTGGGCACCAAATCCTTCATGTGCCAGAGCAATTGTCTAGGAGTTCTTAGCATGCTTTGGTTTTGCAGTCAAGTAATGACTGATCATTGCATGGTCTCTGAACTACATGCAAAGTTATTACATTTATAGTCTAAAAGCCGGAAACAAATAGAAGGTGAGTATGCTTATGCTGATTGTAGATAGATTAATAGTAATCTAGAGCTCAGCTCCTTAGCATATAAAAATGAGTATGAGAGGGAAGGATTTTCTCCCAATATTAAACCAATTACTTTTGTTTGCAGAATCCTGTTTTAATTTTTTAGGAAAATGCTGTTATTTTTGCAATTAATATACTCTCCAATCTAGTTGCTTTTGAAATAATTTAATAGTGGCAAACATTATGGAAGATGCTCCACTTTCAGAGTTTATTTGAGGATAGATTGTTTTTAAAAATAGTAGTTGAGAAAAAATACCTTCTCTCCCCCCCACTCATACACACACACACACACACAGAGAGAGATACACAGTCCTTAACTTATGACTGGTCACTTAACAACTGCTTGAAGTTATGATGGATCTCCCCAGAGCTATTTACAACCTGTTTTCAGAGTTACAATGGCTGCAACGCCCCCCACCCCTAGTCACGTGATTGTGAATGATTTTTGGGAATTTGGCAACTGGTTCACCTTTCTGGCTGTTTCCAAAGTCCCACAGTCACAAGACTTCAAGTTGCAATTTTTTTTTAACCGTTTCTGGTATCTGTCAAAAAAACACCTATTGGAGTCACTTAATGACCATCACATTAGCTTAACAAGCTTGTTTTACAATATTAGCTTGTTGTTAAAAAGGGGCCATAACTTTGAACTCATGTGATGTCTTAAAATTAACTTAAAATGACAATGAGTTATGATTGTAATTCCAGGCTCAATTAAAATCGTAAGTCAAGGACTACCAGTATATGCATAGTTGCCATCCACAGGTTAGGATCACAAGCACAAATACAAATCCCCTGATCTGTACTGTTGGGTTAGTAAAACGTAGTTGATTTTTTTCACATGAAATGCTGTGCCTAAGGAATAAACTATTTTGTCTTTCAGCCAATTTAGGATGTTTCACTCTTTGTTTCTTTTTTCAAGGGACTATTGTTTCCCTTTACTGGTTGTCTGTAAAAGAGCTTCTTTATGATCAAAGAAGCAAATACTTCAACTTCCCCTTTGTTTTCATTTCCATGTTTAGGAAAAGGAATGCTTCTAAATAGACTTTTGGCCATTAACAGGATAGAAGGTCTTAGTTATCATGCATCAATATATGATAATATCTGTAGCTCAGTGTTGAAATCTGGAGTTCTTGATGTTTTCTGAGCCTGACTGTTTGTTTGAAGACATTTTATTACCCAGCCAGATAACATCAACACTGCACTGACGTTATCTATATGAAATATCTACAGAGCACCAAGAATGTCACACCGTATCTTCTCCATAACATTAGTTACCTTCTTTTGTTTAGATGCCCCAAGAAGTAGCTAAGTTGTTGATAAATAGCCAACATGGATCTTTCAGAAGACCTCTTTATTGTCATAATAAATGTAGTTTCTGAATTAATCCATATTCTGGGTATAACAATATGCTGAACGTTAGCCTAATTAAATGGGATTTGTTCAGATAGAACTCAAGCCACCAAAACAAGCTGCAAATTAAATTTAGTTAACCAACATGTTGTATGAATACAGATGCCACTTTAATTGATCTAGTTAAACTTTGTGTGAACATAGCCCATTTACAGCAGAGGTGGGCCTCAGCCGGTTCTGACTGGTTTGGTTGTTAACCAGTTGTTAAGATTTTGCGCAGTTTGGAGAACTGGCAAATCACACCACTAGCTGGCCCCGCCCTGCCCCTCTCCACCCCACCCCTCCCAGTCACTCCTTATCTTGCCTTGCCCACCTTGGCCGAGGCCTAGAGTCATGCCTGTGGCCCAGCTGCTCTCTGGCTCCTTCGGTTGCTCGCTTGCCCAGACCATGTGGTCCCCGCAGCCCAGTTGATCTCCATGCCTCGCCTGCTCTGACCACCATGTTGGTCCATGAAGGTAAGGTGCTCAGCCAAGGGCCATCTTGGGGTGGACACAGCGAGGCTCAGACACACCTTTTGGGCCTGGCTCTCACCATCCTTCTGCCCACATGCTGCCTGCTCACCCTCTGCCTTGGCTTGGGGGCACACGCCAGTTCCTGTCTCTTGCCTTCCATGGGGCCTCTGCCCACATGCCGCCTGCCCGCTCACCCTCTCCTGTGTTTCAGGTTCTGTATTCAGACCACAATGGGGAGATGTGTTGTTTCTGGGAGACCCCTGTGCTGGGGCCGAGACTGCTGCTTTGCTGTGGTGTGCGCGTGCAGCCCTGGGACATCTGCCCGCCCACCAGGAGCGCCACTGGGATTTGAAGGGCAGGGCACTTAGGCCAGCAGAGGTTATGTGGAAATTCTGGAGCTTGCCTTCAGGTCAGATCAGTTCGTCCAAGCCAGGCTTTGCTCCCTGGGAAGGGCTCTGCAGCTGCACTTTTTAAAAAGGATTTTTAATGAAACCGCCAATGTGGTGGCCAATGCCAAGTCAAAAAAACCAGCTCTCCCCAACCGGCATGTCTGCTTCATCTCGCTAAATTGGGCCTAGAGCCTGGGGGAGGATGATAAATTTAACAGGTGGCGGGGGGAGGACGGAAAGGCAGCAAAGCGGGAGTACTTCTGGGATGAGGGGAGCCAGGAAGAGAAAAGGCAGCTTGCAAGAGTGGAGGCAGGAGAGCAAAGTAAATGAGTGAGTGAACATTTGGCCTGCCAAGTGGCTTCTTTATTCCCCCTCAATCCCAAGGCAGCCAGGTAGCACCCTTCTCCTTGCATTAGAAGCGACCAAGGGCTTTCTCACCGGGAGTGCTGCCCTTGTTCAGATTCCCCACCTCCCTCTGGCAGCCCTTGACCAAGCACGACTGCCCCGCCAAGCAACACCAGCTTCGGCGACACTATCACCACCTGGCCCCAAAATCTTTCATCTTGAAATGTTTCTTGAAAGTCACCCCAAAGGGGTGATCAAAGTAGGCTCCTTATCCTACATTTTCAATAGGGGTAGTCCCTGATTTATGGCCACAACTGAACCAAAATTTCCATTGCTAAGCAAGATTTAAGTGAGTTTTGCTCTGTTTTGTGATTTTCCTTGCCATCGTTAAGTGATGTTCAGTAGTATTGAATAAATAGAGATTGTATCTTGTTGAGACCTTTGAGGAGAGTGGCCGGGAGGCAGGGCCAAGCATGGTGAGTGATGTCGAGTTGGCCATGCCCACCCAGCCACATGCCCACCCAGCCACACCTACCCAGCAGAGAACTGGTTGTTAAATTATTTGAATCCCACCACTGATCTAGAGACCAAATGTTGCAGCTATAATTGGCAGGTGTTAAAAGGGAACATTAAGACCCTGGAATATTGATTTACTTGCCTTCATGTACCCTTCCATCTTTAGATATGGTGAAGGATACTGTCCTATCACTAATATTGAAATAAGTAAGATTTAAGTTTAATTTTGTGCCCGTGTGACACCCCTCCTGCGCGAGCTGCACTGGCTCCCAGTGGTTTTCCGGGTGCGATTCAAGGTGTTGGTTATCACCTTTAAAGCGCTCCATGGCATAGGACCCGGGTACCTTCGAGACCGTCTTCTGCTAGCAATAACCTCCCACCGACCAGTCCGCTCCCACAGAGAGGGTCTCCTCAGGGTGCCATCAGCCAAGTTATGTCGGCTGGTGACACCCAGGGGGAGGGCCTTCTCTGTGGGAGCCCCAGCCCTGTGGAATGAACTGCCCCCGGAAAAACGTAAGATCTCCGACCTCCGGGTGTTTCGCTGTGCATTGAAGACCCTGTTGCTCTGCCAGGCCGGGCTATCAACATAATAATTTTAAATTGGGGTATTTTAAATTTTTGGGGTTTTAAACCGGCCAAATCTATTTAATTATTTTAATTTTTAATCATTGTTGTGTCTTGTGTTTTTAAATTGGCTGTACACCGCCCTGAGTCCTTCGGGAGAAGGGGGGTATAGAAATAAAATTATTATTATTATTATTATTATTATTATTATTATTATTATTATTATTATTATTATTATTATTGTTGTTGTTGTTGTTGTTGGTTACTCTTTAGTGAGATTCACAGCCTTTGAGGCTGGTTAATAGCTCAGCAGCTCGAGTCCTAACCAAGGACCTAGGAACTGTTAAGGTATCGTTGGAGGATGTAAGCTGTTCCGAGTAAGGTGGTTTTTTGTAGAGTCAAAATGTTCAAGTCCGGCAAATTTAGAATTTCTAAATAGCGGGGTAGCCCTTTGGGTATTGCTCCAAGGGCTCCAATTACAATTGGGACAACACACGATTTCTTTTTCCACAGTCACTCAACTTCAATTTGCAAATCTCGGTACTTTGTGATTTTTTCTTGCTGCTTATCTTCAATCCGTGCATCACCAGGTACTGCAATGTCAATGAACCATACCTTTTTCTTTTCAACTATTGTTATGTCAGGTGTGTTGTGGACCAAGTGCCTGTCAGTCTGAATCCTAAAGTCCCACAAGATCTTGAGTTTCTCATTCTCTAAAACTTTCTCAACCTGATGTTCCCAGTGGTTTTTGCTGTACTCAAATCCAAACTTCTGGCACAATTTCCAGTGAATGATCTTAGCAACATGGTCATGGCATTGTAGGTAGTCAGTTTGTGACATTTTGCTGCACCCACTAATCAGGTGGTCAACTGTCTCCTCTTTCTCATTGCAGAGGCGGCATTTGCTGTTGGTGGTGACATGTTGAATTTTTGCCTTCATGCAGTTTGTGGCTAGGGCTTGTTCTTGAGCTGCCAAAATATTATTATTATTATATTAATATTAATAATAATATATTATTATTATTATTATTATTATTATTATTATTGTTATTATTATTATTATTTTGTGCAGAATGGAGAAAGGGATCACTTCTCACTTCAATAGTTGTAATTCCAGTGCATTTTTTTTAAAAAAATTCAAATTATTTCTTCTGCATCAGAGAATAGGTGGTACAAAATTACAGAGCCCTTCTAAGTAAAGGAATGCCTGCATTTATAGAGCAAAGGAAAGTTTATCTGAAGTCTTTATTTGAAGGAACATTTCCTGAACATGTGTACACTTTTAGCTGTTTTACAGCTCTTCCTCGTCCAAATTGCTAATCTGGTAGATGCTTTTTGAAATCAACAGAGACAATCCAGAAAAACCTCTCCCTTTCATTTGTGCCCTATTAATAGTGGAGTATTTTACTATTTCAAATTTCCCCCTGTTCTGGTTTTGTATGCATGTAACAAAATATATTAACGGCTGCATACTGTAACTAATTATGTTTATTTTGGGCCCAGTGCAGCTCTTTAATTAGGAACTGTTTGCATTTTCACAGCTTCCCAGTGCTGAAAGTTTGCTTTCATAATTAAAACTAAAATGCAAGCGAAGGAGTTCCATTCGGTTGGCATGAAAACTATGTTGTAATGAAGAGGAAATGGCCAGGCAGCAATATAATACTCCTGACCTCTGGTTTGCTGTTAGCTCTTCTTATTTGTCAAAGAGGCAGGCAAGATAAACTATTTTTTCCCCTGGGATTTTAAGTGGCAAGAAATTAGGGGAGAAGCATCATGCTGGTGTTAGAAGAAACTTGTAGAGCTGATTTTGATCTATGGCACATATGATCAGACCAGATTTGAAAGAAAAAAAATCAGTGCTGTAGCATTGGGCATTGTTTGAGTGGGTGACCTCTGAGGAATGCAGCAAGCACGTGAGCTTCTTCAGATCTCTCATATCTGGTTTTGGTCATTTCCCCACACCCCACTTATAATGACTTCTAGTCATCTAACCATGGTTGTGCCAAATAACAATAATGAGGACAGGCAGTATCACTTCATGAATGGCTAACCTCTAAGCATAATCTTTGAAAAACCTTTCAGGAACAGCTCCTTGCCCAACCTATGGTCACTAGCCACAATCATCCCTATCTTCAAAAAGGGAGACCCCAGCCTAGTTGAAAATTACAGACCAATCTCTTTACCTTGCATCACCTGCAAAGTTATGGAATAAATCATTAACCAAACCATTACTCTCCACTTAGAGACAAACAACCTACTCTCTAACAAGCAGTTTGGCTTCAGGAAAAATGTATCCTATAATCTGCAACTCCTACCCTGCAAAAACATATGGACTACACAACTCAATCAGGGCAAAGCAATAGACCCAATTTACATAGACTTCTGTAAAGCCTTTAATTCAGTGGTACATGACAAGGTACTTCTAAAACTAAAATCTTATGGCATTTCTGGACCCCTGCATAAATGCATAGCTGCGTTCCTGTCAAACAGGCAACAAGTGGACAAAATAGGAAGCTCTCTATCAAATCTTGTACCTGTTAACAGCGGTGTCCCCCAAGGCAGCATTTTAGGGCTTTATACTTTACATAAATGACCTTTGCAATCATATTAAAAGCAACTGCCTTCTCTTCACTGATGATGTAAAACTATTCAACACCACCGACAATGTTACTACCCTTCAAAAAGACCTTGACTATGTGTCAGAATGGTCAAACAAGTGGCAACTTCAAATCTCAACCAACAAATGCTCTGTCTTACACTTTGGCAAAAAAAATCAGAACATAAAATACAAGCTGGATGGACATGACCTAGTAGATAACCCTCACACTGTGAAGGACCTTGCAGTACTCATCTCTAATGATCTAAGTGCCAGAGCCCACTGTAACTACATTGCCAAAAAGGCATTAAAAGTTGTTAATCTAATCTTGCATAACTTCTTCTCTGGGAATATTGTACTACTAACTAGAGCATACAAAACATTTGCTTGACCAGTTCTTGAATACAGCTCATCTGTCTGGAACCCGCATTGCATATCGGACATTAATACAATTGAGAGAGTCCAGAGATATTTCACGAGAAGTGTCCTCCACTCCTTTGTTCGCAACAGAATACCTTATGCCGCCAGACTTGAAATTTTGGTCTTAGATAACTTAGAACTATGTCGCCTTCAGTCTGACCTAAGTGTAGTGCATAAAATTATCTGCTACAATGTCCTACCTGTCAATGACTACATCAGCTTCAACCACAACAATACACGAGCACACAATAAATGCAAACTTAAGGTAAACTGCTCCAAACTTGATTGCAGAAAATACAACTTCAGCAACAGAGTGGTCAATGCGTGGAATGCACTACCTGACTCTGTGGTTTCTTCCCCAAATCCCCAAAACTTTAACCTTAGACTGTCTACTGTTGACCTCACCCCATTCCTAAGAGAACTGTAAGGGGCATGCATAAGCGCACCAGCGTGCCTTCTGTCCCTGTCCTAATGTTCCCATTTATTCGTAACCATCTCATGTATTCATAATCATATTTATACATTTCATGTATTCACAGTCATATTTATATTTTTATCTGTAATCTTATATATGCTTGACAAATAAATAACTAAATAAAAATATGAAGATGCTGTAAGTCTTTAGTGGGGAAACTATCTTTGTCATTAACTCACATATTTAATCTTTAGGCCAATCTCTGCATCACAGTGACTCTCTTTTTTAAAGTGCAAGGGAAAAAAAAATCCATTTTTAAGGCAATCTGGTTTCTAGATATTTTCTTCTGTGCATAAACAATATTTCTCCATGCAACTTTTGAAATTTAAATTAGCTGTTTGAAGTCACCATGAATTTCACTCTGTCCATTCCTTGACGTGATCCATTTTTTTAATTTTTTTTTTTTATTTATTTTATTTTATTTTTTAATTTGATTTATATGCCGCCCTTCTCCGGAGACTCTGGGCGGCTTACAATGCGTTAAGCAATAGCCTTCATATTTTTGTATATTTATACAAAGTCAGCTTATTGCCCCCACAAACTGGGTCCTCATTTCACCTACCTTAGAAAGGATGGAAGGCTGAGTCAACCTTGAGCCTTGGAGAGATTCGAACCAGCAGAAATTGCAGGCAGCTGTGTTAATGACAGGGTGATTTAAACCACTGTACTATCAAGGCTCTTTCATTTTGATCAATCTTATTGCTTTTTTTGGTTAAAAGCTTGTGCTGATTTTTTCTGATTTTCCTAGACCGAACCTATAGAGGAAAACTCTGTAGGTGGACGAGTGTCATCCACTTCATTGCTCACCACATTCATGCTCAAGAATCAATTTATATTCAACAGAGTGAGTTCAGGGATGAATAGTAGATGAACATGCTGAGTGTTACAGTTCATAAGAAGACCATCATCTATAACTGGTGTTTTTCAAACTTGGTAACTTTAAGATGTGTGGACTTCAAGTCATGCTGGCTGGGGAATTATGAGAGTTGAAATCCACACATCTTAAAATTGCCAAGTTTGAAAAATACTCATCTAAGCCAATATGTGGTTAAGAAACTTGTTCTGACAAATATCAGTGGATGTTCACTGGGGCAGTGGAATTACAATAACAATAGTGAATGAAGCAAGAAACATGACTCCATGATGTCCTTGGTTGGGAATTGGTTTGTATGTTTCCTCTAAAGAGTACTATAAATGGCACCACCTGTTTTTAAGGATGAAAGAGATAAAACTAATGTAATATCAGTCTTGGAAGCAAGAAACAAACAAAATATATTACTGAAGCTTTCGCAAGTGATGTAAAGAATAGAGGTTTGTTGGAAGGGTAACAGAATTTGGTTCTCTGCCTTGCCAGAGTTCTTTTTTCAGTTTGCTAGAGTCTTGAGACTTCAAAATTGATGCATCAATCAAATGCAGCCCAAGGGTAATATTATAATTAGCAATTGTATATTAATTGCTGGACACAGCCACCCTGCTGTAATCTTAGGCAAAGCAAATTATCACAGTTTAGTGTTCTGTTGGCAACATTTTTTTGAGCTGAGTGTTGAGTTCAGGAAAATGACACAGGCCAAAAATACACAGATTAATAAACAAGAAACAAGTACATGCAACCATAAATTAAAATAAAAGACTTTAAATGGAAGAAAAAGTAATTATTATTCTCTCCCTTCCCTCCACAGTTTTTTTTTTAAAAAAACTTGTTTTCAGATGTTTTGAGATTATCTGAGTTATGTATTTCCCACCAGTTTACCATATTCATTAGTATGGTTCACTGTTGAAACTGTGGCTATTCTACTAAATTTTTTGGCAAATAAGTAACAATCTATCTATCTATCATCTATCATCTATCATCTATCTATCTATCTATCTATCTATCTATCTATCTATCTATCTATCTATCATCGATCATCGATCTTCTAACTTCTATCTATTAGCTATCTTCTATCTTCTATCTATCTATCTATATGATTGTATAACTGTAACTTTGTTGCTTTTATCCTTACAATTTATATTGATATTGTTCCTGATTGCTTATTTGAACCCTATGACTATCATTAAGTGTTGTACCTTATGATTCTTGATGAACCTATCTTTTCTTTTATGTACACTGAGAGCATATGCACCAAGACAAATTCCCTGTGTGTCTAATCACACTTGGCCAATAAAAAAATTCTATTCTATTCTATTCTATTCTATTCTATTCTATTCTATTCTATTCTATTCTATTCTATTCTATTCTATTCTATTCCATCTATCTATCCCCACCCCTCTCATATCTATCAACTATCTACCATTTATCAATCTCCTTCCCATCAGTCTTCACTCTTGGCTAATTAAAACCATATACTGTATTATTACTTAGTATTTGGAGTTGATAATAAAGATATCAAAGGATAGCTTCTGCCTTTTAGGATCTACCATCAGTAGTGAAGGAACAAGCAGTTAAGAAATAAGCCACAGACTACCCACAGTAGAGCAGCCATGAAAGCTCTGGAAAAAAATAATCAAGTGCTGTGTTGTGCCTATATAGTACCTATAGTACCCACAAAGATCAGAATGATGTATTCCCTGTGACTCTCTATGGAAGTGGAAGAAGAATGGGAAGAATGTTGATGCTTTTAGACTTTGGTGTTGGAGAACATTTCTGAGGACAGATGAGAAAACAAACAAATGGATTATGCAATAAAGAGTTCTTATTTGAGGCACTAATGTTCAGACTCAAATTATCCTACTTTAGATACATTATAGGAAGACCTAGTTCCTTGGTGAAAGATCTAATGCTGGAAATGATGGAAGGAATGAGAAGAAGAGGATGACCAGCAGTGAAATGGATGGACTCACTATGGTGATGAAAGTTGGAAAACTTGAAAAATCAGATCAAGGACAGATAGTCACAGGGGAAAAAAATCTGTTGATGTGGTCACTAAAGATCAACACTATGTTGATGACATTTAGCAATAGCAAAAATTTGATTTATATCAAGTGCTTTACAGCCCTCTCTAAGCAGTTTACAGAGTCAGACGTTGCCCCCAATAATGGGTCCTCGTTTTACTGACCTTGGAAGGATGAAAGGCTGAGTCAACCTTAAACTGGTCAGGATTGAACTCCTGGCAGTGAGTTAGCCTGCAGTACTTCATTCTAACTACTGAACCACCACGGCCCTTATTCAATCAACCAACCAACCAACTAACCAACCAACCAACCAACCAACCAACCAACCAACCAACCAACCAACCAATCACTTAATATAAGGCTGTACAACTTCTATTGACTTAAGAGCCATGCCAGTTTTTGGACAATAAAGCAAAGACCACACTGCAAAAGCATATAAGGCCACCTTTCATTATGATGGTATTTATTATTTTTATTTTCAAATAATTTATTTTCTCCACATTCATGTACATACAAAGATGTAGACATCCTGCTTCCTTGCAGGTTTAAAAAGTTAAGTCTTCTTCCTACACTCTATTTTCCTTCCCTCCCAACATTTTCCTTTAGCAGTTTGGATTTGAAGACAAAAAAAAAATATTTTGCCATGCACAGGGGCATCAATAGAGTGTCAGGCCTGGAAGCCAACATTTTCATTGGATCTTCAGGCCTGCCACATTTACTACTGTGGGAAACTGGGAGGGGGGATTGTATGGAGCCAGGGTGACATAGTCATAATAACATTCCTTTCTCAGAAAGTCAAGGACATCTTGTCCTGCTCTTGGATGGTTGGAACTGGGAGGCATCTCCAGTTGGGATGGTGCTTGGATTGGACCATGTAATGGACATGTGGGTGCTGGGCAGGGAGTTGAACTTTCCTTTGGGTGGCTTTCAGATTTAGGTTTTCCCAGATGTGCCAATATGACATCTCTAATAAAATGAAACTTTGAGGAAACTCAAGCCTTGGAGTTTTCTTTCGTTAGGGGTGTTACTTGGAACCCTGACATCGAGGATCTATTTTGCCACATCTTAATGTAACTTTTTTCCATAACTGCTCTGTGATCCTCAAAAAAAGTTGCAGACAATTTCTATATTTGCATCTCAACAAACACTGAAGCATTTTTTTTGCCATCCAATCTACTTGCTCCTACTAAAATAAATTTATAAGAGGAGAAAGTGGTTGCATCAGTAAAGATAAAGGAAAAGCAGGGTGCCACTTCTTGGATTCCCTTCCCTAAACCCCTTCATGGCTGGTTGTGATCATAAGGTTCCAATTATACATTTAGGATTTCTTAGAGGGAGGTTTGTTTGATGACCTCTTTGAGAAAGGTACATCTTCACCTTCACTTTAAAAGTGAATCATAGCCAGGGATTATTATTTACCATCACAGCTAAAAGAGCGTTGCACAAACATGGGAGTACACGGATTTGTTCCTGTAAATATGTGTGGATAAAGGTCACCCAAAATGACTCTTCTCATAGACAGTCAGGTTGGCTGCAGAGATATATCCCTGGAGGACTCATCTTGCAAACTCCCCATGAAATCAAACTGGCAGTTTTGAAAGACACAAGCTGTCACTCATATGTTTCTTGAAGAGTGAAAAGGCTGACATGTCCCTCAAAGAGGTACTTCAAGCTAAGATTCTTTTCTGCTCACCAAGAGGCCACCAAATAACATTTCCTTTAAGGCACTGAGGTGGATAACGGTACAAATGACAAGACAGATGTTGTTCTGCAGTGGAGTCTGGAAAAAAGGAATTGCCCCAGCTGAAAACGTGATTCAAAGGAGCACTGAACTACCTTCCCTCCAAGATAGGTCTGACCAAAGTCAATTATGCTCTGACAGAAAAAGCTATATTTTTTCCCCTGGAAAATCTCTAAATCTGAAGAACCTGAAATTCTATCATGAGTTTCATCACTGAAGGCTTAGGCTTAGTTTCTCTTAATATCTGATCTTAGATTAACTGCCACAACAACAATAACAACCCCCACTCTCCCTTAATAGTTTCAGGATATGCATAGAAGTCAGGAGTGGGCTCCTGGGGATTTGGCAAGGTTTGGGTGATCCTCTAGCCAAGGATCACTGGGATTTGGTGAACCCCAAATGCCACCCCTGGCTGGTCATGTCCACCCCACCATGCCCCTGCCCCTCCCACCCCACCTCTCCCAGGAGTCTCCACACAGCCTGTTCATGATTCCAGGTAAGTGCAGGGGCCACACAGAAGGTCTGGGAGGGCAAAAAGCGGGCCTACTGGAGGTTCTGGAAGTCCGGAAACAGGCCTGTTTCCGGCCTCTGGAGAGCCTCCAGAGCCCAAGGGAAGCAGTTTTCACTTCCCGGAAGCTCGAGGAAAGCCTCCAGAGCTTGGGGAGAGTGAAAACTCCCCCCTCCAATCATGGTGCAGGTGACTGACTAGGCCATGCCCACCATGGCCACACCCACCCAACAATGGGGCAGCTAACCCATTGCTAAAGGATCTGAAGCTCCTCCCTGGTAGGGGTATAGTATTTCATGGTACCTACTCTGGAACATCTATAACAAGGCATGTTTGCTTCCTAATGAAGGGCAGATTTGGAAGCAGTGTTCCAATAGCAGTCTTCCAAGAAGAGGGAGTCAACCTATTCTCCAAAGCACCTGAAGGCAGGACAAGAAGCAATGGATGGAAACTAATCAAGGAGAGAAGCAACTTAGAACTAAGGAGAAATGTCTTGATAGTTAAAACAATTAACCAATGGAACGACTTGCCTCCAGAAGTTGTGAATGCTCCAACATTGAAAGAGATTGGACAACAATTTGTCTGAAATGGTGTAGGGTTTCCTGCCTAAGCTGTGGGCTGTACTAGAAGACCTCCAAGGTCCCTTTTAACTCTGTTATTTTGTTAAGATATGTGTAGAGCTACAATATTTCTTGGCAGCTACTCTGGAACATCTGTGACAAGGCATGTCTGCTTTCTCATGAAGGGCAGATTTGGAAGGAAAAAGAATTTTTGCTGACATTTTTGTGTGGGCTACCAGTGTTTACAATATCAAGGAAGGAACGTGACCAAGATACGGGAGATAGAAGATATTAGAGTGGAAAGAAAATCAATAGAGAAGGAAGACTGTACAATAGACAACAATCACCAATAGCAAGTGGCATTGGAAAGGAAGGATCTGTAATAAACTAGCTGGTGAGACAACTGGACTATGCTTAGGGAAGGAACCAGTAGTGGGATTCAATTTTTTTAACAACTGGTTCTGTAGGTGTGGCTTATTTGGGTGGGCGTGGCTTGGAGGTCATGCTAACTGATCATGTGACCAGGTGGCCATGGCTATGTTTATAGGGACTACTCAGAGGGCTGAAAAAAGTCATTTCTGACTGGTCCTCACATTTTTGACTGGTCCTCACACTTATGACCATCCTCATATTTATGCCTGTTGCAGCATTCTTAACAACCATGTCCCTCATTTCACAACTGCTTCTCTTCACCATGGTGATAAGATAGGGCAAAAAACGTAAAATGTGAGGACAGTCATAAGTGCGAGGACTGGTCAAAAGTGCGAGGACCAGTCAAAAATAACTTTTTCAGCCCTCTGAGTAGTCCATATGCACAAAAGGACTACCCAGAGGGCTGAAAAAAGTTATTTCTGACAGGTTCTTGCACTTTTGACTGGTCCTCGCATTTATGACTGGTCATCATTTATGCCCGTTGCAGCATTCTTAACAACCGGGTCACTCATTTCATAACTGTGGTGCTTCATGTGACTGGGTGGGCATGGCCAGGTGGTCATGTGGCATCACTTCTTTGCCCTAATGACAGTTTGCTGCAATGGTCATAAGTGTGAAAAATGGTCGTAAGTCACTTTTTCCAGTGCCATTGTAACTTGTAAATCAAGGATTACCTGTACAAAAATACAAAAAGCTTCTTTGCTTGCAAAAAGCTGCCCTAAATACCAATCATTAGATTAGAAATATGTGCAAACTGGAGTTATAAAACAGGGAGGGTGCCAGAGCACCTTGAGGAATTAAAATAGTTAAAATGCAATGATAGCTATCAGCAGCCAACTCTTGCTCATAAAGTGAAACCCTTTAGCAGAGAGGTCGTTTAAGCTCTCCAGAATGAAGCAAAGGAGCAAACAGAGTATCTGTTGCTTGTTAAACCAATGACCAGAACAAATAGACACAGAACTAGTCAGATTTCCAAAGATGCTTCTTTTCAGGAACAGAGATTAACATTTTTCCTTCCAAACAAAGCTGAATAGGGAAAATTATCCCATCACTAAACACAGGATTAAACATCACAAAGCACAGAATTAAACTTCACCAAAAACCAGTTTTAGACCAAAAGTCAGAAAGGGTATGTAAACTCACATTTGAATGTCAATCTTTCTAGCTAGCCAAGAAGCCTTGTTGAATGTCACTCATCTTGGTTCCTTGTCATTAAAAGTTTCTGCTTCATTATTCAATTATTTCTTCAAAGTGCTGATCATTGCACCCTGGCTGGAAGAACTCCAACAGGGGAGTATTTCCTCCCAACAGCGGTGTAAAAAGCTTAAAACATCCCATCCCCTTTAAGAAAGTCAAGCAAAAAAAATATATCTCCGAGAACCTCCGGAACCAGAAATGACAGTAAATCTAGACATACTGCCGGAGAGGCAGTTTCTGTAAGCAGGGCAATAAAGCTTAAGCTAGGAAACAACACCAAATGTTGTAATTCCTTACAGGATTAACCCTGTAAAGTGGAAAAAAAACAAAAGGAGATTTCTTTTAACAACTGGTTCTCCGAATTGCTTAACTACTTAACAACCGGTTCTACCGAACCGGTGTGAACCGGTAGAATCCCACCACTGGAAGGAACCATGTTAGGCAGACAGCCCAGGAACTATAACAGAGCAAAGAAACATGACCTGTAATGACTTGGATTCCCAAGATTCAGGAGGAAAAAAATTGCTATTCTCTCTTCTCTTTATTTTAGAAAAGTCTCGGAGAGTAGGGGAGCAAAAGTAAAGCAAAGCTGTCTAAAAGTATCAACATAGCAAAGATCAACAATTAAATTTAGCGACTGTGTGCTCATAAGGATGAGAAAAGAGTAAAAGCAGTTCCAGAACGTCAAGGAAGCTTTATAAATAAATCTATGTTAGATTTGTTAAATTAGCATGCAACTTAGAAATCACGTGTGCACCAAAACCATGATAGCAAAAGATACATCAACTGAGTACTAGGCTTATAAATTATTCACCGTGTTAGTCTTTGTGTAAGAACATTAGAGGTAGTTGGTACAGTCTGTTTTTCCCAGATCAGATCTAACCTTAATAACCTCTGACATCCTGAAACTTGAAAAAAGCATTAACTGAGAAGCCTCACAGAATTTTTTTTTAAAGGATCCTATGTGCAGCAGCTCTCTAATAATTATGATTTCTTTATCTCCCTCAGTTCTACAATATAATTTTCAGGTATTGTGATCAGAATTGTAGATAGTATTCCAAGTGTGCTTTCACCACTGATTTATATAAGGGCATTATTCTGTCAGTAGCTTTAGTGCCAATTGATTTCTGAATGATTCCTGGCATCAAAATCACCTTTCTGTAGGCCAACTGCTCATTGGATTGACATTTTCATTTATCTAACCACCATAACTCCAAGATCCTTTCCTGATCAGACACTGCCAGCTCAAACATGCCTGACCTTGTCTAACCTTTTCACGGGATCCCATTCCCTCTAGTTTCTTGGTTGTTATTTGGTTGTTTCTTCTAATTTATTTGTCTTCAAGCATGTCACATCCTCCCTGAAAAGGACAGAAAACTCTACCATTCCTTGAAACTTCTCAATTGCTTTGAAATAGCATCTTCTAGGAGAGGATTTCCCAAGGCTTTGCCCCCACCTCCCCACTCAGACATGTTGGACTTTATTATTATTTATTTATTTAACATATGGCTTCTACAGAGGACATGCAATCACTGATATAAAAAATAGTTCAAATAAAGCATCAATATGTTTGTATGTGTATATATACGTATATGGCGAGAGGGAGGGAGAGAGGGAAAGAGAGTGTATGGGACAATACAATATAGAAGATAAAATATTAAATTAGATAAAATCATAACAAAATATGGAGCCATAAAATTGCAATGGAATAGATGTTATCATTTGATATTGCAGAAGATTAGCACCCACCCTTCTCCTAGAAGAATGAAATATTCTAGGAAATATTAAAAAGGCAGAATATTATATTTCCCTGGATGAGAAATGGAGAAACTTGGTTTTTTGGGGGAAGGAAGCAGACACACTCTTAATAGCCCCCACCCTCCTCAATAGCCCACAGCAGATGTCAGCATTTAAGAGATAAAGAGATGGCTAGGTCTATTCATAAGCAAACACCCTCACCCAAGATCCAATAAAGGTATAGCCCCCAAGATCCAACAAAGGTAGGATTAGCCCTCAGCCGTAGTAGGAATTGCCCCAAACCCTCTTCATTACATCATCACCCAGCAAGATTCAACCAAGCCTGGGACTCAAGACAACCTACAAAGTTACCCCTGCATGGCCCCATGGGAGTCTGGCAACCAATCAGGATACTTGCCCTTACACAGGAACAGGAAACTCTACAGTGGGGCCCAAGAGAGGGTGTAAATCTCTCTCTCTCACACCCATGTGCTCGATTGCTCAGGAACTCAAACCATGTGGTCCTGTCCACCATTAAACCATCTTTCCAAACAGCTTCCATGTTTCCAGTGTCTTTCTCCCTACTTGGAACTGAACCCAGGTGAACATTTCTTCCAACAATATCTAAGGAAGCTAACTATCTAATTGCTTCTAATATGGCTGTGTTGAGATCATCCTAGGTGCCTTGAAATTATCTCTGCAGCTGCTGGAAATTATAGGCATTATAATCTATCATCTATGAGTTTTGGAGAAGAGAGTTTTAATTTATCAGCAATCTTTCATGTGCAGAGAGCAAAAATGAGAGAGAAAAAATTGAATGAGAATTTTTCCACATAAGGAAGAGAAGTGTGACAGATACTTTCATCCTATTCTGGGATAACAATGTATCTTTACTTTTATCTTGAGTATCATAGCACAAGCACTTTGAAGATAGTACAAAAAGCCTGTGGTATGCTAAGTCAGTTTACTGCATGGGGCTAGGTGAGCTGTTAAGCTCATTTTTGATTCAAATAATGTTTCCAGCCCAGATATATGCTTAAATTTGATAGTGAGAGGTGAGTTTCAAATACTGCAAGATTCTGATCTCCTTTGGAATGAGCAGTAAATCTTCAAAAGTTTTTGTTAGACCTGTGAACTAAACAATAATCATATGCCTTCTTTATTTTAAGCTTTCACACTAGAAAGGGAAGTTGTTATATGTTATGCTTTCAAGGTAGAGGTTCTGTGACTCTCTCCCAGGGGTGGGTGGCTTTTTATTTATTGTCCCAAATTTATATCACCACCCATCTCACCAAGCAAACAACTCTGAGCAATGTACAACAAAGCTAAAGCCAATAAATAGATTCTTGACAAATGTATCTTGTCTTTTTATATAAACTGAAAGCATATGCACCAAAGACAAATTCCTTGTGTGTCCAATCACACTTGGCCAATAAAGAATTCTATTCTATTCTATTCTATTCTATTCTATTCTATTCTATTCTATTCTATTCTATTCTATTCTATTCTATTCTATTCTATTCTATTCTGTAAAAACCATTATCGTTATTACTTATTAAAACATTTAAACCATAAAGAGAATATAAAGAAAAGCAAGAACAAAGAATTAGCAGGCAAAGGATTGTAATAACAGAGCCATCTCACTAGTTCACCATTTCCTGAGGGCCCCAGGCCTACTTGCATAACTAGGTCTTAGGGAATCTTCAGAAGATCAAAACCCTCTGCTAACTGAACCATATTGTATCTGATGAGTTCCCATAAGAACGAAACTAGTCACATACTGCTTCTATTGGTCTTTGAGTGATGAACTGCTGGCCAGAAATGGTCTGCACTCCTGTGGTTCAAGCCCGGCTCTGTGAGATAAAGTGAGCTCCCATTGCTCAATACCTAGCTCCTGCCCACCCAGCAGTTTGAAAGAAAGTAATATTGTGAATAGATAAATGACAACCATTTTAGTGGAAAAACCTAGCTGAATTTGTGCGTGGAAACCAGTGCTGGACCTGGCCAGATGTGAGGCATCATGACATGAGATGAGGTGAGGCAAGACTGGCTAGAGGAGCCTGGAAGTGCCAGCAACCCACTAGCTCAGGGGTGGGCAACTGTGGCCCTTTTACAACCTGCAGACTTCAACTCCCAGAATTCCTGAGACAGCCAAGCTGGCTCAGGAATTCTGGGAGTGGAAGTCCACAGGTCATAAACGGGCCATATTTGCCCATCCCTGCACTAGCTAATTGGTGTAAAGCTAGTTTTCCCCCTGCAGTGCACCAAGGATAGACATGGAAGTGCTGAACAGAATGAACTAGCAATCTAAGCAATCAGGACTGCATTGTGTGTCTAGCATGTGTAGATTTCCCTGACATTATATGCCATATGCTATTTTTTTTTTAAAAAAAATGTTATAGCAATAGCACTTAGATTTATATACCGCTTCACAGTGCTTTACAGTCCTCTCTAAGTGGTTTACAGAGTTAGTATTTTGCCCCCAACAATCTGGCTCCTCATTTTACTGACCTCAGGAGGATGGAAGGCTGAGTCAACCTTGAGCCGGTGAGAATAGCTATCAGGAGCAAAACTATCATTCATCTGTACTCTAGTCACTTCTGAGGACTAATAGAAAAACTGATGAGGAATTATTGTAGGATGGCTAGATCAAGTCTTAGGTTCAATCCAGCAGAGCAGAATTTGTGCTTTTAGCTGATTAATCTTTAACTCATCAAATACAGAATGCTGATATGTGATTTGTCTTTGAAGAATGAATACATACTTTTCTCAGCCTTATTTTTTATACATAACTTTTTTTTATTGAAGATAAAGCTCCATGTTGCCTTCATGACAAGGCCAACCTAATTGTGTTGGTGGAAATCTGCTTCCATAGATATTCACAGATGTTTTATTTTATGTATATTTCATTGACAGGTACATTTTCAGATTTTCTTTTTTTCAGTTCCACATCAGGGGTGAAATTCAGCAGGTTCTGACAGCGGAAATTTTGAGTAGTTCGGAGAACTGATAGCAGAAATTTTGAGTAGTTCAGAGAACTGGCAAATACTACCTCTGGCTGGCCCCAGAGTGGGGTGGGAATGGAGATTTTGCAATATCCTTCCCCCAGGAGTGGGAAGGGAATGGAGATTTTGCAGTATCCTTCCCCTGCCACGTCCACCAAGCCACACCCACAGAATCGGTAGGGAAAAATTTTGGATTTTACCCCTGTTCCACATCAATAATGGGTGTGAGCAAGTTCAGATCTCTGCTGAAATTGAAATGATGGAATCATACAAAAAATAGGCATTAGAAGTGAATCTTATTCACTGTATTGCATTCTCAGACCTTGAATACTACTATATTCTATCCCAATTGCCTTGGAATATTCTTGCCCAGCCTCAGTTGCAAGAGTTGCTACCAGTTTAACTGGTTGTGATGAATTGGAATACAATTGTGCTGTATGCTCTCAGAATAAATATCCCAAGCATCTGTAGGATGTGACTTGTTCTTGCTGGAGCAAAGTAGCATATAAAACTACCTTAAAGGAAGAAAGTGAGGAGAACTTAAAGAAGTAGCCTCTACTTTCTCTGACTAATAAAAAGGTAAAAGTCCTTTGACTGTGAATTGTCTGAAGTGGAAGGGGGGAAAAAAGTCTACTGCTCAGGGAAAATGCCAAACATTCAAGAAAAAAAATGTTTAAAAGGAACAGCAGCTTCTGACTTGATTGTCATCTTGGTTGAAAATATAGGGCAACTGCTTCAGAAAGCCATCTGAATTATTCCTGCTTGGCCTCAAAGGAATGGACAAATCTTTCAGTTTCCTTTCCTTTCCACATATATTACAAGTTCCAGTATAAGAAGTGCACACATTTTAGCTTCTCATAAAAAGCAAAAGTAAACTTCTGTACCAGCTAAGTTCAGTAGAGGACAATCATTCCTTATACAGGAGTCTGTATTGCTCAAGAACTGACTTTGGTATACTGTATATGATTCAAATTATTGAGTTGAGTTCATAAAACATCCTTGGGCACATGGTCCTACATCTAGCCAGTTGCTAAATCTACCTGAAGGCATGTTGATGTGTTGAATCGATTCAATAATTTAATTCAAAAGTGATTCAAATGACACCTATGAATGAAAGCTTTGCACAATCCTAGTTGTACCTACTTGCCAATTACTGGCAGTTGTTAAAGTTAAGAGGTCTGTCAGAGATTGAAAAAAGATGGCCATCATTAAGCATGACAAATATAGCTGATTATACAGCGAATCTACATTGCAAATCCTTTACCCAAATAGAACAATCTGTCATTGCTATTCTCCTACATTGCCTTGGGTTTTTTTTTAAATCTCAGCTTTCTTCTATCCTGTTTATGTGTTAATTTGAATAAGTTCTTAAGGTTTTTTTTTTTTAAAAAAATAAGTGAACAACATTCCTGTTATAAACCCAGGAAAATATTACACACTTTATTGAATTGATTGTATTCCTTGAAAAAAGCAGGGGCTAAAGCTTGTTTTATGAGAAAGGGATACTAGGGCAAGGATTGATATGACTCAACAGTATTTTATTATTACAAGATAGCTAGAACACTGTTTAATATGAAAAAAATTGCTTAGCAGAAATGCAATATTGATGTTTCCTGTCACAGGAAGGATCTACTACTTAAGATATTATTGATGTTCCCTATGCGTACTCACATACACACTTACACCCAAGATGGTTTTTGGAGAAAATGAGGCAGAAAGCTCTGCTGCTCAATTGCCTTGAGGTGATGTTCTGTTGTTGTTGTAAAATATGCTTTCGTGCTTGGGGAAAAAAAGTCCTATTCTTCCCTTATTAGTTGCTTGATTTGTCCAGGGTGACTGCTGATGAGGAGGATTTTGCTACTTTCTGTTTTATTACCACTTTTCTCTAAAACACTCAGAATCATTTGCTTGTATTTTTTTTTATTCCATCTTTATTATTTTTTATAAATAACTTAAGGTGGTGAACATAACTAATATGCCTTCTATTTTCCGCCCAACAACAACGTGCTGAGTTGGGCTGACAGAGAGTGATAGGCCCAAACTCACCCAGATGGCTGTTTTGCCTAATGCGGAACTAGAACTCAGAGTTTCCTGGTGATTGGCCCAAAATCACAAAGCTGGCTTTCATGCCTAAAACAGGATTAGAACTCACAGTCTCCTGGTTTCTAGCCTGGTGCCTTAACCAGTAGGACAAACTGTTCTATTAAATGTGTTAACCGTTAGACTATCCTTATTATTGTGCCTGCTATCTAAGTTGGTTCAGTAGTGGCCAACATTGTGGAAACCTTTTGGGAAAAATGAGATATACAAAAATTATCATGTCAGTTAATACTTAGTTGGGTAACCTTTAGCATGAATTACAGCCTTACAATGTCTTCCCATGGAGTGAATCAAGTCTTTTTGTCCTGCAGCTGTTATAATGTGAAACTAAGATTGAATGATTGCTTCTATTAACTGGGTTTTATTTGCTGGGTCGCTTCTGACTAACAAGTTTCTTTAGTCGGCTCCATAGATTTTTCAATTGAGTTAAGGTCTGAGCTATTTCCAGGCCATTCCAGCAGTGGAATATGATTATCTTGAGACTCCAAAAAACAAAAAAAGTGGTGTTATTAGTCATCAAACCTCAAAAATACAGTTTTCCCAAAAGGTTTCCACAATTTTGGCCACTACTGTATATGCAGGAAGGAGCCATATCAGTGCAAGGTCTGTCTGTTTGCATATTTGTTCCTCTGCAGATGTTTGTTTCTATAAGCCTACTGTGAAGTTCAAAGTTCCAGATCATTACCTTCTCTCTGATGTAGTCCATATCATTTGTGTTCCTCCAGGGGTGTCCACAGGACATCCCTGGGTTTTTTTTAAAGGCAGAATAGTAGAATAGTTCTAGTTATCATTTTTATTTTAACCTCATTCTCTTGTGCTCACTCCTGCGTGCTTCCCACTTTGCTTCAGCCTATTTTATCTTTCATTCATTCTTGTGTTCATGCATTATTCACACTTTAAAGTGAGTTTCCATATCAAGTGCCATAGTTAACATTAATGGCCATAATATTCATAGGATAATCTGAATACACACTCATCTCTAAACTCCTTAAATTAGAAAGCATAGCAAATGGGATGATACACATATGATTCTCCAACTTGTAGTTCTTCGACATTACTACAATTCAATCATCATCGTCATCACAGTGGCTTGGTGTTGAAAATTTAGTAGTAGACTATCTGCAGGAAAATCCAATTATTTCTCTCCGCAAACTAACTGTAAACATTATATATCATCTACAACATAGACCCATCTCCATTTTCACATTCATTGTGCTTGAGAAACCTCTAGAGTTTTGTCTTCACAGCTTCACAGTCCAGATAACAACTATGGGGACAAATAACCTAGCATTAGAAATTGCTACACCTCTGCAGTGGTGGTGAGCCTTGCCTTGAGAAATGCCAACCTGTTATGTTCAATAGTAGTGCATTGTGTCTATACAGATTCTCAGTGATCTAGGTCATGGTTGTTCCAAAAATGCTTTTTCAAGAGGCAACTGGACTTTCTTTGTTTTTCCTTGAAGACATTGAAGAAACAAAACAACCACTTCACAAACACATGGCACAACATAGGAGGACAAACCCATCAAGACAAAATTCAGCAATCCATCTGCATTTGAAAGACAAGGGCCACTCTTTTAAAGATAGAAAAGTTCACATTCTGGACAGAGAGGACAGCTGGTCTGAAAGAGGAGTCAAAGAGGCCATTTACATTAAGCCTGAATAGCCTTCTCTCAACAGAGGAGGAGGGATATGACACCATCTGTCTCCTGTTTACAACACAGTCCTTCCAGCAGTTCCAAGAAAGTTCCACATCCATTTACACTATTCAGGTGACCCTGAGGGCATAGATAAACCTCCAAGTGGCCTCAACGACTCTCAGAAAGAGTGCTAATGACTAGATGATTGCAAGGAATATAAATCCTTCCATTCCCCACCATTCAGCCAGAACTGAAGAAGCTTCTTGAATGAGAAGCGAAAAATCTTCAAGAAAAAACAACAGAACTCCAGTTGCTTCTTGAAAAAGCACATTGGGACAGTAGTGAATTGTCTTGCTGAGTATGTCTTAACAAATTTGAAGATGTTTAATGCCTTTGTACCACACCCAAGTAAATAATTTATTGCTAATCTTATGAAATCCAGTATGTGTAATCAAGGTAAATGTTTTCAAGAGAATGCTAATGATTGCAGATTTCTCTTTTTGTTTTCAAAACTACACATGCAACTAAAGATTTCAATTCAACAATTATCATTGCTAGCAATCTTGAAGAATTACCCTTTTAGAAAATACAAATTAACTGATTCCTACATTTTTCAAATTGTGAGCTGAATGCAGTTTCAACCTCTGGATGCTTAGGACTATATTTTCCATCGTGCTCAAAATCAAACCATCATCAGAATCAAAGAGTCTCTGCCTTATATCCTTTTTTTTTTTACATTTTGTAGCGCAGGGCACAACATTTTTAAAAAGTATATACAATGTACAGAGGAAAACCGTACCCAGAAATGTAGGATATTAATAAAAAGTGTTTGCAAAAAATATACATTAGAAAATATGCCAATAAAAATACACATATTATAGGTAATGTCCCAAATTGCAAAGATTAGAAGAAAGAAACATGAAAAACAAGTGAATTTCTATGTAAATTTTTATGAGTTTTCCCTAAAAGAATTTGCATACTGAAGTAGAACAAGAATGGAATGAACTGATGGTGATGAGGGGAAAAAAATGAAATTGAGTTTGATGAATTTATTCATCCCTTGCCATTACTAAACTTGTTCTAGTCTCCTGCTTGGGGAATCAGGTTATTAGCAGGAAACCTTGATTATTTCATACAGGGAAAATATCCTTTATTTCTTCTCCTAATCATGGGGATGTCGTATATTTAATAGCAGAAGGCCTTGGGCTGGGCATTCATCTTTCTCACCACATATTTATGAAGGCTCTAAGAGTGCTACAACATATTTTTTTACACATTTTACTGTACCATATACCAGCCCTGTTCCATCCTGTGCATAACTTCCAGAGAATTAGTCTTCTGTGTAATGATATTCTAGGGCTTTACTCAAATGCGGCATTTCTGAAATTATTAGGGTGAGAGAAAAAGCATTTGTGCTTCATTAATAGCTTGCTTGAATGATTATGAATAAAGAAACTCAATCTAAGATCAGTACTAGGCAAACGGATTGCAAAAGTACGTGGGGCGCAGCTTAATAATAAGTACCAACCTAGGTGGCCCCTGGGTGGTTAGGACTGTATTTCCCATCATGTTCAAAATCACATCATCATAAAATCAAAACGTCTCTGCCTTGAGTAACTCGCTAAAATGAGGCTGAGAAATTAGCACAAGGGTTTCTAAGAGTCTGCATTTAACCTGACCATCTTGAGTTGCAGTTATTCAGATAAAGTTGAATAGAGTCTCAGAATATCAAGTTGGAAAAAACAAAGCTATATCATAATGCAATGCCTGAAATTCCTCCATACAACACAAAGTATGAATTCAGTAGGTAAATGACAACTTTGTCATAATAAAAAAGGATCACCTAGACAAAACACACAAAACTATCACATTCAAAGTGTTGAATGTATGTTTTACAGACAAAGAAGATAAAGGGGGACTAGTATAGATCTATTTCCAAGTATTTAGCTCTCATCAGCTAGTCATACCCTTCTGGGATTCGAACCCAGGCTACTTGCATATTAGATAGATGTATTAACCTATAAGCCACAGGCTCTCCTTGTTTTGTTGTCTATACCAGGGGAAAGATTAAGTGTTTTTTATCAGAGCAACTTGGTCTACCCAATTATAGGACAGAGCATACTGCTTTTGCCTTTCAGTCCCTGAAATCTACCTAATATGCAAGTAGCCCGGGTTCGAATCCCAGAAGGGTATGGCTAACTGATGAGAGCTAAATAGCTTGAAATAGATCTATACTAGTCTCCTTTTATTTTCTTTGTCAGTAAAATATAAATTCAACACAAAAATAGTTTGTCACAAAAGCGACTGCCTGGGAAGGCTCCTGGATTGAGGCTGAAAGGTGAAAGCAGAAGCAGTATGCTCCATCCCATAATTGGGTAGACCAGGTTGCTCTGATAAAAAACACTTTATCACCTTCAAAGGAATAAAATTCACAAAGGAAGAAGAAAACAACAACATACTCCCCTTCTTAGATATCCTCATCAGCAGATGGCAAATTAGAAACACAGGTCTATTGAAATGTTACCCACACCCTCCACTACCAAAGTAACAGCCAAATCTCCCACAAGATAAGCTGTGTAAGAACACTATTTAGACACCCACAAACACACTGCAGCAACCCTGAAGATCAGAAAAAGGAAACAGAGTATCTACACAATGTCTTCCAACAAAATGGATACACACACATTATTAAAAAGTGCCTGATCACTCAACCTACCATAGCTCAATCAACACAAGCAGCTAAAAGGATAATACTGTCATACATCAAAAACATCTCAGAAACCACCAAAAGAATAGTACAACTACATGCCATCACCATAGCACACAAATCAACTAAAACCCTCCCAAACATCCAAAGTAAACCAAATAATCCATCTGCCCCAAAGGGGGGAAAAACAGGAATCATTTATAACATAAAACATAAACACCAACTAACTTCAGAAGACATGATGAAAACTCCTTCGTTTCACAACACATGTATAAACTCCTTCATAGTTTCAACTAAGAAACTGTGAGCATCCTAGTCTAAAAACACCAGATAATTCCCAGAGGCTTGATATTCAGACTAATCAGTCATCAACAGGTATATAGAGATAAACAATATCCACACACCACTCAAAGAGGCCCCCACCAGCAATAAATACCCTGATAAGCATGGATTAACATTAAGAGTAACATCAGACCAACAATCAAGAAGGAAACAATACCCCAATCAAGAACTGCCAAACAAGCTAACAGTAAAGAGCCCAACTAAATAACCTCCAAGACCACCCCCACCAACACTGCCAGGGAAGGCCACTAGAATATAAATGGTGAGTAAGCCCCACTCCTTAGTAGCACTGATGAAGTTACCTAGTTCAGGGGTCTCCAACCTTGGCAACTTTAAGCCTGGCGGACTTCAACTCCCAGAGTTGAAGTCCGCCAGGCTTAAAGTTGCCAAGGTTGGAGACCCCTGAACTAGTTTTTTTTTAAAAAAAAATGATTTATATGCCGCCCTTCTCTGGAGACTCAGGGCGGTTTACAGTGCGTTAAACAATAGCCTTCATACTTTCGTATATTTTTATACAAATTCAGCTTATTGCCCCCACAAACTGGGTCCTCAATTTACCTACCTTAGAAAGGATGGAAGGCTTGGTAGTACAGTGGTCTAAGGCACCCTGTTATTAAGCTGGTTATTAAGACCAGCTGCCTGCAATTACTGCAGGTTCAAATCTCGCCAAGGCTCAAGGTTGACTCAGCCTTCCATCCTTTCTAAGGTAGGTAAATTGAGGACCCAGTTGTGGGGGCAATAAGCTGACTTTGTATAAATATACAAAAGGATGAAGGCTATTGCTGAGCACATTGTAAGCCGCCCTGAGTCTCCGGAGAAGGGCGGCATATAAATCAAATAATAATAAAAAAAAGGCTGAGTCAACCTTGAGCCTGGCGAGATTCGATCTTACTTTAATTGCAGACAGCTGGTGTTAAATTACAGTGCTTAGTCTGTTGAGCTATCCGGGCTCCAGTTTGAATGAACAACTGCAAGAACATCATGAGCATCTGTGAGAAAGCAACCAACTCAAAGGGCACCAAGGCCCCCTTAAATGCAGAGAATTTGGGTAGACTTTTTTTTTTTTATTTCTCTCCAACAAATGTTCAAGGGTAGATTTCCTCTTTAGCAGTGACAGTAGCAATATTACTAGAAAAGCCACATGGATGGATATTAGTTTTAGGATTGAATTGAACTATGGAAAACCAAGGAGGTTGCAGACCCCTGGAGAAGTGATTGCACAATGAAAAGTCGTCCTTCACCACTTAGTAACTAAATAAAGTGGGAATACCACATTCCACTCCCTAGCCAGAACATAAAAAGAGCACAAACATTTCAATCCATTATTTTTTTATTTTCTTTTTCTATCTCTGAAGATCCCTTCTCATTTTTAAAAATAAATTGAGACCCTCAAAAGAGTTTTTTGATTGTGTGTTCTACTAATATTTACTGAATTAAAAATTAAAATGGACCCACTGATTTCCACTACCACATTTCATGATTTTTTGATGGAAGTTTAATATTGTATTATTTTTCAGCATAGGCTGACTAATCATTCTGAATTTTGAGAAACCCCCTGAGAAGGTCTTGGTGACCCCAAGAGGTTTTAGGGCCAGAGTTTAGGAAACACTGCTCTAACCTATTCGTGGGAGCTTCTCCAAACTTCTCTTTTCCTTTTAAGCCAATTCAGAATCAAAATGAATGAGAACCCATAGAAAAAAAAATAGAAGAAGAATTTTTCTCAGACATTTTGCTGCAAAGAATGAACGTGATCACTTTGCTTCTACCTGCCATATTAACATGACTAAATTGCTTTTCATTAACACAGCTCTTTCGGACAACCATTTGCTCTGAATTACAATTTACTGCACCTGCAAACACAACCCAGGTTTTTCCACACTACTCAATTAGGCATACAAATAGTAATAATAATAGTAATAAGAATGATTTGTGTTTAACTGAGGGCAAATGGCATTTCTACAAATCCCAGTAGAGGTTTTATCTAATTGATGTGTTCTAGATCAAAATGATATTATTTCCAATTTGCAATTGTAAATAAATACACCTTAGGATGGTCACATTTCACACCAATTTATTTGAATGTCACTAATGAGCTCCTGCTACATTAAAGCAGTGTGGGAAGCTGCATTTTGCTCCCCAGAATACAGTTAAAGGTGGTATTAGTTGAGAGAAGAAAGAGAGAAAAGCTGACCAGAAATAGATATTAAAAAGAGCAAAAAACCCCACTTTACCTCAGCTTTATGGGTATGTTTGTGTGCATGCTCATGTGTGTGTGTTTAAGGCAGCAGATTGTATGAAACAATTTGTTTATTTGTTTTCCTTTCCTTACCAATTATTCAATTTATTTTAACTTGAAAATAATTTATGCTGTCAAAAGATTAGGCAACAATTAAATGCAGCAATTAAATAATTAAAGTGTAATATAAAAATCCTCCTTCCTTCCTTCCTTCCTTCCTTCCTTCCTTCCTTCCTTCCTTCCTTCCTTCCTTCCTTCCTTCCTTCCTGTTGATCACTACCTTAATGTTATGGCACTAACTCTTTATATTAGCAATAATAATAATAAGAGCTGTGGTTGGTATGCAGTATTGCAGTCTGATTCTGCTCACTGCCACCAGTTTGATCCTGACTGGCTTAGAGTTGACTCAGTCTTCCATCCTTCTGTGGTTGGTAAAATGAGGACCCAGATTGTTGGGGGCAATGTGCTGGCTCTGTAAACCACTTAGAGCTGGGCTGTAAAGCACTATGGAGCAGTATATAAGTCTAAGTGCTATTGCTGTTGCTACTATTGTTATTTTGCAATTGCTGTAGCTTTCTGGTGATATCCTGTTTCCAGTTATAGATGATTATTAGATATGCATTTGTATTTCCCAAATGAAAGGCTGTGGCTCAGGATGAGTTCAAAAGAAAGTGTCAGGAGCATAAAAAACTCCAAAAAGCAAAACGAAACAACTAAATTTTTAAAAAGTGATTTTAATAAGAACAAATTGGCTTCATCTTCGAAGAGTCCTTCTATTGTGCACATTTGACAACAAAATGTGGAGTCTGCTAGCAGTCATCAATCTCCACTCATATATTTGAAGAACACAAACCTCTTATATTTAGAAGAAAAGCAAACAAATATTAAAGATATCTGTATGTTAAAAAGCATAAATTAAAAAATTATAAAAGTATATTTAAGGAGCAGTGTTAAAAGAAAAGTGCATGAAACATTCTCTATAAAGTTGAGAACACATTAGGTTTGTTTATATCAAAGAGACAAAAGGAAAATGAAAAGTAACCAAAACAGTGTTAATGTTAAGGAATTTAAGATTGTTGGGAGGAAGAGAAGGAATATAAAGCTGTTTTTTCCCCACCAAGGTTAAAATAAATAGGTTGCTATTTCTGGAACTGTTTAATGGATTTTTTTAAAAATCAGGACTAGATTATTATGTTTTAAGGTTTTGTTTATAGATAAGAATTATATGGGAAATAATTCATTTGCTGTATTTTAAATTTATCTGATTAAGGTTAAAATAGTTACGAAGTTATTTCTGGTAACTTTTACTAGATTTTTACTGATTAGATTTGAATGATGTGGTTTGAAGGACTTGTTTAATGATAGAAAATGAGACATAAATGTACGAGGAAGGAATTCCAGTGGCTTTATTAGATCAAGTTTACAATAGATAGGCTGTTATTTCTGGTAACCCTTAATGGATGTTTGCTGATTAGGATGAATGAAGAGGTTTTAAAGATTTGTTTATAGAGAATTAAGTGAAATATAGGATGAAGAGATTGCTGTATTTTAGCAGCTGTTTGGTGGCATAAAGGAAAAAAAATATTTATTTTCCTTTCTTCCTTCCTTCCTTCCTTCCTTCCTTCCTTCCTTCCTTCCTTCCCTCCCTCCCTCCCTCCCTCCCTCCCTCTTTTATTTTTTCTTTGAACTTTATATTTGTATTAGTCTTGTCTGCATAATATAATCTTTCATAAAATTATTATACAAAAAACATGCACAAAGGGAATGCACCCTATAATGAGAAATCTATCACAAGTGAATGTCTATGGAGATTCTCAGTCATTCAGGTCATGTTTGTCCCAAGTGCTTCTTGGATGAGAAGCAAATATCTTCAAGGAAAAACAAAGAAAATCCAGTTGCCTCTTGAAAAGGTACCTTTAGGTTTACCACAAGTGAAGCACTACAAGCAGACTGCCACAAGTGACTAGCACAAGCAGATACCAGTAGTTAAGATAACTTTGTGAGTCAATTTCATGTAATGCTTAAGGCATCAGTATAAAAACTAAGAGTATCTTAGTTCTAGTCCTGCCTTAGCACAAAGCCAGCTGGTTATCTTGGACTAGTCACACTCTCTCAGCACTCTCTCAGGAAGGAGACAATGACAAACCACTTCTGAAAATCTTGCCAGGTAAACTGAAGAAACTAGCACAGACAGTCATTCTCAATCATCAGTGGTCAAAGGCACAACAATAAAAATGATAAATGACAATAATGAAATTGACTTATGAAAGGAGTGTGGGAAGCCACCACTACCCTCCTAGAAGAATGAAATATTTTGAGGAATATTAAAAAAGGCAGAATATTATATTTCCCTACATGAGAAGTGGAGAAACATGTTTTTCTTAAAAGACAGAAAGCAGACTCAATCTCTCTCCCCACAGCAGATTTTTGTGCCCATTGAGAAAGATTGGACCAGCCTATCTACAAAACAAAACACCTTCAGCTCCAGGGTGAAGGGATTAAGACATGACCCTTCAGGACATAATAGGATTAACCCACTAAAACACAGAGCTCACTACATTGCACAATCACCTGCATCACCTTCAGAAACTTTAACCAAACTTCTCAGACAACCTACAGAGCCAGCTATGACCCCTGCATAGCCCCACAGGAGTCTGACAACAGCCAATAGAATACATGTTCTTGCACAGGAACAGGGAGCTCAAGTTCAAAGCCCAAGAGAAGGTATAAAACACTTCACTCTCAACTCCATGTGGTCAGCTGCACCAGGACCACAAATATGCAGTCCTGTTCATCAATAAATGGACCCTTGTTCCAATCAGCCTCCACCCTCCATTTTGCCTCCAGTGCTTTTCTCCCAGCTTGGAACTGAACCAGATGGATATTTCTTCCAACAGAAGTAATCCACCTCTGGTTGTTAGCTCCATATTTGCAGCATAAGCGAACACTATGAGAAACAGTTTAAGCCACCCACAAGCATTTAATTGGCCACCATTAAGAGAGAGATTCCTGGTGCCATTCTATGAACTTCGTTTTCAGAAATGCTCCTCAGACCTCATAGCCATGTCTACCTGGCATAGTAATACTTTCCAGCAGTGAGTTTTTCACAGATACATTGAATGTCAACCAAAATGCATTCTACAGGAATCATCCTTTCTTTATCATTCTATTCCACTTTTTAGTAACACCTTCTTCCAGTGGGCATTCATATCAAAATTCATAGTGAGCAGCCTGCTCAATCAGGCATGTTACCTCTACCACTTGATATTCAAGTCAGATGAGTGATTCTCCTTCCGTTGGAGTGGCGTCTTGCCACCCATACATTACAAAGCATGTAAATCACAGAGGAACTGTCAACGCTAACCAGACATTACATGCATGATGGGGTTGGCAGATGCCATTCTTTCGCACAGTTGCTATTTCTGAAGTGGAGCCAAGATTACCATTAATGTGGTGATTTCAGGCTGCTTCGCTAATCTTGAAGTGGACAGTTCAAATGGCTGTTCCATTAAAAAGATGAAGATGAGTTATCTGTACAAATACCTTGGGTGAATTGCATTTGCATATGTTAACCATATACACAGAGGTATAAGGCTGGGGAAAAACACACATTAAAATACCTACGTTCACCTGGATGGCCAAAACATAACCTGTGGTTAATAAAGACAGGGTTTACATACAGATATCTTCAGTATTATGATGATATTCAACTATACATCTCCATCCTGGGTGAACCAAATGATGCTGTGTCTGCCCTTTTGCAGTGCCTGGAGGCTGTGGGATGTTGGATAGGAGACAATAAGCTTCAGCTGAACCCTGGTGAGGCAGAGTAACTGGGGATGCATGGAGTCTCAGGATCTGGGAGGTTATCATATTTTGTTCTGGTTGGAGTCTCATTACCTTAGACAGATGCAGTGTGCAACTTTCAGTCCTTCTTAGACTTGTGACTCTTGCCTTTATGCAACTTCGTGTATGCCAGTTGCACTCTTTCCTGGATCCTGAGGCCCTGTGCTCAGTCATTCATATCATGGGCATCTCCTGTTTGTATTACTGCAATGCACTCCACATGGAGGTATCCTTGAAGAATATTGGGAAGCTACAATTGGTTCAGAATGCAGCAGCATGAACATTTATGACTGCACCTGTTAGGATATGGTTTGAGCCTAACAAGTTGTCCAGGCAATATATGTGTTCTGTGACTTTAACATGGATATGTATTGTGTGACTTTAAAGTTTTCCTGCTGATTCATTGTAATGCTGAGTCATGCTGTAATTAGATAATCACTGGTTGTAAACGTATTTAAGAAAGGTACTGTAACGTATTCAGTTGATGATATGCTACCATTGTGTATGGAGTTGCTATCATTGTGCTGTCATCATTGGATGGATCTGCTACAATCGTGGTTTGTGAACCAGAGTGAGTTTGTTATTCTAACCAACTACTGTTTGTGTGGTAAGAAGCTTTTTGTATCACTGGACTGATTTAACTGGCAAAGACTTGGATTGATTTAAAGACTATGAGATTGTTTTTTCACTATAAAGTAAACTTTTGATAAACCAGTTTGCACATCTCTTATTCATTGCTCTCAGCAACGTTTCTCTGTGCTCTACACTCTGCTGGTTGGTAACACAACAATATCCTTAACAGCACCTACGATGGCACATGTAACACGGCTGCACTGGTTGTTGGTTTGCTTCCAGGTCCAATTCCAGGTGTTGGTTATCACCTTTAAAGTCCTTCATGGCACGGAACCAGGTTACCTGAGGAACCATCTCACCCCAATGGGATTGGCTCACCCTACTCAATCTGGTAGAAGGGGCATGGTATGGACCCCATTGTTTTTTTTTTGGCTGGTGGGATCTAGATGAAGATCCTTTTCTACTATGACCCCTACTCTTTGGAAGTTCTTATAGCCTGTGGTAAGGTTTATCCACTCCCTTTGGCCTTCCAGGAAGGCATTAAAACCTGACTCTGTTAGTTGGCTTGGAGTCCTGACTGGGAGGGTGGTATATCATACTGTTGTTAATATTGTAATATTTGCAATTTTCATTGTAAGCTTCCCAGAGTCACTCTTCATAGTGAAATGGGCTTCATATGCATTTAAAATAATAATGAATTATTCATGCTATTTACAAACAAACAGGACTGGAGCTTAGAATACTAATTTCACAAAACCAACCAACCATTCATTCATTCATCCCAAGGGTGCTTTTTTCAAGAGGCAACTGGACTTTCTGATTTTCTTTGAAGACATTTCGCTTCTCAGAGCGAAAGAAGCTTCTTGGATGAGAAGCAAAACGTCTTCAAAGAAAAACCAGAAAGTCCAGTTGCCTCTTGAAAAAAGCACCTTTGGGACAACCATGACCTGGACGACTGAGAATCTCCATAGATATCCATCCATCCATCCATCCATCCATCCATCCATCCATCCATTCATATAAACTATTCCCTAGGATGTTCCATTTTATTTATGTCTGTGTTTTTACTATAGTACTTCCAATATTGAGTCAGTCTACAATACCTGAAAGCAGGGGTCCCCATCCCCCAGGCTATGGACCACAGCCTGCCAGGAACCAGGCCGTGCAAGCAAGCAAAGCCCCATCCACACATACATGGGATCCAGGCAGTGAATGAAACCATCATACTTACTCTTAAACATATCCATCATGGGATTGTCTTTCCAAATAAGCAATTCTTTGCAGAGCATAGAATTAAGACATCAGGTAAGAAAGAGAAACTATCTGCCTGTAGTTTACACCAAGACCATCCACTAAATTACTTTGTACCTTTCTGTCCTTGCAAACTATCCTCATTTGTACAATTTTCTTATGCCAAATCATATTGTATTGAAGCACCCTGCTTTACAGAAACATCTGTTTCCTTTGGCAGATGCTTGTTCCAGGCAACAGGCTATATGCCACTAACTACATTCCTACCAGCATTTCATCATCCATTTTCTCTTCTTAACATCCTCTCAAATACAAACATTAATTTGCAGGTTTTAATTTGTCACCACTTTTATATAATTTGCAGATGCTCCCTCCAGTTTCGATGCCTTGTGGCATTATACAATCTATCTAAAATTTGCTGCAAATCATGTGAGTTCTCAGCAAACAATGCAGCATCATTTGCAGAGCAAAAAAAGAGAAACAGTTGAGTTTCGGACCAATGCATGTTATTTACACAAATTTCCTTTTGGGCACTTTAACCATACATTACAATGGAGTCTTACCTTATTTGTGATCTTATCAAAATATAAATTAATTCATATTCTCTCTTGTCACTTTTTCTTTATTTCCCATTTATTCACTTATTTATTTTATTCATTTGTCAAGCATGTACCATGTTTCCCCGAAAATAAGACCCTGTTTTATATTTTTTTGAACTCTGAAAAAAGCGCTTAGCCTTATTTTTGGGGAGATCTTATTATTTTGGGGTGCGTGGAGCAAGATGGGGCTCCTCTTGCCATCTTACCTGATTTCCAGCTCTGTGTTTAAATATTTTCAGGGAGGGCTTATTTTCGGGGGGGAGGCTTATTTTTTAGCACATGCGCTCAAAAGTCTGATTGGGCTTATTATCAGGGAATGTCTTATTTTCAGGGAAACAGGGTATAAGATAACAGATAAAAGTATAAACATGATTATGAATACATGAAATGGATATCAATAAAATGACATTAGGACAGGGACGGTAGGCACTTTGGTGCGCTTATGCACGCCCCTTACAGACCTCTTAGGAATGGGGTGAGGTCAACGGTAGATAGTCTAAGGTTAAAGTTTTGGGGGTTTTGGGGAAGAAACCACAGGGTCAGGTAGTGCATTCCAGGCATTAACCACTCTGTTGCTGAAGTCATATTTTCTGCAGTCGAGTTTGGAGTGGTTTACCTTACGTTTGTATCTACTGTGTGCTCATGTATTGTTGTAGTTGAAGCTGAACTAGTCATTGACAGGTAAGATATTGTAGCAGATAATTTTATGTACTACGCTTAGGTCAGACCAAAGGCGGCATAGTTCTAAGGTGTGTAAACCCAAAATGTCAAGTCTAGTGGCATAAGATATTCTGTTGCAAGCAGAAAAATGGAGGACACTTCTCATGAAATATCTCTGGACTCTCTCAATTGTATTAATCTCTGATATTATTCCTCTTATTATATTCCTCTTATATGGAAGATTTATACCGTCTTTTCCCTTTTTCCTCTTTCTTCCATTTATTGGTGAAAAAAGCCACAACAAAAAAGTAAAAGATTTACAAATCCAGCCTGCCTTGCTCCGTGTCTTTATTGCAAAGCACAGAATGTTTCTTAAACATTTGTGTTGATATGAGCACAAGGCCATTTGTAAAGCAGTATCATAGGAACCAGCTTATCCTTACTGATGTCCTCATGATTCAAATCGGGCATTCTTTTTAATAAGCTAACCAATGTTCATTTGTAATGAAAGTTTTTCAGCCACTTTTCTCCCCTGGGTTTTAGTTTTCTAAAGGGAAGGAGGAGAAAAATTTTAAAAAGGGGAAATTCATCACAAAGTAGTAATTTACAAAAACCCATTATCTTGCATCCCATACATTTTCATTTAGTTTGATGAAAGAGAATTCTTATCTGGCCTTTTTTTTTCCCCCAAGAAAAGAGAATTTCAGTGGCTATGCTGTTTTTGCACTTGTTTAGTAACAAGACACACAAGATACATGTTTTTGCATTTGTGTCTCTGTGCCCATGTCCTTCAGTGTATAAGGCATCTTGAATCTCCTTTAGCTTCCCATATTTTGGAAATCTTAATGACAGAATGTGTGAATTCCTCCTACTGAGTTTTAGATTAGAACTCAATTAGAATTGCTAGGTTGGCCAGAGCTGAGGCGAGGATAGGAGCTCATCCCGTTCGGTGGTGCTTGGGTGTCGAACCTGGGCTGTCAACTTTCCAGCTGACAAGCACAGTGTTTTAATCACTGAGCCACTCTTTGGGATAAGACTCCAGAACAAAATATGAACAGCCAAGGAGACTTCAACATGATGAAAAAGTTTGTAACAATAGGACTTTCTGTGAACTCACACACAGAAGTATTATAATTGAAGCCACCAGTAAGAGAAATTAAAAATAAAGTCTTAAACATATTTCAAACAATCCTGATGCAGCCCTCAGTGAAACTGAGTTTGATACCCTTGTTCTAACATATCCTATATCAAGACCCTAAGACCCCAACATCCTCAATTCCAACCCTCCTAATGTCAAAGACTGGTGATCTTCATCTGTCCTTCATGACATCTGTCCCAGAGAGGGGAAACTAAGTCCCCTAAGGCACCAGCATTAATGCTCAGAGCCTCGAGGGTATCAATAACCACCTTCCCCATACTTATTACTTTAGAAATTAGAACCCATCTTAATTAAAAAAAATCCAAGGGCTACAACTTTTGGTATACATTCATTCAATGGAGCAGAATCTTTACTGATGATGGCATTCTATAACAAGTAATATATAAATTTAATAAATAAATGATGCAAGGCACAATGGGAAGCAAGACTTTTTAATGACCTAGTTATATCCTTGTGGCTAGATGCTGGATTATATATATATATATATATATATATATATATATATATATATATATATATATATATATATATATATATATATATCAATTTTCTTACTTCTTCGTAGGGTCTATGTGTGTTTTTCTTCTAGCCAGGTTTTCCCTACGTAGCCAAGGTTTTTTTGTAGCTCCAGCTCAGTAGAATCTCATCTACTCGGTTCTGGGCTTTTTTCCTTTCTAACACCTAGCAAGCTGTAACTGCTTGCTAGGTGTTAGAAAGGAAAAAAGCCCAGAACCGAGTAGATGAGATTCTACTGAGCTGGAGCTACAAAAAAACCTTGGCTACGTAGGGAAAACCTGGCTAGAAGAAAACACACACACACACACACACACACACACACACACACACACACACACACATATATATATATATATATATATATATATATATATATATATATATATATATATATATATATATATATATATTGGATCTGGAAGAATCTCAAGAAAGATTATTGAGAAAAGAAGAAAAGTGAAAAGATAGAAAAAAAGAAAAGGAGATATATAAAAGATCACTCCTTCCTTCCTTCCAGACAAGTACAAATAATTTGGATTTAACTTAACATCTTCTCTGGTACTTCATTTTTTTTTTAAAAAAAAACTTTTCTTCTCATATGTCATCCCTGATCAATAACCAAATTGCAAAAACACATCATTCAGTCCTAAACAAAAGTCTACTAAAAGCTGCCAGAAATATTAACATATTAGTCAATCTATTAGTCAATCTATTAGTCAATCTTAGTCAAAAATTCAATTTTGTTACCCAAACTTATCACTTCCTCTAAAAAATAAAGCAAAAGAATGATCTCCCCACTTATACATAGATCTTTTAAAGCCTTGTCATTCAGTCTTGGTCGAAAGGAAATCCAATTAACAGCTACCAGAAACCACAACATACATACTTTAACCCTGATCAAACAGATTCACTTTATAAACCTTTTTAATTTTATAAAGCTTGATCTTTAGTCCCATCAGTTATGAGTTCTTATCTTTTGTCTTTGCCTCCTTTCAGGAACTCCTTGACTAATTCCTCTTTATCTCCTTCCAGGCAAGAGTTTCCTTGGTTTCACACATTCCTTCTTTGCAAATCACTTGTCTGATTTATTACTTGTATATCCTCTTAATGATTAAGATATTAACTTGTTTCACTCCTACCCTCAAAACGAAGCTATAGAGCACTGCACACCAGAACAACTAGACACAAGAACACCCGAACGCCATCATTCTGCTAAACAAATAATTCCCTCAACACTGTCAAACTATTTACTAAGTCTGTACTACTATTAATCTTCTCATGGTTCCTATCACCCATCTCCTCCCACTTATGACTGTATGACTGTAACCTTGTTGCTGGTATCCTTAAGATTTATATTGACTGTTTCTCTACGACTATCATTAAATGTTGTACTTTATGATTCCTGACAAATGTATCTTTTCTTTTATGTACTCTGAGAGCGTATGCACCAAGACAAATTCCTTGTGTGTCCAATCACACTTGGCCAATAAAGAATTCTATTCTATTCTATTCTATTCTATTCTATTCTATTCTATTCTATTCTATTCTATTCTATTCTATTCTATTCTATTCTATTCTATTCTATTCTATTCTATTCTATTTGTAAATCCACTTTGGCATTTTCTGTGTTATACTCTGGCATTTTAAAATCCATTTTCAGATACCTAGCAGATTTTTCCATACAAACTTTTGTAATCCAGCATTTTTAAAAATCTGAAATCCATGTTAAAGTCAATCTCAGGCTTTGTTTTATCCAATAAAATATGTTGTTCTTCTATATTGATTGCTATCATATCTAACAATCATGTAAATAACTTCAGAGTAACTTATTCCAAAAACAACGTTATTTCTTCTATAGCCAAATAATATTGCTCATTGTATTAAAGGGTTTGTCCTCTAAGAGTAATATTTTGCCCCCTCTTATTTTCCAATCAACAAAACTTTCCCCCAGGAGAATTTCTTACAATTTTAGAGTTCATATATTTTTAAATGATTTTTAAAGACCCCACAGGAAATATTTTTTCAAGTTCATCTAGCCTAGATCATTTTCCAAGATCCACATTCTAGTCCCCCCATTTGCTATTTTTCAAAAAAGTAAAGCTTTTCTTTTTAATCATTAGATTTGCATTGGAACTTTTATTCATTCAGGGTAGAAGGAGGTTTTCCTGCTGATGTAATACAGCTTGTCCTGCAGAAGGTTCTTAACTCCAAAGAAATATGTAATAAGCAGCTTCCTAAAGTAGTAAAATGAGGAAGTATCCTCATGTCCCTTTTGAAAGTGTTCTGACCTAGGCTTCCTGAGTCAGTAAAACACACGAGTAGTCCCAAAAACCTCTTTTATTTTAACAGCTGTGAATTCTGTTCATTCACAGATGAGTCCCAAATAGTTGTAAAGAGTCCTTCACCCACCTTTATCTCCCTTGACACACTGCCAAAGACCTAATTGGCAAAGCCACATGGAGTTCAGAATTAAACAGAGCTTCAGACTTTAAACTGCACAGAAATAACAACGTTGCTTCCTGCAAAGGCCCACATGCCTTTGCTCCTCTTTTAAGTCTTATGGGAGGGGCCAATCATCTCCAAGCCCTACTCCTGAGCCATCCCTTTTGTTTTAGCTGTTCTGGCATCTCTGCACATGCGCACACTGGGAACAGGCTCCCCTTGTTCCTCTGCCTTGCTGAAGTCCGACTCTGGAGGCTCTGGAGGCAGCACGTACCTCCCAAATGGCCCTTTCTCTGCTTCTGACGCATAGCCCTTGTCTGAGCCTTCCCCAAACTCCAGGACTGTCCCATGTTCCTTCCCAGCCTCCTCACTGTCCAACTCAGCAGGCTGCTGGTGGACCACAACAAAAGGTGCTGAACCATGATTTATGCAAGATGAATATTCCCCAGTCCCCAGATCTCTCAAATCTGCCGGAGTACAGAGTTTTATGATTTTTTTTTGCAGGGAGATTCTGTATGGAGACAAACTTGTCTTCTTGTCCTCTTCTTAATCCAGAGAGGAATTCTGATGAGCCAATCCTGACTCCTATTTTGGCCATGTTAGCTCTGCAAAGAGTTGAGGCATGCTCAGTTCACCATTGCTATCCCGGAAATTCTTATAGTAGCCTCTTTGCATAATTGCCCTTTTCCTACTTGTCTGATATTTAGTATATCAGTTCCAACAGAAAGGACAGTAGTTCTGCATATATTAACAAATTTTGTCCCCTAAAATACATAGTATCAAGAATCCAAAATTGAAAGAAGCTTAGCTTCAAATTCCTGCTTCAATATGAGGTAAGGTAGGCAGATTTGATCCCATCATATTTCACATGCCTGGATGTTTCATGGAATTTGCAAGGAAGAGATCTAGGATTCTCTAGTAATTCTTGAAAACCCTGTTTTCCAAGGTTTTCTTACGTCCTTATTACATTTTCTAAAGACTTTAATCTCCATAGGACAACAAAATTATATTTAAAAACAAAGCATAAAAATGTGTTTAGGGTTAAATTAAATTTAAATTTATCTGCATATGGGAGAAAGCTGATTTTAAATAAAGTATGCAGTGAAGTAAACACATATGTTGTATCTTAAAAATACAAAAACGAATACAAAATCCATATGGCATAAAGTAGTCTTACAGCACTGGAATTTGTTCTGGGTTTTCGTATATATTTGAAAGTATATGTTTCATAAAATTGTTCGTTTTTGCATATACTGTTTGAATAACGAAGCATGAGGAATGAGGAATGCCTGTGTTTGTTTTAACTGATTTAATGGAAAATGGGAAATATATACTGAGCTGGGCAATGCTAAATGAAAAAAAACTTGAAATTAATAGTTAATCACAATGTGAGCCAGCAGAGTGAGATGTCTGCAAAAAGGACATATTTTTAGATTACACCAATTTTGGGAAGTTAATAATGTTCCTCTGTTGTTGTGGGGGTTTTTTGTTGGTTAAAATACATTTTGATTAGTATGTCCACTCCAGGACAGGGTGATGTTTCCCTTGGACAACTCCTCAGATTCTTCCTCAGAGGTCAGCTCAAGGGAGGATGAGCTCGTTCCTGGCACACCAGGAACTGGGTTAATTAATGACTCTGAACAGCTGGCCAAAAGAGATTTACAGGAGGCTTCATCTGGGGACAGCTTGCAGGGGAGGTTGGTCAGTGAAGAGGAGGAGAAGGAGCTGCCTTCCATGGTGGATCCAAGAGCACCCAGGGCAGGGAAAAGACAAGAGCAATGGAGATTGGCCAGATTACTCAGGAGGAGGTCCGTCTGTCTTCATGGGCTGCACTGGAAAGCTATTTATCATGGCAGGCAGAGGGAGGCACTGCTGGGAACAACATGTTTGGTTTCTGGCTATATGTGTTAGTTCCTCATTCTTCCTGCTTGACTTTGTGCCTTGGAGACTCTGAACTTCTCTTGCCAAGTGAACTCTTTTGGGTGTATTTCAGTTTGGCCTGGTGGATTTAAGTTTGTTTGGTGGATTTATTTGTTGAAGTGACTTTCCATTGTTTTATGGACTATTGGCCATTGCCTTGTGGACTAATCTTGGCCTGCTTGTGGATGGATTTGTTTGGGACAATTCTGAAGCTGGGTGTAGGGAATTGCTGGGGAATATTAATAAACTCTCTAAACCAGTGGTGGGTTGCTACCAGTTCGGTCTGGATTTTGCAAACTGGTAGTAATGGCGGCGGGAGACTCCGCCCACCCGCCCGGACATTGTCACGGATGCTCAGTGCCATGCGTGCACTCCTATTGTGAGCCGGTAGCAAAGGTAAGTGGAACCCACCCCTGCTCTAAACCACACTTATGTGTGTGTGAGTGAATGAGGCAGCACAGGCACCATACCTTTAAAGGTGACTTAGAACACAGTGGGTTTAGAGAAGGACAATGAAATAAAACAGAACTGAAATTATGTCCTATAGGGAGAAAGTGTATGATCTGGATATTCTTCCTCAACCTATGAACCCACTCCGCCAGGACAGCTCAAGCAGATATAGCAGCCATTGTGAGGGTGAAATCCAGCAGGTTCTGACAGGTTCTGGAGAACCGGTAGTGGAAATTTTGAGTAGTTCGGAGAACCAGCAAATACTTCCTCTGGATGGCCCCAGAGTGAGGTGGGAATGGAGATTTTGCAATATCCTTCTCCCAAGAGTGAGGAGGGAATGGAGATTTTGCAGTATCCTTCTCCAGCCACACCCACCAAGCCATGCCTACCAATCCACACCATGCCCACCAAGCCATGCCCACAGAATCGGCAGTAAAAAAAGTTTGGATTTCACCACTGAGCCATTGTCTTCATTTTATTCCTGTCATCTTTTTCTTCTGTCAACTGAGAGAAGGCCATATTCCTACATTCCTGTTTCTCCTGGTTGAAAAACACCAAGACAATTTAGACAAGTGTCTAGCAGTCAAACTACCTAGGTCCTAGGCCTTCTGAGGCATGTTTTTAGACAGTAGCCACCACAGGAAACAAACTGGTGTCAAAAATATTTGAGGAAAACAATGTATGTGCCTCAAGCACATGCAAAATAAAATCAGCTTTTCTAGCAGCACTCTGTCTAATTACTTACTGAATCTGTATGAACTAGATTTTTTTAATCCTGGAGAGATTTCACTCTATGACTAAGAGCAAGATTTTGTTTTCTTTCTTTTTCATTCCCAAAGCCAGGTGCTCTTCTAGGAGAGATTTAAAAAAAAAAGGGGGGGGGTTTGGAAACCTTTGCCATACTCATCTTTTTGCTATTTAACCTCAAGGGGAGTTAGTCAATTTTCCAGAGATAGAAGGGATTAGGCTACGGCTAAAGTGTGAGTGTGTTGCTACATAACAAGGATTTCTAGGGAATGGATTGCTTAGAGGTACCTATTACAATTTTAGCCATGAGAAAAATTGACTAAGGAGATAATACAATTGTGCTATTTGAGTCAATAAAACAGATTTGCTATGTTTTAAAGGCACTACAACTAGACTGCAGAAATCTGGGTGAGCACTACATAGCAGCAAGAAGTCAACATTTTCTATATCTCTTTTTCCTTCCATTATACAGACGTTTGCAATTCAGATATGGTAGCCCTGTAAATTCACATGGCACAAGATGCCCAATTGAATAGGTGCATTATGGCTCAACATGGCTCTAAGATTCTTTGCTTGTATGCTTTTATGAATGTTCATTCAGCATGCTAAGACAATGGCTGGTTCTTCTGCTGAACAGTTAACCATTTATCTTAATTTTGGCATTGTGTAATGCACTGTGTGCACCATTAATTAACTTAAGGAAAATCAGAGAATAAAGCCATGAACACAAAATGCACTCTGCAACACAAAACAAGAACCAAATTACAGAAAGGCATGTTCCAACTGAATGTTATGAAAGAGCAACAACAAAAGAGTTTGATAATTGAACCAATTCCACAGAGTTGGTAGAATGCATGTGATCAAGGAGAAGTTGGACAAAGCTCTGTTAAAGACACTTTAATTTGGATTTCTACATTGAGCAGGGAAGTGATTGGAATAATTAGCCTAAATCGCCCTTTCTTTTTCTCTGATTCTGTGATCGGTTAAACACTGACAGTACTCCCCTTTCAATTGGTGCGAAGGCTGTCCATTTAAAAGAATAAAAAGAGACTGTTTTCTTTTTCTGAAAAGTAACTCAGCTTTTATAAATTACTAGTTGTGAGTGCACACTGGACCAATTCATTCTGATGTGTGGTGTCCTTGGCATTCCCTGAGACTGCTTGTGGACATTTCGTGACCTAACTAGGCAATGGTGGGATTCAAGTAATTTAACAACCGGTTCTCTGCCCTAATGATTTCTCCCAACAACCAGTTTGCCAAACTGCTCAGAAAGTTAACAACCGGTTCTCCCAAAGTGGTGCGAACTGCCTGAATCCCACCACTGTAACCAGGTAACATTTTCAATGTTAAGAGTGGGTTTTGCTCTCTGTTTAGTAATTTACCCTGTCAATATTGAGTTGTGCTCAATATTGGGGGAGTCAGTTGTTCTCTCCTTGATTAGGCTGTTGTTTACTGCTTGATTGTTTGAGTTGGTAGTTCCTTGTTTAGGATATTGTTTACTGATTGATTTTCTGATGTTAATCCTGGTGTTAATCCCTGCTTATCTGGATGTTGATTGCTGGCAAGGAGATATTCCGGTCTTTTTGTTTCAGTGAGGCTCTATATAAAAGCCCAGAAATTATCAATAATCCTGTGTTTTTTTACATCGTCTCAGTTATCATCCACCCTTGATAATAGTATAATTAGATTTGTAAAAAATCAAAAGAAGCAGATGAAGAAATGCAATTAGTCTGATAAAAAGTGGGAATGCTGGATAGTTCAACCAAGTGGATTAAAGGGAGAAGAAAAGGTTAATTGGGAGCAAGAATAGAAGGAAAACTATTAGTGAGGAGCTGGAATTATTCAGAACAGTGCTAGAGTCAGAAGCCTCCGTTGTACAAAAAGGGAACAGGGGACTGTACCTGGAAAAAAAAAAACAATAAAGAGAGAAATTGACACCAATTGAAAGATACACTGGAGAAATGTAATAGAGTAAAAATATATTTTTCTTTACAAAATGGTGTTTAAAAATGGCAGCCAACTCTTGTCTGGCAAATCTGCAGCCAGAAGATCATTAAAAAGATTGTGAAACTGGGATGATTAATTGGGACACTCACACATTAACATACTGAATTAGAAATAGAAATTGAGAAAAGATTTGTGTTTTTTTCCTATTGCAACATGGCAGCCATCACTGAATGCATTCAGTTTGTGTCTGTTTTTCTTGGTCAGAGAGATACAGATACAAGATGTATCTGGGGATTAAAATGTACACTTCAAAAATCTACATTTAATTCTCCATCTGGGAATTTTGCATATCAAAGATCGGTGTCAGAAATAAAACATTTTTTAACGGTATATTGGGGAATTCATGTTAATCATAGCGTACACTGCTACAAAAACTCAATATGAAGGGACAGTTGTAGATGAACATGGATGCAAATTGAATTTATAGATATTTCTTAAAACTGCCTCCCTCCCAATGGACTAGAATGCTGTTCTGCTAAACATAGATAATAGAATGAGACATGTCAATATTCATTGATTTTATTAGGGCCACTCCCATAGTGAATATGTTATTAAGCTGGTCTATGACTGTAATAAAGATTTGATTTATGTTCTGATATAATATGTAAGATTTCTATAAAAAATAGGGGAATATGGAGTAATTGTCCTAAACCCCCTACATGGAAACTATTCCCCATTCAGAACCTGGTTGAATATATTTGAAATGATCAGAGGGACCAATACTTTTCATTCAAAGGAGAAAGCCTGCTCAATGAAAAAATAATAATCTCAAAACATTTCACTACTTTCCATTTAATCATACCTTCTGTTGCTTTCAATGGTATGTATATTTGTGTGTGTGTGTATATGTTTGTGTCTGAAGATGTATATTGTATTTTTTTTTATTAGCTGCAAGGTCACATTGTAAAAAAAGATTAAGTAAAACTATCCATAGTTTATATCCAAAGCTATCCATAGAATAACTAGAGACAAAATGTCAGCTCGGACATCCTTTTCAACCTTACAATTTATACATGTGGCTCTCTATACATGTGGCTCTCAATTGCATTGTTTGATTCAAAAGGAGGTCATTTTATGTGATGCCAAAGTTCTGACCATACATAAAACATGTTGGTCTGAGATGTGGGTCCCAGTGAGTTGTTCATCTTATATATGACTCAAGGTAATGCTCTGTTTCTGTGCTATACATCTGGCACTGAAATAATATATATTCTATAGCCTCCGTGTTTGGTACACCACAAGTATGTGTACCTTTATGATATGGGACTCGATTAAACCTTCCATATCTCACCATTGTGTCAAGCAGCTCAAATCTCATATAGGTAAACAGCTTCCTAAAATACTTGGCATTTTAGTAATTAAATATTTTTTTTCAATTTAAAGTTACATTTATAGCAACTCATCCATGTCAGCATACCAGCCTTACTGATTATAGGTTTTTCTGTCTTGAGTTTTTATATCAAGGATTTTCTGTGCAACAATGTCTTTACTGTTGAGCAGATACTGCTAAACAAGAGACAGCAAACCCATAATTCCCAAGGTAATTTGCAAATTGTACTATCCAGGAAGAATTTAATTGATCTTAGTCTGTTCTATCAAGCACGATTTTGGGAGTCTATCAGTTTCCATAGAAATAAGTCTCCATCAATAATTATATACTCTAATGTTTGAGTGAGCCCAGAGTATATATATTCCCAGCTCTCACTGTGGCAATTGGTGTCCTTCAGAGACCATGATAAAGGATGTTAAGGGTTTGGGCATCAAAATTGCAAATGTTATTAAATGTGAGCAAGTGTAAATTGATGCACATTGGTGCATCAAGATGAGTAGTTCGCGAAAATGCGAACTACTCATACACATTATTATTAGGGGCAGTGCTAACAGTAACTGATGAGGAAAGACATCTTGGACTAATGATAAGCATTTTAATGAAAATCTTGACACAGTGTGCGTCTGTTGTAAAAAAAGATCACAAGCAGGTAGATTAAGAAATGGTAGTGAAACTAGAAATGCTAATATCATAATCTCCTGACACAAGTCAACAGTGTGACCAGATCTGGAATATTGTATTGAGGGGCAAATTACATGGGTTTTGTAATTTGTTAACTAACATTAGTTACTTAGTATTTTAATTTGATTTATTTTCTCTCTTTTAAAATGATGTTCAGGTTTATTAGCTTTTAACATTCCTAAACTGATAAACAAGCTGTATACGAGCGCCAGATAAGAAAAAGTTTGGGGTCTGGTTTATCTCTTTTGTGAACCCCAAACAACCTTCTTCTTTACAATTATGCCCCCTTTCACGTCAGACCTCATTTTAATGAATGTGTGTGATATTATGGGATGCAAATATGTAACATATTTGACTTCATGTAATTGATTGCTTATGCAAAGGGGAGATTACTTTTACCCTGTCCAATCAACTTTCCTCTTGCATTTTCTTTGTTCTGTTAACTATAAAAAGGAAGGAAACATGGGGTTCGAGGTTCTCTCTCTTCGTTTTGCTTATTGGGAAGGAGAAATGACTTCTATGAGAAAGGACCATATTCCCATGACAGAATATCATATTGCTAATGTTGACAATGTTCCCTTATCTATGGAAGAAGGTTAGATTAAGTTCCTTCTCTAGGTTAAGTTCCTTTATCACCAGGTAATAGTGCTTTGATATGTGGAAACTATCATATTCTTTGCATTACATGCCAGAAAGAACATGGCAGAGAGAGAGGGAGGGAGGGAGGGAGGGAGGGTATCAATGAATTAAATATGCTCCTTGTGATTGTTATCTACCTTCTGCCAAATCAATGAACTGTACTCATTTACCATAAACTCCCCCCACCCCACACACACTTACTAAGGATATATGTTAGTTAATCCTTTCTCAGGGATATGATAGAAAGATGTTTAGAGAGAGCATGAATTTAAGATTTAATCTCCATGCTCAACATTTAGCAAGTCTATTTTTTTTTTTCAGTTAGGAAGCCATTTGAAGGAGCCTCTAACACTCACCTTCTGAGCTCTTGCTGAAAGTTCTGGAAAGTCAATAGTTGTGAAAGCATTTTAATCCCCCAAAGTATTTGTTCAGTGCTCATTTTGCAAAGTGGCTCAAATATTAGCAAGTAGAGAGGAAGAGAGATTTCTGGCTTTTGGCATATTGATTTGAAAAAGAGTCTCAGAACTGTTCCTTCATTTATAGAGGGCATTTCTTAGATCTCGTCTGCAACACTAGAAAATATGAGGTTGCATAATTAAAAAGCTATGTCTTTGACATAAGTAGTGTGAGAAGTTTCTCTTCCCCCCCCCCCTCTCTATCTATCTAGAGAGAGGGTTCTACTTACCTTTACTACTGGTTTGCAACAAGATCACACGTACGAGTGATCAAAGCGACACATGCACGCCTTGTCACAAGTAAATGCCTTATTCTTAAATATAGGAAATGTATGTATATAGTACATCAAGGGTTAATTTATTCTCCCTTCCTTAATGTATTCATATGTAACCACTCCTACCCCTAACTCCGCCTTATTGATATAAAAGAGCAAACCTGTTCCTCCTCCTTGCTTCTATGTGCAATCATTCAGAGAATATAGAATGCCTATTGTAAATAAATAATACTTTGTTTGAATACTACTTTTCTGAATCCTTCATTGAGTCCGATCCTCGAATTATTGCAACGCGCCTTGCTTCTGCGCATGCTCAGATCGCTTATGACAACATCCGGGGCGGTGGGCGGGGCTGTTTTACTCAAACTTCCTCAAAATCCCAAATACGTTACTCAGCCCTAATCCACATATCAAAGGATAAGGTCTGTAAACACAAATAGAGCTAATTAAATTAGGTCTCCCAGTGGAAATGCAGGTTCACAAGAATAAACATAATTACACATACACACGTCCCACAAATGTCATCCTAGAATCAGCACATAGACACTTCCATACCCAGGACAAAGCTCCCCTATTTAACTGTGTTGCTTTATCCCATTTCTCTGCAATTGTCCCTAAAGGCAAACTCTTTGCTTTTAGGAATTAAATATTTATTCTTTCCTCACAGCTGTCTGGATCTCATTTGTATTTATTCTTGCACAAACCTGGCTCAAGTTAGAACCCCAAATTATTCTTCTGATAGTAAGGTAAAGGTAAAGGTTCCCCTCACACATATGTGCTAGTCGTTCTCGACTCTAGGGAGCGGTGCTCATCTCCGTTTCAAAGCCGAAGAGCCAGCACTGTCCGAAGATGTCTCTGGGGGTCATGTGGCCAGCATGACTAAGTGCCAAAGGCAAACGGAATGCTGTTACCTTTCCACCAACTAAAGGACTGGCTAAAACTATGTGTTATCTTTGAGATACCCCAAAGGGTATGCCCGATAACTGGAGATTAAGTACCATATAAGTGGAGGAGAACCAATTGCCCCTATCTTCAAAAAGCAATCACTTTAATTTTTTAAAAATTAAAAAAGTAGTCAAAAGTTTTATAGAAATAGACTAATCAGTTCAAAATTAGTACCTGGAAAGATTAACTAGAAGAAATTAGCTTTAATATATAGTGGGAAAGCTGTAGACTTGCCATATCATGATTTCTGCAAAACTTTGGATAAAATACTCATGACATTCTGATTAGGAAGCTAATTATAATAAATATTATAATTATAAAGGCTTGGTTAGCACGAACATTTCATTTCATCTAGCAGTGAAGTTTTTGTTCTATTCCTAGTCCAAGTTATTCGCAGATATAACATTTGGTAATACCACACTTGAATTTCCATTATTTTTAGGATCCAGCTTTCAAAGTCATGTTTTACAACTGGGAAAATCATGTCCTCAATAATAGGACATGTGAAGAGACTGTAGTACAGTGGACTAAAGCACTGTTATTAACATCTGCTGCTTGCAATTACTGCAAGTTCAAATCTCACCAGGCTCAAGGTTGACTCAGCCTTCCATCCTTTCAAAGGTAGGTGAAATGAGGACCCAGATTGTGGGGGCAATAAGCTGACTTTGTATAAATATACAAAAGTATGAAGGCTATTGCTTAACGCAGTGGTCCCCAACCTTTTTATCACCGTGGACCAATCAGCCTTTGATAATTTTACCGTGGCCCGCTGAGCGCGCGCAGGGGTAGAGGGCGTTGTTCGCGACGACACATTGATTGTTTATATATCAGATTGTTTTGATTAAACAACTTTTATTTTATTGTATTTAAACATGCCTTACAAAATAAAATACAATTACATAACTTCCTGACACCCAGAACAATTAACCAGTGGAAAAGCTTAGCCTTCAGAAGTTGTGGGAGACCCATCACTGGAGGCTTTTAAACAGAGACTGGACAGCCATTTGTCTGAAATGATATTGGGTCTCTTGCTTGATCTGGGGTTGGAATAGAAGACCTCCAAGGATCCTTCAAACTATGAGCTCCTCTGTTACAAACCTCCAGGGATGCAGCACCCACAACCTCTGGAGAACCAACCTCCACTTGAAAGAGGCTTTTTCAATCTTCCCACCAGCAGAAATTGTAGCCACCAGTTTCCCAGCCTGCAGCACCAGTGGGCTTCCATTTGGGGAGGGAAGGAACCTGCAGCAGCAGCAGCTGAGAGGCTTCAGCCCAGTTGCTTCTCCGCTTCCAGGCCGTGGAGGGAACCAAACAGCCCGACTTGCTCCCGGACTCTCCTCCCACCTGCAGCCCTCAACTCACCTGCCAGCTGCTGCTTCGACCATGGAAACAGCACAAAAGCCGCTCTGCACACCAACTTCCTCCCAGGAGTCATCCGGAAAAGGAAGTTCCTCTGCGCTTCTCCTCTCCTCCCATCCTTTCTATCAATACGGTACTGAGGTTGCCTACCGGCCGCTGCAACAATCATGTCCCCCGGCCACTGCAGCGATCATGTTCCCCAGCCGCTGCAGCGATCATGGCCCCCGGCCGCTGCACGGCCCGGTGCCAGGTACTCCATGGCCCGGCACCGGTCCGCGGACCGGGGGTTGGGGACCACTGGCTTAACGCATTGTAAGCCACCCTGAATCTCCGGAGAAAGAAAACTGAATTGAAATCTGGATGAAACATATTCTAATAATTTGCCTTTTTAAAAAATGACAACTGCATTCAGATTCATTTAATATCTATATAGTTGCAAGAAACCAGGTGGGATCATAGTAGGAAAGATGGCTGTTCAGGTAGTTTGGAGTTTTCATAGATCATAGAATCATAGAGTTGGAAGGGTCCTTGAAGGTCTTCTAGTACATCCCTCTTTAATTTAAAATGGCACCTTAAACTGTATCTGATTGTCGGAGATACATTGGGAACTTTGCCTAATGCCAATTTACAGCCTGCTACATCTTCCCATTGGACAACTCTTCTGCTGTTGTGACCAGCCATCTTTTCACATATGTGCATACCAGGGGTGGGTTCTAAATTTTTTTACTACTGGTCCTGTGGGCGTGGCTTATTTTGTGGGTGTGGCTTGATGATCATGTGACAATTATTTAGGATTTAGCAGAGGTACTGGTCTACCAGGCTTTTAACTGCTTGCAGAGCTACCCATTTATTTTTGCAGGCACTGATCTACTACTGTATTTTTGCAGGCACTGATCTACTACTGTATTTTTGCAGGCATTGATCTACTCATATATTTTTGCAGGCACTGGTCTACCCATTTATTTTTGCAGGCACTGGTCTACTCATTTGTTTTCTTTTAACACTGATCAGCTGTAGGGCAGCCCTTTGAAGCCCAGGGCAAGAGTTTAAACAGTTTTTTTCTTTCTAGCCATCAGCTGGGACTCAGGAGGCAGCAACAGATTGGGGGTGGGGCCAAATAAAAGGTAAGAATAGTGGGGGGGCGGGGGGCAGAACCGGAGGAACCCACCACTGGTGCATACACACATAAACACACGCACACCACACACATATGGAAATAATATTTAACTTATACAAAAACATCAAGTGCACGAATATGTGAGCACGTATATTTTTCAAGTAACCATTCCTTCTTTCTATCTTCTACAGCTCTAGTAGGTTTTATACACATGTTTAACAATAGTGCTGCAATAATACAGTGGTTAGGATATTTATTTTGCATTGAAAAGGTTGCTAATTTAAAACCTGGCAGAATTTTTAAATTACAATTTTCTTTTCCTGAATAGCTAGCTTTGCCCTGCAACTTTTAATTTATTTTTATTTATGTATTAAATTTATATGCTGCCCATCTCCCTGACAAGGCAACTTTTTTTTTTTTTTTTACTTTTACATATTTTTATTTTATGACTTGTAAAATAGTTAAATGGTGCAGTGCTTCAGATTTGAGAACAAAAAAAAAAGTGCTTCCGAGCACACAGGGCATAAATATCATGCTTCTTACAGCAGTCACCACTCCTTATTGCAGGAATGTGAGGCTGCTATTTCCATACACAATTCTGTTTTTTTCCTGATTTTACCATTCATGGTGACTAAATGGATTAGAAATCAGGATAGGTAAAGGTAAATGTTCCCCACAAGCATATGAGCTAGTCGTTCCTGACTCTAGGGGGCGATGCTAATCTCCGTTTCAAAGCCAAAGAGCCAGCGCTGTCTGAAGACGTCTCCATGGTCATGTGGCCAGCATGACTAAATGGCAAAGGCGCATGGAACGCTGTAACCTTCCCGCCAAAGGTGGCTCCTATTTTTCTACTTGCATTTTTTTACGTGCTTTCGAACTGCTAGGTTGGCAGAAGCTGGGACAAGTAATGGGAGCTCACCCCATTACGCGGCACTAGGGATTCGAACTGCTGAACTGCCAACCTTTCGGTTGACAAGCTCAGCATCTTAACCACTGAGCCACCGCGTCCCTTAGAAATCAGGATACCACCTCCCAAACTTCCTCACACCCTCTCCGTTGGGCTGTGTAGACTTTTAATTGGAGAGGGGTAGATATTTCTTTTATCATCCTCTCTTTCTTTATGACTGCAAATTAAAATTCCCAGCTGCCAAGTAGAGGGAGTCATTTAGGCAGAGCAGAGAATTAAAGCTGACTTTTTAAATAGTACATAGGGATGATCTTGGGAGATAGGAAGAAGAGCACTAGACAACCATCATGCAAACAGTAATCAGCCCAAAGAAGGAAAAGAGAAGCAGGGAGCATCTCAGATGGGATTCTCCTTAGTTTTCTGGAAAGTAGAAGTAAAGGAGGAGAGAAGTGCTTTCAGACGTGCAAGATTCTGTGCTGTAACCTTACAGATTTAACAGATTAACAAAGTTGGAAGGTTGGACTAGATGACTTTGTACTGTAGTTCATCTAGTCCAACCCCCTACCCAAGCAGGAGACCCTACACAATTTCTTTTTTTTCCCAATAATTTTTTATTTTTAAACAAAAATAAAACATAAAAACATCATCATTCCATACAGTTACAGACAGTATATTGATCGGTTTGTATCCTTTTGTGCTCCCTCCTCTCTTCAAAATATCACTATTTTAAGGTTATTTTCATATATAAAAAAAGAGAAAGACCCTACACAATTTCTGACAGATGGCAGTCCAGGCTCTTCTTGAAAACCTCCAGTGATAAAGCTCCGACAACGACCGAAGGCAACTTCTGTTCCATTGGTTGATTGTTCTCACTGTCAGAAAATTTCTCCTTATTTCTAGGTTGAATCTCTCCTTGATCAGTTTCCATCCATTATTCCTTGTCTGGCCTTCGGGTGCTTTGGAAAACAGCTTGACCCCCTCCTCTCTGTGGCAGCCCCTCAAATATTGGAACATTGCTATCATGTCTTCCCTGCTCGTTGTCTTCACTAGACTGGCCATGCCCACTTTCTACAACCGTCCTTCATATATTTTAGTCTCTAGTCCCCTAATCATCTTGGTTGCTCTTCTCTGCATTTTTTCTAGAGTCTCAACATCTTTTTTATAGTGTGGTGACCAAAACTGGATGCTGTATTCTAGGTGTGATCTTACTAAGGCTTTATAGAGTGGTATTAGTATATCACTTGATCTTGATTGTACCCCTCTGTTAATGCAATTTACGATTGCATTGGCTTTTTTGGCTGCCTCCGCATACTGCTGGCTCATATTTAACTGGTTGTCCACTAAGACTCCAAGATCCCTCTCACAGTTGCTGTTATTAAGCCTGGTTTCACTCAGTCTATATGTATAATTTTGCTATATGTGTAAGACTTTACTTTTCTCTACATTGAACTTCATTTTGTTAGAGAGGCCCCAGTGTTCAAGTCTGTCAAGATCCATCTGGAACTTGAGCCTATCTTCTAGGGCCGTGATGGCGAACCTATGGCACGTGTGCCAGAGGTGGCACGTAGCGCTCTCTCTGATGGCATGCGAGCCGTTGCCCCAGTTCAGCTGTGCTGCGCAAGTGCACGTGCCTCCCACCGGCCAGCTGATCTTCGGGACTCTGTCATGCATGCGCAGGGGCGGAGTGCGTGCAGGGGTGACACACATGCATGCACAGGAGGCGGAGAGCATGCAGGGGGGGGACCGCATGTGCATTGCATTTTTGGGGTTCAGGCACACTTTGGGCACTCGGTCCGGAAAAGGTTAGCCATCACTGTTCTAGGGTGTTGGCTATTCCTGCCAGCTTAGTATCATCCACAAATTTGGTAAATTCCCCTTCTATTCCCTCATCTAAGTCATTTATGAAGATATTGAAGAGTATTGGGCCCAGGGCAGAACCTTGTGGTACCCTACTGCTTCCTTGGTTGTTATTCCTAGTGTTAATACTCATGGTTCCTGTACTTCTTGTCTGTACCTCAAAGAGCTGAAAGTTTCATAGCAGTGTGGAGAAGTCAAGGTGCTCTTTGTTCCTTATGAACTGTTTTTTTCAAGGAGGACTGAGCTGTATGCATGCAAGGCTGTCCCCTTGGGTGCAATAAAAGATGAAATACAAATTACTGTAAATGGTTTGTGAAGTGGTTCGGAAATGACGAGAGGCACAAGCAAGCAAGTGACAACAGCTCTTTAATATATGGTGAGACTTCAGCAAAAACTCAGAGGCTGCAGTCCTCCTTATATACAATCCTGGAGAGACTGTCAGCCAATCAGAAACGTAGGCAGGTTTGAAACTCCCGCTTAAAAGTATCAATACATAACACCCCTCCCTTCCCAGAAGGCACTAACACTCAAAAATTAACATATGTACAAACAAAGTCTCGCAGGTGCTTAGGCTGAGTTCTCGCCCTAGTTGACCTGCGCAGTTCAGTGTTTGGTGAGGCGTCGAGCTGGTCGGAGGGACTCTTTGTCTCTCCCGGCTCCGCCAATGGAACCTCCTGGATTTTGTCCGGGGCGTGGTTATTCCCGGCTGGGAGTGGCGACTCGCTGGGGCGGCGCTGGAACCAGGGCTTGTCAGCTAAGTATTCTCGCGGCCCCGGGCTTGAGTTAGCTGTTTTGGAGAAGTGGTCATAGTTAGGCTCGGACATGTCTGCGTTGATGTTTGCCTCGCCAACCACCCGTTTCCTCAGTTGGTCTATGTGGCGCTTCCAGAGTCTATCTACCCCCACATCCACCGTGTATGATTTTGGGCCTGTTATCCCCACTATGGTTCCTGCAACCCACAGAGGACCGCTGGCATAATTGCGAGCGAACACCGGGGACCCGACCTGAAACTGCCTTAAGCCACAGGTCTCTCCCTTAAAGTTTTCGTGCGAATAGTTAGGGTGAAGCCTGTCCAACACGCACCGGAGCTTTCTCCCCATGAGGAGCTCTGCTGGGCTTCTCCCAGTTGCTGTGCATGGTGATGCATGCTGAACCGCAAGGAATTGATCTATCCTGGCCTGCCAGTCCCCATTGTCTAATCTGGACAGTGCTTCCTTGGCTGTCCTGACAAATCGTTCAGCCAATCCGTTGGAAGCCGGGTGAAATGGGGCTGATAGGGCATGGCGGATCCCCAGGCCGGCCAAGTAGCCTTCGAAAAGGGTTGCTGTAAATTGGGGACCATTGTCCGATACCAAGGTATCCGGCAGGCCGTGGGTGGCAAACAACTTTCTTAGGGCCTTGATAACCGCTTCGGCCGTTGTGGATGGCATTAATACAATTTCGAGCCATTTTGAAAAGGCATCCACTACTATTAAAAACGTTTGGCCATGGAACGGGCCGGCAAAATCAATGTGGATCCTCCCCCATGGGCCTTTTGGTTTCTCCCACTCTCGGATGGGCGCTACTGGGGGATCGGGGCGAGACTCCTGGCAGGGTCTGCACTTCCCCACCCACTCGGAAATGACCTGGTCCATGTTGGGCCACCAGACATAGCTGCGGGCTAAGCACTTCATCCTAACGATGCCAGGATGCCCTTCGTGCAATAATTCTAAAACTCTATCTCGTAGTTTTGCTGGAATTACCACTCTGTCACCCCACAGTAAGCACCCCCCTTGCGTAAACAGTTCATTTCGTTTGTTGGCAAAACCTTGGTACTCCTCCCCGACCACCTTGTCCGGCCACCCTTTCAAAACCCAACCCATAACAGTCCGGATAACAGGGTCTCTATTTGATGCCTTCGCCACCTCGCCGGAGGAGATGGGCCCCAAGGTTAACGTGTCCAACAACAGGACGGAGGTTTCCGGTGTTGGGTTGTCCAGCAGGTCGGGAAGGGGGCAACGGCTAAGGGCATCCGCATGACCCAGGGTCCGCCCAGGCCGATGGACGAGCTGGTACGAGTAGGCCGATAAGAAAATCGCCCATCTAGTTAAACGGGGGGAGAGGGCAGCGGGGGTTGGCCTGTCGCCTGCTAGCAGTCCTAGCAACGGTCTATGGTCAGTCACAAGTTCGAATTTTCGGCCATAGAGGTATTCGTGGAACTTTTTAACCCCCGCAATCGCAGCCAGAGCCTCTCTGTCCAATTGGCTATAGTTTCGTTCTGTGCTGGACAGAGTTCGGGAGTAGAAGGCAATGGGTGCCTCTAGGCCGTTCGGCAGTCTATGGCCTAGGACGGCACCAACTCCTACGGGGGAGGCGTCGCAAACCAAGACGAGCGGCAGCTCTGCATTGTATTGGATCAGGAAACTGTCCTCAGATAGGAGTTTTTTTACTGCCTCAAACGCGGCCGCTTGCGGTTTCCCCCAGACCCATGGTACATTCTTCCCTAAGAGTTTGTGAAGGGGATCAGCGACCGTGGCCTTATCTCTTAGGAACATTGAGTAGAAATTTAGTAGTCCAAGGAAGGCTTGGAGCTCAGCTTTGGATTTGGGGGCTGGTGCGCTTTTGATGGCCCTCACCTTGCTTTCGGTAGGGTGGATGCCTGTGCCGTCCACCCTGTACCCCAGAAATTCTACCGAGGGGACCGCTATCCTGCACTTGTTCTTTTTAAGTCTTAGTCCCGCTTCTCTGAATCTGGACAGGACGTTCCGTACCCTGTCCCCTAGCTGGTGTTCGTCTTGGGCGCTGACTAAGACGTCATCGAAATAGGGGACTACTCCCGGAAGTCCTTGCAACAGGCGCTCCATGGTGCTTTGAAATAAGCCGGGTGCGACGCTCACCCCAAATTGGAGCCTGGTGCATTTAAATGCACCCCTATGAGTCACGATCGTTTGCGCCTCTGCCGTGGCGTCGTCGACCGGTAACTGTTGATAGGCTTGGGCCAGGTCTAATTTGGCAAAAATTTTTCCGGGGCCCAGGGAGTGTAGTAGATGGTGCACGATCGGCACCGGATAGGCGCTCGGCTGCAAGGCCTTGTTGATCGTGCACTTGTAGTCGGCGCAAATTCTGATTGAGCCGTCGGACTTAACTGGGGTGACTATGGGGGTCTCCCACTTGGCATGGTCAACGGGAACCAACACCCCTTGCTTAATCAGTTTGTCTAGTTCTGCATCGATCTTTGGTTTCAATGCGAACGGCACTCTTCTGGCCTTTAGTCTTACTTGGGCTACGTTGGGGTCTAAGTTTAGTGAAATAGGGGTCCCCACATACTTGCCCAATGTGTCCCCGAAAACGTCCTGGAACTCGGACAGGAGGCTGTCTTTCAGGGTTGACTTGGACATCAGGTGGACGCCGGTGAAGCCCATGCCAAGGGCTCGGAACCACCCCATGCCCAGGAGGCTCGGCAGCTGCTTCGTGACGATGGTCAGCGGCAGGTCTCTTTCGTAGTCTCCGTAGGTGACCCGGAACGTGCCCACGCCTTCGAGGGGGACTCGGTTCCCCTGGTAGTCTAGGATGCGCAGTCTCTGTCTGGAGAGTTGATCCTTCCGGAACGACGGCAGGAGGGTCTTTAGGGTTGTCCACGACATGATGGAGAGAGCTGATCCGGTGTCGATCTCCATCGAACACGGTCTTCCGTTGATCTCGACCACCGTGCTGACTTTGTCCTCGACCGTTGTGCTGGCCTGGTCGATGTGTATGCTGCGGCCATCTCGCGGTTCAAATTCGCGCCGTTTTTTCGCGCCGCCTTCTCTCGTTGGCTGCTTCTGGCGCGCTGATTCCGGTTGGCTGCGGCGCTCACGTGGTTTGAGTCTTCTGGGCAGAGTGGCTCTGCAGACTCGCGCCAAGTGCCCTTTCTTCTCGCAACGCCTGCAAATAGCCTCTCTGTATTTGCAGGACAGTCTATCATGGTGCCCGCCACAGCTGGGACAGCTTCGCCGGGGGCTGCCAGTGTCTTTTCTCCGGTGCTCTGTTCGGAAGACGTCCTCATCCGACTCGGACTCCGAGCTGGATCCGGCGTCTTCTCTGTGCACCGGGGCAGACTTGGGGCTGTCTTTGCTGGTCGGCGGACGCTGTAGCGTTTCAGCGGCCTTTGTGGAGGCTTCGTGAGCCCTGGCCTCATCAAGGGCTCCGGCAAGCGTCAGATCAGGCTTGGCGAGCAGACGCCGTTGCAGCCTAATGTCCCGAACACCACAGATCAGTTGCTCAAGCAACGCATCATCCAAGTCTCTGTAGTCGCAATGAGTTGCGGCTTTTCTCAGGCTGGCCATGTACGCGCTGACCGGCTCTCCCTCTCGTTGGACGCGCTGCCTTAGTTGGTATCGCTGCACGAACTTGGAGGGGACGGGAGCGTAGTGAGCCCGGAGAGTTGCCATCAAGGTGTCCCATGAGACTGTTTGAACCGGCGTTGGCTCACACAGTGACTCGGCCATCTCGAACACGTCCGGTCCGCAGTGGCTTAGGAATAGGGCTCTCTTTCGATTAGCCGAGAGGCCCTGCATGTCGCTGGCTTCTAGCGAGCATTCAAACCTTGTTAGGTACGAGACCCATTTTTCGCGGGTCGGATCAAAAGGCTTGGGCGGAACGTAGGCAGACATGTCCGGTATGTCTCCTGTGGTTCGCCTCGTCGCCTAGCTGAAGCTCGTGGTCTCACTGGTTGGCTTCTTGTAGCCTCAATCCCACCTTCGTCGCCAATGAAGTGGTTCGGAAATGACGAGAGGCACAAGCAAGCAAGTGACAACAGCTCTTTAATATATGGTGAGACTTCAGCAAAAACTCAGAGGCTGCAGTCCTCCTTATATACAATCCTGGAGAGACTGTCAGCCAATCAGAAACGTAGGCAGGTTTGAAACTCCCGCTTAAAAGTATCAATACATAACAGTTTGTGTACCTTGGAATGCATTTGTGAATGTATGCCACCTTGCCTTTGTTTCAGGCAACAAAATGTCTTAAGCCAGCTCTGATAAATATCCACAGGCCAATAATAACTTTTCTATTAGCATACAGGATATGTTTTAACTGCTGCACTTCTTTCAATTACTTAAATGGTTCAGTGCCCAGTTTAAGCATCCTCTGAAAGTTATGAAGCTTTAGCTTTGTATTCTATTTTGTTGTTGTTGTTGTACTTGGTTTATTCACTAAGTTTCCATTTACAGCTCTTCTCCACATTTACTTAGTATTTTATGCTTTGTTCATAATTCTAGGATGCACACAGCTGATGTTAACTTTGCACTTTGTTTTGTATCCTAATTGTTATCCCATGCTACGCTGTTTTAACTTGGCTATTTTGTACATCTTAAATCTGCTCTTTAGTTGAATTATTTAGTTATGCCTTTCAGTGCTTTAATTTATGTGGCCTCAATTAGCTTTTTTTTTTTCCTATTTGGATTTATCTAATTGCATATCCAATTAGCCAGAAGATGGAAATGAAGCCACTGTCACATCTTGCATCACCCGGTAAGAAAATATAGGCAATCCAGGGTCTCTGTGCAATTTATGGAGCCCACTCTAGCTTCCAAATCCCATTGCTGAAATGTGGTGGTAAGTCACTGCATAAAAATAATTTTCTAGGAAGAAAATGATTGACATACTGTACAGTAGCTGTTAATATTTTTGTAAACAGTTTCCTGCAAAATATAAGAGCAAAAGAAGAACATTTATATATATATATATATACACACACACACACACACACACACAGTATATATCCTAAAATCATATCAAATATCAAAAATGGCCTGTTCCTGCTGTAAAGCCAAAGGGACTATTATTGTTAACAGCCTGATAAGGCTTTTCTGCATGATAGTTAAATGAACTTTTCATGCCCCCTGTTAGTACATAGAATTTGCCAGTTTCTTTTAGACTCTACTAATTCAGCTATGCCCTTATGTTTATTTCCTCTTCCTGCTTGTCTAATCTTATCCCATTTTCTGACATAGAGTTATCCTACCAGCATCTTTCTGAAACATGGCTACAACTTCAGAGAAGAGCAGCTAAGATGATCAAAGGCCTGGAGACTAAAACATATGAAGAACGGATTTGGGTTTGGCTAGTCTAAAGAAAAGAGTTAGGGGCAGGGGTGGGCTTCAAAAATTTTATCAAGGGGTTATCTTCCCAGTTGCTGGGTGGGTGTGACCATGGTGGGCGTGGCCTGGTCGGCCTCCTGCACCACAGCAGTGGGGGCGTTTTTGCCCTCCATTTTTGCCTGGAATATCGTCTTGAGCCTCCGGGAGTGTGAAAACAGTCTCCTCAGGCTCTGGAGGCCATCTGGAGGCCGGAAACAGGCCCATTTCCAGCCTTCCCAAACTTCCAGTAGGCCCATTTTTCACCCTCCCTGAGCCTCCTCGCGTGCCCTGCACTTACCTGCATCCAAAACAGGTCGTGTGGGGACTCCTGGGAAGGGCTGGGTGGGATGGGCAGGGCCAGCCAGAAGTGGGATTTGGGGGTTCTCCAAACTGCACAGAATCTTGGCTAGAGGTTCTCCCAAACCCCTACAAACCCCCAGCAACCCACCCCTGGTTAGGGGTGACATGACAGCAGTATTCCAGTATTTGAGGGGCTGCCACAAAGAAGAGGGGGTCAAATTATTCTGCAAAGCACCAGAGGGTAGGACAAGAAACAATGTTTGGAAACTAATCAAAAAGAGAAACAACCTGAAATTAAGGAGAAACTTCCCAACAGTGCGGACAATTAATGACTGGAACAGTTTGCCTTCAGAAATCGTGGGTGCTCCATCACTGGAGGTTTTTAAGAAGAGACTATATTTACACCAGCATATGCAACCTTGACAAGCATATGTGTTTGAGCCATTACAAATTTTCTGTCCAAATGATCTTTGATGGATCTTTGCATCTTGCCTCCTACTAAGTGTGGCAGCCATCAACTCACCAGTGTTGTCTATATAAACCAACCCAATGTTAGCAGGAAAAAGTGAGGAGATCATTATGTTTTATGTTGTGCTTCTTTCTAGTAAGTTTCAGTTTAGAGTGACGGATGCTCATCCCAGAAGGAGTAACTTTCTGAACAGGAAATGTGAACTTATAGACTTATAGGCTGCTTAAGAAATTGAGTTCGAGTAACAGATGGACTGGCTTCACTTTCATCATGATCCTGTTTGCAAACTTTGCAGGATATTAATTCCATTGTTTCCCTTCCTGTTCCCAGTCAGTATGATAGTTATCAACCTGCAGATCAGTCTCAGTACAGAAGTCCTTTTTTTTTCTATTTTCATACTGGAATGGATTAAACTTCAAGATTTATAAGAGATAAATCTATCTCAGCATCTACTTCTATCCTACTATTGCAGCACCATTGAGAGTGTCCTGACATATGGCATTCTTGCATGGTATGGGAGCAGTTCTGTAGTGGACAAAAAATCATTAAAACTGCCCAGAATATCATCGGACTCCAGCTACCAGCCCTGGATGACATCTTCGAATCTTGCGGTTTGAGGAAGTTGCATAACATTCTCAGAGACTCTTCCCATCCTGCTTACAATCTTTTTGGACTGTTGCCTTCTGGCAGAAGATACAGAACAATTAAAACTTGGACCACAAGTTTTCTGAATAGTTTTTATCCCAGAGCTATAATTGCACTTGACAATGAACTAAAGGGCCACCATCAGTGAGCTGTTGGACAGTATTACTTGGTCCGTTGTGTGGATGTTTGGGTGGTTTAGGGGTGGGGAATTGTGGTGGGTGGGAGTGTGTTTGGGGATTGTTATCTGTGTTGGACCTGGTCTTTGGGTGTTAAGTGAATTTTGTTGTATGGGTATGCTGTACAGTATATACACGTACAATGACAATAAAGTTATTATTATTATTATAAACATCAGTAACTAGTTATGCATCAATGTTTTATCACTCTCTCCACCTTTGGGCCTCCTTCATAAGATAGGTACAGTCCCATTGGACTGTGAGCTGTGCTATGGACAGAATGGATGCCCACTGGAAAATAAATCACATCACATTCTTACCTTTTCTCTGTGTTAAGCCGTTGAAATTATCTGTCACTGTTGTAAAACAACCACATTTTCCTCTGGAATTGTATTTTTAATCTACATTTAGTAACACTTTGATGGGCAATTCATGTTGGATGGATTTGCCCAGATGGATTTGTTTTTCAAGTTGTTTCCTTTTATTTCTAGTTTTTAAAATTATTTTGTGATAACTCCATTAATAAGATAAAAATGTTAATCATGACTCTGTTTATGGAATTGGCACTTAAAAAGAGATTTGAGAAATATTGTTTTACTGGGTTTTGCCATTATGTCTTTTTTTTTAAGGAAGAAAGCAGACTTAAATTAATGTCATTTAACCTCTAAAGTGTATAATTGAAGTCTTTAACATTTCATGTTTGTTTCATAAACAAAGACTTGTTCCAACCTGCATGGGACCTCAGGTCTAGAATTCACACTAGAATTAATTCACATGTTGTTTCCAGAATCTAAACCTAAAATATAATTAGTATTATCTTTTATGAAATGTTATCAAACTTCCATTTTGGGATCTGGTAGAACAATCTGTAGAGCATGTAGGAAGTTAGCACCCACCCCTTTCCTGGAAGAGTGAAATATTTTAGGAAATATGAAAAAAGGCAGAATATTATATTTCCCTGGATGAGAAAGGAGAAGCATATTTTACAGACAAAGCAGCTCCCACCTTCCTGCCCTCCACCCTTTGTCAATGGGCCATTAAGGCTTGGGCCAGTCTATTCTACATAACAAAGATCTACCTCCTTCAGGCAGAGCCATAGTAGGAATTGCCAAAGATCCAACAAAGATAGGATTAGCCCTCTACACAATAGCAGCAGGAACTCACCACATGTGACCTGGGAAGCATATGTGACCATCAGACAGCAAGGCTAGCTAAGACCCCCACCCCCTGGGAGTTTGACAACCAATCAGGATACTCTTTCGGGGCCCCAAGAAATGCAAAGCCAGAAAGAGCACAAAAACCCGTGGACTCACTGTATTCCTCCCTTTTCTGTTCAGGAACTCAAACCATGTGATCCTGTCCACCATTAAACCATCTTTCCAAGCAGTCTCCATGTTTCCAGTGTCTGTTTCCCCACTTGGAGCAGAACCCAGAAGGATGTTTCTTCCAACAAGCACAAGTACAGGAGCCTTTCAGGTTCGGTTGCATTCCATCCCTTTTCATCCTTGACATGATGACCAGCTGTCAAGAATGAAGGAGGTTGTAGTCCAAGAACATATGAAAATAGTCCAAGAACATATGGAAATAGTTTCCAAATAGAACATATGAATTCTACACCTTTGGCCTAATGGATATGATTAACCCAAGGGTAAGCAAACTGCTATCCTCTAGATCTTTTCAATTATTGTTCCTATAGTCCTTTGCCAATGGACATGTTGCCAGGGATTGAATTAGTTGATATTATAAAGGAATTATGGACTCAGAAGATTGTAAGGGCTGTCATATGGGCCACAAGTTTTCCAGATTCTTACCAGCTCACCCATGCTACTGGACAGCTCAGTTTTGCTTTCATTGAAGGCATAATTACTGGCAACAAAGATGGGGAGGTCACAAAAATGTTTACCATGGTACAGAACTTTACTACATAAGTCACAAGTCTTTCCAGGAACTGTAGGAGAGGAAGGCTAGCAATTCTGACTCCATTTTAGTAAATGTTTCGTGATGATAAGAACAGTTTGATAGTAGAATTGAAGATCTAGGTGTGATCAAGTTTGTGGGGTATGTTTAATTAGAGACTGAATAAATATTAGTTAAGATTCTTTGGTTTGGTTCTTGCATTAAGGAAGAAGTTGGATGTAGGTGACTCAGAGGCCTTTTCTGTGTTTTGTCCAGTGGTGGGTTGCCTCCGGTTCGGACTGGTTCGCAAGAACCGGTAGTAAAACCGGCAGGAGGCTCCGCCCACTGACCCAGACATCATCATAGGTGATCTGCGCATGCACAGAAGAGCACATGTGGGCGCGATGCGAACCAGTAGTAAAGGTAAGTAGAACCCACCCCTGGTTTTGTCCTGTTAGGAAACTTAATTTGAACAATGGTGGCTTATCTATGGGGCCTCATTTTGGTTGAATAGAGATCCTAAGTTTTGCTGTTTGCAATGAAACCTAACTTTACTTCAGATTGGGAGTATTTACTTAATAAGCTGCATAATTGGTTTGAATAAAAGAGGGCTTAATAAGCAATCTTCTTTCCTCTAAACCAGCGGTTCTCAATCCCCAATCCGCAGCCCAGTACTGGGCCATGGGCCATTGGGAACTGGGCCATGCAAGCAGAGAGTGGATGAGCACAAAGCTCCATTTGTGCAAACAGCAGGTGTGCCCGCAAAACCATCCCCCTCCCTCCCTGCTGCCACCGCTGCTGCTGCCGGTCTGTAAAGCCAGAAAGGTTGGTGTTGTGGCCCGCCAGTGGCCTCTGAGGATTGTTGCTGATCCTGATGACGAGGAGGCTGGTGTGGTGTTGCGCCAGCAGCCTGTGCAGCCAACGCTCAAACGAGGAGAACAACAAGGAGGCTGAAGAAGATGTGGTGCCAGAGGCAGGGATTCAGGCAGGGCCTTCAGAACCTCCAGAGGCTCCTTTAAGTGAAGAGGATGAAGTGGAGGAGCCTCTTCTCAATGCATGTAGAGCTGCCAAAAGGCAGGAGTGGTTACTCAGGAGGAGGTCTCCTCAAGAGTAAGGCTGGGGCTAATTGGCCTTAGCCTATTTAAGTTTGCACAAAGCTTGTAAAAAGCTGCAGGAAACAACATTTGTTTGTTTGCTGATCATTGAGTTTGAATTTCCTTTGCAAACATTGCTTCTGGGCTTTCTGCCAACTCTAGTAAGACTCTATCTTATCTGTGGAATTTCGGGCAGGTTGTTAAGAACATTTTATTAACAGCCTGCATTTGCAAAAGACTGTGTTTTGAAGTAAATTGAGTTTTGTTCGGAGGTGTGTGTGTGCTACATTCTTTGGGATCCGTAGCTGGGGCAGAACAGTTGGGGACCGTTGCTCTAAATAAATACATTCTTACGTCTGTTCAAAGACCTGTGTTTGCAATAATTTTTTTCTGGTGGGAATTGTGTTCAATAATGTATGCTCAATAATTATGATTTAAATATAGTTCATATCATTTATTTGATTTGATTCTGTCAGGCTCCAATGACTCTAGATGGCTCACAATACACCAAAACAATAACCAGAAAACAAAACCAGACTCAGACAAAAAAAAAAAAAAAAAGGAAGAGCAAATGGTGAACCTGGCAAACTCCCTAACATTTCACCAGCAATTGATTTCTGACAAGGGACTACCAAACCCCATAACCCAGAGCCTTGGAGATCAACCAGTTCTTTATGGCTCCTCGAAACACCAACCATCCACATCTCTTGAGGAATCTCCTTCTAGAAGGCAAATGATGATACAGAAAAGGTGTTCTTCTGGGATCCTGATACATAGAACTGTTTCATCAAAGAAATCTAGAACATGACAACACTGTCAGTTCAAATCAGTTGGGCAGACAACCACAGCTGATAAGCAGGCTCTCAAATAAGGAGGTCCTATGCCATGTAGGACTTTACAGATCATAACCAAAATCTTGAAATGTGCCATGAAGCAAACTGGTAACCAGTGCAATTTGCAGAGCAGAGGTGTCAGTTGGGCACACCAAGGTATACCCATAAACTGCTGCATTTTGTTCCAGTTGAAACTTTGGAATAGTTTTCAAGTTTAGTTGTTAATATCCTCACTTTTTCATTCTGGCAAATGAAAGGAACTTTCAGTCTGTGTGCGCATGCATGTGTACGCACATGAATTGGGAATATTTGCTACATAAAAGTTAATGTGAAAGAGATAATTCAATATCCTACAGCAGACCTCGGAGCAAACAATACCTAAATCTTTAAACGTGGAATGGAGATGAATGCTGTGCTGTGCTAATATTATTTGTCTATATCTCTTCCATCTCACTCTGGTGCAGTCTTTTCCGCTGCAAAATGAGCTATGAATCCTTTGATTTAGCCATTTTGGGAAGCAACCCATAAATTATAACTTAACTGTGGCCTTCTGATTGAAAATCCATACCAAATCTATTTGCAGATTTGGATAGATTTGTAAGTTTGGATGGTGGAAATGAATGAATGATTCCAATTCATCAGTTCCCAGCAGGATGAAGAGCTCTGTCTGGCTACTGCAACAGTTTCCCAGTGATTTCAGTGAACAGAGAGCAAAGTGAAGGAGATGAGCAGGCTGAACCCGAGGGAAGGGTCAAATGCATCATCAGTCTCAAGTCTCTTTGCATCCATAAGAAATCTAACTCCAGCCCACCTTAAATTTCATTGATTTTTATCTATGTTACGATATTTTCAGGATCAGACTCAATAAGTAGATTAAGAATTAGATATTCAAATAAAGCACTGTTTATTTACAGAAGGCATTCTATATACACTGAATATTCACAGATAGAAGCACAGAAGGAAAGCATACAGCTCCTTATATATACAAGGGGTGGAGCTAGATATAGGAGTGGTTAAGTATGAATATATTAAGTAGTGAAGAATAAGTTAACCCCTGATATCCTGGTCATGTACTATTTACATAATAAAGAATAAGGCATTTACTTGTGACAAATCCCCCTCTAAATGCCGATTTGATATATTACAACAGTTACATTCAGATTCAGAACAATATAAAACTTGTAACTTAGAAGTCAAGTATTTATGCTGCTTAGAAGGCAAAGGCTTTGTCAATATGTCAGCTATTTGCTCTGATGTTTCGCAATGAACTGCTTTAATAAATCCATCCTGAGATAACTGCCTCACATGTTTGAATTTTATATCTATATGTCTGGACCTTTGTCCAATAGCATCAGATCTAGATATTTCAATAGCAGCCTTGTTATCCTCGTGTATGATAAATGGTAATGAAGGTTTCTTCCAAGTGTTTGACAATAAGTCATTAAACCATACGAGGTTATTTGAGGCTTTAGACAAACAAACATATTTTGCCTCAGTCGTTGAGGTGGCTACTAAATCTTGTTTACCAGTGTACCAGTAAACTGGACAATCGTTAAGGAAAAATATATAGCCAGATGTGCTTTTTCTACATGTGGTATCACCAGCCCAATCCGCATCGGCATAACACGTGAGGATGGGCTCTTTGACATTATTAGGTTCCAATAATAAACAGAAATCTAAACTATTCTTTAAATATCTTAATATTCTCTTGACAGCTTCCCAATGATATAATAATGGTTTGCTGATGTGCCTAGACAATAAGTTGAGAGGCAAAGCAATATCAGGTCTAGTCCAATTGGAAATATATAGAAGGGAACCAATGACTGATCTGTAAAGTGTATTATCTTTAAATTCAGGGGATGACTCATCTGTGTTTCTCAAGAAATCAGTTTGCATGGGAGTGTCACATGGCTTAGCATTATTTAAGTTACATTTGTTCAGAAGTTCTATAATCTTATCTCTTTGAGAAAGTTTGAATCCCCTTTTTGTTTTACTAATTTGAACTCCAAGATACTTATTTACCTTACCTAATGACTTCAAAGAGAAATGTTCATTTAGTTTTGTTACAAATGTTTCTCTCTTCTCTTTGTGTTTACCTATATACAAAATATCATCCACATAAATTAACACGAATTCTAAAGAGTCATCCTCTTTTTTAACAAAGAAACAGTTATCAGCAGTAGTGGCATTAAAATTCATGGTTTTGAGCACTTTGACTAAACATTCATACCATCTTTTGCCAGATTGTTTCAACCCATATAAACTTTTATTTAGTAACCACGTTTCATTTTTGTTCGTATATTGACTGTGAGGCGCTCTTACATATATCTCTTTATCTAATTTTGCATGTAGATATGCAGTCTGTATGTCGTATTGGAATACATCAAGGTTAAGTGCTGATGCTATGACCAGTGCAGTTTTAACACTCTCAGTTCTTACTGTGGGAGAGTATGTGTCCATGTAATCCTTGGGATATTTTTGTCCATAACCTTGAGCAACTAGTCTAGCTTTGTATAAGGTGTTGCCTCCTTCTAAGTTTTTGATTTTATATATCCACCTAGTACCAATAACAGTTTTATCTTTAGGTGCATGTGTAGGTGTGAATACATTTAATTTCTGCAAACTATCCATCTCTTTAGTCATGGCTGATTCCCACTTTTCCTTTTCTTCAGGGGGAAGTTTTAGCACTTCCTCGTATGTGTTTGGTGTTGATGTTTCTCCATCCGTATACATTATATAATCTTTGTATTTGTTTGGTATTTGGTTTCTGTTATTCCTGATTGTTCTTTTTGGTTTACTATCATTGTCATGTAAATACCTAGCTTCCTTTTTTGTTAATGAATCTGTCTTTATTTTGTATTGATTGTTTGTCCATGTTCTGTTTTTGTTTTTATGTATGTTGTGATTGTATTCTTCTCCAGTTCTTTCCTCTTGGTGTTTAGTGTTTGTATAGTTGTTTGGGAAAATTTCATTAAGATGTATTTTAGACCAGTTGGCCTGTTCATGGAATACAGCCATTCTGGATACTATAAATCTGTTATTATTATCGATAAATCTGTACCCTTTTGTGCCTGTTTCGTAACCCATGAACCTGAGTCTCCTAGATACGTTCTCACCTTTACGTCTTAATTGCTTAGGTATGTGTACGTCTGCAGTGACTCCAAATATGTGCATATGAGCTATTTTGGGTTTCCTATTATACATCATTTCATATGGTGTCTTGTTAACAATGCTGGACCAAGTTCTATTTTGTGTATAATTGGAATATTGTAATGCTTCTGACCAGAATTGTTTTCCTAAGCCAGCATCTTCTAATGTGCATCTAATCATGGTTTGTAATGTCGAGTTCTTTCTCTCTACCACTCCATTTTGGAATGCAGAGAAAGGGCTAGATGTGTAATGCAACATCCCTTTGTCTTTAAGCCATTGGGAGAATTCTTTTGACATGAATTCACATCCCCTATCTGTCATAATTTGTTTTATTCTAATATTATGTTGTGTTTCTGTACGTTTGTAAAACTCCTTAAATTTCTGAAAAGTTTCATCTTTGTGCTTTAGTGTATAGACAAAGCCATACCGACTATAGTCATCCACAATGGTTAGGAAATAACGTTTTCTATATGTGATTGATGGTGTTAATGGACCAACTAGGTCCATGTGTACCAAATCAAAAATTTTGTTGGTTGATCTTGTTGACTTTTTGGGTTTGGAGCTAGTTTTGAGTTTTGTAGATTTACATACTGAGCATTCCAAATAGTTTTTACAATTTTTTATTTTAATACCTTCAGCATGTTCAGTCATCTTTTGAACTACAGGAAAACTGGCATGTCCTAATTTCCTATGTAAGACATGAGCACACTCATCATGAATTGGTTTACCAATATTAGGTATTTTGTTGTTGGGTGTGTCTTTGTGATTATGGATAATCTCATGTTCCTCATTGTCACTATTGCTACTGCTTTCGTTGTCTATGTTATTGTTATCTTCCATGTTGGAATCAATGTTGTGTAACCATTTTTCTTTTGTCATTAGATAAGGTAGACCTCCTTTAATAATCACAGTACCTATGTTTGTTCTGTTTTTCTCTAATGTTGCTTTTCCTTTCGAGAACACAATATTTATGCCAGAATCTATGCTTAGTTTTATTGCACTAAGTATGTTATGAGGTATTTCAGGTATTAACAATACCCCCTCTATTTTTCCTAGACCAGGTAAGGTTATATTTCCTCTACCTATGACTTGAACCTTCTCTTGATTAGCTACCTTAATTATGAATTTATCCTCTACAAATGAAGATAGTATATTTTTATTATTTGTAGTGTGGTTGGTTGCTCCAGAATCGATAAGCCAATCATTGTCCTCTGTCTGTTGTATGTTAGTGCTGTCATGTTTGTTTAACCCATTCAGTGAACCAGACTTTCTATCTTTTGAGTTATCCCTGCCCCCTCTATGTTCCCTATAGATGGGTGGACTTCTATATCTATGTCTATCAATTGATGACTGTCTGTTTTGATACCTATTTCTGTAGTCAGGATTTTTTCTATTTCTGAGGAGTTTTGGACAGTCTCTCCTATTATGTTCTTTGGATCCACAGTTGTGGCATCCTATTGGTTCATGATATCTTTCTTGAGAAACTACCCTCTTATATTGTTTATGTTCCATGTGATTGTTACAACGACTTCTCCTTGAATTATCTTCAGATATTAGCTTGTTAGATAGACTTTCTATGGATAAATATCCTAAATTGATTGTGTCTAAATGAGATATATAGTTATCCCACGATGGGTCTAGTGAGTTAATGATAACACTCTTCATTGTTTGATCTGAAATTATTTCCCCCCTTAAATGTAGTTCTGTTCTAATTTTGTTTAAAGATATTAAATGTTCACTTATGGTAACCCCTGGCTTTATCCTAGCTGAGAAGAAATCTTTAGACATTCTTGTTGTAGTGGCTACACTTTCATTGTGAAACAATTTAAACATGCATTGAATAATTTCTGATACAGTTAGATTTTGCTTAATACTGTGGTACATGGCAGGAGATATACTGGAAATTAATAAGAAAAATGCCCTATGGTGCAGACAGTCTAATTTTAGAGTCCAAGGTCTTTTTGGGGGATTAGTGATAAAAAATAATAAGTTTTCTTTTAGAAAGACAACCTGGAGCTGCTGACACCATTCTTGCAAATTAATGCCATCTATTCTCAGTTTTGGGAAATCATTGGGCAAATTCCCAATATTGTTGGATCCATTACTTACAACTGGAGGCAGTCCGTGGTCTTGCAAATGTTGAAAGTTACAAAATGGCGTGGGTATGCTTGCGACGATTCTGAATGGTTCTCTCTGTTCTTCATGTCCCCCGAAGTTGTCTGTGTAGTCTTGCACATGCGCGTTGTTCATTTCGCTCCTGAAGCTGTCGGGAGAGGTTCTCGTCGCTGCAGCTCCCTCGTAGCGCTCTTCTTCCGATGATTCAGTCTCTGGCTCGATCTTCGGTGTCCAGGCGGTGGCAGAAGCTCGTGTCTTTCTGTTGCGATGACTCTTGTTGAGATCGCTGTTTTCTGACATCGTCTGCGGCGTGGGGTGGTATTTGCAAGGTTCTCTGGGCTCAGGTGTCGGTGCTCTCGTTGATTGAGGAGAAGCGGGCAGACTCCGAGACGTTTGCTTTCTTGCTTGTTCTCTCCCTGTTTCTCGATTGCCATCTTTTGTCGGTTCTTTTGTAATTTTCAGTCCTGGACCGAATGTTGTAAAAAGAGTTCTTATAGCTGATTTGACTTTTAATTCGATAGGTATTTCTTCTGAGTCTGTATCAGAATTTTCTGAAAAGTAAAGTTCTTCTTTTTTCTTTTTTATATTATGTGAATCCTTTCGCGCCAAAGATTTTGAATGATGTACTCTGATTGACTCTGCTTCGCTCTTTTTTGTGATCGGTTGAAAACAAGATGGCTGCCATTCAAAATTTTGAGCGGGACCGTTGGTCTTTCTTTTCATTATTCCTTTTTCTGTAGATGATTTGCTCACCATATTTGGATTTTTGGGATCATCTGTTACGATACTCCTTTTTTTCGATGTTCCGCTGTTCTTTATTACGTTTTGGAATTTCGCGTTGAGTTTCAGCAGTTTCAGTACCTCTGATCCGAGCGGGCTGCCTTTCAACTCGTTCTCTTTTTGTTCATCCATTCCATCAATTATTTCCTCGTTGTCTGTAGTGTAGTCTTCAGTTTCTTTTGGTGTCATAGTCGTGGGTTTATCGATCTTTTCTTGATCTGCTTCCATTTCTTTACTGTATGCCCTGGTGTTGGGTCTTTCTCTTTTTTTTCTGGAGTTTTCTCTCTCAGACATATTTAAAGTTTTATTGAGTCAATCAAACCATCCTCTGCTACCAAATTGTTACGATATTTTCAGGATCAGACTCAATAAGTAGATTAAGAATTAGATATTCAAATAAAGCACTGTTTATTTACAGAAGGCATTCTATATACACTGAATATTCACAGATAGAAGCACAGAAGGAAAGCATACAGCTCCTTATATATACAAGGGGTGGAGCTAGATATAGGAGTGGTTAAGTATGAATATATTAAGTAGTGAAGAATAAGTTAACCCCTGATATCCTGGTCATGTACTATTTACATAATAAAGAATAAGGCATTTACTTGTGACAATCTACTGTCAACTCGCTTTGACCGTTAGTAGTTCAGATTCTTCTAGGGAGCTTTCGCATACAATAAACCAATAAAAAGTGCAGAGAAGAGCAACCAGGATGATTAGGGGACTAAAGACTAAAACATAGGAAGAATGGTTACAGGAACTGGGCATGGCTAGTTGGAAGTTAGGAAGCAAAAAGGAAAACTTATCACCTATCATCACTTAGGCCAATCTATATTGCACTCAGTGTTGTGGTCTGCCGGCGGCCTGCAGAGCTGGCAGCAGAGTCGGACAGTGAGGAGGTTGGGGAGGAACATGGGCCAGTCCTGGAGTCTGGGGAAGGCTCAGATGAGGGCTCTGCATCAGAGGCAGCGAGGGGGCCAGAGCCTTCTGGGAGTTATGTGCTGCCTCCAGATCCTCCAGAGTCGGACATCAGCGAGGCACAGGGGGAGCCTGTTCCCAGTGCGCACATGCGCAGAGCTGCCAGAAGGCAAGAACAGTTAAAACAAAAAGGATGACTCGGGAGTAGGGCTTGGAGATGATTGGCCCCTCCCATAAGACATAAAGGAGGAGCAAAGGCACATGAACCTTTGCAGGAAGCAACTTTGTTCGTTCTGGTCGGTTTAAATTCTGAAGCTCCATTTTGACTCTGTGCTCTGTGTGGCCTTGCAAAGCTAATTGTCAATTAGGTCTTTGGCAGCGTGTCAAGCGAGATAAAGGTGATGCTTATCAGCCTTATCCTGAAGGACTGTGGCAGACTTCTGTCGGACTCTTTACAAACTATTTGTGACTCATTACAAGCTGTGAATGAATAGAATTCACAGCCATTGAAATAAAAAGAGGGTTTTTGGGACTAACGGTGTGCTTTTTACTGTCTCAGGAAGCCTAAGTCAGAACACTCAGGTTCTATAAGTTTGATCTCCTTTTTCCCCACTTTTAGCTGGCTTCTCTAATTTACCAGGAATATCTGAAAAATACTAATTACCTGAATTAAATTTATTGGGCTTTCTGAGGCGATGGGACTAAAACTGGCTGACCTGGTGGATGGCTTAAATGGGTAACCAAATGTAGCAAAATAGTCTGTTCATTCTTTGATACTTTTCCTTGGCTTTCAATACAAGCAAAGATAGTATTCTTGCTGATTGCTTCATGTGAGAGATTGTGGGGAGGAGAATAGAGGGAAGAGCTAAATCAGTTGACAACTTATCTCATAAATTGCAACTCAGTTCAGGTGGGAAGAAATCTGGGGAAAAGAATCTGAAAGTGTTCAGAGAGTCTCCGTGTTAATTAACTCATAATAAATAAGGCTGGGAAATTCCTCTTACAGGTTCCAAGGTTGTTGTATTTTACTCTAGATGAGCACTAAAGATACTTTATTGAAATCTGTGAAGTTGTTGCTTGCTTTGTCTTCCCTCATTGGACAGAGCTTGATAGTTAGCAGGAATGGGACTTTGGAGTATTATTGTGCAATGCTTTCAGTTCTTGGACATCATGTCCAGAAGGCTGTTGGGTTATAGCAGTGTTTCTCAAGCTTGGCAACTTGAAAAGGTGGGTCCAGTTCAACTCCCAGAATTCCCTGGCCAGACTTGTTGAACTTCGCACATCTTAAAGTTGCCAAGGTTGAGAAACTACTGGCCTATAGTTTCTATCTTGTTTTCTAAACAAGATTCAACAGCGACTGAGAAACCATCTCACTATTATATTAGCCAGCTTTGATTCTGGCTTACTTTTTGGAGATCAGCCAAGATTGGCCAATTACCATTACTTACTGACTTCTTTGGGAAAGTTAGAATTATGTAAAGTGCAAAGTGAAGGTTCATGGAGGCTTAATGTACTTAGTGAATATTTTATTCAATAAAAATGTGTAAATTAATTTCAAATAGTGCAAATGAAAACACACATGTTACTTTTTTTTTCATTGAAATTCAATAGCATGAAACTCAGAGACTTTAGAGATCACAAAAATGAGGCTGTGGGATTCATTTTTGTCACAGATTACTCCCTATTCCAATCTACATGACTTTGATTTTCAAGTGACTCCAAAATACTGGTGACATATAGCTCCAAAAACTTAAGTCAATTCCCTTTTCCTAAATCTGATAATGGGTTGGAGTCAAGTGAACAAACTCAAATCACAACAACTTGATTGTACTGGCTACAGGAAAGCAAACTTATGTTGGCTTGGGTCTGAATGAACATAAAGGGAGGTGAAATAGACGCTCTTAAAGATTTCAGGGACCGTTTCTTGGGGACCTTGGAGAGAACAATGAATAACATCTGTCTTGTATAACTCTGAAAAATGTTTCTTTCATCTTGTGTTCTTCTAGACATTTTTTTTCACTAATTCATGTAAATAGGAACAACACAGTGAAGATCCTGAGTATGACTGATAACTGATTACACCCCAAAGCTGAAAGCAACAATTTATAATGCAACAATTTTAAAAGGCATAAATTCCACTAAACAAAACCATGTCAGACTTTTGATATTACTTAAAGACCATTCGGTTATGGAAATATCTCTCTACTGATCTAATATTCCTCTCGTACAAGTAGTAACAAATAAATATTTCATGATGTATTTAGCATGCTCCTTCCTTGAGTAATGAACAGAATAATGCATCACCTACTCCAAAAAGCCATGTGCATGTGTATACACACTTTGCTAAAGGCTGCTGACAGTGTGGAAAAATTTAGAAGGAAATTGCAATGGGGAGTACATCTGCTTTAGGGTAAAATTCAGAAAGAATGAATGTGTGTGAGAGGAGGGTGTATAATGAAGAAATTACCCATGGGTGCTCCCTGTGGCCCAAGGCTATGAGGGAAGCAGAATTTCCCACTTTGACATGCTCAACCGCAGTCTTAAAGAAACTGAGTGAAGAACAAATAATTTATTTGGAGAAGACAGAGAATGACTGGGGACATTTTTTTAAAAAAATTGATTTATATGCCGCCCTTCTCTGGAGACTCAGGGCGGCTTACAATGTGTTAAGCAATAGCCTTCATACTTTTGTATATTTATACAAAGTCAGCTTATTGCCCCCACAAACTGGGTCCTCATTTAACCTACCTTAGAAAGGATGGAAGGCTGAGTCAACCTTGAGCCTGGTGAGATTCGAATTTACAGTAATTGCAGACAGCTGGTGTTAATCACAATGCTTTTAGTCTGCTGAGCTACCAGGCCTTGCTATTGGCAATTTTGCTAGATGTTGTGAACTGGTCATCTGGATCATTTGGCTAACCAGGGAAGACTTCTGTAACTGACCTGAAATTCAGGGAAGCCAAGAACATGTAAGGTTCTTCTCCCTATTGATAACAGCAATAACATGGTTAACTCACCAGATATTTACCTGGACTTTAAGATAACTGTTGTGACCCAGGCAGTGGTGGGATTCAGGTAATTTAACAACCGGTTCTCTGCCCTAATGATTTCTTCCAACATCCAGTTTGCCAAACTGCTCAGAAAGTTAACAACCGGTTCTCCCGAAGGGGTGCGTACTGGTTGAATCCCACCACTGGACCCAGGCCCAGGTAGATATTATCAGACGCAATCAGTTCTAAACAAACAGACTTTATTAGAACAGTTGAGAGTTAACTCATTCTCAGCATAGTCCAAATTAATTCAAAACAAATTCTTCATAACACAATTCTTCAGCCTTATTACCAACCTTGGTCTACTGTGGCAAACTGCCAAAGGCTTTTCTTGGCAAAAATTCAGAAGCAGAAGATGCCGACAAGAAATAAATGCAGCAAGACAAGAAACAAATCTATCAACGTTGTTTTCTGACAAAGAGCCCAAGAGCCGTTGTTAAGTTGGGTGAATGAGGACGCAGCAAGCCAGAGTAGTTAGTGACAACAGCTCTTTATTATATAGTGAGACTCCAGCAACTGACCCAGGGAGCCAGCTCCCTTTATATACCTTGCAGCTGTGGTGGTCAGCCAATCAGCTGAGGGTCAGTTAATTCGAACTTCTCCCAAACAAACCTGTTTACATAACAGCCGTTACTGGTCTTTTAAGCCTTATGGAACGGGCCAATCATCTCTTGGCCTTACTCCTGTCGTCCTTTTTGCTTTAGCTGCTCTTGCCTTCTGGCAGCTCTTCTCATGCGTGCACTAGGAATAGGCTCCTCCTGTTTCCTCTGCCTCTCTGCTGTCAGTTTCTGGAAGCTCCGAAGTCTTCATATCACTCCCAGATGGCTCTGGCCCCATCTCTACCTCTGGCGCAGAACCCTCATCCGGGCCTTCCCCAGCCTCCAGGACTGGCCCATGTTCTTCTTCAGCCTCCTCACTGTCCGACTCTGCTGCCAGCTCTGCAGGCTGCTGGCAGACTACAACAATAACATGCAGTTTGAAAAATAGTTACTTATATTTTGCACAGATTTCTCATAAAACCGAGAAGTCGCTTGGTCAGGTCTATTTAGTTTAATTTCATATGACTATCAGTCCAGGATATATTATATTGGCCAAGAACATGAGATATGGGGCAGGTAATATCTTACCTAAGTCATGATATTAATTGTCTAAAATATTTAGAGAAGGCAGCATATAAATGTACACACAAATAAAATGAGCAAATAATAAATTACTTAAATGCCTTAAGCATGCCATTGTAGGAAAATACCAAGCTCTCTTATACCCAAGGGGATATGCAGCAAATGGCACTGAAATGATCATGAACTTGCAGTGATATTGTCACATACAATTATGTACAGGTAATTCTTGATGTAGAACATCAGTTGGGACTAGAATTTTGATTGCTAAGCAACGTCATTGAGTCATCATATGACTAGACCCAATTTTTATGACCATTTTTACCATGGTTGTTAAGTGAACCACATGATTGCTAAGCAAATCACAGACTTCAGAAAATAATTAGAATTGCAGAAAAAACAATTATTATCAACCTGCCTTCCATTGAGGATCTGTATACTGCACGAGTCAAAAAGAGAGCTGTGAAAACATTTACAGACCCCTCACATCCTGGACATAAATTGTTTCAACTCCTACCCTCAAAACGACGCTATAGAACACTGCACACCAGAACAACTAGACACAACAACAGTTTTTTTTCCCGAATGCTATCATTCTGCTAAACAAATAATTCCCTCAACACTGTCAAACTAGTTACTAAGTCTGCATTACTATTAATCTTCTCATCATTCCTATCACCCATCTCCTCCCACTTATGACTGAATGACTATAACTTTGTTGCTTGTATCTTTACGATTTATATTTATATTGTTTCCTGATTGCTTATTTATACCCTATGACTATCATTAAGTGTTGTACCTTATGATTCTTGATGAACCTATCTTTTCTTTTATGTACACTGAGAGCATATGCACCAAGACAAATTCCTTGTGCGTCCAATCACACTTAAAATAGAATTCTAGAATAGAATAGAAAAATTCTATTCTATTCTATTCAAATCCAGCTTCCACAATTGCTTTTGCTGGGGAAAAGCTAGCTGAGGTTGCAAAACATGGCAACTATTGTAAATGCAAGCTAGTTGCCAAGTGTCTGAATTGTGATCAAGTGATGCAACAGTGGTAACTTTGAGGACAGCTCTTAAGTAACTTTTTCTGAGGCTGTTGTAACTTTAAAGCATCATAAAATGAATGGTCATATCTGGAGGACTATGCATTATTGTGCCCCAATGTCTCATGCGAGGACATATGTTACACCATTTGTGTGATGATGTCCTCAGATATTACATCACTCCCTCTCACAACTGGCCACAGCCAAGTCATCGCGGGATAAGAGTTACACTAATATCAAAGAAATGATGAAAAAGAATCATTAAAGAAAGGAGGCAAAAGGAGGCACAAAATGAAATGTGAATGATCAAAATAAAAATTATTTTAAAATTATTTTAAATAATTAAATTGAATTATTGAATTCTCCCATGGAAAATTGTCACGTAGCAAGTTGGCCATAATGAGTTGCCCCTTCGTATGTTGTCCTGGGCAAGTTGGCCTCAGTGAGTTGGCTGTGCCGAATTGGCTGTGGTAAATTGTCCCATTCCATTCTCTATTGATGCTCATATTACACTAAGCCGGGCCTTTGATCCCATCTTCTCTCTCCCCCCCTCTCTCCCCCTCCCTCCCTCCCTCCCTCCCTCCCTCTAATTAGAGGAAACTTGCAAGATTGATGTCAACACCATTAGACAAGCCAAACAAAGACATCAACTCCACAGGAAGACTAAAACAATCTTTATTGAGATTGGCTATATTTTATGTAGGTTTCCTAGATTTATTTATCCTAGGAAAGTATAATTAGGGAAGGGGCAATTTTCTTGCTACACTAATGCCTAATTATAGGTGGGATTAGAGAAGTGCTCTGTGGATATTTTAGGTTGATGTGGTGAGGTCTCTGGTAGCTATTTCAGTTGTCAGTTTGCAATTCTCTCCCAAAGGAGGAGGATCTAATAGCCTGTATAATATAAAAACAAAACCAAGTAAAATATCTGGCACGTACAGTTTTGTCACCAAGAAAAGAGCATGGACTTGTTCATGTTGTTAGCAGAATTCAAACTGAGTTTGGAAGAGACTTGACTATTTAAATGTGACTGGTACAGGCTGCGGCTTTAACACAGAAACTGCTCTGGGTTCAAGAGCTGATGTCCTATGGCAGGGGTTCCCAACTCCCAGGCTGCAGTCCACCATCGGGCCATGGCCTATTCAGAATTGGGCAGCGTGAGTGGCTGGCCGGAGCACACATGCAGCTCAACTTGTGCAAGCAGCTGTCCAGTGAGCACTTGCACCCATGCATGCTGGCCTGCCACTCATGCAAGTTGAGCCATGTGCATTCATGCCAGCCCACCACTTGCACAAAGGCTGCATCAGGGGGGAAATCCAGCAGGTTCTGGAGAACCGGTAGCAGAAATTTTGAGTAGTTCAGAGAACCGGCAAATACAACCTCTAGCTGACCCCAGAGTGCAGTGGGAATGGGGATTTTCCAGTATCCTTCCCCTGGAGTGGGGTAGGTATGGAGATTTTGCAGTATCCTTCCCCTGCCATGCCTGCCAAACCACGCCCAGAGAACCAGTAGTAAAAAAAATTGGATTTCACTATTGTGCATGCACTGGCCTGCCATTCACATGACCCGTTCCCCTCCACCCCAGCTGGACCACCAAGGTTGGGGACTGCTGACCTATAGGATCTCCTGGCAAGATCCCTTCAGATCCTATCCAATTCTCTTGAAATAAGTCATCTGTCAATTCTTCCTTCAGCAGCAATAAAGAGGTTTTTCTGTTCAATTCCGGGTCATTCAATCAGAAAAGGAAAGGAAAGGAAAAACTCTAATGGTAAATACAGCTTTTTATTATGCCTTTCTTATACCTTTAAGACACGGCATAAAGACACTCAAACCCATATAGCAATAACTTTAAACAACATTAAAATATTGAACTCTACAGGATAATTCTCCTAGTAGCCAGCTGGGACTTATTCACTAGTCTTCTTTCATACACAGAAGATTAAGTAGCCTTTTTAAAGCTGTGATATGTTTTAGAAATACAGTTCATATTTAACTAAATTACAATAACATTTTGTCTCTATAAAATTTCATTCAGTAGTTATCCTCTCTTCTAGGTGCTTAATTTTTTTCTTCTGGGCTGGAGCTTCCCCTGTCTGGCTCATCTGAATCTCTCTCACTCCATCTCCTTTTCTTGACCTACCTACCTTGATTCTCTCCCTGAGTCATTGCCTCACTGATAGAATTGCCTGCCTCTGTCTATCTGGTTGACTAAGGTTTCAACAGCTCTAAAAACTTTTCTAGATGCAAAGATAGGAAGATGCTATCTGCTTTTGTTAGATGCAGGAAAGAGAAATCATTAATGGATAAAATGCTTTGGGGACAACTTCGTTTATACACCTTGTGCTTACTCAGGAATATATTTTGAGCAGTGGTGGGATTCAAATAATTTAACAACCAGTTCTCTGCCCTAATGACAGGCTGGGTGGGCGGGACCATGGTAGGCATGGCCAGGGGGTGTGACAGCCAGCACTCAGCCTCCTGCACCCCCATGGGAGCAAAAATGGGTTGCAGGGGGGGCACCGCCCTCCCGTGCCCCGTTTTGGGCCTAGTAGGCCACCCTGCACCCCCCTGGGAGCAAAAATAGGCTGCAAGAGGCCACATTACACACCCCGCGCCCCGTTTTGGGCAAAAACAGGCCTAGAAAGCCTCCATGAAGCCTCCTGGGAAGCAAAAATGGGCCTAGGATGTCTCCCTGAAGCCTCCTGGGAGTGAAAATGTTTTAAGCCTAGGAGGCCTCCCTGCACTTACCTGGGAGCCAAAATGGGGCACATGGGGACTCCTGGAAGGGGCGGGGCAGGAAGGGGTGGGGTGGGGTCAGCCAGCAATTTAACTACCGGTTCACTCGAACTGACCCGAACCGGCTGAATCCTACCACTGATTTTGAGCCAGAAAAGATGAGCCCTTCTCAGTGTTAGTTTCTAAACACTTTTCCTTTTTTCTGTTTCTTGTGCCACATTCAAACATGGGGCCCCTTACATTACTCTTAGATGGATGACCACCTATTCCCTAAATTAGCCTTTTCTCCTTCCATTAGTTCCTCCTTTCACTATCTGATCCGTAAACGAATAGTTAAACTCTAATTTTAGAAGTCACCCAGCCGTTCAATTTAACACAGCAATTGATGCAATCAGTGTGCATCAACTTTTAAATTATTTTATTTCTTCAAGTCTCTTGCCACCAAATGGGTTGCATAAATATAAACAGCAGGTTGGTCCAGAGATAGTCACTATACTGACTGCTGTATCATTATACTGCTGTTGTTCACTGTAACAATATGTTCTTTCCTGGTTTTACAAAAGGCTGAAATAATGTACTAAATGTGATTCAGATGAGGGAATAGAATGGGAACTCATCAAATTTTCAGGCAACACTAACCTGGCAGGAAGAACCTACATCCCAGGCACAAGATCCAGATGGATTTTACAGACTTGAACACTGGGTCCTATCCAACAAAATGAAATTCAACGTAGCAAAGAATAAGGTCTTACACTTAGGCAAGAAAAACCAAAAGTACAAGTACAGATTGGCTCAGCAACTTGGCTCAGTATTAATAACTGTGAGAGGGATCTTGGAATCCTAGTGGACAATCATCTCAATATGAATCAGCAGTTTGCAGAAACAGCCAAAAAAGCCAATGCAATTCTAGTTTGCATTAACAGAGGAGTCAAATCAAGATCATGTGAAGTTCTAATACTACTTTACAAAGCCTTAGCAAAATCACATCTGGGATACCAGAAAAAGATGTTGAGACTCTGCAGAGAAAAGCAATGAAGATGATTAGGGGCCTGGAGGCTAAAACATATGAACTGAAACAACTTGACTTCAGAAAGTGCTCCATCACTGGAGGCTTTAAGAACAGGCTGGACAACCATTTGTGTGAAATGGTATAGGGCAGTGATGGCGAACCTTTTCAGCACCGAGTGCCCAAACTGGAATGTACATGCACACATGAGCACGTACGCATCAGAGCTCTATATACCCGAAGACCAGCTGGCCGGTGTGCATGTGTACGGAGCAGAGATGGTATTCAGCAGGTTCTGATCAGTTCTAGAGAACCGGTAGCGAAAATTTTGAGTAGTTCAGAGAACCAGTAAATACCACCTCTGACTGGCCCTGCCCCCATTTATTCTCTGTCTCCCAAGTCCCAGCTGATTGGGAGGAAATGGGGATTTTGCAGTAACCTTCCCCTGGAGTGGGGAGGGAATGGAGATTTTACAGTATCCTTCCTCTGGAGTGGGGAGGGAATGGAGATTTTACAGTACCCTTCCCCTGCCATGCCAACCAAGCTACGCCCACCAAGCCACACCACACCCACCAAGCCACGTCCACAGAGCTGGTAGCAAAAAAAATTTAAATCCCACCACTGGCGCAGAAGCCACCTGGTCTTTGGGTTGGGCGAAGACCAGCTGGCCAGCACTCATTCATGCGTACTGGCTAGCTGGTCTTCACACGTGCTGGAGTGCCAGAAACCCCAAAGACCAGATCTTCGGGTTTACAAAACCAGAATAGCAGCTTGTGCAATGGCGCATGTGCCCACAGAGAGCTCTGTGTGCCACCTCTGACATGCGTGCCATAAATTCACCATCACGGGTATAAGGTCTCCTTTGTGAGCAGGGGTTTTTGTCTCTGCAAAATCGTACACAATAGTTATCCTCTCTCTTTTTCTTCTAGGTTTTTTTAATTCTTCTTTCTGGATTGGACCTTCCCCTATCTGGCTCATCTGAATCTACTCCATTTCTCCTCCTCTTGGCCTACCTACCTTGATTCTCTCCTTGAGTAGTTTCCTCAGATAGGAACCAGGAGGTCTTTGCACCTATGCCAATTTGTATAAGTTTCCTGGAAGGTAAATAATAGATTAAAAAGAGCTGGAAATAATAGTAACAATAAATCTGAATAATTAATTCCTAAAAGTTCAAAATTTAAGAGTTGAGATGGAAACAAAGATATATTAATAAATAAATGAATTGACCAAAGCATCATATCCAATATTCAGAAAGCAACACTACTTCTTTTTTTTTCGTATCAGAAATACTCTAGATAGATTGCAACCTTTAAGGAAATTTCTGAAAAGGAAAGTGCTGGATGAAGAAAATTATTCAGGGAATTCAGTTATTGATCGCATTGAAAAAAGCTCCCTCTCTCATTTGTAGTGATTTTTAAAATGCTTTTTGTGAAAACTGTTTTCTTGTGTTGCCTCACCTTTGTTTAGTGAAGTAATTTACTCCATCCAGAATAAATTAGCAAAGTCATTATGACACCAGTGAAAACTTGAGCACAAGATTTCCTTTGGAAAGGATGCAAGTTTTGAGTGCTATTAAATCTTTTTCTAGCATAGGTGCTAATTAGATGTTTCTGCTGTTTACTCTGGAGATATTATGGCATCAAAACAAGAAGCGAGGAACTAAATGTCTGTGGAGATTCTTAGTCATCCAGGTCATGATTGTCCAAAGGTCTTTTTTAAAGAGACAAATGGACTTTGTTTTTCTTTGAAGATGTGTTGCATGTCAGCGTTCCAAATTAGGCTCTCTTCCAGCGCTGACATGAACGAAATGAAGCAGAGAGCAGAAGCATTGATTTATTGCTGAGATGAACTTTTACCTAGTTTTCTGCATGCAACCGGGACGTAGAGATGGATCTGCATGATGGCCAATGGGACATTGGGGTAGGAGAGCGGAAGAGGAGGGGGTTGGAAGGAGGGGCTAGTTTGGCTGCAACCAGAGTTCAGGAATGTCGGATTTTTTCTATTCTTAATTAAAATTGATTCATTAGAGACTTTGCATTTGAGAATGAAGTTTATTTAAGATAGCACCAAAGCCTGATATAGCTTCTCATCCAAGAAGAGCTGAAGAAGCTTCTTCAATGAAAAGTGAAACATCTTCAAAGTAAAACAAGAAATTCCAATTGCCTTTTGAAAAAGCAACTTTGGGAGAGCCAGGAACTAAGAGACATTTGGGGAAGAGCAGTTGTAGTTAGTGAACCAGGTCTTTGGAGAAATGTCAAATACCTTAGAGCTTCTTCTCACTACTTTTCATCCTTTTTGCAGATTAATTCACTGATTGCTTCTATAGACAATCCAGGACAGAAGAGACAAACTGTGGATGAGACTGTTGGGACTTATGACTTAATGACATCTACAGGCTCCCAAATTCTGATCCTTGTTCTACACCAAAGGTCTCCAGTTGCCTAAGGCCCATATTAACTGAGGGCTCTTGTTATATCTACCTTGAGATATCTAAATCCAGTTTCTGGATTATGATACTACTTTAATATATTGTTGCTTCTGGACTTGTCAGGACTGCTTGCACTTAACCTCCTCTCAGATATACTCCTCTTCTTCTATAGTTCACAGAGACATAGCAAGTTCAAATTTATTGCAGGTTCCTTCAATTTAGGAATAATAATAATAAAAAGGCATTGAGAAGCCCTAACAAATTCTTCCTTCTTCTCCCTACTTTGCAGTGTTTTTTTATAATTGTATTCCCCTATAAAATATTTGTTTGCCTAGAAGAAAAAAAAAGTTATTGCTACTGCCTGTTCCCTTGAGTTAAGCAGCCAAGCACAAAGCTTTTAATAAATTTATAAGATATAATTTTTTCCCAATTTCAAATACATTCTGACATTCCTCTTCCCCTCTGCAGCAAAGGACCAGCGTTATAGAAGATTTACTCCAGGAAAAGCCAAGAAGCAAACTTTATAGAGACTTTTTGGCCATGAGGGATTACTCAACTCCCCTAATCCAACCTCTCTTATCTCCAAAACCATGGAATCCTAAATTATCACCAATCAGGAACCAATTGGGGATTGTCAAATGCTGCTGTTAATTGATTCTACCAATTAACACTTTATCCAACAATTCTGATGAAGATTCCGTAGCTAATCAAATTTTTATTTATTTTTTGATAGTGGGCAGAGTACAGTTTCTAAATGAAAAGCCTGCTGTTTCATTTTAGTCTGCACTAATTAACAAGTTCCCCACCACCACCAAAATGCCCAGAAGAGAGAAAAAGATCTCTCCTTGTTTTTAATTGCCTTTTGACCTCCTCGGTTCTGCTATCTACTATTGCAATGCTCTCTACATGGGGCTCCCCTTGAGGAGCACCTGGAGGCTCCAACTGGCGCAGAGTGCGGCCGCACGGGTGGTAATGGGAGCGACATGGCGAGCTGCACTGGCTGCACCTGCGCGAGCTACACTGGCTCCCGGTGGTCTTCCGGGTGTGCTTCAAGGTTTTGGTTACCACCTTTAAAGCACTCCATGGCTTAGGACCTGGTTATCTATGGGACCGCCTACTACCACCAATAGCCTCCCACCGGCCAGTACGCTCTCATAGAGAGGGACTCCTCCGGGTGCCATCAGCCAAACAGTGTCGACTGGCGGCCCCTAGGGGGAGAGCCTTCTCTGTGGAGGCACCTACCATCTGGAATGAGTTCCCCCCGGAGATACGGAGGATCCTGGATCTGCGCACCTTCCGCCGCGCTCTGAAGACCTTTTTATTCCATCAGGCGGGCTTGGCCTAATCTCTTCCCTTTTTTTAAATATGTAAATTTTAATCTGTTTTTAAATTATTGGGGTGTTTTAATCTGTCTGGGCCAAAATGATTTAATTTGATTTTATCTGGTTTTTAAATTTTTTGTATCTATGTATTTTATTGTTTGGCTGTTCACTGCCCTGAGTCCTTCGGGAGTAGGGCGGTATACAAATCAAATAAACTAACTAAACAAACTAAACTAACTAAACTATATTCAAAGTTTCCTCATTCACTAGACAAATTAAAATGCAGTTGATGCTTGAGAGAGGGCGGGGGGAGAGAAACTTTTCTCTTGCATTACTCCAGTTGTTTGGAGGAATTCTTCACTAGGCAATGATTTCAGTCTATTTTGTGCTTTCCAGTTAATATATGTAGGTGAAGGCATCCCAGGTGACCCCCGTGAAAAAGTTATTTAGTAACTGCAGCCTGCAAACTCAGCATATCTGCCAGTTGTGATCTGTGTGTGTGTGTGTGTGTGTGTGTGTGTGTGTGTGTTGCAAAGCAAAGAATTAACTGAAGAACCAAGGAGAAGCATTTTTGCAACCTACTGTGTTTTTTGTGGCTCTTTGATCATGCCGGGTCAGACCTAGATTCCCTGCTTGACACTTTCTAGGCAAGACAAGTAAACCAATCATAACAATCATGGTGGCCTCAGTGGCACACCCCCCCCCCCAATTCATCCATGGTGAGTTGCACAAATGAGCGATTAAGATCTAGTCTTGTCTGAGACAAACTTCACTCCTGTGACTTAATAGATACAATAGTGTAATTTATTGGCAAAAGTATGGCTTCTGGGGTTTTTTTTTAAACAAAACTTGGGTTCAAAAATCAGCATTTCTGTAAGGTAGAAAAATGGAGACATTTGCTGTGGGTTCCTTGGTGCTCTCTGAGCCTGGTTGTTTTCTTGCAGATATTTCATTACCAAACTAGGCAAACATGGTTAGTGCATGGTTAGCTGGGAATGGCTAGGTTGCTCTCTTTTTTATATACTAGTCAGTGGTGAAATTCAAACATTTTCCCTACTGGTTCAATGGGCGTGGCTTGGTAGGTGTGGCTTGGTGGTCATATGACTGGGTGGGTATGGCTTGGACATGTGACCGGAAAAACCAACTATCACACTTTACCCAAAAATAACACAAAAGTTATACAACTGACTCACACACAATGCAAAAGCAACTGGACTTCACACAGAATGACCCCTGCAACAAGCAGGAACCTCACAGAGTCACAGAGAGCTCAAAAACAAACTATCACACTTTACCCAAAAATAACACAAAAGCTACACAATCGACTCACACACAATGCAAAAGCAGCTGGACTTCACATAAAATGGCCCCTTCAATAAGCAGGAACCTCACAGACTCACAGAGAGCTCAAAAACGAACTATCACACTTTACATAAAAATACCGGTTCGGGCAATAAGTAGTTTAAAAAAATGCTTTAAAAAGGAAAAAAAAAGTGCTGACAATCATGCAGCACACCTGATTGTCATAGCTGATTGTCGGAACCTTTTTTAAAAACCTTTTTAAATCATTTTTTACTACCTATTGCCTGAACCAGTAGTAAAAAAATGCTTAAAAAAGTTTTTTAAAAAATGTTCAGATGATCAGCTGTGCCACGTGAATGAGGGAACCTTTTTTTTACTTTTTAAAGCATTTTTTTACTACCGGTTCAGGCGAACCAGTAGCATTTTCACTACCGGTTCGGGCGAACCGACCCAAACCAGTAGCATTTCACCTGATACTAATGGCTTATCCTGTCAGTGTATGGAATGTTCTTGGTGGTTGCTTGAGTAGGCTGTTTGTCTGAGTTGATAGTTCCTTAATGGTTTACTTCTTGATTGTTGATTTACTAGCATTAATGATGGTGTTAATCTCTGCTTAATGTTTATGGCTGGTGAGGAGGTGTTTTGGTCTTTTTGTTTCCTTTTTGGCTTTTTGATTGTCTCTTTTGCTTAGAGTTAATAACCATTATGGATACAACAAAATGGCAGTTAGTTCAGCTTAGAAAATGGTTGGTGCATATTTTTTTAAAACAATTATTACACATGCTTATCACGAGTTCATTATAACTGAGCGCAGAATTGCTTGACACTTGCCTTATAATCAATAATGTATTTTCAATTTGAGTTGTCATAAAATTCTGTGTGGTTCAAATTAAATTAAATTCAGCCTCTATTTTAATTTATTTTTGAAACCACAGTCCTGGTTAGTTTTGCTTTGGTTGTTTTAGAAATAGTGTAGAAATTTATTTGAAACTCATTATCTTCTGGCCAGTTAATTTTATATCAACTTGACAAAAACTCAGTTGGATAGAATGTATGAAGAATGTTGATGGGGAGGTAATATAGCAATAATTAACATAGGGTTGGGAACCATGCTTTCTAGGTTTGCTAGGGGTTTAACAACATCTGGAGGAGTACAGGTGCTCATCCTTGGTTGGTTTCCTCTTATCTTCCAAATCAATTCCCTGATATGCTTATTGCATGAAATTCAGCTATATTTGCAAGGTTACAAACTGACTGTTGACTGTTGATAGGGCTTTCTTTTAATTTATCAATTTCAGCAACATCTGGACAGCTGTGAATTGCCCACTTTGGATAAGCATTGCTCCAATCTTCCGAAACAATATGCTATTTTTGTCCTACTTCAGTACATCAGTGTGCCTGGGAGTCACAGAATGATACAGGCAGTCTTCTGGTCCATACAGATGTGCAATTTCCTAATAATAAATTGAATGAGTGAAATACATATACAATTCACTGCAACTTTCATTTTTTTTATAAAACAAACCATGATATAATTTTCAGTATCTCATTGTCAGGCATTCATTGTTTCTTTCAAGTGTTTGAGTTTAAGTTTTCAAGTATGATAGAAGAAGTCGCTTGGTAATAACTGTTGTTGGATCACCAAATCCTAGACCAATTGGCAGAAATGTACAGCATATGTGCTAAGATATAGCTACACGCTGTCCCTTGATTAAGAATGTCCAATTTAAGGACAATCCTGAGATAAGAACCAGCTGCCTATTACCAAAAATGGTGGACAGCATTCTCTTTTCTTGAGCTGCAAGACTGCTGAAGTCATGCAATGTTTTCCACTGCACACTTTTAATATACAATCTGTTTTCAGTGGTTTACAATGGTTCCTGAAAGCATTGCATGTCCTTAGCAGTTCATCAGCTTGAAGGAGAAAGCTGCCCACCATTTTAAGTAATAGGCAGCCTGTTTGGAAGTATGAGTTCCAACTTACATAGAAATTTGAGTTAAAGGCAGGGTTAGGAATAGAACTTGCTCTTAGGCCTGTGTATAAAAATAAGATGCCCCCATTGTTGGCTGCTATTTTTTATGCTTATAAAGGAACAAAACAACATCATGAATGGAGTTTGGTAATTAAGGATGTGGATCTGGTCTGGGGAGATCAGACTGAAGTACTCACTTGATCACAGAAATTATTGGGTCAATTTCTCCCAATCACTCCCATAGGCGCTTCATAGGATCAAATTAGGAACTGTACTGTATATGCCACCTTGATTTTCTATAGAAAATGGAGGATGAAAAAGGAAGAAATATTATGGACATTAAAATGCAATCATCAAGAGATACTTTACAAAATCACTTTATGAGGTAGTAGGTTCTCTGTCTCTGGAGTTGGTTAGTAGAAGTTGGATAGCTACCCACCTCCCTTCCATGGATAGTTTAATTAATTTTCCTGATCTTGCAGAGAATTGGACTAAATCAGTGTTTCCTAAACTTGGCAACTTTAAGATGTATGAACTTGAAGTCCCAGAATTCCTAGCTCACTGGATGGGTAATTCTGGGAGTTGAAGTCCACACATCTTAAAGTTGCCAAGTTTGAGAAATACTGGAATGGATGATCCTTAAGAAGAGCCATGGTGGTGCAGTGGTCAGAATGAAGTATTGCAAGCTAATTCTGCCAACTGCCAGCAGTTCAATTCTCACCAGCTCAGGATTGACTCAGCCTTCCGTCCTTCTGAGGTCTGTGAAGTGATATATAAATCTAAGTGCTATTTCTATTGCTATTATGGTCCCTTCCAACACTGCTATTCTGTGATAATGTTTCTGTGTCAGCAAGGTGATGTGGACTCTTAGTGCTTATAGATTTTTTTTCTTACTCAAGTCACCCCCACCCCACCAGAATCTCAAGGAAAGAAAAGAAACTGTAGTTTGATCCTCTTGTATGATCCTTCAGTACACAGTGTCCTTTGCAGCCTAGGTTTCTCTACTCCAAAGTCTTTTTTTTCCCTTACTTTCTGAGACTATGTTATCGATTTAAATTACTAAGAGACATAAGCCAGCAGGGGGACCCTTGTCTCTATTGCCCGAGGACGATGGGGTTATGTATTATAATGCATTGGGAAGATTGCAGATTTTATTTTATTTATGTGTGCAATTTGTATCCTCACTTTCTGCCTATACTAGAAAGACAAGTTCCAACCTCTAGGTGATTTATAGTTCTCTCCATTTTCTCTCTCCAGCTCAATGTATGATTCTGTTGCAAGTGCCTCTAGAAATCTGCTCTTTTCTTGCCTCTTTTCTCCCTGTGCTGGAAGCCTCCAGCTGACTTTTAGTACCTCTTAACTTTCCATCATCACCTGCTCTGCCTCATCTTTTCTCCCCAATTAACCTTATGTTATTTTGTTCTCAGGAGCCAAGTAACCTTGTGCTGCAACAAAACCTCCCATCTGACGGTCTTCTTCCCTAGCATATGTATTTTATTAAACTTCCATTTCCATTTTTATAGACAGGACCATCTCAAGTTGTAAATTAAAAAGGCAGCTGGTAAAAAAAAACCTTATAAAACTCTCATAATGTTTTTATGCATCAAGCTTAATTCTTATTGATTTTCCAAGCAGTGAATGGCTGTAAGCAAAAATCAGTTGCCCTGTTTTTTAATGAGTTTTTTTCCCTCCCCTGCCTTGCAGCAATAATGTCCTGAGCCTAGGAATTTGCGTGGAACGAACAAGATTTTTTAAAAGTGTTGCAAATAATGTTTTACGCATTACAACCTTTTAATGAATCCTTGAGGTTGAATTTGAGCCATCTTGTGAAAGAGCAGCACTTGTACAAAAACTAGCAGGCTAACCTAGCATAGCAGGAAGGCTAAAAAAGTGTCCACTTGATAGCATTCTTTCTTAGATGGCCAACATGCATCTGGCTTTGCCAACTCAGCCTGTAGTTTTGGGCTGCCACCGCTAAATGAGATATTGCAGGATCCAATCTGGGTCAGTCACCAGGACCAGGGGTTTAGTCTTCCAAACTTTCAGACTCATGCTGGAGCCCATCCTCGGGGAACTTCACTCTCAGAATGAACTCCAGCACAAGTCCGAAAGCTCAGAAGATTAAATCTCTGGTCCTGGTCACCAACCCAGATTGAATCCTGCAACAACATCCTGGGACACCTATATTCACCTTTAAAAAATTCTATTGGTTCTAGTTCAATGTTTTTCAAACTTGACAAGTTTAAGACATGTGGATTTCAACTCCCAGAATTTCCCAAATAGCAATTACAATGTTTAAGAACTAGAACACTGATCTAGATGGAAATTGTTTTATTTGCAAAGAAGAACCAGAGAAGTCTTATCTGGAATCTGCCACACAGAGGTTGGTTACTTTGGTAAGAACTAAGGAATCTTAGGACGGCAGTTCAGCAGTTCAAATCCCTAGTGCTGCATGAAGGGGTGAGCTCCTGTTACTTGTCCCAGTTTCTGCCAACTTAGCAGTTCGAAAGCACGTAAAAAATACAAATAGAAAAATAGGGACCACCTTTGGTGGGGAGGTAACAGCATTCCGTGCACCTTAGTGGTGCCGGCCACATGACCACGGAGACGTCTTCGTATAGCACTGGCTCTTAGGCTTTGAAATGTAAATGAGCACCACCCCCTAGAGTCAGGAATGACTAGCACATATGTGGGAGGGGAACCTTTACCTTTACCTTTTAAGGAATTTAACCAATATACATAACTGTTCTTTGAGGATGCTCTTCACTCATCCTGCATTCCTTTGATTTGTTTTAAAGAATGCTTCAGTTTTCAGATGCAAGGAGTTTACCTGAAGATGCTTTGGGTGGGTGAGATTTGGAGGAAGGAGATTGAGGGATTAGGACCAATTTAGTTGAAATGACTCACAAAAATGGTGAACACAGCCTTATATTTACTTTGTTTTAAGGAATAGTCTATCGGTTTTCTCTTAGCATATAATAACAGTTCAATGATAGTCTTTTTCTTAGTAGTGATGTGGGAGAAAAGTGCCCAGTTTGCATAATGTGAATTTATCAGCTTTGTTCAAATTGATATGTGAGTCAAAATAGAATTATCCTTCCCTATCTGCATCCTTTCAGAATTTGTAATACTTCTTCAAGAATTTGTAATACTTCTACAAGTATTGTATTTATAATACAATACTCGTAGTACTTGCAAGCACTTGTATTGTATTATATTATAGAAAAATAACATATTCCCCAAAAACTCATAAATATTGGGATACATAAACATGAAAACATATAAAAATGAACGTTGCAAGCAGATATTAGAATGAAAGTGAGTTTAAATTTGGAGAATTTATTTATTTATTTATTTATTTATTTATTTATTTATTTATTTATTTATTGGTTCGATTTATATGCCGCCCTTCTCCAGAGACTCAGGGTGGTTTACAATGCGTTAAGCAATAGCCTTCATACTTTTGTATATACCTGCTTAGTAGGGCTTTCGCCACCCCACCCCCCCAGCGGTGTTCTTTTTTAATACAAAGTCAGCTTATTGCCCTCACAAACCGGGTCCTCATTTCACCTATCTCGAAAGGATGGAAGGCTGAGTCAACCTTGAGCCTAGTGAGATTTGAACTTGCAGTAATTGCAGGCAGCTGGTGTTACTTAACAGCACTTTAGTCTGCTGCACCACCAAGGCTCTTAATTTGTTTGTCACTTAGGTACTTGAGACCCCAAAAGGATCTCTGGGACAGGATCCCAGAAGTTTAGGTAACCAGAAGTTCTAATGCCAAACATTTTTTGAAACAGGACATCAGTCTAGGTCTGGAAGGGACCTTAGAAGCCATCTAGTCCAACCCCCTGCTCCAGCAGGAAACCTTATATTGTCTGGATTATTTTGGTGGAGTACATTCAGGTATGTGGACTTTAACTTCTAGAATCCTCAGCAATGTGAATGCTGGTAGAGGAATTCTGGGAATATTTAAAGTGACACATCTGGAAGTTACAAGCTTCTCTCTACTGGCATCTAATGATTATCCAAATTTTACAAGTCAGATCTGGTAACCCTGGGAGATACTCAGAGGTGGGTTTCAGCAGGTTCTGACCAGTTCTGGAGAACCGGTAGCGGAAATTCTGAGTAGTTCGGAGAACCGGTAGTAAAAATTCTGACTGGCCACGCCCCCATCTATTCTCTACCTCCCAATTCCCAGCTGATGGGGAGGAAATGGGGATTTTGCAGTAACCTTCCCCTGGAGTGGGGTGGGAATGGAGATTCTACAGTATCCTTCCCCTGCCACGCCCACCCAGCCACGCCCACCAAGCCATGCCACACCCACCAAGCCACACTCACAGAACCGGTAGTAAAAATTGTTGAAACCCACCACTGGAGATACTGCTGTAAAAAGAAACTTCAAAATTTAAACAGTATAGCTGTGAGTACAATGCCATATTATGCATTATCTTTCAATTTAAGCAGATATGCCAGATCTGAACTAGAGGAAAAAAAATCTCAAATCACTAGCTAGAAGCAACCAATATTTTCCATTATTAACTCACACCTGAGGACCTTAAGATTGCCCTCATTTAATTAGATGGTATTGACATTTTTGCTTTATTTCATTTTCCCCTCTGCCTTTATTTTTGGGCAGCACAAAGCAGTGTATATATCCAATGTTCCCACCTCCTGTTTCCCCGACAATTGCAATTCTAGGAAGTGGATTGGGCAGAGAGAGAGAGAGTAACTAGCCCAAAATCACTTAGCTATTTTTCATGCCTAAGAAGGACTAGGCCTCACAGTCTCCCGATTTTTAACCCAAACCCTACATAAAACCAGCTTTAAAAATGCATTGACCTATTATCTCTTTGGTTGTAAGTTTTTTTAAGCACCACTTTGTAATCAAATTTAATATATTTTCAATGCTAATATGCAGGAGCTAATACCACACTCATAAAAATAAAATCAGGATCTAAGAAATAAGTTAAACAAATAAATAGAAAATAGTTGCTAAGATCTTAAAATGAAAACACCTGAAAACTCCTTTGAGCCTACTCATAGCCATTGCAAACAGATTCTACAGGCTCTGTAAAACTATGATCTGAAATAAATGTGAAATATATTAATCCTAATATAACTTTGCATAATTTGAAATTAAATTTTCTGTGCTTTTAACAAAAGGTCCCCTAGTTTGACTTTAGTGGTGGGAAGCTCTGTTTACTGAATATCTGACTAGTGGTTAATTTAATGAAAGTAAACAATTTCTCCAGATAAACTTTTAAGAGAGATTTATACTGTAGAAAGTTAGCACTCACCTCTCCTAGAAGAATGAAATATTCTGAGAAATATTTAAAAAGCCAGAATATTATATTTCCCTAAAGGAGAAACATGTTTCTAAAGACAGAAACTCAGAGCCCCAGTTCCCTGCCCCCAAGCAGCTACTAAACTGAGGCCAGCTTTTAGAAATACAGATTTGGTAATCCATTACTCCCTGCAGCAAGGTCTGGGGTTAGCCCTCAACCACAATAGGAATTGTCCAATAAGCCTCTTCATTGCATTAGCACACTTCAACCAAACTTGACCAAGACAAACATGACCCCACATGGCCCCATGGGAGTCTGACAACAGCCAATAGAATATGTGTTCTTACACAAGGCAAGAAGCTCAAGGCAAGAAGCTCAAGAGAAGGTATAAAAACCACTCACTTTCAACTCCATGCGGTCAGTTACCCAGAATCACACATGCTTGGTGGTTCTGCTTCATCAATAAAGGGACCCTTTTTCCAATCAGCCTCCAACTTCCATTTTGTCTCCAGTGTCTTTTTCCCATCTTGGAACTGAACCAGGTGGAGATTTCTTCCAACAATTTGGCACCCCAAGCTAACCTGACCAATGGATCTGGTCCGGGTAAGCCTCCCTTGCTGGCAGTAGACCCATTGAGTCTCTGGATGACTCTGGGAGAAGGATTAGGACCATAGCTATATGCAGCCAAGATGATTTCTTGGCATTCTGGTGTTCATCAGAATTTTTTTGCAGCTTGGAGATGGCATCCATACTAAGATCTCATATTTAAAACATTTATTTCTTCGTTTGACATTTTATCTTTCCATTGGCTGACCAGCCAGGGGAAGTTAATGTCATTTCTTAAAAATGCAAAAAGAGGGATGATAATGATTTAAAGAGATTTATCCTGAAAGTTCTTTTAAGGTAAGAGAGAAAAGAATCTATGAATATTTTAGTATTGATCCTAAAAATTATTCAAGTATCTATTTCACAACCTAAATCCACAAGGAGATAGTGACTTGTAATCTTCCCTGATCCTTGGTCATAGATGACAATCACAAGATCATGGGGTGGTACAACCAATCATAAGTGTGAGCTGGCTGCCAAGTGCCCTAATCACATGATACATTTTTTTTTTTTTGTATCTGTGTATGTATTTGAACCTAATTTTTTTTGGCTTTTTTTTTATAAGTCCACCAAACATAATACAACGACAGTTACTTCCATGCCATTTTTTTTTGACAAGGTAGTTTGCTGTTGCTTTCTTCCAGAATGTTTTTCAATTTATTGGGAGCAAATGTGGATGTTACATAGCATACAAAAAGGTTAGCAGGGCAGAGATTGAACTTACATTCTAAAACTGATGAAGTAGTAAAGGCATCTCTTTTTTCATTAACTTTTTTTAAAGCTCAAAAATCTTAAAGCAACACTTTCTTCTTTGAAAAACAGAATCTTGTTCTCAGGTGCTTCCTGACATAGCTGTTACTACGTGCCATTCCAATAAATTATGAGGAATAAGTATTCCTTTCACTATACTTAAAGTAATTAAGGACAATTGCAGTCTGTTCTTATACCCAAGTGGAGAAGTTTCCAACAGAGTTTTATTTAACAATTAATATAACAATTTGCCAGATCAGAAATCTACCTGTAAAAGGATACCATTAAATGGAGTGGTCTATTCTAGTCCTTTAATCTCTAATCAACAGAGCTGAAACTTAAATGCCTGTTCAGAATATTTATTTCAGATAAATGCTCCAATTATTTGCAGTATCTCTATATAGGTTCTGTCCATCTTATAAACCCCATCCCATTAGTTGTGTAGCACACCCCAAATTTTATTTCTTGGTCACACTCAAGTAGGACAGAGTGTTTCCACCTGGATTATAAATATAGAGATCACCTTCTAAAAGTGACATTACCACCAAATGTGCTTCCATTTTTCTCCAGCTTTTTGAGCTTGAAAGTTATGCTCCTGCTATAGTTTAATGCTTTTTTCCCCCAAAAGAGGGGGCTTAAAAATCCTCACCTTTTTCCTCTCTTAAGCTATAAAAGCGTATGCTATCATGATTTTCTTATTGCAAGCTCTGTGATTTTTTGGGGGGAGGCCATTAATAATGGAACGAATTTCCCGAGAATAGCAATAAAATCATGAAAAGTTGGCAAGCCTGCTCACTCCTATGGTGGTCTTGTTACAAAGTTTATCAGCAGAGAGAAAGGTAGCTGCCGTTTCTTATCAAGACCCTGGAGAGGAGAAATGCAGATATTCCAGTGATGATTCCAATGGAAATCCACCTTGAGTCAGGTGGAATAAGAAATGTAAATGAAGATTGGTCCAGTGAAATTGACCTCTTGTTACTTGGATGCTGCTGAAATGCCAAGCTTTGCTGAACCAGAGGTGGAGTTTGGCTAGATTAAAGGTACCTGATTGCCTGTTTGGTTAATGCTAAACAAGACAGAAACAAGATCCTACCCCAATGAGAGGGATCTTGGAGTCCTAGTGGACAACCATTTAAATAGGAATTAACAGTATGCAGCAGCTGCCAAAAAAAGCCAATACAGTTCTAGCCTGCATAAAGAGAGGGAAAGAATCAAGATCACATGAAGTGTTAATACCATTTTATAATGCCTTGGTAAGGCCACACTTGGAATACTGTATCTAGTTTTGGTCGCCACAATGTAAAAAAGATGTGGAGACTCTAGAAAGAGTGCAGAGAAGAGCAACAAAGATGATTAGGGACTGGAGGCTAAAACATATGAAGAACGGCTGCAGGAACTGGGTATGTCTAGTTTAATGAAAAGAAGGACTAGGGGATGACATGATAGCAATGTTCCAATATCTCAGGGGCTGCCACAAAGAAGAGGTGGTCAACCTATTCTCCAAAGCACCTGAGGGTAGGACAAGAAGCAATGGATGGAAACCAATCAAGGAGAGAAGCAACTTAGAACTAAGGAGAAATTTCCTCGCAGTTAGAACAATTAATCAGTGGAACAACTTGCCTCCAGAAGTTGTGAATGCTCCAACACTGGACGTTTTAAAGAAGAGATTTGACAACCATTTGTCTGAAGTGGTGTAGGGTTTCCTGCCTAAGCAGAGGGTTGCACTAGAAGACTTCCAAGGTCCCTTCCAACTCTGTTATTCTATTCTATTCTATTCTATTCTATTCTATTCTATTCTATTCTATTCTATTCTATTCTATTCTATTCTATTCTATTCTATTCTATTCTATTCTACCTTATCCTACCCTAGCCCACTCCATTCCACTCCACTCTAGTCCACTCCACTCCATTCCACTCCATTCTAAGATGAGATCTCCAATAATGTCTTTGTTTCAAGAACATCTACAGCATGTCTGTTTATGGAAGATTGCAGTAGGGCTTAGGAACTATAACTGTAGGTTTGGCTAGCATAAGTTTCCTTTCATTTGCTATCTCTCTTGGCATTTGGGGAAAGAAGGAGAGAACCAATAAACTGAAAGGTAAGAGGTCTCTTGCAATTGCCCATTCCCTAATTGGTCTTTCTTTGCTGACCAAGCTAAAGTTCAAATCTGTGGATGGCTCTGAATCAGAGCTTTGTTGCCAATGGAAATTATACTTGGGTGTGCTGAGCAGAGATTTCACATGTGCTGACTTAGCCGTTGGGACTCTCTTGGCCTCTTATCTGGCTCTCTTTCTGCAGAACCGTTTGTGAAATGTTCAATAATCTTAGGCTGCAAAGCTCTTGTCAGCTATGGCTTGCACACATTCTAATGCCAGCTTTGGTAGGCATTAACAATGAAGCTGGCAGGGTGGAGGGGGAACTAGAGACGGGGCCTTGTCAGCAGTTAATTAGGCAATGCTGCACACAGAGGAGCTCTGATCAGCTCCCAGAGCCCCACGAAGAGCTTCCCTTCCTATCGCAGAAAGCTGTCACTGCAGACAGCAATCTGTCCACTATGTTGTCAAGAGAAACCCTGGATACAAATGCTCACAACCTTTGCAAATTGCTCAGATCAAAATGATCTGGCAAACCAGAGGTTTTTGTTTGGTCAGCAGACTTAGGAACATAGAAACAAAGCTGAATGAATGTTGCTGGGCAGCAGTGGAAACCGAACACAGACATAATAGGGGCATTCAGAAATTCTTCCCTAGAATAGATAATGATGATAGATACTGTAGAAGCTCACCCTCTTACATTTTTTTTTTTTAAATCAGAATTCAAGATCATCCATAGAAATAGAATGCAGGAATATTGAATGAACAGAAGGAAATATGTCATGACTCAGTTATGGAATTTGCTGCCAGCAGCTATAGTCGTGGTAGCCAATTCGTTTTGTTTTAAAAGGCACTGGACAAATTAATGTAGGATCAGGCGTTCAATGGGTACTAATATTGATAGCTGTTTATAGTCTTAACAATTTATAGCAGACTGCCTTTGATGTTTGTTGCTGAGAAAGAAAGAACAGCAATCCTCCAGACCAGAATTGAGAATGTCCTACATACTACCAGTAAGTAAGTAAGTAAGTAAGTAAGTTTATTACTGTAACTATAGGTTATAACATATACCCGTGATGGCAAACTGAGGTGGCACGCAGTGCCCTCTCTGATGACACATGAGCCGTTGCCCCAGTTCAGCTCCTCTGTGCATGCACGCACGCCTCCCGCCAGCCAGCTGGTCTTCAGGTCTTTGTTGTGCATGTGCAGGAGGTGGGGTGCATGTGCAGCGGCCGTGCACGCATGCGCGGGAGGGCATGTGAGGGGGATGGCCACGCACATTGCATTTTGGGGGTTGAGGCGCTTTGGCCACTCGGTCCAGAAAAGGTTAGCCATCACTGACATATACCATAAAAATACAATAAAATAATAGTGGAAAAGTAAAATTCAGGCAGTTGACCAATATGTGACACATAATGCTGGATCAGACAGGCATATAACCTGATCCAGCAAAATAATTCTAATATGCTTATTTATTTTTTTAGATTGAGGGCCATGCTTGACCTTGAAATGGTCAGACCAGAGGTCAGGTTTCACGAAAGTGAAAATATTATTATTATTATTATTATTATTATTATTATTATTATTATTATTATTATTATTTAGAAATTAGAAATTCTAAATTTGCCGGACTTGAACATTTTGACTCTACAAAAAACCACCTTACTCGGAACAGCTTATATCCTCCGACGATACCTTAACAATTCCTAGGTCCTTGGTTAGGACTCGAGCTGCTGAGCTCTTAACCAGCCTCAAAGGCTGTGAATCTCACTAAAGATTAACCAATTAATAATAATAATAATAATAATAATAATAATAATAATAATAATAATAATAATAATTTTATTTCTATACCGCCCTTCTCCCGAAGGACTCAGGGCAGTGTACAGCCTATTAAAAACACAAAACAACATCAGAAAAAAGACAAAGGCAAAAAAAGTAGTTGGGATCAGAACAAAATAATTCTTAATTTCATGCAATGGAAATAGAAAGGTAATTAAAATTATTCTGGTTGAATAGAATGGATATCAATATAGGTAGTCCTCAACTTATGACCACAGTTGAGCCCAACATTTCTGTTGCTAAGTGAGACAGTTAAGTGAATTTTGCTTCACTTTACAACCTTGTCACAGTTGTTAAGCAAATCACTGCAGCTAAGTTAGAAACATGGTTGTTAAGTGAATTTGACTTCCCCTTTGACTTTGCTTGTCAGAAGGCTGCAAAAGGTGATCACATGACCTTGGGATCCTGCAATCATCATAAATATGAACCAGTTGCCAACTGTCCAAATTTTGATCATTTGACAATGGGTATGCTGTAATAGTTGTAAATGTGAAAAATGGTCATAAATCCATTTTTCAGTGCCATTGTGACTTTGAATGGTCACTAAACGAATGGTTATTAGTCGAGAGTACCTATATTCTCCATAGATTTGTTATTTCTTTTACTTATTGGCCCATTTAAAATTATAACTGAATGTACATCCTATATTCAAGATGGACAGGAACAAACTGCTTATTATGCAGCAATTTGATGGGATGAGCCTCCATTGAAATTACACTAGTGATGTCAATTCAGCAATGATAAGGTAACGGTTCTCCTTGCACATATGTGCTAGCCGTTCCTGACTCTAGGGGGCGGCGCTCATCTCTGTTTCAAAGCCAAAGAGCCAGCGCTGTCCGAAGACATCTCCATGGTCATGTGGCCGGCATGATAAAATGCCAAAGGCGCATGGAACGCTGATACCTTCCCACCAAAGGTGGTCCCTATTTTCTACTTGCATTTTTTACGTGCTTTTGAACTGCTAGGTTAGCAGAAGCTGGGACAAGTAACGGGAGCTCACCCCGTTTTGCAGCTCTAGGGATTCGAACCGCTGAACTGCTGATCTTTTGATCAACAAGCTCAGCATCTTAGCCACTGAGCCACCGCATCCCTCAATCAGTAATGATATCTATGTATTATTTGCAAATAACAGGGAAAATAAAAGGTGTTTTTAAAGAAGCTGAGGAAGATGACAGCATTTGAAATACTTATAAAGAATCAAGATAATGTATTAGTACATATTTACAAATTGCTACTTAAATATGATACAGAGACAGAAAAACTAAGCTAAAAAACCTGTATGATAAATGGGGCAAAACTTTCTAAAAAGCAATAGCAATGGATCAATGGGAAGACTTATGGGGAGAAAAAATCAATAAAATTCACACCAAGTTACAATCTGAGGGAAAATAAGTACAAAATGCTATATACTGTAATTCCATCAACAATTGCAAAGTTATATAAATCACACAACAGTAAACACTGGGAATGCCATAACAAAGAAAGAACATTGATCTTCTTTGGAATATGTTTTAAAAGCAAGTTCTCTTTGCTCAAACAGAGCAAGAAACAGCTTAACAAAAGAAGGAGAAAAAATTGTTTGCCCTGCAGTATTGTTTTTTTTTTTTTTTAAAAAAAATAACTATTTCCTCCTGCTAATTTTCCCACAACAGCCCTGTGAAGTGAATTGGACTACGAGAGAATGACTGGCCCAAAGTCACTCAGTTGGTTTTCCATATCTAAGGTAGAACTAGAACTCACAATCTTTTGGTTTATAGTCTGGTGCCCTAATACTATCAAACCAAACTTGTTTTCAAGATTGGAAGTTATGACAACTTTCCTCCTATAGGCACCTCTGCTATAGCCACTGATGATTTTGCTGATGCAAGATTGGGGATGATGGTCTTTATTTCTGCTACTCAGGGAGTGCATTGTGGTTTTTTAAAAAATCAACTTCTGAATTGGGCTACAATCGTTCTTTCGTAGAATCAGATGGGGTTGTTTTAAACGTTTAAGCTGAAGTCTTACCAAAACATTTCTAGCAAAAGTTTAGCCCGTTTCTGTTTAAAGATATTGAGCAAGAAGATATTATACAGGAAAGCTATTTAGAAATATGGTAGAAATTTCTGTTCATTCTATAGAATTGATTGGAAGCAGAGGATTATTACTGTATATAGCCACACAGATTGGTAGCAGAGTATGGTTACATTAGCCATGAAAATCAAATAAAGTGTACAGTGTACACAGTCACCAGGGGCCTAACTACTTAATGGTTTCAACTGTCACAGGAAACTCTCCACAGAACATAAAAGGAACCATAGATTATAACCATAAAATGAAAAATAAACATGCCATCTACTGCAGGGGTGAAATGCTCCCGGTTTGGACTGGATCGCCCAATCCAGTAGCGATGGCGGTGGGTAGTTCAGAGAACTGGTAGCAAAAACCCCTCTTCGGCCGAAAAAATGCTTTTAAAAGTAAAAAGAAAAGCCTCTGATGATCGCGCGGCTCAGCTGGGATTGTCAGAGGCTTTTAAAAGCATTTTTTCTACAACCTCTTCGGCCAAAGAGGTTGTAGAAAAAATGACTTTTAAAAGGCTCTGACGATCCCAGCTGAGTTGCCTGATCGACAGAGCCTTTTAAAAGCATTTTTTACTATCTCTTTGGCCAAAAAGGTTGTAGAAAAAATGGTTTTAAAAGTAAAAAAAAAAAAAAAAGTTGACCACGCACACCCAGTCACATTACCCCCCCCCCCCACCAAGCCATGCCCACAGAACCAGTAGTAACAAATTTTACATTTCACCACTAATCTACTGGCTGAATAATGCTGCAGTTGTTGCAGGGGTGAAATTCAGCCAGTTCTATCCGGCTCGGGTGAACTGGTAGCGGCAGCTGTGGGAAGCTCCGCCCACCCGCATGGATGTCATGACATCACTTTTTTGCAATATTTTAAGCCTCTGCACATGCGCAGAAGGCTTTGCGCATGTGCGAATGATGACGTGCGGACATTTGCGAACCAGTAGGGAAGGTAAGTGAATTTCACCCCTGAGTTGTTGCAATATAAAATACATTCTAACATGTATTCCAACAAGAGAATAACAGAATAACACAGTTGGAAGGGACCTTGGAAGTCTTCTAGTCCAACCTCCTGCTCAAGTGGGAGACCCTATACTATTACAGATGAGGAGTATTTGTAATGATTGAGAGCAAACCTGAACAACTCATCTTTCCCAGAATTTTGAAAAAATTCCGTTGACGGTAGGAGTGTGCAGCATTTTTAGAACTGATCTCTGTGGAATATATAAAGAATTGCATGAAGGATGCAGCTGGCTGTGGTTAGGATAGAAAGCAGGTGTGACCAACATATATCTACATTTTTATAAAAGCTATTGGCTATGTAAGGATTCCCAGGATCAAACAGATAAAACACACAGCATTCAACCATCTTCTTGTGACATTTTAAAGATGGATGATAATTAGCTTCTCTGAAAGTTTAATTTTTACAGCTAGATTTGAGCAGCATGAAGCTTATCTGATTGCCACATCGTGGCATCTGCATTATGGAACAAGTTAAACTGCTTTAAGACTCTAATTGCTTTGGCATTCAATGGCTAACTATTTCCCTGTCTGCAAAATAATGGTTCTTCGGATACTAGTGAAACTTTCCTTAGATAATGTTGTTTGTATAGCTATAACTACATTCCCCTTAGAGTTAATCAAGATATTAAAATAAAACTTAGCTGGGAGTCTCTTGGTTAGCAAAACATCTTGTTTTTCTTGTTTCGTCCTCTTTTTTTAATGAAAATATGCACAGGAAAACATCCTTCAAAGCATCCCCCACTGATAATCTTCAGCAATGAACTACCAGGAACCCTGATTAGTATTCTTAAAACTACCCAAAGCTGCATATCTTCAGTGGTCTGAAATTGTCAAAATCCCACTTATTTTATCAGCCCTCATTATTTCTACCTCTCCAACTGCAACCCGCCAGCTTCTTAAGTTATTTTGGCTTCCTCCCCTTCTCTGTGAAAAACTGCATGCATAAAAATCTTATTTGTTTGTATACCAACTAATTCTCTAGAATTCATCATATCCAAACAAAGGATATATGTCAGGGAGATCACATGATAATCGTATCTAATCCTTATCTGCTCCATCACACCTATCATCCTTTTTCATATCCTTCTTCACCTAGCATCCTGAAAAGGAAGAGATCCCTAGAAAAGGAATATGCTCCATTACAGTGGTGAAATCTGAACCGGTTTGCTACCGGTTCGATGGCCACACATGTGTGCTGCGCGGGCGTGCACACATGTGCAGTACGCACCAAAAGGTGGCTTGGGAAGGTAAGTAGAACATCAAGGGGGAGGGGTCAGCTGTGATTTAGCTTAGCTAGAAAGCAGGATTTCCTGCTTTCAAGGAAAGCTAAACCGCACGGCACAGCTGATCATTGGAAATACCTATTCGGAGGAACCAGTAGCTTTTTTAAAGTATCAGTTCGACTGAACTGGTAGCTAACTACCAGTTTGACTGAACTGGTAACTTTTTAAACTGCTAACTACCAGTTCGCTCAGATCGGTATCTTTTTTTTTCATCTCTACCAGTTTGCCCGAACTGGAGCGAACTGGTAGCATTTCACCCCTGCTCCAGTCTCTCTCTTTGTAGTGTAGCTGTTCCAGACATAAGCCAGACAGTGAATAAAAGAAAACCTTCAGTTTTCAAAAGCAATACAAAATTAAATCCACTTTGCACAAAGGCCATGGATAAAAACTGCTATAAACAGATGGTGGGAGGGAGGTTCAAGCTTGAAATATTAAAAGATCCTTATTGAATCTGGGCGCATGTTCATGTTGCTCTGTAACTTCTCTCATGGAATAGAAAATAAAAAGCTCCTTCTGGGATGTTTAGAAACATTTGTTTTGCCAAGTGTCAGAAGAGGGATCAGGTATGCCGGCACTGGGTTTTGTTTTGTTTTTGGATTCAAAGGCAATAAGCACAACTGTGAACAAGAGATTTTAAGCTTTATTATTCATTTAAATAAATAAATTTAAAAGCATAATGTAAAAAGCATACATACCGAGCAAAGATGATATCCAAAGTTCTCATATGCTGTTAAGGTAAAGATAAAGGTTCCCCTCGCACATATGTGCTAGTCATTCCCAACTCTTGGGGGCAGTGCTCATCTCCATTTCAAAGCCGAAGAGCCAGTGCTGTCTGAAGATGTGGTCATGTGGGCCGCATGACTAAACACCAAAGGCACATGGAACGCTGTGGTCCCTATTTTGCTTTCGAACTGCTAGGTTGGCAGGAACTGGGATAAGTAATAGGAGCTCACTCTGTTCCGCGGCACTAGGGATTTGAACTCCTGATCTGCCGCTCGACACGCTCAGTGTCTTAGCCGCTGAGCCACTATGTCCCATATGCTGTTAAGAGCTCCTTAATAATGACAACAGAGATGCCTCAGTGCTCGGATCTGTGCAGGAGATCCCTTTCTGGATCGGGACTCCCTACACACAGTCACTCATGCCCTCATTACCTCCCGCCTGGACTATTGTAATGCTCTCGACATGGGGCTCCCCTTGAGGAGCACGCGGAAGCTCCAACTGGCGCAGAGTGCGGCCGCGCAGGTGGTTATGGGAGCAATATGGCGCTCCTGTGTAACACCTCTCCTGCGCGAGCTGCACTGGCTCCTGGTGGTCTTCCGTGTGCACTTCAAGGTTTTGGTGACCACCTTTAAAATGCTCCATGGCTTAGGACCTGGTTATTTACGGGACCGCCTACTACCACAAATAGCCTCCTACCGGCCGGTACGCTCTCATAGAGAGGGTCTCCTCCGGGTGCCATCAGCCAAGCAGTGTCGACTGGCGGCCCCCAGGAGGAGGGCCTTCTCTGTGGGGGCACCTACTATCTGGAACGAGCTCCCCCCGGAGATACGGAGGATCCCGGATCTGCGCACCTTCTGCTGTGCTCTTAAGACCCTCTTATTCCAGCAAGCTGGCCTAGCCTAATTTTTCTCCCCTTTCTTTTAAATTTAAAATTTAAAATTTAAAATTTAAAATTTTAATTTGTTTTAAATTTATTGGGATTTTAATTGTTGTGGGCCAATATTATTTAATTAGGTTTTAAATTGTTCTTAACTTTTGTATTTCTGTATTTTATCTTGTGCCTGTTCACCGCCCTGAGTCCTTCGGGAATAGGGCGGTATACAAATTTAATAAAACAAACAAACAATAAAACAAACAGCAACAACCCCAAGGTTTTAATCAAAACCTGGCAGCATGACTTCATGGCCCTGCTTCCATGGTAATTAGATTACAACGTAAGATGTGAGGACAGTCGTAAGTTCGAGGACTGGTCAAAAGTGCAAGGACCAGTCAAAAATAACTTTTTCAGCCCTCTGAGTAATCCATATGCACAAAAGGATACAGCAATAGAGAGGGATGAAGGAAGGAGAGGGAAGGAAGAGAAGGGAGGAAGGAAGGGAAGGGAAATTAGAGTAGGAGTGAGGGTAAGAGAGGGAGGAAGAGAGGAGAAGGAGAAAGGAAGAGGAAGTAGGAGAAGGAGAAAGGAGGAAGAGAGGAAGAGAGGAGAAGGAGAAAGGAAGAGGAAAGGAAGAGGAGAAGAAGAGGGGGGAAGAGAAAGTAAGAAAGAAAGAAAAGAGAGAGGTGGTAGGTTTGAGGAGAAAGATTGCTGTACAATAAAAAAGATGAAAGGGAAGAAAACCAACCCCAAACAAATATAAAGATATTAAGATAAAGAATGAATTGTTAAACTTTAAAGAATAAAAGAGAACAAATATGAATAAATAGCAATAATTAGAAACACACATACAAACATACAATGTATTTTCTTTGAACAGAGTATTTGACCGGTTCACAAATTTAAATAGTGTTTAGTCATTTCAATTAAATTTACAATTTCTATATTTCCTTTTTGCCATATTTATTCCTCATCTATTTTTTAAAAAAAACAATATTATCCTTCATCCTCATCTCTAATCTTAATCAAATTCATTTTTCCCTTCTATTCTATATTATACCCCTTCCCATTGTCATCTATTTTTATATCCATCCTCACAGTGGTTAATTATGTAATATTACAGTTGTTTAATACAAATTCAACATTTTAATATAAATCAATTAGTTATATAACTATCTTTTTTGTATATTAATCAATATGAACATGAATATTCCAATTATTTCCATGCAATCCAATTTCTTACAAATCAATTAATTATATTTACCAATAATAATAAACCAAATAATTTCCCCCATATATTCCTCCAAACCACAACTTAACCATTTCTGCTTTCAACACAATATACAATTAATAGTATCTCAATTATTACAATTCCCTAGTTAAATAGAACTTTTTTTCTTTTGTGTTTTAAAATCTTGAACTCTCCTCTTTTGCCTTAAATTTCCCATTGTTTGCACCTACCTTTTTTGGTGAGCAAAAAGAAAAAGAAATCTCTCCCTGCCTCATTTTGTCATGTTGCAGCAGAGCCTGCTTTACTTTCAGTTTCGTTTTTTCCCTAGCATAGCTACTCATTTGTTTTCTTTTAACACTGATCAGCTGTAGGGTGGCCCTTTGAAGCCCTGCAGCAAGAGTTTAAACATTTTTTTTCCCTCTGGCGATCAGCTGGGACTCAGGAGGCAGCAATAGATTGGGAGTGGGGTCAAATAAAGGGTAAGAGTAACGCGGGGGAGTGGAGGGGCGGGAGGGGGAGAACCGGTTCAGTGACGTCATATTGTCACTGCTACCGGCTCCCGGGAACCGGTGCGAACCAGGAGCAACCCACCATGCTAAACAGCAAATATTAATAGAATATGAGAGACAGCAGTGTGATTATAGGCACTCAACAGATATAAATGAATGAGATTACAGAAGGATTCTATGTGGTCAATCAGTGACAGTGCATGCCCACCATTTGCTCAGCTATAGACTTTTTTTGTGTACTTATGGAACTTATGGCCAGTTCTACTAGTGATAATTCTTAGCAGCCTCCCAAGTAGACCAGACAGAAAACATAGCAAGATGAACAGTTGGCAGTTCACTTCCATCCATTGGCAGTTCACTTCTGTCAATCCCGGACATAGCATATAAGCGATGCTTGACCAGGGTGCGCAGTATTGTCTGGGACACTACACATTCTCTTCACAACCTCTTTTCCTTGTTATCTTCTGGAAGGAGTCTTCGTGGTATCCGAAGCAGAACATTCACAGATTCATTCACAGTTTTGTTCCATATAGTATCAACCTTGTGAACTCTCAAACTTCTTCTTTCCGATATATATTCAAGATGAACAGTGATATATATATATATATATATATATATATATATATATATATATATATATATATATATATATATATATATATATATATATATATATATATATGTAAATGTATTTATATGTTTAATATTTTAATGTGTAATTGTCTGCCCACAGTAAAAAATGACAAAGATGTGTCTGTCTGTCTGTCTGTCTGTCTGTCTGTCTGTCTGTCTATCTATCTATCTATCTATCTATCTATCTATCTATCTATCTATCTATCTATCATCTATCTAGTTCTACTTTAATGTAAGGCTACATTAACAGAACCTTGCACCAATTCTTATACCAAGATCTGGCATAAGGGATATTGCTTTTGCTACCAGGTGAGTCTTCTATTGCAACATTGGGTTACAAGCTAGGAGAAAAAAGCACAGAATTGTCACTGTAAGTCATGTAGTGCTAATTTCAAGGCCACATAGGGTTCGCTTTGAGATTTCAACAGAAGCCATAGGTAGTACTGGATTGCTAAAATGGCAACTTAACCAACAATGCCTGAGGCTTTGTTCAAAGGAGGTGCACTACGCCATCATTCAAGAGAAGATATTCTCAATTCAGAACCCTCAATTATGGAATTCCCTTCATATCCAGCCATTATTGATTCTATGTCAACTATTTAATTTTCAGCGCCAGCTAATGACCTTCCTGTTCTTTGAGGCTTCTGGCCAAGCTTATGCTGCTGGGTTGTTTAATATCTTGCTGACATTGTAATGAGATCATTTTGGGTTATAATTTGGGCAATTTTGTATGATTTGTATTGATCTGTTTTCTTATATCCAAATATAGAATGAAAAGTAGGCTGGCTTTTTATCAATTAAAAAAAATGGTTTAAGATTTGCAAATTAGCTGTGAGATCAAAACCATTAAGCTGGAAAAATGCTAGATAGTAGTTATAAGTCTGATCATTTAAGGCTTTGATGAACTGCCAAATGTTAGAACAGATTAAAAGAAAGAGAGAGAGAGAGAGAGAGAGAGATGGAGAGAGAGAGAGATCTGAAGACTGCATTATATAAAGTGAGTGTATTTTTTAAACTCATGGATTTAAGTTTACAGGAGAAAAGAAAAGGTTTAAGCACACACACACACACATAGATATATCCAATCTAATTAGAGTCAAGAAAAAGGTGATTGAAAAGAAATGACATCATTGCAAATTGCCAGTGAAATGTATCCCAGTTTAATTTTTCTTAAGTAGTGTGAAAGCTTATCCACAAGACAAAAATATCATTAATTTACCAAGTACCCTTTGCAATGGATAGAGAAAATGTTCCTTTTGACTACAGGTTTCTTACCATGATGGGATATAATGTATATTGGGGAAAAAAATGAATCTAAGCTTGTCTGCTTCTCTATGGCTGTAGTATATGAAGATCAGAATTGCTGGGGAAGTTTGGGCAGTAATGGGCACAGACTATTTTGGAAATACTAGTTTTATAATGTATGATTTAGCTCACAGAATGCCTCAAATGTAATCTCCAAGATCTTTATTTCAAATAAATGTGGAGAGCTTGCATGAAAACAACAACACACAAAAATAAAAAAGATAACTGGACATGTGACCAACTTTATTATGAAACAGCAGGTTTGAAAAGAGCAGATTAATCTGTCTGAGATTCCAGACAGCTATTGTAGCAAAGACTATATGGATTTCATAATTCTTTTACTAACTTAGTTCACACATTTTAGTAGCATTCTGTTCCCAGAAGACAGAGAACCTGTTAAGAAAATGACATCACCTTCTGAGCCAAAGAAAGAAGCTGAGAGCCTATAGATATAATAATACCACCTTCCTTCATAGGGAAAGATTGGTCTGGTAACCAAAAAAGATCCACCAAAACAAGAAAAATATACAGCAACAACAACCAATAAAAAGGGGAGACTAGTTGGGTATGGTTAAGAAAGCCAAAAGTGTTGGCTCCATGGTCACTGCAGAAAATAGCTGGCTAAACTAAAAAAATAAAATAAAAAAATATGGCTGTGTGCAGGGGTGGGATTCAGCCTATTCGGACCGGTTCGAGCAAGCCGGTTGCTCCAACGATCAGCTGAGAGTGAACCAGTTCACTCCAATGATCATATGGGCCTGCCCGCCTGCCCCTGTGCTATACTGACCTTTATTTTCTTTTTTTTTTAAGGCCCAGCTGATAGGTGTGGCAGAGCGGATTGTCGCGCCTCAGTTGTTTTACTCACTGGGGCTGCAGTTGAAGGTAAGTTTTAGACCGATTTGGAAATGAACCACTTGGGCGAATGAAGCAAGCACACACACTTATTTGGCGTGCTCAGCGAACCGGTTATTACACAGGTTGAATCCCACCACTGGCTGCATGGGTCAGAGAAGGTACACGAGGAGACAGTGTGACACTGAAAGAAGTGTGTGTGGGGGGATGCACAAGTGCAGGGAAGGTACATGGGGTGGCATGGGTCAGGAGCATGCATGGGAGCTGTACCATGTGGATCAGGGAAAACATATGTGGCAGACAGCACAATTCAGGGGAATGTGTAGGGCCTGGCCTTGGCCAGGAAAGCTATGTTGGCACCCTTTCCCTTTCCCTTTCCCTTTCCCTTTCCCTTTCCCTTTCCCTTTCCCTTTCCCTTTCCCTTTCCCTTTCCCTTTCCCTTTCCCTTTCCCTCTCCCTTTCCCTTTCCCTTTCCCTTTCCTTTCCCTTCCCTTCCCTTCCCTTCCCTTCCCTTCCCTTCCCTTCCCTTGCTTTCCTTCAGGCAGATATGTGGTTGCTGCTGAGTAGGGGAGGGAGCGGGGCATTGCAAAACTGGCTAAGAAACTGTCACAGAACATTGAAAATGAAGATCACATGACTGCAGCAAAGCCAACAAGCAAAGCAACAGCCAGTAGCAATGAAGCAACCACAATTTCCCCAAATTTCATTCCTGTAGGAATCATGGATTTTGGACACGTTTTAAAAATTAGCCCATTTGAGATACCTTGGTTCAAAAATTATTGCCATATGATGTGCCTTTTCACCCAGTTAAAGGGCATGACAGTGAGAATTTTAGTAGTATATAGATAGATATTACAAGGAACTATTAATAGAGGGATTTTATATATATATACTAGAGCTACTACAAGGAACCTTTTCTGAGCACCCTTAATACATATCGGCTTGCATATTTTGCTTCCGACTAATGCAGAAAAGGTTGGATCAAACTGACCTGCTTAGGGAAGAAAGAGACTGATGGTAACACTTCTTTTCCATGGCAGAAACGGCTTTTTGAGCCACAGATAGAACCGAGATAAACTTATTCTCTCTTGTATATTTCTCTAATGCATAGCTCAACATTTTATCTCTCCTGGCGGCTTTCCAGCTGCAGTCTCTGCTTCATAAAATTCCATGGAAGCCATTCAATTATATGAGAGAAACATAAAGTGATATTAAGCTTAATGGCTAGTGGACAGGATACAAAAACTATTCCTGGTTTCTCCTGATATTTTAACATCTCTAAAAGCTGTTCGCTCCTCTTGCAAAAATTGAATTGGCTGGTCTATCCTCTGGGGAAAAAAATTTCACCCTCTTCAAAGCATTTGCTGAATGAAGAATGGCACAGGTAACAAGTCTGTTGCGTGAGCTGCATGGGGTGCTGGTCTCTTCTGGTCCAATTCAAGATTTCATAAGTTTCATAAGTTTATTTGTCAAATAAATTTTATCACTTATATATGCCCCTTACAGACCTCTTAGGAATGGGACGAGGTCAACAGTAGACAGTTTAAGGTTAAAGTTTTGGGGGTTTGATTTAGAAACTACAGTCAGGTAGTGCATTCCAGGCATTGACCACTCTGTTACTGAAGTCATATTTTCTGCAATCAAGTTTGGAACGGTTTACTTTGAGTTTGTATCTATTATTTGCTCATATATTGTTGTGGTTGAAGCTGAAGTAGTCATTGACAGGAAGGACATTGTGGCAGATAATTTTATGTACTATGCTTAGGTCAGACTGAAGTCAACGTAGTTCTAAGTTGTCTAAGCCCAAAATTTGGAGTCTGGTGGCATAAGGTATTTTATTGCGGTTAGAGGAATGGAGGACACTTCTCGTAAAATATCTCTGGACTCTCTCAATTGTATTTATGTCTGATATGCAGTGTGAGAATACAGACAGATGAGCTGTATTCAAAAATTGGTCTAGCAAATGTTTTGTATGCTCTAGTTAGTAGTACAACATTACCAGAGAAGAAGCTACGCAAGATTAGGTTAACAACTCTTAATGCCTTTTTGACAATGTTGTTACAGTGGGCTCGGGCACTACATGGCATGGGGCCAGGCTACTTATAGAATCATATTCATTCTGTTACACCAGCTGTTCCCATTTGGTCAGGCAGGGAAGGTACGTTTCAGACCCCATCAGCCAAAGTACTCTGACCTCAGGGTCTAGGAAGAGAGCCTTCTCTTGTCCCCACCCTCTGGAACACTTCCCCCCACCACCACCACCCCAGAGGTGAGGCAGGCCTTCAGGAAAGCCATGAAATATGGCTCTGCGGCCTTGCTTGGGGCGGGGGGGACAGAGTAGTGTCAGTGGTGGGATTCAGCAAGTTGGGTGAACCAGTTGCTAAATTGCAGGCTGGCTCTGCCCTTCCCCTCCTCTCCCCTTCCAGGAGTCACCACACACCCTGTTTTGGCTCCCAGGTATGTGCAGAGAGGCCTACTAGGCTGAAAATGGGGCACAGGGGGGTAGCACAGGCCCCCGTGGCCCATTTTTGCTCTGGGAGTTGTGCAGGAGCCCAAGTGCTGCCTGTCACACTCCCTGGCCATGCCCACCATGGCCACGCCCACCCAGCTGGTCATTAGGGCAGAGAACCAATTGTTAAATTATTTGAATCCCACCACTGGCCATACTGTTCTTATAGCTTTAATATTTTATTACACTACGCCCAGAGTCTCTCTGTGAGGGAGATGGGCTGACAGATAGATGAGGGGGGGAGGGAAGAGAGAGAGGGGGGGGGGAGAAAGAAAGAGAGAGAGAGAGAAAGAGAGAGAGAGAGATGGTAGGCAGATATTAAATATATAGAATTCTGTCTTCTTTCACATCAGATTCAATGCCTATTTTTCTCCACAGTGTATCTGCAATTCTTTTTGTTGTAGCGCAGGAATAACGAGAGGCACAAGCAAGCAAGTGAAAACAGCTCTTTAATATACAGTGAGACTTCAGCAAAAACTCTGAGGCTGCAGCCCTCCTTATATACAATCCTGGAGAGGCTGTCAGCCAATCAGCAACTAAGGCAAATTTGAAACTCCCACTGAAATGTATCAATACATAACACCCCTCCCTTCCCAGAAGGCACTGACATTCAAATATTTACATAAGTACACACAAAATCTCGCAGGTGACCTGGGCGAGTTCTCGTTCTGGTCGACCTGCGCAGTTCAGTGTTGGGTGGGGCGTCGAGCTGGTCGGAAGGACTTTCAGTCTCTCCCGGCTCCGCCAATGGAACCTCCTGGATTTTGTCTGGGGTGTGGTTATCCCCGGCTGGGAGTGTTGACTCGCTGGGGCAGCGCTGGAACCGGGGCTTGTCAGCTAAGTATTCCCTCGAACCCGGGCTTGAGTTAGCTGTTTTGGGAAAGTTGTTGTAGCTAGGTTTGGAGATTTCTGAATTGAGATTGGCCTCGCTGACTAGCCTCCTATGAAGTTGGTCTATGTGGCATTTCCAGATTCTGTCTACCCCAACGTCTACTGTATAAGATTTAGGGCCCGTTATGCCCACTATGGTTCCTGCAACCCATAGAGGTCCGCTAGCATAATTGCGAGCGAACACCGGGGACCCGACTTGGAACTGCCTTAGTCCCGTGGTCTGTCCCTTAAAGTTCTCATGCGAGTAGTTAGGGTGAAGCCTGTCTAGAATGCACCGAAGCTTCCTGCCCATGAGGAGTTCGGCTGGGCTTCTCCCTGTGGCCGTACATGGTGTGGCATGCTGAATTGCCAAAAATTGGTCTATCCTGGCCTGCCAGTCCCCATCATCTAGCCTGGACAATGCTTCCTTGGCCGTTCTTACAAAACGTTCAGAAAGGCCATTAGAAGCTGGATGGAACGGGGCCGATAGGGCATGGCGAATGCCCAGTCCGGCCAGGTAGCTCTCAAATTGAGTCGCTGTAAATTGGGGCCCATTATCGAATACAAGGGTATCCGGCAGCCCGTGGGTGGCAAATAATTTACGTAGAGCCTTAATGACTGCTTCTGCTGTGGTTGAAGACATGAGTATGATTTCGAGCCATTTAGAAAAGGCATCGACTACGATTAAAAATGTTTGCCCATGGAAGGGCCCGGCAAAGTCAATATGGATCCTCCCCTATGGCCCCTTTGGTTTCTCCCACTCTCGGAGGGGTGCTATCGGGGGATCGGGGCGAGATTCCTGGCAAGGCCTGCACTTCCCCACCCACTCGGAGATGTCTTGGTCCATGTTGGGCCACCATACGTAACTGTGGGCTAAGCTTTTCATCCGAACTATTCCCGGGTGCCCCTCGTGCAGCAATTCTAAGACCCTCGTTCGCAGTTTCGTTGGTACCACCACCCTATCGCCCCACAACAAGCAACCCCCTTTCATAAACAATTCGTTACGTTTGTTTACAAAAACCTGAAATTCCCCACTGTCCACCTTGGGAGGCCACCCCTTAAGGACCCACCCCATCACAGTGCGGATCACAGGGTCCCTTGCAGAGGCTTTAGCCACCTCGCAAGAGGAGATCAGTCCCAAAGTCACAGCATTGATCAAAAGAACGGGGGCTTCTGGCGTAGGGTTGACAAGCAGTTCGGGGAGGGGACAGCAGCTGAGGGCATCCGTGTGGCCCAAAGTCCGTCCAGGTCAATGGACAAGCCGGTACGAATAGGCCGACAGAAAAATGGCCCACCTAGTCAATCGGGGGGACAGGGCAGCGGGAGTGGGCTTGTCACTGGCCAAAAGTCCCAGCAAGGGCCGGTGGTCTGTCACAAGGTCGAAGTGACGGCCATAGAGATATTCATGAAATTTCTTAACACCCGCAATTGCAGCCAGGGCCTCTCTGTCCAATTGACTATAGTTACGCTCTGCGCTGGACAGAGTGCGAGAGTAAAATGCAATGGGTGCCTCTAGGCCGTTTGGCAGTCTATGGCCTAGGACGGCACCAACTCCGAAGGGGGAGGCGTCACAGACTAATACGAGCGGTAGCGCCGAGTTATATTGAATGAGGAAGCTATCCTCAGACAAGAGTTTTTTCACGGCCTCAAAAGCGGCTGCCTCTGCCTTGCCCCACACCCATGGAACATTCTTTCCCAACAGTTTGTGCAGGGGATCCACGACGGTGGCCTTGTCTTTCAAAAACATTGAATAGAAGTTGAGCAATCCAAGGAAGGCTTGGAGCTCCGATTTGGATTTGGGGGTGGGTGCGCTCTTGATGGCCCTTACTTTACTCTCGGTGGGGTGGATGCCTGTGCCGTCAACCTTGTACCCCAGAAATTCAACAGAGGGAACAGCGATCATGCATTTGTTCCTCTTAAGTTTAAGTCCCGCTTCTCTAAATCTGGTCAGGACGTTCCTCACTCTGTCCCCCAGTTGTTGTTCATTTTGGGCACTGATTAAAACGTCGTCAAAATAGGGCACTACCCCTGGAAGTCTTTGCAACAGGCGCTCCATGGTGCTCTGAAAGAGGCTACGCTCACCCCGAATTGGAGCCTGGTGCATTTGAATGCACCCCTGTGAGTCACAATTGTTTGCGCCTCTGCCGTGGCATCGTCAACAGGTAATTGTTGATAGGCCTGTGCTAGGTCTAATTTGGCAAAAAATTTTCCGGGCCCCAGGGAGTGTAGTAGATGGTGCACGATCGGCACCGGATAGGCACTCGGCTGCAAAGCCTTGTTGATCGTGCACTTGTAGTCAGTGCAAATTCTGATTGAGCTGTCAGATTTAACTGGGGTCACTATGGGGGTCTCCCACTTTGCATGGTCAATGGGGACCAACACCCCTTGTTTAATTAATTTGTCCAGTTCTGCATCGATCTTTGGCTTCAATGCAAAGGGCACCCGTCTGGCTTTTAGTCTTATTTGGGCTATGTTGGGGTCTAGATTTAGGGAGATAGGGGTTCCCACATACTTGCCCAACATGTCCCCGAAAACGTCCTGGAACTCGTTTAGGAGGCTGTCCTTCAATGATGGCTCGAGCATTCGGTGGACGCCGGTGAAACCCATGCCAAGGGCTCGGAACCACCCCATGCCCAGAAGGCTGGGCAGCTGCTTTGTGACAATGGTTAGCGGCAGGTCTTTTTCGAAGTCTCCGTAGGTGATTCGGAACGTGCCTACTCCTTCAACGGGAACTCGGTTTCCCTGATAGTCTAAGATGCGCACACTTTGTCTGGATAGCTGGTCCTTCCGGAATGATGGCAGAATGGTCTTCAGGGTCGCCCATGACATTATGGAAAGGGCTGATCCGGTGTCAATTTCCATGGTACACGGTTTGCAGTTAATTTCGACCACCGTGCAGACCTTGTCTTCGATTGCCGTGTTGGCCTGGTTGACGTGTGTGCTGCGGCCATCTCGCGGTTCAAATTCGCGCCGGTTTCTAGCACCACCCTCTTTTATTGGTTGTTTCTGGCGCGTTGATTCTGGTTGGCTGCGGCGGTCACGTGGTTGATGTTTCCTGGGCAGTATGGCTCTGCAGACTTGTGCCAAGTGTCCTTTCTTCTCGCAACTCCTGCAAATGGCGTCTTTGTATTTGCAGGACAGTCTATCGTGATTCCCGCCACAGCTGGGGCAGTTACGCCGGGGGCTGCCTGCGTCTTTCTTTTGGTGCTCTGTGCGGAAGACATCCTCATCGGACTCGGATTCTGAGCTGGATCTGGCGTCTTCCCTATGCACTGGAGTAGACTTGGGGGTGTCCTTGCTGATCAGTGGGCACTGCAACGCTTCTGCGGCTTTCGTGGAGGCTTCATGAGCCCTGGCCTCGTCTAGGGCTCCGACAAGTGTTAGATCAGGCTTAGCGAGTAGTCGCCTTTGCAGTCTTGTATCTCGGATGCCACAAATTAGCTGTTCGAGCAGCGCATCGTCCAAGTCTCTATAGTCGCAATGTGTTGCGGCTTTACGCAGGCTCGCCATGTAAGCGCTGACCGGTTCACCCTCTCGTTGCACGCGTTGTCTGAATTCGTATCGCTGCACGAACTTGGAGGGCACGGGAGCGTAGTGAGCCCGAAGGGTTGCCATCAAGGTGTCCCAGGGAACGGTCTGGGCCGGCGTTGGCTCACAAAGTGACTCCACCATCTCGAACACATCCGGTCTGCAGTGGCTTAGAAAGAGGGCTCTCTTCCGATTAGCGGAGAGTCCTTGCATGTCGCTGGCTTTGAGCGAGCACTCAAACTTCGTTAGGTACAAGACCCATTTTTCGTGGGCCGGATCAAAAGGCTTAGGCGGAACGTAGGCGGACATGTTTGGTATGCCTCTTGTTGTTTGCCTCGTCGCCTAGCTGAAGCTCGTGGTCTCACTGGTTCGCTTCTTGTGGCCTCAATCCCATCCTCGTCGCCAATGTTGTAGCACGGGAATAACGAGAGGCACAAGCAAGCAAGTGACAACAGCTCTTTAATATACAGTGAGACTTCAGCAAAAACTCTGAGGCTGCAGCCCTCCTTATATACAATCCTGGAGAGGCTGTCAGCCAATCAGCAACTAAGGCAAATTTGAAACTCCCACCGAAATGTATCAATACATAACACTTTTACACATAAAGAACCCAAGCTAACTATATGTATCACCAGAAAGGCCTGAGAATCTACTTGTGAGATCAGCTCTATCAACTGTAGACCAAACTAGCAAAGAGTAAACCTTAAGCAACCTTGGAAAGAAAATGCACTTATTCTGATTTCTTTTCCAAAACAATTAACATAACAGAAGCCTCCAAAGCTACATGCAAACTGAAACATGTTTTTAGACCAAAATCTTTTTAGAATTTTACACATTGTCCACCATTTGGAACAAAACAGAAATGTACATTTAATGGGGAGCGGGGAGTGTACTTAGAAAAAAAAGTATTTATCTGCACTTTGCTAGATAAATAATTGTGAGAAATGTACCTGAAAATACACAAGTGTGTTTCAGTAGATTTTTCTTTTTCATTTTTCCCCTTCTGGTTGAATTTGCATGTTGATGCAGAAAGCACTGGTCAAAAAAAAAAAAGGGGGGGGGGAGGAAATTGAATAAAAGAATAATGGACAGATTCACTTGTTTCCAGCCAGATGACTCATAAATTGATTACCCGTAAAATGTCACATCAAAAACGAGAGAGTAATTTTTCCACACCCTCCCCCTCCTTCTATAGATATATGTGAAGGATGAAATACACAAACAGTGAGATTTCAAACCTGTAGTGTGGTCATACAGCTTAGAAAAGGCAGATACAAATTCTGCAGGATGGATGGCTTCTTTTGGTCACTCACACTGACAGAGTGTTCAAGTCCATAAAAGATCAGTAGGCCTGATCTTCAAACCTTGTAAGAATGCATTTCAAATGAGCTGGAAAAACTAATGGTAGAACACTTGTTTTAGACAATCTGAGGTAACCTCCTGCGGTAAATGATCATGTAGCTTGAGTCAGGAAGGGTGAATGGTCTGTCCAAGAGGTGCTGTGTGGGTCCAGGAGAAATGCATGTGGGGGTGCCACGTGGGTCAGAGAAGGCACTTGGGAAGGTGCCTTGTAGATCAGGAGGGATGCATGAAAGAATGGTGCAGAGTATGAAGGAAGGGTGCATGGAGTGCAGGTGCTATGTGGGTCAGGGAAGAGTGTGTGGGGAGTTAGCATTGGGTCAAGACGCATGGCACAAGAAGTGCCATGTGGATAAGAGAAAGCATGCAGGTGGGTAGAACAAATTGGGGGAGCATGTGTGTGCCAACGTGGGTCAGGAAACTTTCCTTCCTTCCTTCCTTCCTTCCTTCCTTCCTTCCTTCCTTCCTTCCTTCCTTCCTTCCTTCCTTTCTTCCTTCCTTCCTTCCTTCCTTTCCACGGATATACAAATAATTTGACCTGATGTTTACTTGCAAATCTTGTACAAATTCATTTCAAATAAGCTGAAAAAGGCCACAGCTAATGCCGAAACGCTTGTTTTAGACTAGAGGTGTCAAACTCAAAGCCCAGTGCTGGATCCATCCCACAGGGTGCTTAGATGTGGCCCATGGGGCCGCCCTGAAAACAGCGAAGGCTCGGTCTGCGATGCCTCTGCCAGCAAAAATGGAGCTCAGGAGAGCCATGTGCAGTCCTCCAAGGCTCCATTTTCAGTCATTCTCCCTCAGGGCCCCATTTTCAGCCAGGACAGCCTCCTGCAGCCCTCTGCCAGCAAAAACGGAGCTCAGGTCTCTGTTTTTGCTGGCAATGGGTTGCAGGAGGCTGTCCTAGCCGAAAATGGGGCTCCAGGGGGGCCACACACAGCCCCTCTGAGCTCCATTTTTGCTGGCAAAGGGCCATGCCTACCCCATCTCAGCCACACACCCCACACACCCCAGGCCACAATCCTGATGTGGCCCTGAATGAAACTGAGTTTGACACCCCTGTTTTAGACAATCCCAAGCAATCTCCTGCAGTATCGCATGTAAACAATCATAGATCAATTGTCCGTAAAGGCTTCTCTTTCATTGTAAGAATAAACTGGACTGGGGAAGATGGTCTGATTCAACAGGAAACAGATTCAGGTGTGTCCCTTTGACCTTTACCTGCAGACAGGATCACTGGAGTAGCCAGATTAAAGGACAAAAGGGCTTCCAGATGAGAACAGATGTTTCTAGGGAGTTTTGCAGCTGGACATCTTTTAAAGCAAAGCATTTCTACCTAATATTTATGTCCATGATGCCAAGAAAAAGTCTTCCTCCCCTTTTCATTGTTTCTTTTCCCCATCGTCTTGTTCCAGCAGACTCTTAAATTACTCTTTATTCCAAGCTGATACTGATAGGTTTAAGGCAGGGAAGATACATTGCCAAGCAGAGTTACAGATCCCATGGCTGTTTCCCCATAATCCAGAGCAGCTGGATATACATCATTTCATTTTTCTTTTTGGTTTTTATTTAAAACAACAACAAAACAAAACAGAAACTCCCAGCACATTCCTTTTTTTTTTTTAAAGGGCAAAAAGTAATCTCAGCTTGGCCTGTGTTGTTATCCTTTTAAAAGCATTAAGTGCCCAATATAACATAAGAAAAATGGTCGTTGTACACTTTTCTGTAAATCCTTTGGCTGTTAAAAGGGAGTAAAAATGATGGGTTTCAAGAACCAAGGCATTGTTTTCCATTTGTATTAGGATCATTATTTTTATGGGGGGTTTTACTACACATTTTGGGGCACAGCCAAATCTTTTTGCCTTCCTTGTCTCCAGAGGGAGCTGAGTGTGACTTAACTTCTGCACTGAAATAAATACTGCAGGTTGTGGAAACAAAAGTTACAAAGTATAAACCTCAAATCTTGGAAATCACCGATGAGCAAGAGTAAAAAAGGAATTAAGGTAAAGTAAAGGTTCTCCTCGCACATATGTGCTAGTCGTTCCCGACTCTAGGGGACAGTGCTCATCTCTGTTTCAAAGCCAAAGAGCCAGCACTGTGCGAGGACATCTCTGTGGTCATGTGGGCCGCATGACTAAACACCAAAGGTGCACGGAACGCTGTTACCTTCCCACCAAAGGTGAGCCCTATTTTTCTACTTGCGTTTTTTACGTGCTTTCGAACTGCTAGGGTGGCAGAGGCTGGGACAAGTAACAGGAGCTCACCCCATTACGCGGCACTAGGGATTCGAACTGCTGGACTGTCAACCTTTCTGATCGACAAGCTCAGCATCTTAGCCACAGAGCCACTGCGTCCCCCCCAAAAAAAGGAATTACATAGTGCCAATTTTGTTTTTGTTTTTTAAAGTGAGCAGGTCAGGATCGACTTCCCCCCAAATGCAATTAAATATAAACAATTCACATTAATTAAAAAAAATACTCTCATATTTACAAGTTCCAAAAATAGAGCAGCAATATATTTAATTTTGAAAAGGGGAAAATTTAAATTCCTGGGGTCAAAGGTCCAAAGCTATTGGGCTTCATACTTGCGGGAAACGTGATCAGAACAGACCCTCCAAGTCCTCAGCAAGTCCTCATTTTCTGTAGGACTCAGAACTCAGAACATTTTCAACACATCTTGAAATATTGACTGCCATCAAAGATCTGAGGGGATAGAACTTATTTCATGTTCCCTTGTTAATATGCTGTACATTTCTCTATTCTTCATGGCAGCCAAAGCAAAGATGAGAGATATCCTGGATTTGATGATACCAGAAAAGAACAGAGAAAAAATGAGTCGTAGAATCTCAAATATATAGTATAGAAGATGAATGGTGGGAATTCAACATCTACTGATTTTTTCAGTAGTATAAGTAGTATATTTTTCGGAGTATAAGACGCACCTTTTTCCCCCAAAAAAGAGGATGAAAATCTGGGTGCATTTTATACTCCAAATGTAGCCCTGCCCAGCCTTGCAAATGGAGATTTCAGAGGCTGAAAGAAGCCTCTGAAAGAAACTTCAGAAAAAAAGCCTCTGAAAGGCTTTTATCTAAAATAATATGACAAGCAACAAAAGAAGAATCAGTAGAGGTTCTAACCAAATTATGATAACAAATCTGGAGAATGACACAATAACCAACAGATCGGAAGAGGTTAATCTACATACCAATACCAAAGAAAGGAAATTGAACAGAGTACAGATAGTCCTTTAGAATAAAAGCCTCTGAAAGAAGCTTCAGAAAAAAAAGCCTCTGAAAGAAGCTTCAGAAAAAAAAGCCTCTGAAAGAAGCTTCAGAAAAAAAAAGCCTCTGAAAGAAGCTTCAGAAAAAAAGTCTTTTTTCCTGAAGCTCTGTTTTGGAGGCTTTCAGAGGCAGAAAAAAAATGTTTTTTTCTGAAACAGAGTTTCAGAAATTTCAGAGGCAAAAAAGAAAAAAAGAATAAAGCAAGGCACAGAGCTCACAACCAACCAACCTGTTGCTAAAATTCACCTCTGAAAACAGCTGATTGGGGGTATTCCAGGAGGCCAACCCACCCACCAATCATCTTTTTTCTTATTTTCCTCCCCAAATACTAAAGTCTTATACTTTGGTGCGTCTTATACTCCAAAAAATATGATATTTCTGCTCATAAATTGTTCTATCCTGAAAAATCTTTTTTGCAAACTCTAACTTTCCTGTACTTTATTGTGTGATTTTTAGATCTGTTTTAGACACCGAGATGAAAGAAAGAAACTGATTACTAAAGCAAAGGTCTATGGAGATTCTCAGTCATCCATCCAGGTCATGGTTGTCCCAAAGATGTTTTGGGACTAATACTAAAGCAACTTCTCCTAATCAGGTGCCTTCTGGATATGCTGGATATCAGCAACAGGCTTGAAATTCTGAAAAGTCCTGTTGTCTCTGGATGGAAAGCATTGGATTGGGCAAAAGTCTCTTCATGCCTGGAGAAAGAGAGCTTCATTGAAATGAAGTGCATAAGGGAAGGAACGCAAAGAGATGAAAATCGCAAATCCCAAAGATCAAGAAAACGAGAAGAAGGCACCAAGGGATTGAAAGCTACCTTGAAAGGAAAGTTATGAATGATAGTACGATATCACTACTATAGATCAGTTTTATAGCCACATTCTCCCACCTAAGTGTGTTGGGTCTTGGCTTAAATGGCTTTAAAAGGTAATAAAACAAAGTCATGGAAGAAGGATCTAGTAATGTATTATTATAAGTCCTGATGTTTCAATGGAACCTCTACATCCTGAGACAGGATAGATTTGAATGCTAATTGCTTCATTCATTGCTTGTGTATTTTCCAGACCTAGTTGCCCGTTCGCTGAAGTCAAAATTACTGAAGCATTCTTTAGTTTTTATGCACACATTCTTTGTTTTGCACTGTACTCATAATGCCAGTTATGCTATTTCTTTATTTTTATCCCAATTTGCTCAACTCCTGAGAAGCCGAGTTCTTGGAAAATTGGAATATTCCTTCTTCTGAAGCAGGGCAGTGGGCATTCTCTGCCATGCTTCTTGTCTGTCCCTTTCAAGATTACCAGTCATTCCCTTTGGGGATCTAATATTCAGCACTGTTAATACAGGCGTTCATTTTGAGAGAAGTGCATTCGTTCAGATCTACTAATGGGATTTACTTTCCTTATAAACAGAATATGGCCGGTAGATAAGGAGGTAACTCACAGAAAATTCAGAGCAACCAGAGCTGTTTTAATCAGAACGGATGTGTGAGGGAACTTTGGGAGAAAAACTGGAGTAAAAACTGGAAAGGGAGATTAAGTCAGAGCTTTATTTGAAGGGGTGAGTGTAATACTGAGCCAGACATTTTCTTTGGCAAATTCTGACTTGAAATCTTAAGACTGGTGTAAAGAGACCAGACCTATCCCTGTTCCTCCTGATATAATAATGCAAAGTGGGATTATCACTCGGCAGTAGAGCAAGTACATGTTGTGCAGAGTCCCAATTTCCTGAGGTATGCTACAAATTTGAATGCTCACCAACTGATTTCTTTTCTTCCAAACTGGTGTCCTTTCAAGTCTCTCACACAAATATTTCCATAAATGGCTATGAAAATGCAAAACAACATAAAATAAAGGAGTGCAATATTACATTCTCTTTTTTATTCTCTCTCTCTACTTAAAAATAATTTAAAAGAACGTGATGCGGTATTGAACGGTATAGAAATAAAATTAATAAATAATAAATAAAATAAATAAATGCATCATTTTGGAACTTCATGGAAGAGTGGTGGGGGAGGCTACCTTCTCCGAGACTTGTTTGATGCAGATCAGAGCAGTAAACATCAGACTCCTTGTTCATTGCTGACAACTCAACACTTTTTGAGGAATCAAAACAAATTAGAAATCAGATTTTCAAGTTCTCTTGCATCTCCTGACAGTTCCTTGTGGGCATTTTTTCATGTATAGCCAAGGAGAATGGAATAATAGCCAAACCAGAATAGCAGGGTCAAACCAGAGATGAAGATAATTGTTTTAGAGTTTAATCTGGCAGAGGCAGGCATAAAAACACAGCGAATTGTGTTTTTAATGGAAAATCACTGGAACCTGGAGGCCCTAAAACTGAGAGACAATCTTGCTAAGGTTGATCTCAAGCTTATGCTTTCCCATCCAAGCTTATACAGTACCTAGGCATGAAGATAGAATCTCCATGATGTTATTTGGTCAGTTAGGAGTGAAGATATAAACAAAATAATAGAGATGGAAGACTCTGGGAGATCTTCTAGTCCAACCCCCTGCTCAAGCAGGAGATCCTATATCATTCCAGATAAGTGGCTATCCAGTCTCTTCTTGAAAACCTCCAATGATGTAGCACCACAGCTTCTGAAGGCAAGCCACTCTACTGGTTAATTGTTCTCACAGTTAGGAAGATTCTCCTTAGTTCTTAGTTGCTTCTCTTCTTGATATGTTTCCATCCATTGTTTCTTCTCTTGCCTTCTGGTGCTTTGGAAAATAGGTTGACCCTTTTTTGTGGCTGCCCCTCAAATATTGGAACCCTGCAGTCATGCCTTAGAATAAAGCTGGGTATCACCTGCATATTGATGATGCCTCAACTTGTGCTGTCACCTAGTGATTTCAAGTAAACAGAAGTGGGGAGAGTTCTGAGCCTTGGAGCAACCCCACAAAACCAGAGTCATGGGCTATCCTCTCCTCCACATCAACACTGGCTGGAACTGGCTCTAGAGGAAGGTACATAATACAAAACAGTGCTGCCATTCCCAATCTCCAAACTTGACACAGGAGGATGCCATGAATGTTGGAGATCAGACAAAAATTGTTCCCCATGGTTGGGTCTATCAATGGCTTTTTGAGGTTTGGGTGTTCTACTGCCTCTTTAAGGGATGGCAGAACCATCCTCGTTCTCAAAGAATATTTCACCACTGCCAGAATCCAACTACATATCACATCCTGGGAAGCCTTGGTCAACCAGGTGAGACATGGGTCTAAAACACAGGGGGGAAAACTAGTAGCCCCAAGAACCAAGATACCAACCAAGAACTGGGTTGGTTATCTATGGATGCCATAAGGCCAGACAAATGCTGAAATTTTATCATGCTTACTGCCACAATGTAAGTCCTATTAGTGGTTTTAATTTGAGTTCTGTCAGCATAACTCTTTGTTCATTCTTTTTCCACATTCCATGTCTCTCTTCACCTGTTACATTTCCTTCAGCTCCTCCATTAATCCGAAGAGTTTTGGGATCCATTGTCAGAATCTGGGCTCAGATTCGGAATCAGAGAAGGGGACCAACAAAGGGCATTCAGTGCCAGAGTCAGATTCAGACGTGCTGACAAATGACGAGCAGCCATCTCCAGCACTACCTGACCAGGCAAAAGAAGGAGGGCAAAACAGCAAATAGCAGACACAGTTGCCATTGCTCTCTAAAGAGGAGGGCATGAAATTACTACCCTCCCAACACAAGAGTTTGATAGGCTGCAAAGAGAGTACAACAAAGGATGACAGATTTCTTATATGCAAAGAGTCTTGCCCCACTAAATTAGCTCCTTCTATTGAGCAGCAAGCACAAGCTTTTCATTGATGATAACCACCTGTTAACTCCCACTCCCTGTGCTTTGAATTGCAAACCTTGCAATCTGAGCCTTTGACCCTCAGATTCCGCCTGAGATTGGAATCTATTTTGAAAATTTATAGATACATACCAAGGCTACCAAACAAGCCTCTAGCTTGTTTGAATGTTTGTTTGTTTTTCCTTAATTTTATTGCGTTTCTTTTTAAAAGTACATTGCTTGAAGGACCATAAGTGGACAGAAAATCAATTCATCAATACTTTTCATTAATAAAATGACTGAAATCCACTGCTCAGTCTCGTTTTATGTCAAATGTAAACATGTGTCAAAAAACCTCGTGACTCTTCCTTCTCAGCAAAGCAAACATGGGACTGAATATTTTTATGGAAAGGAGAGAGGTCTTTCCTCTAATTATATTCTTCTGCTGCAGTGCTCTCCAGTTCATATGTGACTTCAACACATATAGATTTGTGTGTACTTATACATGTACACACAGACTTAGAAATGTATGAATGCATAAAGCAGGAACTAGGTGGTGAGCAGCAGAGATAAACAACCCACCTACCTTCTCATGCACAAAAAATCTCCACCGTAACTGCTTTGTCTAAAAGAAATGGTATTCAAGATTTTATTAGTCTCATGTACAAAGTTCATCCATGTTACTTCTATGAAAATAATTGCATCTTAAATGCCATTCGTTATAATGTGAGATTTTTTTTATGTTAAAAAAATGTTGAGTTCAAACAACTGGCTTGAATACTTCCATCAGTGGCTCTGTGCTACTTCATCCTTCTTCATGGCTCTCACACTATAATAAAGTCCTTTCAGTTCAGATGCTGATGTTATCTATGCTATCAACAGGAACTCAAGGAAGGAGAGGTAGCGTTTTCTCAGAAATAATACCCAGAAAGCCCTGTACAAATCATGAGATACATTACCAAAAATTACAATGTAAACAGAGGAGAGCATGGACAGGGAAAATATCAAACTTCTTCAATGCCATAGTTTGATTTGCTAAATGGAGATTTTAATTCACTATGACGAATTGTCTAAGATAACCTAGGAAAATAGAGGAAAATTGCAAAAAAAAAAAAAAAAAAAAAAGACCTCAAGCCAAAAGAATGGGAGAAGCATGAGAAAGAAACTCAAAGCAATTCCACCTAATTACACTATATATAAGTTGGAGAACTGCTTGGATAGGTTTTGTGTTATTCTCCTACAGGTAATACAGATCTTCCCAGAAATCCCAGTGGTTCTTATTTCCTGAGCATGCCAGCCTTGCAAAGCTTGACACTAACTAAGCTTTTGAACAAGCCTCTTTGAACTCATGGGAAAACAGTACGCCCAAGAGGACCGTGAATCTGAGCACCACAATTTGTTCTATGTTTAGTAAATGAAATGGAAAGAGGTAGGCTGGCTCACAGAGAGATTGACTAGATCAGGGGTCTCCAACCTTGGCAACTTTAAGACTAAGCTGGCTGAGGAACTCTGGGAGTTGAAGTCCACAAATCTTAAAGTTGCCAAGGTTGGAGACCTCTGGACTAGATCACTGACAGCATACATCTACCTGAACACTGTGCAGTCATATGAAAGTACTGTCAATAGAACTTCCCATGTTCCTACAAGGACATTCTCTACACCCTCTACAATAGAATAGAATTCTTTATTGACCAAGTGTGATTGGACACACAAGGAATTTGTCTTTGGTGTATATGTTCTCAGTGTATATAAGGAGAATAAAATATATTCATCAAGAATAAAAAGATACAACACTTAGTGATAGTCAAGGTTACTAATAAGCTATCAAATCATACTAGGAAACAAATAAAAACAATATAAATTGAAAGATACAAGAAACATGGTTATAGTAGTAAGTGGAAAGAGATAGATACTAGTAAGGAAGAGAAGAATAATAGTAATACAGTCTTAGTAAATTATTTGACTAATAATTTGTTTATATACAACCAATAAGTTGGATTTCAAGTTATAGAATGTTTACCTAGCAAGAGGAATTGGAGAATAACAGAACTAGAAGGCTGTTGCAGTTAGTACAATTCAGAGCATTCCTAGCAAATAACTTTCTGCTTTGTGTTAGGCCCACTAAGTAGACCAGACCAGGAAACCAATTCCACAGAAAGGCTAACATTATTGTTGTTCAGTTTGGCTACAACAGCAGAATATTTGCAAATATGATTGTGCTGTACCTCCTTCTCTTTATAGTTCAGGGAATTAGGAAGGATTCTGCCTAGGCCAATGCTATCTGTTCTGGGCTTATTGTTCCCTTATGTACTCCCAAGAAACTATTGTCCTCTAGTGCTCGTGCTAAGCTGATCTTAATGTGCATTCTCAACCCTCCAGAAGTTCGACACCATACCCATTTTTAGGTCCTTCATTGGACCCCGTTTGAGACTTCTGAGAAATTTAAGATGAAAGACCTTTAGACCTTCCAAGGGCAACCACATTTCCTCTCCTTCTTTTGGAGTATTTATGACTTCTGCCTTTTTAACTCGTAAAAATGAATGATGAAACTGAGAAGTAGGAGGAAAGCAATAACTCAGTGCTCAAAGATTACATGATCTTTTATTTTTATGTAAATTGGACTGCTCTCCCCCCAATGACGAAGAGGAGAAAATGTAAATTTCACATCAATTGCCTAAGAAATGTCAACTACCTTAAGGGCAAACCAGCTGTCTGCAGTATACAACCTGCTGCCAGATTCTTGCAGGGAGCACATAGAAGTCCCTGGCTGATGAGGTGTGGAATCTCTTTGGAGCGTAACATCTCTCTTTGATCATTATTTTTTCTTTCATTCTTCACTTATATTGGAAAATCCCAGTGCTAGACTGTGGAATGGAAGCAGGATTGAGAAAAAAGAACAACAGTTTCCCACAAAAGAGTTGGCAAGAAATTAAAGATCTATTAGCTGATTACATAGCTTTAAGCACATCCACTGATAAAAAAGTATTTGCTCATCATACGGTGCCCAAAATGATTTTAAAAAACAGTGAAATTACAGTTATCAAATATAACATAATAAACATTTTAAAAGCCTAAATTGAAATCTGCTTCAAGAGAAAGAACAAAAACGCCATACTGTAGATGCAAGATAGATCTCCTGAGACAGAGAATTATAATCTACAGTTTTCAAATGGACTATCTTAATTTAGATGTATAACTCAATGTAAATTATAAACTATAGCTGTGAATTTGCAGATTATAGTAAAATATTGAGTTGTTTAGCCTTTCCACAGAAACCCTAAGAAGCCTATTCCTATCTAGGCAACCAGTGTGATAACCAGAGTGAGATAGGTTCAAAATCAGGGTGCCCTTTTTCTGATGTGAATGCATGTCTTGTTTTACCTGTCTATATGTATCATTCCAGAGAGCCAGTTTGGTGTAGTGGTTAAGACACCTAAGTAGAAAAACAGGAGACTATGGGTGAAGTCAACTGAGTGACCTAGGGCCATATGCAATTTTTCAGCCCTAGAAAGAAAGTAATAGTGAACACTTACAAAAAAACCTGTCAAGAAAAATGTAGAGACCCATACAGGCTGACTTGAACATTTTATTTTATTTATTTATTTATTTATTTTATTTTGTCGAGTACGTATTAGATAATATATATAAATATAATCATGAATTGAATACATAAAATGAGTACAATTAAAGGGAACATTAGGACAGGGATGGTAGGCACACTGGTGCACTTATGCAAGCCCCTTACAGACCTCTTAGGAATGGGGTGAGGACAACAGTAGACAGTTTTAGGTTAAAATTTTGGGTGTTTTGGGATGAGACCACAGAGTCTGGTAGTGCATTCCAGGCATTAACAACTCTGTTACTAAAGTCATATTTTCTGCAATCGAGTTTGGAGCAGTTCATTTTAAGTTTGTATCTATTGTGTGCTCACACACACACACACACACACACACACACCTGTTATCCCAATACTCTACAGCAGTACTTCTCAGACCTGAGTAAATTATCCAAGATTGTGGTAAAAGAAAGTGGTTTTTCTTTGGGTAACAACACACAAACCCATTGCCTATCACAACAGGGATATTGAAATTGTCTTAAATTTCCCACATGTATTAAAATAGATTAAAAAGAAATCTCCCAAAGCATTCCTATTAAGACAAAAATGGATGAAATTGCCAATGGTAATTTGTTGAAATGACATAAAGATCACTCAGTGATATTGTTTTTATAATATAGGTAGTCCTTGAGTTATGAGCATGCATTCAGCAACCATTCAAAATTATAATGATGCTGAAGGAAAGGACTCACAGACAGTCTCAAAATTTAATAAGACTTTCTAATAAGTGGCTTTGGGTAATGAAGGAAAAGTTTTGGAAGCACAGTCAGCTCACTGCTGAATGAAGAACAATGATGGAAGAACATCCTTGCAGGAAATTCTCTTTGACAGCTTATACTTTGACCATTCCCATAACCTGTCTCTTGACATCCTGAAATTATTAATTAGCTTTAGTTTTTTTAGAACTCATATGTAGCAATTACTATTGCTTTGGATCAATGTTCCATATTCCCAAAGGGGAGGATAGTACTTTATAGTGTGTTTTCTTATTGTCTTTAGAAAGTGTGCAGAGAAGAGCAACAAAGATGATTAGGGGCCTGGATGCTAAAACATATGAAAAATGGTTGCTGGAATTGGGAATGTCTAGTTTAATGAAAAGAAGGTCTAGGGGTGATATGTTAGCACTGTTCCAATATCTCAGGGGTTACCACAAAAGAGAGGGTCAATCTATTCTCCAAAGCACCAGAAGGCAGAACAAGAAGCAATGGATGGAAACTAATAGAGGAGAGAACCAATCTAGAACTAAGGAGAAATTTCCTAATAGTGAGAACAATCAGTGGAACAGCTTGCCTGCAGAAGTTGTGAGTCTTCCATCACTGGAGAATTTTTTTTTAAAAAAAGATTCGATAACCACTTGTCTAAAATGGCATAGGATCTCCTGCTTGAGGAGGGGCTTGGACTAGAAGACCTCCAAAGTCCCATCCAGCTCTCTTACCAGTATTATTTTTTTCTGTTCTGAGCTGTGGTGGTGCAGTGGTTAGAATGCAGTACTGCAGGCTACTTCTGCTGACTATTGGCTGCCTGCAATTGGGCAGTTCGAATCTCACCAGGCTCAAGGTTGACTGAGCCTTCCATCCTTCCAAGTTGGGTAAAATGAGGATCCAGATTGTTGGGAGCAACATGCTGACTCTGTAAACTACTTAGAGAGGGCTGTAAAAGCACTGTGAAGCATATATAAGTCTAAGTTCTATTGCTATTACTGTTGTTCTCTTCTCCTTTTTTGGTGTGTGCATGTATGTACACAGACACACAGACACATACAACATCTCCCACCTACTTCACGCCCTCCATGTGTCTCAGATGAAACAAGGGACATACTGTAGCACTCTGATTCCAACACTGAATATTTCTTCTTGAAAATTTCTTCACTGCTACTGCAATACTTTTACATACAGCTTAATGCCCTTTGTATAATAGTTATATCTGACCTATAACAATTTCAAAGGAAAGGAAGCCTTTCTTTTATTAGTTAAACATATGCTAGAAAAACATAATAACTTGTTGGAGTGCTTTGTATTTAGAAGAAGCCAGCTCATTCCCCTGCCCAGGCAGCCTACAAAATCAGTCCTAGAGAACTCCTGTTAGTTAGAGCTGATGAATCTGGGTTAGATGGATCGATAATCTCAGTATAAAGCGATTCTCTTGGTTGCTATAAGTTTTTATGAACAGTTTAAAATGACTCATATCGGTTGTATTGTGAATTAGCAGACAGTGCATGACCCAGGATTTTAATGTTCATGTGCATGCAATTTATATGCATGTGCATAAAATATATGATTCAGCTTCCTTCATCCAGACATTTGAAGCATATTAAATCTGATTTTTAAAATCAAGCTATTCTAAGAGAGAAAAGCAGAGATTTCTCACTTCCTACACTTATGCAGGATGATTGATAAAACACAATAAAAAGCACACTCAGTGGAATTGCATCAGCAGCCTGTGGCACCCTCTTTGTCACCTCTGTTTGGACCAGAAGACAAAATTCTTGTTACTCTAGAAATTATGTTCAATTTGAAATGTGTGTCTCCTTTATCAAAACAAACTATTCAGTATCCAAAATGGACAAAAGCAGACTGAGAAATTGTTCTGTTGAGGCAAAACTTTCTAAGAGAAGTTTATAGCATATATGCACTTAAAAACTTTTCTGTATTGAAAAGGACATGTTAGGAAAATAAATTGTAGAAACTATAAAAAGCAAAGAATGGGTTTACAGTCATGTTTATATTCACTGAACTTCTCATATAAATAAATAGTAAAGACACTCTTGAGCCAAGCCTGATTCTTCGATAATTTGGCAGCATTATGGAAGTGGTTTGCCACTATATATTTTTTTCTGGGATTTATTTCTTACCAAAATAGCCAATAGTTCTGGTGCTCCAAAGAGGTTCACATCTAATCCCTAACCAGAACCAACTCTGCTTATCTTCTCAGATTAGCTAAATTCAACTAAAATATTGGATATGTGACAATCATGAAATGTCTCCTTCTGTTGTTCTGCATAAATTTGTGACAATATTGTAATTCTGGGAAGGGTAATTTAAGGATAAGGTAGTTAAGTGAACTGTTTTCTAACTATTAGATCTCTGTCTTGCTTATGTTACTTACTAGAGGCATCACTTGAATGGAGAAATTTACAGAATTAATCACTGTATAAACTCATAGTAGATGCAAAGTCAGTGGATTAAAATGAGGCTTGGCCAAAATCAGAAAGGATAGAAGTAGATTGGTTTTTGACCATTTTATATCCCTAAAACAACAATCATTCTATTTGTGCCCTCATTGTGTTTTTTTTAGACATTTTTCTTTGGCTATTAGTTCATTGATATTTCAATTTGTGTCCTTCTGACATTGAAGGATTGGCCAGTTTCTGTGCTAGCATAATGCTAGGATACTGTAAAAAATAAAAATAAATAAAAGCTCAATACACAGTCAGCCATGATCATTTCATTGTGTGACCTAGTGGGTTTCTATAAACATTTTCATAACTCCATCCACTTGGAATACCATTGCCCAATAGCATGGATAGTACTGTTAGACACACAATGGACAATATGGAATGGCCTTCGGGCAAATTAGCTTCTCAACCATTATGGCAGTCAGCAGGGCACCAAAAAGTTTATAGATGAGGGGCTTACGTCATGTGTATTGATTCTAGACTACTGTTATATGAATTCTCTGTTTGATTTGGAGTCAACTTTGTATTTATAAGCTTTCTTTCTTGGCAAGTGCATCTAACAAGCTCATTTGATTAAAAGAGTTTGCTTTCAGCTCATCATGTTGGCACTTGCTCATTAGTGCCACATGGCTGTTGCTCAAATGTTGAGCCAGGTTTCTAAATCCCTCTTCCCCAACCCAGGCATGGCTGTGTAATTATTTCTCTCTTTCAAAAGTTTAGAAAGTTTTTGAAACTGAATAAGCTTGTTCCTCTATTGGTCTCAATAGCAAGCAGTGCTCAGTGTAGGAGCACTTACCTGTAAATCCAGAAGTATTTTCTTTAAAGAATTCATGGGAGCAGGTTCATTTTTCGCTTTGGGGGACGATAGTGGGGTTTTCTTCCCCTCTCCTCCTGCTGTCCTTTCTCTTTCTCTTTTTAATTTTTCAACAAATGCAAACTGGCTTTTCACTCCACCACCCTGAATGCTTGGGGACAATGCTATTTTCAACTGTGTGCATATGCATACAGATGTACAATAGTGGCCAAAATTGTGGAAACCTTTTGGGAAAAGTGTATTTTCTAAACACCAGTTTTTTTTGGAGTAGTACCATAAAATTATATATCAATGGAAAGATAATTTAATCAAGAATGTAATGCAATAATTTTTATGAAGGATTTGCTATTAGAATAACAGTTACAGCATAAAGAAGAAAAGTGAAACATGTAGAAAAAACAAGATATACAAAAATTATCACCTCAATTAATACTTAGTTGGGTAACCTTTAGCATGAATTATGGCCTTACACCATCTTCCCATGGAGTGAACCAAGTCTTTTAGTTCTGCAGCTGTTATAATGTGAAACCAAAATTGAATGATTGAGTCTATTAACTGGGTTTTATTGCTGGGTCACTTCTGACTAACAAGTTTCTTTAGTCAGCTCCATAGATTTTTCAATTGGGTTAAGGTCTGGGCTATTCCCAGGCCATTCCAACAGTGGAATATGATTATCTTGAAACTCCAAACAAACAAAAAAAAAGTGGTGTTATTATGCATCAAACCTCAAAAATACACTTTCCCGAAAAAGTTTCCCATTTTGGGCACTACTGTATGTGCCCTGGATGCCATTCATCCTCAGAATATCCTGTAATAATGATATATATGGAACATTTCTGGGGGAAAGCACTGCTCTTCAGTATCAAATCTGTGTTATACTAAAGTAATGGTAAACCAACCTTTGAATCATCTCCAATTTCAGAGTCTCTTTTTACTCTGATGTGAACAGTCACCAAAAATCAAGGAGAGCCTCAATTGGTTCATGCAGGAGGAAAAGACCCACGGGATCTCCTTTCTTAACCCCCTATACGAAATGAAATTATTAGGCAGAGAAGAGCTGAATCTCTAAGCAGTGGCAGACTTGATGAGCACATTACTTTACTCCCAAACTGCATTTGAGGTCAAGCATAGTGGATAGGAGGGAGCCAATGGGAGGGGATGGAGGAAAATTTATATAGGAATGGGAAAGCCAACCCAGAAGCACAAGGATGGTGGACTGGCTGAACAAGAGAAGATGCTGTGTGTAAACTGAAGGGATTTGTTAAGGCTATGTGTGCAGGGAAAAATGGTCCACCCAAACAGCTGTCCTGAAATAGTCAGGCAAATCATTCCTGACTGCTCAAATCATAGTGACCTTGAGAGTGGTGGAATATTGCTGGTTTAACAACCAGTTCGGTGAGAGCGCGCTTAAGGTGCTTGCATGCAGTGCTGAAAATGGAGCATTTAGAAGCTCAGCTGCTTATCTTCCAAGTCAGCAACGGTAAGTAGAACAATGAGGGGGGAGGGAAATCAGCTGTGCCATGAGATTGAGTTACAAAGCAGGAAATAAAGGACAGGATAGATTGGGGGCGGGTGGATGGCCAACTGATTGTCGGTGCTACTGGTTCGCATGAACTGGTCCAAACCAGCTGAATTCCATCTCTGGACCTTGACAACAAAACAAATTTTGCATTTCTACAAATAATTTAACATTCTGGACCAAAGGAAAACTTCCTTGTCGTGCAAGGATCAAGAATTGGAAGTTTATTCATAGATGCTAGGGCTTTCCTATCTGGTTTGCAAATATCTGGATGACGACTTGATGGTGAGATGCTGGTGGCATCTAATGACCCTCTGGATCTTTGTATAAGGTAGCCCTAATAAATATGTCAATATAAGTTGGGCAAATTTGAATATACAGAAATTCATCAAGTAACAGATGATACAAAGTTGGTCCTTGTGTTTAAGATCTGAAAGGGCCAGCACCATTTACAGGAGAGAATATTGAGTTAGATCTTCAATGATAACTCAGATATGGTCTCTGAGCTTCTGTTTGGCAGCTCCACAATTATCTTTCTGTAGACTATTAACATTTTGTGATCAATGGCATGATATTAAACCTCCACCCTAGTTCAAAGATGATGGAAAACTATTATACATTCCCATCCATTTACATAACTTACGAGTTGCATTTTCACTCAGTTTGCAACCTAATCCATTGTTTCCACTGGAGTTCAGTACTGTTCTGACCTAGGCTTCCTGAGACAGTAAAAAGCACACGATTAGTCCCAAAAGCCCTCTTTTTATTTCAACGGCTGTGAATTCTGTTCATTCGCAGCCCATAATGAGTCACAAATAGTTGGTAAAGAGTCCAACAGAAATCTTTGGGATAAGGCTGATAAGCACTCACCTTTATGTCCCTTGATACGCTGCCAAAGACCTAATTGACAATTAGCTTTGCAAGGCCACACGGTGCACAGAGTTACAACGGAGCTTCAGAATTTAAACTGACCAGAATGAACAAAGTTGCTTCCTGCAAAGGCTCACGTGCCTTTGCTCCTCCTTTATGTTTTATGAGAGGGGCCAATAATCTCCAAGCCCTACTCCCAAGTCATCCCTTTTGTTTTAACTGTTCTTGCCTTCTGGCAGCTCTGTGCATGCACACACTGGGAACAGACTCCCCTGTTCCTCTGCCTCGCTGATGTCCGACTCTGGAGGCTCCGGAGGCAGCACATAACTGCCAAATGGCCCTGGTCCCCTCTTTGCCTCCAATGCAGAGCTCTCATTCGAGCCTTCCCCAGACTCCAGGACTGGCCTATGTTCCTCCCCAACCTCCTCACTCTGCAGGCTGCCAGCGGACCACAACAAGTACATATGTAAAAGGGACAGGGCTTCAATTGTGTGATCAGGATCCTCATTTTGGTTATTTTTTTTAATTTCCATCTTTTTTCTTTTTTTTTTATTTGTTTATAATTTAAAAAATACAAAAGAAAATAAGGGAAGGACAAGGGAATGAAAAAGGGTAGGGCAAAGGAAAAAAAGAAAGAAAAGGCATTGACTTCCAATTCCCTTTGGTGCAGTAGAATAAGGGAATAGCATCAAACCTCAACTTTTTATTTTTACATAGTAATATAAACTAGTCATTTCTATAACAACAAACCTATCTAATTGGTAAAACCCAAAATCAAAGTTTCATTTTTTTCTAACTCAACCACTAAGTCCAGAAGTGGTTTGCAAGTAGAAACAAAAGTAATTGTGCATTTTTCCTCCTTTAATCAATCATTTTAGCCATCTCTGCTAACTCCATAAACTTTTGCAGCCATTCATCCATTGTGGGAATTGAAGGACCCCATACATTTTAGCTATTTTAAAGCCCCACTTGCAAATGACCAAATGCAGTAGTCTCTGATGCTGAATCAGGCAACGGAAAAGCTCCTCATTATCATATATTTACCACAAAATAGTTAATATTTATAGCAGGAGTATCAAACTCAAGGCCCACAGGCCACATCCGGCCCATGATGTGGTCAGATCTGGCCCGTGGGGCCGTTCTGGAAAATGTAAAGGGCCGACCTGCATCGCTTCAGCCCGGTCTGCCCAGTGCAAAGAAGAAACATTGGGCCAGCATGGCTTCGGCCTGGTCTACCCAAGGTGAAGAGGAAACATCAGGCCAGTGTGGCTTCAGCCCAGTCTACCCAGTGTGAAGAGGAAACATGCCAGCAGTTTGGGGAATGGTGTCAAGCTGGCCACACCCACCCAGTCAGCCACACCCACCCAGTCAGCCATGCCCAGTGAGTGGCGTCAAGCTGGGCACGCCCACCCAGTTGGCCATGCCCGCCGGGTCCCCCAAGGTCAACCACAGCCCTGATGCGGCCCTCAATGAAATTAAGTTAAACACCCCTGATTTACAGAGAAGGGTTACCCAGGATTAACCATACATTCTAAAATTCCTCACAACATTCTGAGTTTCTGTGACAGGATGAATCACAAATTAATCCATATGGTTGGAACTGCATGACAGGCTAGGTTAGACATTTGGATAGTTTGTGCCTCAGCATGTCATGCAAGCTTGGCTAATCCTTCCAGTAAAACCATTTCCATAGATGTATCCCGTTGTCTTCTTCCCGTAAACCTTCAATCTTTCGGTGAGCTAAAAATAAAGCTCTGGGTTAGTGTTCTTCTGTGGACTCTAGCTGTGTAAATTCATTTGTTATGAAGACACGAATGTTAAAATATCTGAATGAAGCCTGACAATTTTTCTGCAACTGGTTGTTACCCAGAGAATGGTGCAGATCACTAGAAAGTGCCAGGTTTATGCTGGGATGAAAGAGTGCATAGGAGAAGGAAATATGGAAAACTGGACATTTTTGCAAAAAAAAAAAAAAAATCAATGTGACTATTGAAAAAAATTAAAGGTAAAATGGTAAAATAAAAACGGAGTTCAAGGTAGCCTCAGGAAATGCCAAAAGCAAACTACAACATGATTCTTATTTGAAAAAGTAAAGATACAAAAGATGTCGTTAACTTCACTGGTTTTCCCCCATCAACACAGTGCCTTTCTACTACTACATGATATCTGCTATCCACTCCTTAATAGTGCCCTTTGTAATGATGATGTTTCAATGTAGTATAATGCCATTGAATTTGGCACTGAACTACCACCTTAACTGAAAACTGACCCAGCCCCAATGTGTAAACATTGCAAGCAAGATCACTATAATTAAGGTACTGGTGAAGTCTGGCATGCAAACCTAAAACTGTGCCATCTATTACTTCCGTGCCATCCCTAAATCCCACCCCCCAGGAGTTCAGCAGTAGCCTGGCAATAATGGTGATCTCAGCCAAATTCCAAAAATCATATTATGTGTATGGGCTCTTCCTTTGAAGTACATGTAGCAATGGTGACAAATGGATTTGAGTTGCTGGGAAGTCCAATTTTCTGTTTCATCCGGGCTCCATTCAGCACTATTGCTGAGCCTGGCCCTCTCTTCTCAGCCTTCACTGATAGCACTTAGATTGATATACTACTTTACAGCCCTCTCTAAGTGGTTTACAGAGTCAGCCTGTTGCCCCCAACAATTTGGGTCCTCGTTTTACCCACCTCAGAAGGATGGAAGGCTGAGTCACCCTTGAGCCTGGTGAGATTTGAATTGCCAAATTGCAGGCAGCAGGCAGTCAGCAGAAGTAGCCTGCAGTACTGCGCTCTAACCACTGTGCCACAGTGACATGATAGTGAAATGTTCTCTGATAGTCCTGGCCTAGAGCCCAAGGTGTTATTTCCTGAAACTAACAATTTCCCAAGAAAAGACCATTCTTGAGTGGTCATTGAATTGCTTGGTATGTAGCTAAGTACAAGTTCATTTCCTACTGTTTACACTGCAGTGATCTACTATAATGGTATGTGGGAATAACCTTGGGAGGCCGGGGAAAGAAATGCTGCCTAGGGAATGAACAGATAAAGAGGAAAAATACCCCACAGCTACATAATGGGAAGAGCAAGAGGCTTGGGTGGAGCCCTCCCTACATAACCAGGCTGTAAAGGTAATAAAAGAGAGTTGTGCTTTCAGACTTGCAGGATTTTACTTTACAAGATAGTAGAATCATCTTATCTATTTGTGTTTTCTGTCTGGTCTATCCATAAGGTTGACACCAGTCTTGCAAGTCTTATCTGACCCTTCCCTAGGCAGCATCTCTTTGCTAGGTTTCACAATTCCCACATAGCGATACAATTCCACACACCACTTCCCTAAAACAATGCTCACATTTTAGGTCACACGGTTCACAATTTACCAGGCCAACTGATTTTTCTATACCCCATTTTTTTCTTGCCTTTGACTAGATAAACAAGAGGTTGTCCAGTGCAAACTACACACATAATTAATGGTCACCATTTTGTTTTGTTTTTTTTAGTTCACGGGGATGAACTAGGGGTGAAATGCTACCAGTTCGGGCTGGTTCACCCGAACCAGTAGTAGAAAATGCTTTAAAAAGTAAAAAAAAAAAAAAAAAGTTCCGACGACCATGCATCGCTCAGCTGATCTTCGGAACTTCTTCGGAACTTCTTCAGATTTTTGGAAAGCACACATTTGGTGTGGATTGTACATGCACGCGCAGTGTGCATCTGGTGAGCACTGCGCATACACATGCAGCATGCAGCATGTGTCTGGTGCTTACTGCACATGTGAGTGCAGCGTATTTCTGGCATGCACTGCACATGCGCGCACACCACACATGTGCAGCAGCAAACCGGTGGCGACCGGCAGAGGATTTCATCACTGTTTTATGGGTTGAATGGTCTATGTTAAAGGAACCCACAAACTGATGATCTTTGCTATCATGAACTGGCTATTATGTGCCATATGCAACTCAGCTTCCATCTAGTTAGCCTACTGGCCCATAAACAGAAGCTGAAGCCTTTTTCATCAGGCTTTCAAATGAAGATTGAATGTGTGGTGAAACAAATGAGACAGTTTGGCCAGGATCAGGTTGGTCAGCTCAGAATTTCCCTTGTCATGTCTCAGGATCAGCCTCCCTGCTTGCTTCATCAAATACAGAGCCAGGACATCCATCAAATTCATTGAAAATTCCAAAAGTGCTAGAGCTAAAACAATGCACACAATTAAAGTTACAGGAAGACTTCGTACTTGAGTATGATTGAGCCAAGACAGGAAATATGTTCATGCCATTTCCTTGTCAGGAATACAATAACAGCAAATACATAGCTTGGCAATAAAGAAAGGAAACTGATTCCATATGCTAATTCCATTATAACATCATATCATTGGGAATTAGCAATCACTCATAATAAATGGATTTATGTTATTTATTGAATGTTAAAATTTAAATTTACCAACAAAGAAATAAAGGGAGACTAATATAGCTATTTCAAGCAATGGGTGGAAGCTAATCAAGGAGAGAAGCAACTTGGAACTAAGGAGAAATTTCCTAATAGTTAGAACAATTAATCAGTGTAACAACTTGCCTCCAGAAGCTGTGAATGCTCCAACACTGGGAGTTTTAAAGAAGAGATTGGATAACCATTTGTCTGAAGTGGTGTAGGGTTTCCTGCCTAAGCAGGGGGTTGGGCTAAAAGACCTCCAAAGTCCCTTCCAACTCTGTTTTCTATTCTATTCTATTCTATTCTATTCTATTCTATTCTATTCTATTCTGTTCTGTTCTGTTCTGTTCTGTTCTGTTCTGTTCTGTTCTGTTCTGTTTAGTTATCTTCAGCTAGCCATACCCTTCTGGGATTTGAACCCAGGATTCTGAGATTTGAACAGCTTGAAATCCCAGAAGGGTATGACTAGTTGAAGGCGAAAGGAGAAGCAGTATGTTCTGTCCCATATTTGGGTAGATCAGATTGTCCTGATACACCAGTCTCACCGGAAAAACACTTATTTATTGAATGTATTACAAGGGTTCTTCCATAATTTTAATATGACAACAAAATCCAGGGAGGTGGATTGGGCTGTGGGACAGTGATTATATTGTTTTTTTGGGGTCCCAAGGATAGGCCTAGGAAACAGATACTGTATGTACATACATGAAAAATGAATAGATGCAGAATATCAGTCCTCCTGAGTAGACCAGTCAGGAAACACAACCAGAGGAGTTAATTCTGCTTTTATGGTAAGGCTAAATTAACAGAATTCTGAAAGTCTGAAAGTTCAAATCTCTCACAGTCGCTTTTAACAGTCTGATCAATTAGAGTAAGCCCTTCCTAAATTTCTTTTTCTGACTGCTAAGCCAATGGGGGCTCTTCTCTGATCATTCCCTATGCAACATCTCTTCCCCTTGTCCCTCAAGGTCATTCCCACATACCATTAAACAGAGAGATACAGAGATATTTTTCTATAAAAAGGACGCCAGCATGATTGAGCCTGGCATTGGCAATATAGGTTGAGTAATGAATTTTTCTTTTAAACTATTGAGTATATTTATTAGAAGACTAGCTGATAACCCGGCGTTGCCCAGGTATTTATTTATCCCAATCCTGTATTAGACAGGAAGAGCAACTTCACCCTAAGATCTGATTTTGGCGAGAATTAAATTAGATAAAAATGTTTACCCTGTGCCCCCAGAAGCGTCAAGTAAACTGATACCACCTTGTTGTTTTGCTAGCTGATCCATGTTCATTTGGTGTGCTTTTTTCTGATCTTGATTTAGAAGCGGCTTCTTGTCTGTGATATATGCACTAAGCTGTTCAACATTGTAGTTCTTTTCTTGTATGTAATCTGCGTGAAGTACGTCATGTCGGCCTCATAGTGGTGCAGGCAGGCCGAGTTGCAGTAATGTTTTATTGATCATGGCCATACTTTTGTCCTCAAGAATAATCAAAGCCTTGTTGAAGATGTATGGACCAAACATAATTGCTAATGTTCGATTTTTCCCCTTACCAGAGGAAGCCCCCTTGTGGAGTACTGTGAAGCCATTACCATAGCAACTCCACTGTGCTGCACAGTAGAAGCCATTTTAGGGCAGTACAGCAGAAGCCATTTTAAGGCACAACAAGCTGTATCTTAACAGAACACCCCCCCCCCCGAAAGGTGTTAGGGGTGTCTTACCCCCCACAGTATTTTTTTCCAGAGAGTAAGTGATCTGTGTACCAAGTTTGGCTGTAATTGCTAGAGGCATTCCAAAGTTATGCTGGAACATACATACATACACATACACACACACACACACACACACACACACACACACACACACACACACACACATATATATATATATATATATATATATATATATATATATATATATATATATATATATATATTTCTTCTAGCCAGGTTTTCCTACGTAGCCAAGGTTTTTTTGTAGCTCCAGCTCAGTAGAATCTCATCTACTCGGTTCTGGGCTTTTTTCCTTTCTAACACCTAGCAAGCTCTGACTGCTAGGTGGGAGACCTAAATAGATCCATTTCTAGCTCGTTAGATGTCGTCAGTAGGCCACACCCACCTCCTCCCTGTAAAGGCATAGTATCAATTTTCTTACTTCTTCGTAGGGTCTATGTGTGTTTTTCTTCTAGCCAGGTTTTCCTACGTAGCCAAGGTTTTTTTGTAGCTCCAGCTCAGTAGAATCTCATCTACTCGGTTCTGGGCTTTTTTCCTTTCTAACACCTAGCAAGCTCTGACTGCTAGGTGGGAGACCTAAATAGATCCATTTCTAGCTCGTTAGCTGTCGTCAGTAGGCCACACCCACCTCCTCCCTGTAAAGGCATACTATCAATTTTCTTACTTCTTCGTAGGGTCTATGTGTGTTTTTCTTCTAGCCAGGTTTTCCTACGTAGCCAAGGTTTTTTTGTAGCTCCAGCTCAGTAGAATCTCATCTACTCGGTTCTGGGCTTTTTTCCTTTCTAACACCTAGCAAGCTCTGAGTGCTAGGTGGGAGACCTAAATAGATCCATTTCTAGCTCGTTAGCTGTCGTCAGTAGGCCACACCCACCTCCTCCCTGTAAAGGCATAGTATCAATTTTCTTACTTCTTCGTAGGGTCTATGTGTGTTTTTCTTCTAGCCAGGTTTTCCTACGTAGCCAAGGTTTTTTTGTAGCTCCAGCTCAGTAGAATCTCATCTACTCGGTTCTGGGCTTTTTTCCTTTCTAACACCTAGCAAGCTCTGACTGCTAGGTGGGAGACCTAAATAGATCCATTTCTAGCTCGTTAGATGTCGTCAGTAGGCCACACCCACCTCCTCCCTGTAAAGGCATAGTATCAATTTTCTTACTTCTTCGTAGGGTCTATGTGTGTTTTTCTTCTAGCCAGGTTTTCCTACGTAGCCAAGGTTTTTTTGTAGCTCCAGCTCAGTAGAATCTCATCTACTCGGTTCTGGGCTTTTTTCCTTTCTAATATATATATATATATACACACACATATATTTAACATAGTGAGGGCTGCCACTCTTACCAACTCAGACTGATAGTGAAGTTTAAGACCAGATAGAAATATTAGCACTGAACACTTCATTCCAAGCAGCAGAATTCAACAAGCTGGCAGGAGCTGGCAAAGCCATTTCTGTTGTTTGAATTTGAGTGAAGTTTCCAAGTATTCCCATCAAGATTTGCACAAAATCATTAAAAACACTCTGTCTATCGTTTGGTTATCCTGTTCAGTAGAGCTGGCCGTGCATTGAACACAAATTAAAACAATTTGCTTTGGATTTTGCATAAGCACATATCTCTTCTATTCATTAAAGTAACAATCTAGTGCAGGTTTCTCTATAAGCCTGAGAAAAGGTGTAGTTGCCTTAAGGAATCAGTTCTTTAAGTTAATATAACTTTTATTATAGACCCAACATACCCGTCCCCCCAAGATTCATATAGAAGCTTGAAAAAAAGAAAAGTCTGCTTTAATCTATGCTATGCTATGCTATGCTATGCTATGCTATGCTATGCTATGCTATGCTGTGCTGTGCTGTGCTGTGCTGTGCTGTGCTGTGCTATTTTTCCATTTATTTATTTAAAAGATTTGTATGGCTGTCTGTCTTGGAGTCCAACTCTGGATGGCTCCTACATTACTTGCATTTGCCCTAGATCTGAAGTGCTTCTTCTGAATCATCTACAGAGTGGTTGAAGCCCAATTGAAATGGAGAGGCCTAGTTTGATTCTTTTTCATAGTCCCCATTAAATATTTCTGGAAGTGAAAGCTTTCAGAGGATCATAGGATACCAATTGTTTTAGATCCAGATGGCTACAGAGCAACGCTGTCTTCAAGGATGATTACTTCAGGGTTTGGAAAAGCTATGCAGTCAGTACAGCCACTGATGAGGGTTAATTGTGTAATTGTGTTTCTGCTGAAGTAAGCTTTCAAAGCAAGCAAGGAAAAAACAACTAAAGCTGATCCAGGAACCTAGAGCAATGAGATAAAGCAGCAATTGTCACATAAGTCATGGTGTACAGTGGTTAGACTGCAGTACTGCAGGCTACTTCTGCTGACTGCCGATTGACTTCAGTTTGGCAGTTCAGATCTCACCAGGTTGACTCAGCCTTCCATCTTTCTGAGGTGGGTAAAATGAGGACCCAAATTGTTGGGGGTAATATGCTGATTCTGTAAACCACTTAGAGAGGGTTATAAAGCACTGTAAAGTGTCTAAGTGCTATTGCTATAAGAAAAAATAAGGATTGAAAAAGATATTGGGAGGCAGCACTGAAGAATAATCTAGAACTTGGAAGATTATTTGGGGACGAAAGGAGAATTTAGGAAAGACCTTGTCACTATAGCACAAGGACAATTTGATACATGAAGTCCTTTTAGATTTCTTTCTGTAGAGATGGCTTAAATAGTTGTCTGAGGCTCAAGATACTTTGCTGGGAAGCTTCCCCCTGAAGTTTAATGACTTGCCACATGTACCACAGCTTGCCACATGTTCCAAAATCAATAAGCTGTTTTTAAAAGCTTACCATGCAAGCTGCACTCATAATGCATAGGTTTCTTTTTCTGAAAACTGGGATGGATGAGATAGAAATGATGTTCCAGTTGGCTGCCAACAATAGAAATTAGATCTTTTTTCTCAATGAACCAGATGACAGAGCTGAATCTGATTTTAAATTACAAGAGTCCAAGGCAGTTGGTGTCTGAGGTCATGAAATCTAGGACCCTTTACTGACAAGGGTCAAAACAGATCAAGAAGTCTCCCAGTGATGTCCTCTTGAAATGAATGGGAGATATGCAGGAGTTCTCCCCAGTTATTCTGCTGTTATTCTGCCATTTTTCAGAAGAATACACAGAAGGACTTCTTGGTGGATTTTGCTCTGTGGTGCATTGAACCCTATGGTACAGAACTGTTTCCCAATTCTGCTACCTTTATTTTTATTTTTATATATTTTATTTATAACACAACACAATATATCAAACACAAAACACATAGTATATGTTCCCTTTTTACAACTGTTTCTTAACTACCCTGTTTTCCCCAAAATAAGACATCACCTGATAATAAGCCCAATCGGGCTTTTGAGTGCATGCACTAAAATAAGCCTTTCCCCGAAAATAAACCCTCTGTAAAATTATTTAAACAGAGAGCTGGAAATCGGATAAGACAGCAAGAGGAGCCCCTTGTTGTTCCACATGCCCCAAAATAATAAGACCTCCCCGAAAATAAGGCCAAGCACTTATTTTGGGGTTCAAAAAAATATAAGACAGGGTCTTATTTTCGGGAAAACACAGTACCTTTATTGCACCAACCTGTACTACTTCCTTACCCTTGCCTCAAAACAGGACCACTTCTGGACTTAGATGAAATATTAGCAAGTGACAACTTGCTTCAAACATCAGAAGAGACTGACTCACGTCAGACATATTGATTGGGTCTGCAGAGTTATCTTTTGTTGACAAAACATGTTATTTAAACTAAAATACATCTGACAGAAGACAGCTAAACAAACACTGGTGAAATTGGTTTTAAAATTTCTCTGGGTTCAAGGGTTAAGATAGGGATTTCACAAAAGAACAAACAGAGCAAGGGATGCCACAGAACTTTTCTATTCATCTAGCTATGGCAAATTTCATTATGCCAGGGCCATTTTAAAGTTTATTGTGAAATGTCTGCAACCAGGAGACCGAGAAAAGCATTGAGAATTTTAGTCAAACTCTTTTGAGTTCTCTTGCTGTTTTACAGAGTGAATAACTTCACAGAAACCTAGAAAGGGGCCTCAAATTAAGTCATGCCATTGGACTATTTAGTTTCCAATTGTTCATTCAAGGGCAGTGCAACTGTTTTCAAATCTTAGCCTTGAAGTGGCATAAGGGGACATGATCCAAAATATTGGATCTGATAAAAATTAAATTGGATATAATTTAAATATAATCACACTTAATTTAACATGATTATTCCCTTTTTTAAAAAAAATTATTTAATTTAACTTAATTATTATTATTATCTTGTCTTTGTTATAGGAAGTATTTCAAGTCAGGGGCAAATGGATCCCTTAAGGCAGAGGTCTTCAAACTTGGCAGCTTTAAGACTTGTGGACTTTAACTCCCAGAATTCTCCAGCCAGCATAGTCCACAAGTCCACAAGTCTTGAAGTCCACAAGTCTTAAAGCTGCCAAGTTTGAAGACCTCTGCCTTAAGGACTGTACCCCAGGTTTTAGGGACCATATATAACACTATAATGTAACCTGACCTAAACTGATTTCAAATAGCAGCTCTTCAGGATTTCAGACAGGGATCCCTTCTTCATCTACCCTGTTTCCCCCAAAATAAGACATCCCCTGATAATAAGCCCAATCAGGCTTTTGGGCGCATGGCGATAAGGCCAAGTGCTTATTCCAGGGTTCAAAGAAATATAAGACAGGGTCTTATTTTCAGGGAAACACAGTACCTATAGAATCTGCATTGAATAAAAAATAGTAGTGTTTAAATTCCTCTTCTTCACATTCCATTCCAAGCATTCACCAATTCAGTACATTGGTGGGACTGTCGTGGTAATGTAGCAAGTAACTGGAGCCTCACATAGGGCAAAATAAGGGTTTAAATAGTACCCCTCATGGAGAAGAAGTTTTGGGTGACAGTTATTGGTAAGTGAATAAATTTGAGGCAGCTTTCATTATTGGTATTCTAGGTTGACTCAAAGTGTAAGGAAGGAGGTAAATATGAATAACTTTTTTCAGTACACATGGGATGTTTTTTCATTATGTTAAAAGCCTAAGAGGCAAATTCAAATCCTAAAGAGGGTTAAATGGCATTATAAACATTCATTTTCTTATTAAGTGTTAAGTCCCTGCCAAATTGTTATTCAGTGAGAGAAAGGGGGTGGGTGGGGGAGAGAGACAGAGAATATACTGTTTAATACATGAAGCTGGCTAGATGTTCCCCAGAGTTAATTTCCAAGAAAAGAGATAGCAGTGTTTAGAATCAAGGCCATCCGCAAACTGTCTGACCTTGAAATTCTTGTCTATAAGGAACTGACTAAATAATTCTTCACTATTTGTTTCAGGATTTATACCAGAACCTACAGTATTAATATTGTCAAGGTATCTAATAATAGCATACAACAAAACAATAATCAAAGAAATCAAAAATACGTTGTTGAAAGTACCCTGGTTTCAACAAGATGCTGATTCCGATTCCAGTGCTAAACAATAGAACAACCAAATCAGAACAATTTAAAGATATGACAAAGGAATAAATAGCATTTGTCAGGCATTGAAATGCCTATGTTACATCTCCCTGGGAAAGGCATTCCTTAAATGGAATTTATGAATAAACTTTAAACTTTTTTTAATGCAACAATTGTCTGCTCCTCACCTAACAGAGAATAATAATAATAATAATAATAATAATAATAATAATAATAATAATAATAATAATAATAATAGACCTAGGCAAGCACTTAAAAACAATTGGTGCTAACAAGATCACCATTGGTCAGCTGCAGAAGGCCACCTTATTGGGATCTGCTCGCATAATCCACCGATACATCACACAGTCCTAAATGCTTGGGAAGTGTTCGACTAGTGATTTGGGATATGAAATCCAGCATGGTCATCTAGTTTGCTGTGTATACTGTCATAATAATAAAAAATTATTATTATTATTATTATTATTATTATTATTATTATTATTATTATTATTTAATCTTTAGTGAGGTTCACAGCCTTTGAGGCTGGTTAATAGCTCAGCAGCTTGAGTCCTAACCAAGGACCCAGTAACTGTTAAGGTATCGTCGGAGGATGTAAGCTGTTCCGAGTAAGGTGGTTTTTTGTAAAGTCAAAATGTTCAAGTCCGGTAAAATTATTATTATTATTATTATTATTATTATTATTATTATTATTATTATTTTATTTATTGATATTGCTGTACCAGGAGATACCAAAGTCAAAGAAAAAGAACTGGAAAAAATCATGAAATATTGCGACCTGGCCATTGAAACCTCACAGTTATGGATGAAACATTTAAGAGTGATACCCATTGTCATCGGGGCACTTGGTACCATGTCCAAGAATTTTACAAAAGACATCAAGAAATTGCAGCTTCCTGCAATAACACCAGTGGGACAGCAAAAAAACGGCGCTACTCAGAACATCGTATATTTTAAGAAACTACTTTGTTGATACCTAGGATGCTGGCAGCGACCTGTATCAACCATTAGCATCAGTCAATGGTATTTGTGAAACATTTTTAAATGTTCAGTTGACTTAGTTTCATGTTTAATGAATAAAAGATATAATAATAATAATAATAATAATAATAATAATAATAATAATAATAATAAACCCCATTAAGAACATAAGAAGGACCTAGATGGATTCAGGCCAGGAAACAACAAATGCTTTTTCTAAATTTATTTATTTAGCATATGGTATAAAATGTTAAGGAAATCTACATACATAATAGACACAATGCAGTCCTGACAGCATGGATTGCTAGTTCATTATGTTTGGCACTTGCATGCCCATCCTTGGTGCAGAACAGGGGGCAAACTAACTTTATACCAGCTAATTAGCTGCACTCAGTTTGCTGGCTCTTCTGGGCTCCTTCTCCAGTCTCACCTCATCTCATGTCTTGATGCCTTGCATCTGAGCAGGACCAGCACTGGCTTCTGCTGTCTGCATACATGCACACAGCTGGATTGTTCCCACCAAAGTGGTACCCATTTATCTACTCGCAATAGTGCATATTTTTGAGCTGCTGGAAAGTGAGCGATGGGAGTTAACTCCATTTTATTGAGCTGGTCTCGGAGTGCAGATCATTTCTGGCTGGTAATTCCAGTGTCATTAAGATATTGCAATTCATGTCCCAAAGCTAAAAAATTCTGGAACAATATAAAAATGCAACTGGAACAAATAATAACTCAAAAGGTGTCCTTAAAGCCAGAAACTTATTTATTAGGAATACCTACAAGCAAATATGAAAAAGAAATAATATATTTAATAACACACATTTTGACTGCAGCAAGAATTATATACACACAAAATTGGAAACAAGAAGAGGTCCCGACTCAAGCGAAATTAATATCCAAAATTATGGAATGCGCTGAGATGGATAAACTTACCAAGGAGATCCAAGGAAAGGAAGAATCTGAATATTATCTGGTCTGGCAAAAATGGTATAAATGGTTAGAGGGAAGTGGAAAAAAAAAAGAGAAGAAGAAAGAAAGAAAAATTAAATAAAAGAAAAGACATCAATAGAGTAAAATAAATTTTTACATCAAATGAAATTTAAGAGATACGAGATATCAATAAAATAATATCATTATATAGGGTGAGAGAAATATTGTATATTGAAGAATATAGGATATTGATATTGTAACAATTTAGATATTATAGGTAGATGTTATAAAGATGATGTTTGTTTAAATTGTTTTATTTGCATTTATAAATGTATTATGTGGTTTCTAAAATTAATAAAAATTTTAAAAATTAAAAAAAAAGATACTGCACCACCACATCCCCCCCTCACTTTTTTTTTGCCATAGAAGCCAAAGAGAGAGAGAGAGAGAGAGAGAGAGAGAGAGAGAGAGAGAGAGGGGGGGGGGGAGGGAGGGAGAGAGGCAGGCAGACAACTAGGAAAAGCTTTCGGAGCAGCTCTACTGATATTTCCAGAGGATGCAGCTGCTTTAATGCCTTGAGAAGTGGGTTTCATTCATGACAATATTTTCCCCCAAAAGCTATTTCATATGCTTTGCATATTCTTCATAAAATAGCAGTCTTTAGCTTAACTTCTGCTTCTTGGGATGCAGAGTTTCTTCTTTGTTACCCAAAGGACTGGCCGGTTTTTCTTTTATTCGCTGCTTAGGTTCATATTTCACAACAGCCATCATGGATCTCCATTAACTGTCCACCCTCTAAAGGAGATACTTCTGACAGGCCCAAGGGGAACTGCAATTCCATTTTTCTTCCCCACCCGCGTACACACACTATGGAAGATGACTGGATTAGTGAGAGAAGCTTCATATTTTTTCAGCCTCTTCCACAAAGTTGTCTACAGTGATTTAATCCAATCCATATTATTCTATAATTGAATAGTAGCCTATTTTTATTATAATTTATTATTATTCACTCACCAGTGAATAAGGTGGGTGATTTAAAGGCATTTTATTGCCTTAAAATATTGTTACTCAAATTCATCAACTGATAACTGATTCCACAAATCAAGACAAATATACAGGTCCCGGGATAATGAAGAAGGCACAGAAGAGGCTGAAAACGCTCAGGAACAGGGGTGAAATGCTCCCGGTTTGGACCGATCCGGTAGCAATGGAGGCGGGTGGTTCGGAGAACTGGTAGCAAAAATCCCTGCGCCCCACCCCCATCATGCCCAGCTGAGCTGCACGATCATCAGAGGCTTTTTTTTTTTTTACTTTTAAAAGTATTTTTTCTACAACCTCTTCTGACGAAAAAAATGCTTTTAGAAGTTAAAAAAAAAGCCTCTGATGATCGTGTGGCTCAGCTGGGATCGTCAGAGGCTTTTTAAAGCAATTTTTTCTGCAACCTCTTGGCCTAAGAGGTGGTAAAAAAATTGCTTTGAAAAGTCTCTGATGATCCCAGCTGAGTTGCCTGATCGTCAGAGAGGCTTTTCAAAGCATTTTTTAAAAAAGCCTCTCTGATGATCCCAGCTGAGTTGCCTGATCGGCAGAGAGGCATTTTTTAAAAAGCCTCTGACGATCCCAGCTGAGTTGCCTGATCGGCAGAGGCTTTTCAAAGCATTAGAAAAAATGCTTTGAAAAGTTAAAAAAAAAAAAGTTGGCCACACCCACCCAGTCAATTTACTCCCCCCACCCCCACCAAGCCATGCCCACAGAACCGGTAGTAACAAATTTTACATTTCACCCCTGCTCAGGAAGATAAATCTATCTCAGTATCTACTTCTGTCCTACTATCGCAGCACCATTGAGAGTGTCCTGACATACGGCATTCTTGCATGGTATGGGAACAGTTCTGTAGCAGACAGAAAAGCTCTACAGAGAATCATTAAAACTGCCCAGAATATCATCGGACTCCAGCTACCAGCCCTGGATAACATCTTCGAATCTCACTGTTTGAGGAAGTTGCATAAAATTCTCAGAGACTCTTCCCATCCTGCTTACAATCTTTTTGGACTGTTGCCTTCTGGCAGAAGATACAGAACAATTAAAACAAACAATTAAAAGTCGGACTGCACGCTTTCTGAATAGTTTTGATCCCAGAGCTATAATTGCACTCAACAATGAATTAAAGGGCCACCATCAGTGAGCTGTTGGACAGCATTACTTGGTCTGTTGTGTGGATGTTTGGGTGGTTTAGGGGTGGGGAATTGTGGTGGGTGGGGGGATTTTCGGGGATTGTTATGTGTGTTGGACTTGGTCTTTGGCTGTTAAGTGAATTTCATTGTATGGGTATACTGTGTATATACGTACAATGACAATAAAATTTATTATTATTTATTTTCATTATTATTATTATAATGTTGCAGGATGCAATTTGCATCAGTCACTGAGACCAGAGTTTTAGTCTTCTGAGCTTTCAGACTCGTCCTAGAGTCTATCCTCAGAGAACTTCTCTCTCACCAAAACGTCTGCTTTGGGCTATTCTATGGGACCTGATTCCCTCATTCCATGGAGAAAGATTATTGGATTCCTGTTCTTGGCAATGCATACTTGGTTACCTAAAACATTTTTTTTTAATCTCTCCCCTATCCTTAGTTAGCAGTTCTGCCTTTCCTTTCTTTTTCCCTAGACAAGGAAAACGCAGATGCATCCCCTAATAATTCAGGTAGACATCCTGGTTGAATTTAACCTCTGAGTTTCAAGAACAAAGAACACAATGACAACAACCTTGAAAGAAAAGCAACTCAGAATGATATATAAAATAAGAGGAAACAAAACTGACCCAGTAAAGTAGAATCAGAAAGCAGCCCTTTAATGAATTTATTTCAAAGAATTTTAAGTCGCTAATCATAGACATTCAAACTAATTTACAAACTAAAGTAGACATATAGCATCCAATAAAACACAACCTTTCTCTACATACCATAGATTTATATAGTTGAAAGTTGAACCTTCTCAACAAACATGTATCAAAATTCTAAAGCCGTCTAAAAAAGGATGATTGCAGGAAAACAGGAGTTTTAATGGAGAAAGTGTTCTTGAACAGTCTTTGAGAGCTATGAGACTGTCACCGATAGTGACCTTTATTTATTTATTTAATTAGTTTGTCGAACATGTACAAGATAGCAGGTATGAATATGAACATGGACATGAACTAGGGAAATGAATACAAATAAATGGGGACAGTAGGACAGGGATGGTAGGCACACTGGTGCACTTATGCACGCCCCCTTTACGGACTTCTTAGGAATGGAGTGAGGTCTATGGTAGACAGTTTAAGCTGTGAGGGTTTGAGAATGTAACAATGGAGTCAGGTAGAGCATTCTAGGCATTGATCACTCTATTGCTGAAGTTGTATTTTCTGCAATTGAGTTTGGAGCGGTTTACCTTGAGTTTGTATCGATTGTTTGCCCATGTATTATTGAGGTTGAAGCTGAAGAAGTCATTGACAGGTAAGATGTTGTAGCAGACAATTTTGTGTACTATGCTTAGGTCAGACTGCAGGCAGTGCAGTTCCAGATTGTCCAAGCCCAAAATTTCAAGCCTGGTGGCATAAGGGATTCTATTGTGAGTAGAGGAATGGAGTACTCTTCTCGTTTACCTTATGAAAGAGAGGTCACATCAAGCAAGCAAGAGGGTGGATATGATATAATTGAATCCCTACCACTTTGGAGTTGTATGCAATATTGTTGAGTGTACAAAAGGCTTCCGTGACCACCCTCTTCCCTCTTTCAAGCCCCTGTAGATATTGTTGGCCACAGGTAAGACCTTTTCCTTGACAAATGATAAACATTTTATATGAACCTGTCAAAAACAGGATTTCTTCAGAAGCTCATAAATTATTCTTGGGGTGGTGTGATACTTCAGTGTAATGGCCAAAAAACCATGTCCTTGTTGATAGATGTCAACTATGAGAGCATAAGAGGCAGTATTGCATCCCCACCTTTGGTTTGTCATACTTTTGAATTATTAGCCTTTTGGGGAGTCCAAATCAGCACCAAAGCTTCAGGAGTCAGCCCTGTCAAGGTACGTCAAGCTAAAAAACAGATTTCTCAAGAATGCCTGGACTCTGCTTTATTGAGACAGGGTTAAAGTAACAGAACATTAAAAGTCTGTGTCCTTCCTTCCTTCCTTCCTTCCTTCCTTCCTTCCTTCCTTCCTTCCTTCCTTCCTTCCTTCCTCCCTCCCTCCCTCCCTCCCTCCCTCCCTCCCTCCCTCCCTTCTTTCCTCAAAGAGAGTTAAGGTGAGTTAATTCCTTTAAATTTCTTTCTAATGTCTTCTTCTCTTCCCAGGTTTAGTTTATGTTTTGCTAATTGCTGTTGCCTTTCTTCTCCAAGGTCCTCTCTGTGGACCTCTACCTCAAGATACTATTGATCAGTAAGCAATCATATTTCTATATGATGCTATCTTAACAACCCCTCACCTGACTTTTTTGGGGGTTTATTTCTAATCTGAAAGCTCTTTGTCATCACTAAATGATTGCCATAAGAAAACATTAATACTACTTATTTTAGCTATTATTAGAATTAGAACAGAATGGAATAGAACTGGAAGAAACCTTGGAGATTTTCTAGTCCAGCCCCTTGATCAATCATGAGCATATATACCATTTCAGACAAGTCCAGTTGTCAGCCTGGTTACCCCCAGGGGTGGTGGTGGTGGTGGTAATGTGACTGGGTGAGCGGGGCCAACTTTTTTTTTTACTTTTGAAAGCATTTTTTCTACAACCTCAAGAGGTTGCAGGAAAAAATGCTTTTAAAAGCCTCTGACAATCCCAGCTGAGCCGGACGATCATCAGAGGCTTTTTTTAAAAAAACTTTTAAAAGCATTTTTTCGGCTAAAGAGGTTTTAGAAAAAATGCTTTTAAAAGTTAAAAAAAAGCCTCTGATGATCGTGCAGCTCAGCTGGGCATGGGGGCGGGGGGCAGGGATTTTTGCTACCGGTTCTCCAAACCACCCACTGCCATTGCTACCGGATCGGGCGATCCAGTCTGAACCGGGAGCATTTCACCCCTGGTTTTGCAGCTTCTAAAATTGTTGGCTGAGCAGGGACAAAAATAGCCAGGGAAATGATTGAAGCCTTGAAATGGGCCGCTTGTCAGTCAACAGGACTGCTAATTTACTACCAGTTTATCAAGTATTTAGGAGCCAAGGGCTTGGCAACACAAGGAAACCACAGAAATATACACATAGAATATAGTCCAAAGCACACATTCTGCTAGACAGAAGTTCCAGCATGACTCCGAAAACCTAAAAGATTAACCCTGTGGTCCCAGTGATTGACCCAGATTGTATCTATGCAGAATTGCTTAAGATGATCATTCATATAAATCTTTTCAATAAATAAAATAAATAAAAATAAAGTAAGTTATCAACTTATAATACTCTATGCAAGTAATTTTAATATGTATGTACACACACACACACACACACACACACACTGTTTCCCCAAAAATAAGACCCAACCATAAAATAAGTCCTAGCATGATTTTTCAGGATGCTCGTAATATAAGCCCTACCCCCAATATAAGCCCCAGTTAAGATTGTCAGCTAGATGGATGCATTTAGTACCATATTTTCCCCAAAATAAGACCTAACCAGAAAGTAAGCCCTAATGCGTCTTTTGGAGCAAAAATTAATATAAGACTTAGTCTTATTTTCCGGGAAACACGGTATATACCGTATTTTTCGGAGTATAAGGTGCACCTTTACCTCTCAAAAGGGGGTGAAAATTTAGGTGCCTCTTATACACCGAATGTAGCCCTGCCCACCCACTGGCTCCCACCCTTTGGCCTGTGCCTCCAGCAGTTACCTCCTTGCAAGCAAACAGTAAGAAAAAACAGCTCCTTTCAGCTTCAGCATAGGTTAATTAGCAGAAGTTGATTAGATCCGCCTTCCGACTCTCAGCTGATTTGCTCTCAGCTATTCTGCTGCAGGGCTCTGCTGCTTGCTGCTTGCTGGAACAGATTTTTTGTCCCTTAGCTATGCTGAAAAACGAAACTGAAAGTAAAGCAATCTCTTTGCTCCAACGTGGCAAAATGTGGCAGAGATTTCTTTTTCTTTTTCCTCACCAAAAAAGGTAGGTGCAAACAATGGGAAACTTAGGGCAAAAAAGGGGAGTTCAAGATTTTTTCAAAAAAAAGGCAAAAATAAAAATGGGAAAGGAGAAAAAGAAAAAAAATGAAAGAGAAAGATGATATACATATTTAAAATTGAAATATGAATAGTAGTAAGAAATAAATGGGAAATCATGATTGTAAAAATGAAATGAATAATAATTGGAATATTTTCCTATATGGGCAAAACTTTGGGTTATTGGTAGAGTTTAAGATGTGAAAATGAGTAACATAAGGGGAAAGCACTATTTAACTAGGAAATTGTAATAATTGAGATACTATTAATTGTATATTGTGTTGAAAGCAGAAATGGTTAAATTCTGGTTTGGAGGAATATATGTGGGAATTATTTGGTTTATTATTATTGGTAAATATAATTAATTGATTTGTAAGAAATTGGATTGCATGGAAATAATTGGAATATTCGTGTTCATATTGATTAATATACAAAAAAGATATATAACTAATTGATTTATATAAAAATGTTGAATTTGTATTAAACAATTGTAATATTACATAATTAACTAATGTGAGGATGAATATAAAAATAGATGACAATGGGAAGGGGTATAATATAGAATAGAAGGGAAAAATTGAATTTGATTAAGATTAGAGATGAGAATGAAGGGGAATATTGTTTTTTTTTAAAAAAAATAGATGAGGAATAAATATGGCAAAAAGGAAATATAGAAATTGTAAATTTAATTGAAATGACTTTTTAAATTTGTGAACTAGCCAAATACTCTGTTCAAAGAAAATACATTGTATGTTTGTATGTGTGTTTGTCTAAAAAAAAACACCTTTTTTAAAAAAAAACAACCAAAAAAGGAAGGTGCGTCTTATACTCCGAAAAATATGGTGTGTGTGTGTGTGTGTGTGTGTGTGTGTGTGTGTATATATATCAGGGGTGAAATGCTCCCAGTTCGGACTGGCTCGGGCGAGTAGGTAGTGATGGCGGCGGGCAATTCAGAGAACTGGTAGCAAAAATCCCTGCCCCCGCCCCCCATGCCCAGCTGAGCCGCGTAATCATCAGAGCCTTTTTTTTTAAAAAATGGCTCCGACGAGCCAAGCTCTGATGATCCCAGCTGAGTTGCCTGCTAAACTTTTTTCCTTTTAAATGGTTCTGATGATTGCTTACCTTAGCTGCTGGTCGCAACGCCTTGCTGTAATCCCTGCAATCCATTGCATCAGCAAGCAACTGAATTTCCCTGCCTGCAATCAAGCAGGCAGGGAGTTGTGGATTTCAACTCCCAGAATTCCTCAGCCAGCAAAGCAAAGCTGGCTGAGGCAGTCTGGGAGTTGAAGTTTACAAATCTTAAAGTTGCCAAGATTGGAGACCCCTGTTCTATTGGGTAAGTTTTTTCTCCTTTGGGAGCTTTAAAAAAATAGTTAATTGGGGGGTTTTTTTGTTCTTTTTTTAGACCTAGCCATTTACAGTTTAGGAAGTTTTAAATTTAGCTGCTTTTATATAAAAATAAAAATAAAATAAAATAATATTTGTGCAGCTTTCTGAGATTTTGTGTGTTTCTGTAGTGTTTCACTCTAACTACACAAACACACAAAATCTCACGAAGCTGTATGTGGAATTTTGTGTATGTAAAGTGTGAAAGTTGGTTTTGGGGGCTTTTTGTGGCTGTGTGAGGTTCCTGCTTGTTGCAGGGGCCATTTTGGGTCTAGCACAGCTGCTTTTATATTGTGGGTGAGCCAGTTGTGTTGTGTTGTGTTTTGTAGGTTAAAAAAAGGCAAAGAAGTGACATTGACTTGGCCACGCCCACCTGACCAACAAGCCACGCCCTCCCAGTCACCTTAGCACCAAGCCCTGCCCACTAATTAAGCCACGCCCACAGAAGCAGTAGCAAAAAAAAATTAGATTTCATCATATATATATATATATATATGTATATATCAGAAAGGAAAAAAGAAAGGAAAATTCTGGAAGGAGAAAGGAAGAAAATAGAAAAGGGGAACCATAAGGAAAAAAAGGGATGTCAGGAAGAAGGAAAAGGGGTTGCCAGGTCATTCTTCCCACCTACAGTTTGCTTCAGCCTCAGTTATCAATTGGCATGAAACGTTTAATAAATATCACCCATCCCAAGGGAATGTATATCTTCATATTTAAAAAAGTCCTCATTTTACTGACCTTGGAAGGATGGAAATCTGAGTCGACCTTGAATCCGTCAGGACCGAACTCCTGGCTGTGAGCAGGGTTCTATTTCCTTAGAAAGGAAAAAAGCCCAGAACCGAGTAGATGAGATTCTACTGAGCTGGAGCTACAAAAAAACCTTGGCTACGTAGGGAAAACCTGGCTAGAAGAAAAACACACATAAACCCTACGAAGAAGTAAGAAAATTGATACTGTGCCTTTACAGGGAGGATATGGGTGTGGTCTACTGATGACAGCTAACGAGCTAGAAATGGATCTATTTAGGTCTCCCACCTAGCAGTTAGAGCTTGCTAGGTGTTAGAAAGGAAAAAAGCCCAGAACCGAGTAGATGAGATTCTACTGAGCTGGAGCTACAAAAAAACCTTGGCTACGTAGGGAAAACCTGGCTAGAAGAATTATATATATATATATATATATATATATATATATATATATATATATATATATATATATATATATATATATATATATATATATATATCTTTTGTTCTCGGCTTCGTGCTTCCAGGAGCAATGTCAAAACGTTGCCAAGACACTTCCAATTTTACGTGGGAGAAGACCCGAATAACCAAAGACCTACATACAAACACCCGCGAAAACCTGAGAAAACAAATATATATATATATATATATATATATAAAATATAAAATATAAAATATAAAATATATACATACATATACAGAATATATATTCTCATCTTGGGTGTTCTATAGTTCGATAAGTGAATAGGTTATACTCTGGAGAAAGTTTCCACAATTATTTTAAACATTAAATCTGAGTAAATAAAAAAGATAAATATGAGAAAAAAAGCATAATCTTTACAAGATAAAGTTTTATTTTATTAATTTACTCTGTTATTTTGAGACGTGATTATATATGTTGAGGAGGCAGATGCTATAAGTATTTATAAGATATGAGAGTGATGTTGGGTCACTAGTTCCTCTCCTCATTAAGCACTATTAATTAAAACATTCATTTATAGGCTTCAAGAAATGTCAAAGTTACTGAAGAAATGGTATAGAATTTTTTAAAGAAAAAATAAAGAGATCTAGTTAAAATCTTCGAACTTGGAAACAAGCACAATCTTCCCCTATTCCTTTTTCATCTATCTCTTCCTGTTCATAGCATTTCTTTCAGGTGCATCATAACAGGCTTTGATCAAACGGATTCTTCCTAGTTGATTGTGTACATATACATACACATACACATACATACCAGGGGTGGGTTCTACTTACCTTTACTACCGGTTCGCAGCAGAACCACGCATGTGCGCTCGCTTCACTCACACGCATGCTGTTCTGCACATGCGCAAAAGCGTTTTGATGACATCGGGGTTGGTGGGTGGAGCCTCCCACCGGTTTTACTATCAGTTCTATAGAACCGATGCGAACCGAGGGCAACCCACCACTGATACATACATACATACATGCATACTATACATACATCCCCATTAGCATAGAAACTTGATTTGCTATATATTTATGGAGCAGATGAGAGAGAGGGAGAGAGAGAGGAAGAGAATAGAATAGAATAGAACAATGCTAACAAATGCACTAAAGCAGGTCCATTGATCTAAGAAATCCAAGAGGCAAATTTTGGAAACCGTATAATGCAGGAATTGTGACCCAAACAATATCTATATTGTTACATGGGTTCCCATGGATACAAAGATTAAGTTATACAGATAACTGGAATTATAGAATGTCTTCATAATCTATATCCAGCCATGAAGTGCTGGATAACCAGTGGCCCTAGGGTTATATATGGACCTTGGAGATATTTTCAATCAATCAATACAGAGCCCTTTATTACAGTGAGCTGTGCCTTCATCTGGAAAAGGCTAGATGAGGAGGTTATGGAAAAAAAGAATTCTGGAAGGAGAAAGGAAGAAAATAGAAAAGGGGAACCATAAGGAAAAAAAGGGATGTCAGGAAGAAGGAAAAGTTGCCAGGTCATTCTTCCTACCTACAGTTTGCTTCAGCCTCAGTTATCAATTGGCATGAAACGCTTAATAAATATCACCCATCCCAAGGGAATGTATATCTTCATATTTAAAAAAGTCCTCATTTTACTGACCTTGGAAGGATGGAAATCTGAGTCGACCTTGAATCCGTCAGGATCGAACTCCTGGCTGTGAGCAGGGTTAGCCTGGAATAATGCATTCTAACCACTGTGCCACCACGGTCCCAAGGATTTCAGTTTGCCAAAAGGTCACACTTTCTTTTATGTCTAGTCCCTCCTTGGCCTTCCACTGACTCAGAATTTGGAAGTGTAGGAAAAAGGATACTGAAGGCAGGCTATTAGTGGTCGTAGTTGGATATGCACACACACAAACACAAACACACACAGAGAGAGATATCCTTTCATGGTGCTTTGAAAAGCCAAATTCAATGTTCTGGATCTGCTTGATTTTCAAAGATGGATTGACTGATCGATTATGTGCTGTCAAATCATTGTTAATTCTTAATGACCACATGGATATATTTTCTGCCAGAACTGGAACCTTCCTTACAGAGTTTAGTCTTCACATAATGTGTCTGAATTGTAATAATTTGAACTCCAATATTATTGAAGCTAAATGTGCAAAATAGATTATATCTTGGATAGGATGAAATAAATAATATGGCACTGGATTTCTCAAGCCATTGCTTCACCAGTCATCAAACTTTCATGTACATTCAGGTGTGTGTTCAGGGTGATATAACACCATCTAGGGCAGTGTTTCTCAATCTTGGCAACTTTAAGATGAGTGGTATCCAACTACTAGAATTCTGGGAGTCGAAGTCCACACATCTTAAAATTGTCAAGGCTGAGAAACAGTGCTAGGCAGAATGCAAAACTAGCTTATGGTAGGTACAAAAGCAAACAGCTTAATGACCACAAAAAGGCAGCAAGAGGTATGGAAAAGTATCATTCTTTGCTGCCATCAAGTGGTGATCCAGATTTATGCAGTCTAGCTATCAAAGCCCTGCTTTTTCATTGATTGAGTGTGGTTTTAAATCCGTCTTGGTTCCTGGCAATATTTTTCAGAAGTAGTTCACCATTGCCTTCTTCCTAGGTCTGAGAGAAAGTGACTGACCCAATGTCACCCAGTTAGATTCATGCTGAAGGCAGAACTACAACTCACAGTTCCCTGGTTCCTAGCCTTGTGCCTTTAACCTCTACCCTGTTTTCCTGAAAATAAGACATCCCTTGATTACAAACCCAATCGGGCTTTTGAGCGCATGTGCTAAAATAAGCCCCCCTGAAAATAAGCCCTCCCCCAAAATAAGTCCTTTAAACGCATGTACAGTCGGTCCCCGCCATTTTCTCTGGTTAGGGAGACAGAGCTGGAAATCAGGTAAGACATCAAGAGAAGCCCCGTCTTGCTCCACATACCCCAAAATAAGACCGCCCCAAAAATAAGGCCAAGCACTTATTTCAGGGTTCAAAAAAGTATAAGTCTTATTTTCGGGAAAACATGGTATACTGAAAAGTTCATTGTCACATTTCCCATGTGAAGTACTATGGGATGGCAGGCTGGCAAAACCAGATTTGTCCGACAGTCTATTTATCTTAATCTGGCAGTCTGATTATTTTAAACAACTTACACTTCTTACTATCGCTTTATCTATCTCTTTCTCCCTGTTTCATTTCCTAAGAAAACTGATGATGTACCCAGCCAGGATTCTTCATTCCTTCTAGCTGAGATAGAATTGAAGTCAGCTCTCGTAGATTGTGCTCTGAGATGCAAACCGCCTCTCCTCCACTTCTTCAGCTGTTAAATACGAAAGCCACACAAAGCACCAAATATATGATTAATGACTAGGAATCTTCAAGCTGGCAACATAAATTAGAGTGTTGGGCAGAACAAAACTTTGTCACAAATTGATTATCCGAGCCCTGCTTAGAGGCTGGTGGATGGAGCGAAAGCAAAGCCGTCCGGGTGTTAAGCAGACCGGCCGTGCGTGCATGTAGGGCCAGAAATGTTCATTATGTGACTTCTCAAGTGATTATCCACCAACAAAACCTGGGACTATTCCATTACTGTCAAACAGCCATAGCAGGCAAAAAAAATGCATTATGTATAAGCAGAATGTCAAGGTTTTCACTTGCACAAATCATCTGGAGGTATTTGCTTGGCAGCTCCTAGACTGTGATAGATCTGCTTTGTAGTGTTCAGGATTGTACCAGTTGAGCTGTGGGTTGCTGAAAGAGGAGCAGGCTATCACTACAACTTGGATTATGTTGGCTTCTGGAACCCTTCTCATTCCTTGCTTCTAAAACTGCAGCATGAAAGTGTCATCTTATGTATTTTGGGATGAGGTGTTTCAATGGTTTTTAATCATCAAGCAATTGTACTATACCCCTGTAAAGAAAGCTGGCCAATAGAAACGCTGAGATGTTTGCACAGGCATGTTTGTCACCTGATAATAGCGGTCTAATTAATTAAACTTGTCAAAGTACGAACAAGCGATCATAGATCAGCTCAAGGTATTTATTTAATAATTAATCAGATTTATATAGCCAACCATCTCACTGAAGGTGACTCTGGGCTGTGCACAACAAATGGATAAAAACACATATACAACCCTTCCCCCCCTCCCCCCCGATATGAGAAATATATAAAATTACATTGAAAGTAAATATTATTAATGGGGTGACAAACCTTTGGTCGATAAAAATAGCCAGCTCAACAATGGTGTCATCTATACAGTTTCCCAACTCCCTGGGACATCCAGGCCTGATAACAAAATTAGGTCTTCAGGGCCTTATGTCAATATTAAAGGGGGTAGAGCTAACCTAATTTTAGGGGGGGAAATGTTCCATAAGACAGGTGCCATGACAGAGAAAGCACATATCCTGGGACCTACCAAATTTAGGCCCCATGTAGCACCAAAAATAGCAAATCCAGAGCCACTTAGGCTGATCAGGCTTCAGTTGAAGCCTATTGTTCCCCATCCAGACCAGAGGTGGGTTTCAGCAGGTTCTGACCAGTTTTGGAGAACCGGTAGTGGAAATTTTGAGTAGTTCGGAGAACCGATAGTAAAAATTCTGACTGGCCCCACGCACATCTATTTCTGTCTCCCAAGTCCCAGATGATCGGGAGGAAATGGGGATTTTGCAGTAACCTTCCCCTGGAGTGGGGTGGGAATGGAGTATCCCACCCCACTCCAGTATCCTTACCCTGCCACACCCACCAAGCCACGGCCACCAAGCCACAGCACGCCCACCAAGCCACACCCACAGAACTGGTAGTAAAAATTTTTGAAACTCACCACTGATCCAGACCCACTCAGCCTCCAGAAACCAGGATAAGATGGTTTCACAGCATTGCATCAATTTTCTGTCCCTCCAATCTTAGCTATTGATGATGGTAATCATGTGCCATCCAGCCAGAGCTGACTCTTAGTGACCATATAGATTTTCTTCAGGATGATTGATCCCTAACTTTATCCTTGAGATCTTCCAAAAGTGAACTTAACATTGCTGTAATAAAAGCAGTAAAATTAGCAATAATAAAAATTAATTGCAGATTAATTGCAGACTCAGATATTAAATATTCTTCTATATATATTTTGCTAGGTCATATTTTGCATAAGCAGGGTTTATTAAATAAATCACAATTGTCTGTGTTTGCATAAGATAGCAAACCATAAACTGTCAGGAAGTGTGAAGCCAGCGTACCTCTGAAATATTTTATCTCTCAGAAAGAGAATGCCATAGGAAGAAGAATTAAGCAGACACATAAGCAAAAATGGTTATCAAATGGTAAATCAAATAAAATAAAAATAAAAAAATGGATGTCTGCAAGGGATTCAAGAAAGCAAAATGATAAGCCATGTGTGATGTCATAATCACTCAAATGATGCAATTTATATACTTGTGCCACATATCCCAACGTAAGTATGCAGTGACATTTATTATCTAATTATGTTATGGCATATACGTTGTGGGCATCATTGCAGTTTTCTGGGACTACATAAATTAAAGATACCTTGAGTTACTTTGTATGTGTGTGTCAGTGTTGGGTTGCCCCTGGTTCGCACCGGTTCTATAGAACCGGTAATAAAACTGGCGGGAGGCTCCGCCCACCAACCCCGACGTCATCAATATGCTTCAGCGCGCAGCCCCACTGAGAACCGGTAGTAAAGGTAAGTAGAACCCACCTCTGGTGTGTGTGTTTGGAAAACACCAGCTGGGAGAAAAGCATTTTTGTTATTGTTGCTGCTGTTTGGTTCTTAAGTAGCTTCTGACACTTTATGATCTGATAAACTTCTAGGGTTGTCTATCAGGAACTACTTTGAATATTTATAAGGTCATACCTGCATCATCAGTGGTTACTTGCAGGATTTGTTATCCATCTCACAAGACCTGACAAAGTGGAGATGCTTCAGGTTCCTTCTATGAGACAATGTCATATAATGGATCTAGGACAGGGGTGTCATACTCACATCGTCACGGCATTGTCACATGACGTATTTTCCCCTTTGCTAAACTGGGCATGGGCAGGGAGCTTGACAGCTCTGATCTAGGAGATATCCTTCTCTGTTGTAGCACCTGCTTTGGGGATAACCTCCTCCTAAACTTTAGATGGCTCAACTCTGTTACCCTTTCATGAGGCTTTAAAAAATTGGTCAAGATATTAGATGAACCTGGCTGGAAACTGGGGAGGTTGATCATGTCATATTTTGTCTTGGTTTGTGGTGTTAATGAGAGTCAGTTTTCTGTATGGTTTTCTGTAGTGCTTAAATTGCTGGCCTAAAAACCAGGTATGTTTATTGCCAGATGAGTTTCTACTGTCTTCTGACCTTGCATTTATTCTTGTCAGGTAAGTTTCCCTTGTTTTTTGACCCTGAATTTATTCTTGAATATTGGTCACTTTAGGCTTCTTTTCTGAGGAAAAGTAAGGGATAAATAAATGGTGGTGACTGGATCACAGCAATGAATTCAAAACAGCCATCAACTCCTTTCACATCAGGGAAATGAAATAGCTACCGAAGACGCTCATGTAGTCTGTAGGGCTTTGAAAGTAATTTGGGAGAAAAGAAACCTATTCTCTGTAACAAGCCAGGCCATGGACATTACTTGATAGCAGAATCACAGTCCCAGAGGGACATGAATCCAGTTCTTGAAACCAAATTAAAGAGCCGTTTGCAATTCTGCAGTAGCATACATTGGAGGAAAAGAGATTTTTAGTTGACGTTAAACATTTCTTAGATTTTATTTTTCAGTAACCCTTATAGCTTTCCTGTGGAGGTCACAATATTGAGCTCTATGTTACTTAGACAGGAATGAAACCGACAAATGACTGTGACTTATCAAATTCTTCCAAATTAGGCAAAAAAATAATAATTCACAGGTCCTCATTTTAATCTCTGTGCCTTCCGCCATGCCCTTAAAACTTTCCTTTTCCAACAAGCTGGGCTGGCCTAACAAATCCTTTTAAATGATTTTAAATTTGTATGTCTTTTAAATTTTGGGCCAAATTGAGATATTTCCTTTTAATCTGTTCTTAATGTTTGTATTATGTGTTTTTATCTGGCTGTACACCGCCCTGAGTTCCCAGGAAGAAGGGCGGTATATAAATTTGAAGCAAAATAAAAATAAAATAAATAAATAAAAAATAATCATGTGGCCCAGAATTCAGACACTATTCTGAATTTGAAGAAAATGCTCCAGCAGAACCAGTGGAATGTCAAGCTCAGAAGAAACAAAGCCAAGAATCACCTGATATGGATCAAAAACAGGCACCTCCTGAACAGCTGGAACAGTTAAATGATGATGACATCAGGCCTCTCATCGCCCACACCTGGTATGTAGATCAATGAAAAGAGCAAAGACATTCTATCAGACTCCTTGCCAAGCAAGGGTAAATCTCTTGATTAAAGGCAGGTAGCTGCAGCATGATTTAAGAGGCAGCTCTGACCCATGATCTTTTATTGGAATCAACTGACTCATCTGTGGCTCTTGTGTGAATTCTGCTTCTGAAATTTTGGGCTGGTTGACAACCCTGTCTTGGATCTTGGAACTCTGGACTGGATTTTGACTATTCTTCTGTGTGTTCCTCTTGAAAGCAAAACCATCCAAGCAAGTTCCTTTCGGAGATTCTATTTTGCTTTGTATTTCTTGTCTGTGGTTATCTTTTGATCTTGAGTAAACTAATTTCCATAGCATCTATGCATGTGAGTATATAATTGAAAACAGAAGCAGGACAATATCCATGGTTTCAGTTCCACGGCAAGCTTCATTTACTGATCTTTGATCAATCTTACTGAAACACAAATGCTTAGCTTCCCTCTTGTTCCCTGTGATAGCAGGATGGTCGGGTCATCTGTGTAGGTTATATGACATACAGGGAGGATTTTTACCTCCAATCTGCAAGGAAGGACAGATATTCAGTTCTTTTAGTTTACATATATAAATATATATACATATATATCTAAGTCAACATCTATAATAATTTATTAAACTCGAAAAACATATCAGGGAAATGCAAATCAAAAGAAGCAGGAGAGTGATTGAGAAGGCTAGGTCCCAGAATCCCTGGCAGGAGGCATTCCATAAAGCGGGGCTGTCAAACTCCCGGCCTATGGGCCAGATGCATCATGTGCTGGCCACACCCCGTTTAGCAAAAGGGAAAAAAGTCCCACTATGTCACATAATGCTGCCATGACGATGTGAGTTTGACACCCCTGCCATAAAGGATAGGGCCTGGAGGGACAGGCAGAGACCACTAGGGGAAGATGATCCAGTCAGTCTCCAGAATCTGAACCAAGAGGAGCTTTAAAGGTGATAACCAGCACCATGAATTGCATCCAGCTCAGCTGTTGGAAATATCTATTACATGATTGGTAGATATTCTGCTCCCAGTCATGTGGCTTACACAATAATTAAATTTCAGCCTACAGACATAATGTCAAGAACCTTGGAGTACTCATCTCTAATGATCTAAGTGCCAGAGCCCAATGTAACTACATTGTCAAAAAGGCATTAAGAGTTATTAACCTAATCTTGCATAGCTTCTTCTCTGGTAATATTGTATTACTACCATGTTTCCCCAAAAATAAGACCCTGTCTTATATTTTTTTGAACCCTGAAATAAGCGCTTGGCCTTATTGCCATGCACTCAAAAGCCCGATTGGGCTTATTATCAGGGGATGTCTTATTTTGGGGGAAACAGGGTAACTAGAGCATACAAAACATTTGCTAGACCCATTCTCGAATACAGCTCATCTGTCTGGAACCCGCACTACATATTGGACATTAATACAATTGAGAGAGTCCAGAAATATTTCACAAAGAAGAGTTTTCCACTCCTCTGTTCAAAACAAAATACCTTATGCCACTAGACTTGAAATTTTGGGCTTAGACAACTTAGAACTACACTGCCTTCGGTCTGACCTAAGTGTAGTACATAAAATTATCTGCTACAATGTCCTACCTGTGAATGACTACTTCAGCTTCAACCACAACAACACATGAGCATACAATAGATACAAACTTAAGGTAAACCACTCCAAACTCGATTGCAGAAAATATGACTTCAGCAACAGAGTAGTCAATGCCTGGAATGCACTACCTGATTCTGTGGTTTCTTCCCCAACCCCCCAAAACTTTAACCTTAGACTGTCTACTGTTGACCTCACCTCATTCCTAAGAGGTCTATAAGGAGCGTGCATAAGCGCACCAACCTGCCTACCGTCCCTGTCCTAATGTCCCCATTTATTCGTAACCATCTCATATATTCACAATCTTATACTTTTATCTGTAATCTTATATATGCTTGACAAAATTAATAAATAAAATAAAATAATAATAATAAGAGTTACATTTTGGGAGAAGCAGGTTCCTTTTCCAAAGCCTTTTCTCCTGAGAAACCAGTTGTCCACTGTCACTTTATATTCTGTTGTGTTCATTCATAATTTCTTTTTATAGATTTTCTTTAAACAGAAGCATTTAACAGGAAATTCATGTTTTTTTCCTCCCTTCATCCAGCCAGAGCTGAGAAACTACACACACTAGAAGCAATTTAGCATCTTGCTAAAGTTCATTTTTTTTTAGAAAAGAGGGCAAGAGGGATATTTCCTAGGTATCTACTTCTCCTGGTGTCCTCCATCCAGGGGTGGGAGTCACATAATTTACCTACCGGTTCATCCAGCACTAAAAATGTGAGCTCTGGCATGTGCACGCTTGCTTCCGTTGCATGCACCACCACCACACATGCACACGGCCTTCTACACATGTGCTTTGCTCACACACACGGCTTCCACACATGTGCATGGCTTGAAAATGTGGCTAAATAGGACACCATAGTGCCAGGGCAGGTGGGCAGGGGTGGGCGGAGGTGGGCGGGGGTGAGCCCCCCACAGTTTGTCCGAACTGATCTGAACCAGCTGAATATCACCTCTGCCTCCATCCCTCTTGAAGCTTTGTGGGATAAGGTGTCTTTGGTTCCTTCGGAGCAAAAGATCTATTGGGAATTTTTCTCTTGTGTATGAAACTTCACCTCTGTATTTGGAACTGGAGTCCTCCTGGATTTTGTTTGTTTGTTTGTTTGTTTCTACGACCTGCAGCTTTCCTGTCTCCTACAGCACCTTAGAAAATTTTGTATGGCTCAGTATGCAAACAGACAATTGATGGGAGAGTCTTCAAACTGAAGAGCCATCAAGATAATTACCTGATTTTTTTTCAGCATTCAATGACTTTTCTTCAGTTGGGATTGCTGTAATATAGGAGTCTTTCCTGCCTTGCTTTCTCTCTCCCTCTGTTTTTCTCTTTTGAGAACTACCAGGAAAAATGCCAAGGCTTCATAAAGCTCTGTTATCCAACTATTTGAATTCTGTGAAACTCACTTTTTGAAAGAGCAAAGTGAGTTAATAAAAGAAAATGTGCACCTTTCACCGCGCCCCGAAGACCCTCTTGTTCCAACAAGCCGGGCTGACCTAACATGAATATGAATTTTAATGGGTGTGTGTCAGCTTTTAATTTGTGGGCCAAATTTTTGCATATTTGATTTTAATGGTTTTTAAATTTTGTAAATTTTATGTGTTTTAATATGGCTGTACACCGCCCTGAGTCCTTCGGGAGAAGGGCGGTATAGAAGTCTAATAAAAGTAAAGTAAAGTAAATAAGTGGCTTGGATACAAACAGCTATTAGTAACTTTTTCAGAATGGGCTGTCTCTATCTACCTTTTAACATAATAGCAGAATAATAACAGAGTTGGAAAGGGACCTTGGAGGTCTTCTAAGCCAACCCCCTGTTCAAGCAGGAAACCCTATAACATTTCATACAAATGGTTGTCCAATCTCTTCTTAAAAATCTGAAGCAGTGGTGGGATTCTGCTGGTTCGGGCCAGTTCAGGTGAACCAGTTGTTAAATTGCTGGCTGGCCCCTCCCCTCCCCACCCTGCCCCTTCAAGGAGTCCCCCCACAGCCCGTTTTTGCTCCCAGGAGGCTGCAGAGAGGCCTACTAGGCCCAAATCAGGGAGCCGGGGGAAGGGAGGAAGCCCAGCCCCCCATGGCCCATTTTTGCTCCCAGGGGGTGCAGGAAGCCAAGTGCTGCCTGTCACACCCCCTGGCCATGCCCACCATGGCCACACCCACCCATCCAGTCATTAGGGCAGAGAACTGGTTGTTAAATTATTTGGATCCCACCACTGTGAAGCACCCATAGCTTCTGAAGGCAAGCCGTTACACTGGTTAATTGTTCTCACTGTTGGGAATTTTCTTAGTTCTAAGTTACTTTTCACCTTGATTAGTTTCCATCCAACTTTATTAGTTTTATTCCAACCGTTTCCTTTTCCAAGCATCCTGAATAGATCTGATTCAATGGATCCTTCTCATGCTGCATTTTGATGCTGTTGAGGGTCAGACTCCCTACTGGAAGAGACGTGATATGCATCTTCTGGATGAACATGAGGGAGAATCATCAACCTTATTTACATTGTGGTAAATGCATTCTAAATACTGGAATTCTTTCAACCCTAGGCAATAAAAAATGGTATGAATTAAAATTGTACATGCCTGTGGTAGATTTATGCATAATTTAAAGCCAACACAACTTCCGGAACTTGATTTGGTATTTCTCACTATATTCAAGGCCAACCTTCTCCAATCAATAAAGGAGAGTAGTTGAAATGTTGAAATGAAATCAAGGTTGAAATGAGGGGGCTCTTGGTGTTCTCTGAGCTTGGTTATTGAAACGTCTGCAAGAAAACAACCAAGTTCAGAGAGCACCCAGGACCTCTCTTTTCCAATCAGGCTCTCTTTTAAAGATTGCAGCTTTCAAAATTTCCCACCAGCATGGCCAAAGGGAAATTGTAATTCTAGCGTATCAGGCATCAGTTAGGCTTAGGCTAACCCTAAATTGAAAATGAAATAAATGACACTTTTCTATTGAAATTATATGCTGCTGGTAAAGTACATGTTTTGTATAGAGAAGTTCTTAAATTCAGTTTCCACAACCAACAATCATCTATATGAGGCATAGAACTACATCCAATTAGGATAAACAATACTGACTTAGAGAACATAAAAAAGGAGAAGAAAGGAAATAAAAAGGAAGCAAGAGACAGAAAAGAGGAGTGTGGCTTTTTCCACATTTGTCTTTGGTTGGGGGTTGGAATAGATCAGCAGTGTCAGACTCGATTTCATTGAGGGCCGAACCAGGGTTGTGCTTGACCTTTGGGGGGCCAGGGTGGGCGTGGCCAGGGCAGGCATGGCTAGATCGATGTCACCAGTGTCAGGGGCGCCTGTGCTGGCCCAAGCGCTCTGCCAGTGAAAATGGGCTCCTGAGCTCCATTTTTGGCTGCAACAGCTTCCTGCAACCTTCTGCCAGTGAAAACGAAGCTCGGGAGGGCTGCAGTCCTTTGATGTTTCCAGGGTGGCCCTGGCGGCCAGATTCAAGTACCCTGCGGGCCGGATCCAGCCCTTGGGCCTTGAGTTTGACACCCCTGGACTAGATGACCTACATCTCTGTTAATCTGCCTAGGGCTCTTCCTTGTTGCATGACTGGATTCAGACCCCACCAATGAATCAACCCCACAGTCCAATCCCCCCACCCCATTCATGTTTTAGAGAGCTAAAGTCACAGTAGACAATACTGGACTAGATAAATTGATTTGTTGGAATAACTTGTCTGTGAGGTTATATATTATGTTCAATAAGTTTGTTTTCAAAAAGAAGCAGAAACATCAATATGAGGGCCAGGGTTTGAGACTGTTCTGCAAAGAGGAATATCAATATGGATGATATCAAAAATTGCCAAGAGAGCCATTATTAAAGACTGAATGAGCTGTATGCCTTATGTCCCCTTATTGGCCATGACTTATCTTGCCTAAGTAGCAGGGCACAATTTCAGAGATAGACCCACTGCAAAATCCAACATATACAGTACGTATATATTTTGTTTGTGCACACAGGTTTTATTACTTATTTTTGAATTTATTTAACAATCATAAAGACCTTGGAATGAAACAGGATAAAAATGCAAGCAAGCAAGCAAGCAGGTCTTGCTCCTCCCTCTTCATTTTTTTTTTTTTTTGAAAGAGATCATAAAAACATGACCTTGCTTACAGAACCATCAAAAGGTAAAGTTTTGTAATGGGCAGAGAAAAAGCAGTGAACTGCAAACAGGGGGAAATGCTTGTCGCTACTTTATCTTCATCTGATAATTCACTAGCCTATTTCAGCATTTGCTTACTGAAAGACAGGACATATTTGCTACCTCTCAAAGGGATTTTTTAAAAAATTCTTGGATTTGCTGAATTATCTGCTGATGTAACTATACGTGTGGAAAAACCTTGAGAAGCACAGTGAAGAGATGCTGCCTAGGTAAGAAGGGATGTCTTAGCCCACAGCGACATAAGAGGCTCAGAAAGAAGGTAGATTAGATTGGATTAGAATTCTTTATTGGCCAAGTGTGATTGGACACACAAGGAATTTGTCTTTGGTGCATATGCTTTCAGTGTACATAAAAGAAAAGATACATTCATCAAGAATCATAAGGTACAAAACTTAATGATAATCATAGGGTACAAATAAGCAATCAAATCATACTGGAAAACAATCAATATAAATTGTAAGGATACAGCAACAAGTGACAGTCATACAGGCATAAGTGGAAGGAGATGGGTGATAGGAATGATGAGAAGATTAATAGTAATAGTAATGCAGACTTAGTGAATAGTTTGACAGTGTTGAGGGAATTATTTGTTTAGCAGAGTGATGGTGTTCAGGAAAAAAACTGTTCTTGTGTCTAGTTGTTCTGGTGTGCAGTGCTCTGTAGCAACTAAGGCAAAGGCAAAGGTAGCAGAAGGGACCCTAACTTCTCAGACTATAAAGGAAACAATGATAAATTTGTACTTTTAGGTTTGCAAGATTCTGTTAATGTAGTATTACAATAAAGGAAGAAGTAGCTCATCTGATCTGCTTCCTGTCTGGTCTACATGGAAAGACTGACCGCTAGCAAACTGTCCATTTGGGTAAAAGAAGACACAGTGCAGTGTCTCAATTAACAATAGAGGCTGATTGAAACAACATCATTCCAAGGAAGTCTTCTTGGAAAGGAAATACTTGTCCTTTGAAGAACATCCCTGATGAGCTTTATTGAAGAAGAGTATCAAGGAATGTGTATTGATCTCTTTTCTGAAAAGGGCTATTGGCTAATCCAAGTCTCTTTCTAAATAAGGGTGATGTTGGTGATTAGGAGGGTAACCTATGGGATTCATTAACTGAAGGATAGAATCAAGAACACTTGAAGTATTAATACCACTTTATAATGCCTTGGGAAGGCCACATTTGGAATACTGTATCCAGTTTTGGTTGTAAAAAAGTTGTTGAGATGCTAAAAAAAGTGCAGAGAAGAGAAACAAAGATGACTAGGAGACTGGAAGCCAAAACATATAAAGAACAGCTGTTGGAATTGGGTATGTCTAGTTTAATGAAGAGAAGGACAGGGGAGACATGATAACTGTGTTCCAATATCTCAGGAGTTGTCACAAAGAAGAGGGAGTCAAGCTATTCTCCAAAGCACTTGAAGGCAGGACAAGAAGAAATGGATGGAAATTAATTAAGAAGAGAAGCAACCTAGAACTAAGAAGAAATTTCTTAACAGTTAGAACAATTAAGTGGAACAACTTGCCTACAAAAGTTGTGAATGCTTCAACACTGGAAGTTTTTAAGAAGAGATTGGACAACCATTTGTCTGAAACAGTATAGGGTTTTCTGCCTAAGCAGGGGGTTGGACTAGAAGACCTCCAATGTCCCTTCCAACTCTATTATTTTATTGGATTGTATTCCTGCCTTGTCTTGTCATCCAGATCTGTACATCTTAACCTGACTGTACAAAGAAATTACCTTATCAAGGAGCAGTGCTGCTGAGTGTGACCTCACCAATAGCTTATTTATTTATTAATGAAATTTGTACAGCTGCCCATCTTGCCAAAGGTGACTCTGGGTGGTGCACAAGAATAGATAAAACAGCCAATATAAAAACAGATACAAATCTAAAAGGCCACAGTAATAAATACCATAAATATTATGATCTGATAAACCTGACTTGGCAGGTCCATGAAACTGGTACATGGGACTGTACTTATGCACTGTCAATAAGCAATGTGGAGAGTGATCAAGGGTATTCTTAGCTATGACTCCTTTGTCATTTATTTTTTTCCTGGTCGCTATGTATATGGCATCAATTTTGCATATTAGAGAAAAATCAAATCTCTTTTGTCATAATACTTCCTCATTCTTCTGTATACTTATTATTGTTGGGTTTTTTTTTTCTTTTTGTATTTTGTATTCTAATATAGGTCTTGGAAGCAAAATGAGTAACACAGGTACCCTCGGTATTTCTAAAAAGCATTGTCTTCCATTACTCTTGTACTAAATTAGTCTCTGGTGCAGTTTGCACCTGCTGAATATAAATTCTCACCAGCCAATGGATGAACTGGATTGGATCTCTTTTCATTATTGGAAACAAGCCTGTACAGTTAAAGGGAAAAGAACAAGAGGTAAGCAACTGTGAATTCTAATTGTGTAGGGTGTTTTGACAAACATGCAGAACTGGCTTGCCATTGTCTTTTGCCCAGCTATCCCCCCTCTCCCATTTCCCAGTCTAGCTTATACCTCTGATATGTTCAAGTGGTTCATGATCCAAGTCTTTCTCAAATTCACCCCTACTTAGTCTTTCACGATTACCCAAGGTAACAATCTTTTTTTAAGCATTGGAAAAAGGAGGGAAATTGTATTGCTAGATTGCACTACTATTAAACAGTTACAGAGTTGGAAGGGATCTTGGAGGCCATCTAGTCCAACCCTCTGCTCATGCAGGAGACCTATACTAGGGATTCGAATCACCAAACTGCCGACCTTTCTGATCGACAAGCTCAGTGTCTTAGCCACTGAGCCACCTAGCCAAGCTACATCAGGGGTATCAAACTCATGTTGTCATGGAGGCATCACATGACGTATAACGACTTTTTCCCCCTTCGCTAAATCGGGGGTAGCCAGTGCGCGACACATCCAGCCCACGGGCCGCAAGTTTGACACCATTGCACTGAATTTTTCATTGTATCCTGTTTCTAATGGTGCAGAGAGGGAGCCCACAAAAGGGACAAAATATAAATCTTTTGATTTATAATCAAACAGGTACTGCCACTGAAGATGGAGGTTCCATTCCATTGTCATCAAGCAATCTCACAGCTCGACTCTAATAGGCTATGGTTGAAGGTATATAGCTACACATTGGACAAGGCAAAGAAACAGGACATAAACCACAAGAGGTAGAGCAAAGCTGCACCACCTTCAGGATATGAATATGTCTAAGTACCTATATAAGCCTGGCTGTCTAAGCAAAACTCTTTCTTCCCAGGAGCAGATGATTATTTCATTTCAGGAATTTATTTATTTCACATAAATGCAAGTAGTCCTTGACTTACACTTAGCAACCAAATTTGCAATGGACCTCCCAAAAGCTACTTAAGATCTAATTTCAAAATTAAGATAGGCCTCCCCAAAGTTGGCCACATGGTCTAATTTTGGACAATTGGTAACCAGGTCACCTTTTCCAGTTGTTTTCAGCATCCCACATCATGTGATTACAATTTTTGATTTTTTTTTAACCATTTCTGATGTTAACTTCCAGTTTCCACCCGTAAATGTCTATTGGGGAAAATTGAGTCACTTAATGAGTGTCACATTTACTTAACACCTATGCTATTTGCTTAATGACCATTGCAAAAAGTGATGAAGTCAGGTCATGTGTTGACCAGTTTAAGAATTGTAATGACTTGCAATCATAATTCCAGACTCTGTTACGGTCTTAGGTTAAAGATTAATTTTATTGCTGTAATTCTGATACAACTCAATTAAACTGTATTAAAAATGACCATAATAAGCCAATATTGGCATATAGGCATTCTTTTCTCTTTGCCTTGGCCAACAAATTAATCTTTAAGTTTTCCCATCCACTCCTATAACTTTGCAAGAAGAAGCCAAAGAGGATGGGAATGGATCAGGTTTGGCAGGGATCTGTGGGCAATCTTATAGACATAGCTGAAAGAAGAGGTTTGTCTCTGGCATATTTACTGCATTTCCTTTCATAGCTGGGGATTCTCAAAGTCCAGATTGCTTTGAGAATGAATATTTTGGGGGAAAGATGTAAGGATATTTAGACTATAACTCAAGAAGACCCCCCCATGTGGTATATATCAAGAGTACACAACATTTTTCAGACCATGGACAACACCTATCCTGTGAATGGTCTACTAGGGGCACACTATACAAAGTATGTAGTGCTGGGGCAAAACTACATTTGATTTAATTTCATCTACATCTAATTATACATTTAGAGAGGCAGTTTGGTATAGTGGTAAAGACAACAGGCTAAAAACTGGGAGATTTTGTGTTCTAGTCCCATCTTGGGCCTGAAGCCAGCTGGGTGATCCTTGGGCCGGTCACTTTCTCTCAGCCCTAAAAGCAGACAATGGCAAACCACTTCTGAAATCTTGTCAGGAAAACTGCAGGGATTTGTCCAGGCAGTCCCTGAGAATCCTACAGGATGGAAATGAAGAAAAAAGGGAAATTAATTTAGTTAAACATAATTAATATAATTGCTTCACAAGAATTTAATGTGGCTTTTTTTTGTTGTTGTTGTTGTGATACAAGAAATAATATTCAAGAAGGGCTTTTAGGGGTTCATAATTGTGGAGGAATTATATGTTCCCATGGGACCTTAAGATAGGCACACCTGTTCTAGGGAATGTGGGGCTAGTAATTACAACTTTTCCTGCATGGAAATGAGGCTAATTTTAAATGATAACGCATTCAGTAGCCTAATAAATACATTAAGAAATAATATCTTACCCAGGCAATGGTAATAGCCACTTGTTCCTAACATTACTTAAACCCAATCATCCAAATATTACATTTTCATTTCTGATCTCTGGGTGCAGCTAACAGTCTCTGGCAAGTTTCCCTGCCCACAATTCCATCTCCTCCCAGCCAACAGTGTCACAACATTGTTGTTACTCAAAGAATTCCATTCTCACTGAGGATGTCCTTTACACAGACAATTAAGTGAAAGAGATAGTGTGGAGTCCCATAACATATGTCAACCAGAATGTCAAACTAAAAATTGTGATGATGTGTTTTTCATGGCCTGGAAATGTGTTGATGGGGATAAATGACACAACTGTTCCAGGGGAGAATAGTTACCCCCAAAATAAATGTTTGGGTGTCATAAGGCTTGCATGGCAACTTCCATATCTAAATCAGGATTTCTCAACCTGAGTCAAGATATGTGGACTGCAACTCCCAGAACTCCTCAGACAGCAATCCTGTCTGGGGAATTCTGGGAGTTGCAATTCATACATCTTTAAATGACCCAGATTGAGAAACCATTTAAACCAATCTTCTGTCTTCCACTGATTACAGATTAACAGAGTTGGAAGGGATCTTGTAGGTACTCTAGTTCAACCCCCACATCCAAGTAGGAGACCTTACACCATTTCTGACAAATGGCAGCCCAATCTCTTCTTGAAAGTCTCAAGTGATGAAGCTCCCACAACTTCCAAAGGCAAGTTGTTCCATTGGTTGATTGTTCTCACTGTCAGAAAGTTCCTCCTCATTTCTAGGTTGAATCTCTCTTTGGTCAGTTTCCATCCATTATTCCTTGTCTGGCCTTCAGGTGCTTTGGGAAACAGCTTGACCCCCTCCTCTTTGTGGCAGCCCCTCAAGTATTGGAAGACTGCTATCATGTCTCCCCTGGTCCTTCTCTTCACTAGACTAGTCATGTCCAGTTCCTGCAACTGTTCATTGTATGCTTTAGCCTCCAGTCCCCTAATCATCCTGGTTACTCTCCTCTGCACTTTTTCTAGAGTCTCAACATCTTTTTTATAGTGTGGTGACCAAAACTGGATGCAGTACTCTAGGTGTGGTCTTACTAGGGCTTTATAGAGTGGTATTAGTGCCTCACTTGATCTTGATTGTATCCCTCTGTTAATGCAATTTAGGATTGCGTAGGCTTTTTTAGCTGCCGCTGCACAGTGCTGGCTCATATTTAGCTGGTTGTCCACTAAGACTCCAAGAAAAAACTGATTCATTAGCAGAATGGAAGTAAAATTCTCTTTTCAGTCTCTAAACTCCTTGTCTACACATCACCTCACCATCTGGTGGAAGAAGATTGGGACTTGGCATAATAGAAAGCACCCACTGTTCTTCAACTGATCTTTTTTGGGGAGGAGGGGGGAAGGTTGATGCAATTCCCTTCCCCATATGCACCCAATACCCTTGTTGGGTATTGTCTTAAGTAGCTGAGCATCAGATGCATTCCCTGTCTAAAACTTCCTTTCACATGTTAAAATCCATGCAAATGTATCATAATTAAAAAGCTTTGCATTTGTCACAACTTATATTTAGCTTGTGGGTGGTTGTTTTTTTCCTCCTGCCAAACTGACTTCTTTGATCAGAGAAAAGACAATATCTTTGTTCAATCCCTTATGGACTTTGTGTAGTGCAGGGGAAAAAATGCACTAATGATTTATGATTTTGATGATTAGACAGGATAGATTATAGAAAGAAGAGAGTAATGATATAACTTTAGAGAAAAAGATAAATGTGTCATTGTACTTATAGCTTCTGTAAAAGAAGATTGCAAGCCTTTTTTCTTTCTTTTGGGTGTTCTTTTACCTTTTTTTTTCTTTTCTTGCAAGATTTCTTTCTTCTTCCTTTCCTTTTCTTACTTGATACTAATTTGCAATAGGTTTTATCTTCCTTTTAAACAATTTTTAATTATATGTATATGTATATATTGTAAAACAAAAATATCATAGTAAAAGCCACATTAAGAGGTACTGGCTGGCTGCTGATAGAGTGTATTAGTCTGGCAGTCAAGTCTCCAGCTCGGTGTTTGCCAGATTGTCTTCATGGTGGGTGGCTGAATAAGAAAATAAAAATGTCTTCCAATAACAGCCGGCTTAATGCTTTGAAATGCTTACAAGCAGGGATGATGGCCTTCATTGCTATTTGCCTTCTACATTTGCTGCCCAGGGATATATGCCGACTGTACGAGGAGCTTCCATTTAGCTATCACTGTTAATAGCTATTGAAAAATCTCCTGGACCATTACTTTTTCTGATTTTTTTTTAACCAACTTTTCCCATCTAATCACACACACGCATATTTTCTCGTGACATCCATGTTCATTTGAACATTGGGCTCTATCTAACAAAATGAAATTTAATGGTGAAAAAAGTAAGGTTCTTCATTTAGGCAAGAAAAACCAAATGCACAGGTACAGTATAGCAATAGCAATAGTACTTAGGCTTATATACCGCTTCAGAGTGCTTTATAGCCCACTCTAAGTGGTTTACAGAGTCAGCATATTGCCCCCCAACAATATGGGTCCTCATTTACTGACCTCGGAAGGATGGAAGGATGAGTCAACCTTGAGCCAGTGAGACCAGAACTGCCAAACTGCTGGCAGCTGGTGATCAGCAGAAGTAACCTCTCTAGGAGTCTCTGGAGGCTGGGAACAGCAAAAAAGTCACTTCCTGTCCAACTGGGAGTTGGGAAATGGGCTGTTTCAGGCCTCTGGAGGGCCCCTGAGGGGGTGGGGAAGGCTGTTTTCACCCTCCCCAGATGCATAGAGATGATCTGCAGCCAGGTGAGAAAGAAAAACGGGCCTTCACCCCCAGGCCTTCCGGAGGTAGGAAACAGCCTGTTTCCCTACTTCTGGTGAGCCCAGAAGGCCCGAAAATCACTGGCCGGCATGCACATGCATGCCAGAGCTGAGCTGCCATGCCCACTGATATGGCTACGCATGCCACCTGTGACATGGGTGCCATAGGTTCGCCATCATGGATATAGGTGATACCTCGCTCAATAATAGTAATTATGAGAGGGATCTTTGAGTCCTAGTGGACAATCACTTAAATATGAACCAGCAGTGTGCTACAGCTGCCAAAAAAGCCAACACAGTTCTAGGTTGCATTAACAGAGGGATAAAATCAAGATCAGGTGAAGTGTTATTACTTTATAATGCCTTGGTAAGGCCACACTTGGAATACTGCATTCAGTTTTGGTCACCATGATGTAAAAAAGATGTTGAGACTCTAGAAAGAGTGCAGAGAAGAGCAACAAAGATGTTTAGGGGACTGGAGGCTAAAACGTATGAAGAACAGTTGCAGGAACTGGACATGGCTAGTCTAGGAATTGGGTATGTCTAATTTAATGAAAAGAAGGATTAGCGGTGGCAAAATAGCAGTGTTCTGATATCTCAGGAGTTGCCACAAAGAAGAGGGAGTCAAGCTATTCTTCAGAGCACCTGAGGGAAGAACAAGAAGCAATGGGTGGAAACTAATCAAGGAGAGAAGCAACCTAGAAGTAAGAAGAAATTTCCTGACAGTTAGAACAATTAATCAGTGGAACAACTTGCCTCCAGAATCTGTAAATTCTCCAACACTGGAAGTTTTTAAGAAAAGATTGGATAATTATTTGTCTGAAGTGGCGTAGGATTTCATGCCTAAGCAGGGAGTTGGACTAGAAGACCTCCAAGGTCCTTTCCAACTCTGATATTCTATTCTATTCTATTCTATTCTATTCTATTCTATTCTATTCTATTCTATTCTATTCGATTCGATTCGATTCGATTCGATTCGATTCGATTCTACACTGTAATATTATGTGCTCTCTTTGGTCACTCTTGGATCTGCTGCTTGTATGTTTTGATGGGATGATCCTAAATTCTTCCATTGTAAAAGAAAGAGTAGGTTTTATTTCCCTTCTTTTATTTTTTATTCTTTTAAAAATACCCCATCTGCTGCTGTCCTCTCATTAGTACTTTTATTTTTGTGTTTCTTGGTTATTTTTCCATCTTTGCTGTGGCTTTATAGTTTAGTGTGATTTGGACTGCAGCCACAGACTAGACGTTAATGTGTGTTTCCTTGGGAGTAATCTCCAGTGATCTCAATGGATAAATATATGTAGCTATTGGCTGATGCATAAATTGTCCTGTTTGGTGCACTCTCTATATTTTTAGTTCTATACCTATCTTCTCAAAAATTAAGCCCCATTAAGTTCAAAGGCACCAACAGCCACGTGTTTAAAGACAGTAGCCTAAGTCTATAATGATCTGATGGTGCAGTGGTTAAAGTGCAGCGTTGTAGGCAAACTCTGCCCACAGCCTGGAGTTTGATCCTGATGGGGCTCAAGGTTGACTCAGCCTTCCATCCTTCGGAAATTAGTAAAATGAGGAGCCAGATTGTTGGGGGCAATATGCAAATAATACCAAGAGCCAATTTAGTATAGTGGTTCAGGCACCTGGCTAGAAACTGGGAGACTGTGAGTTCTTCTCCGGCAATAAATACTATGGCAGTCACATGACCTTGGGTCAGTCATTCTTTCTCAGTCTTAGGAAGGTGGCAATGGCAAACTACTTCTGAGGAACCTTGCCAAGAAAACTGCAGGGACTTGTCCAGGAGTCAAGACTGACTTCAAGGGACAAAAGTAAAAATAAAAAAAGCAACCTAAGCAATGAATAACCTTGGACAAAGAAACTGGGACTGCACATAACATAATTCTAACCATTGATTGCAAAAAAAATTAGATGCATAACATCTATACATCCTGTAAATAGTACCAATATATCAGGGGTGGGTTTCACTTACCTTTACCACTGGTTCGCCGCACGCATGCTGCCCGCACATCTATTTATTTATTTATTTATTTATTTATTTATTTATTTATTTATTTATTTATTTATTTATTTAATTAGTATACCGCCCTTCTCCAACAGGACTCAGGGTGGTGAACAGCCACAGTAAACATGTGCCCGGGCTTCCACACATGTGCTTTGCTCGCATGCATGCCTTCCACATATGTGCCTGGTCTCAAAAACATGCCTAAATAGCACAACTTGGAGCTGGGGCGGGGGGGACGGGCCCACCTGCAATTGCTGCTAACAGTTCACCCAAACCGATGCAAACTGACTGAATACCACCACTGCAATATATCCTTGCAACTGTTGCCATGTAGGGTCTTTCCCAGGGGTGAAATCCAGCAGGTTCTGACAGGTTCTGGAGAACCGGTAGTGGAAATTTTGAGCAGTTCAGAGAACCAGCAAATACCACCTCTGGCTGGCCCCCGAGTGGGGTGGGAATGGAGATTTTGTAATATCCTTCCCCTGCCACGCCCACCAAGCCATGCCCACCAAGCCACAGAACTGGTAGTAAAAAAATTTGGATTTCACCAGTGGTTTTTTCCCATGGTTCTCATTAGAACCAATTTCTTACTGTCCTCTGCATAATCTGATCCCAAGTTATCACTTTTATTTCAATGGATTTCAAAGTTCAGAAGAATTGTGTGTACAGAAACAAGGGACTTCGTTCTTTCATGGGTTAAATCGTGTTTTTTGTGTCTGAATGTTTTAAAATTGAAATCCCTCTCTTTCTCAAGATGTAAAGGATTCTACTGCAGGTAACTAGGGAAATGTACTTGTCTGTCATATATGAGAAGTGTATTAATACTAGAGATAGACTTTCTTAGTTATTGGAAAGCATTCGGGGAAAGAAATGAGGTACATAAGTTTCACATCATAATGCAGATCTACCTGTTTTGCACTTCCCAAACTAATATCAGAATCAAAACATGATTATCCTTTCATATTTGCATTCTCCTGAATACTGTGGAATAGTTTTCACATCAAGCAACAAGCATAAAATGCATGTATTGGGAAGGGTATGCAACCAGATTATTTTGAAATTCTTTTGGGCTTCAACTCCCATCAATTCCAACCAAGATGCAGGATTTTGGGTGGCAAAATCCAAAACATTTTAACAGGATTGTACTGAAAGTTTTAAAAACAAGAATAACAATTAACACAAACTAAAACAAAGTAATATTTTTGAAACACTTCATCTCCAAGTAGTCTCAATAAATCTTTTCTTCCATTGATGGGATCTGCTTTCTTGCTCTTTTCCCCAATCCATTCTGCTGTTGTAGACAGTACTCCATCTTGCAAGATCAGCAGAAGAGAGATGATTAAGGACTTAACTTTAAAGCATTTCTGAGATTGAGGATTGGAAATGGTGAGAATGTGAAAATATATTATAGTAAGATTACGTCAACTCTACACAGAGCCACAGTGGCACAGGGGTTAGAGTGCAGTACTGCAGGCTACTTCTGCTGACTGCTGGCTACTGCAATTTGACAGTTCAAATCTCACTAGGCTCAAGGCTTTCTCAGCCTTCCATCTTTCTGAGGTTGGTAAAATGAGGACTCAGATTGTTGGGAGCAATATGCTGACTCTGTAAACCGTTTAGAGAGGGCTGTAAAGCATTGTGAAGCAGTATATAAGTCTAAAGGGCTGTGGTGGCTCAGTGGCTAAGATGCTAAACTTGTTGATCAAAAGGTCGGCAGTTCAGCAGTTTGAATCCCTAGTGCCACATAACGGGGTGAGCTCCCATTACTTGTCCCAGCTTCTGCCAACCTAGCAGTTCGAAAACACGTAAAAAATTCAAGTAGAAAAATAGGGACCACCTTTGGTAGAAAGGTAACAGCATTCCATGTGCCTTTGGCATTTAGTCATACCAGCCACATGACCATGGAGACATCTTCAGACAGTGCTGGCTCTTTGGCTTTGAAATGGAAATGAGCATCACCCCCTAGAGCCGGGAACGATTAACACATATGTGCAAAGGGAACCTTTACCTTTACCTTTATATAAGTCTAAATGCTATTGCTATTGCTACACAGCCTATGGCAGATCAGGCATAGATGTGTGAGGCAACACAAACCTTCTTTGCTGCCATTGAGTTTTGTAATCCAGAAATAATAGCACTAGTACCTCTGACAAGTGAAATACATTTATACCAAAAGGTAATAGAGTAGCATACTAATGCAATTTTACTTCGCAATGGAGAGTCTATACTATGTATGATTCTGTGGGCCTCATTTCCTGAAGAATACTGACTAGTTATTGAGAAGAAAAAACAAAAGTCAAGAAAAATATGCAGGACTTGAGGAAACGTTAAAGTAATGTGGGATGTCTACAAGGACAAAAAGGAGAACAAGATGCCAATATCAGGTATATAAAAGGAAGCTGTTTAAGAACTGTTTTCTATGATCACTGAAACTAAGACTAAAAATAACAGATATAAGCTACTTTTACTTAAAATAGCTGCTTTGGAGACCTCTGTTTTCACAAAATGGCTGCCTTAGTTCATTGTGACCAACTAGAAACATTGATAAACGAATTGACAATTCTAGCCATTGAGATGTTTCTTACCTTCTTACCTGTTTCTTTATAGTGTACCATTTTTTTGGACACTGTTAGTGGTTCCAAATAAACCATTGGGCTTCAGCCATGTCATATGTATATTTTCTTAGATTGTAGCCTATGAAGAACACAGATATATTCTATTGAATGAAATTATAAAAAAACTGCCTTCCATTTTGTTGTTGTTGTTGTTAGTTAGAAGAATCTTTTTTTAAAAAAAATCAGTTTGAACAGGGAGATTGGCAGGGATATAATCCTGTGTGACAGGAAATTATTCAATATTGCAGTGGTATAATCCATTCTTAGTTTTTGTTTTGCATTTAAAATCATATCTTGTTTGGAATAAAACACATTCTCTTTAATGTGTTTGGAAAAGATACTAGCAGATTCCTTCAGATGTTTGAAAACCATAAACTCATTCGGGCTCTCTACCCACAGTAGCTTACTTGGTTATTTTAATAAGATAAGATAACCTTTATTGTCATTTTTTCCCCTGTGGGTACTCTGGCACGCATTAAAAATGAGATTCTGTTGCCTGCTCTCAAAAGTGTACACATACATAACACACCAAATCAAATTTCATTCAGATTTTCAGATAAAAAAATCAATGCTGATTAACAAAATTTAGAATTCTTGTAAATTTGTTTTGTTCTTACTTGAGGAAGGTGCTCCATATATTTTAGCACTGAAGCACGGTGCTGCTGTCAACATGTAATATGCTATACAATTTATTTTAACCGAAAGAATGATTCCCTCCCAATATAAGCAACAGCAGCAGCAGATACAAAGCTATGGAAGCAATGGAAAGAATGAATAGCAACTAACAAACTGATGGTTATTATGTGCAGTAATTAATGGACACTAATGGCAATGCTTTTAATATTGATTTAGTTTCACTGTCATAAGTTTCATTTGCATAGCGGATGCAAATTCATACTCATTTGTGATTTGGCCTATGTTGGTTCCCTTCCTACAGATTGTGGACAAAAGCATCTAGGACTCTATTTTAGATATCATTTGAAGGGATAGAGGGATGAAATGGATGAAATCATAGCAAATGAGAGAGAGAGAGAGAGAGAGAGAGAGAGAGAGAGAGAGAGAGAGAGAGAGAGAGAGAGAGAGAGAGAGAGAGAGAGAGAGAGAGGATAGATGATAGACAGACAGACACACAGACAGATGATAGATTTACACAGAGATACTGAAAATTTCCAATTTGGCACTTAATTCCTTTAAAGACAGATCCCTTTAATCAAGGTATTTAAGCAAAGTTTTTCTTGCTTCATAAAATGTCCTTCACTCTACTTATTGGATGCAGAGGCTAGGAGGCAGTGGTGGGATTCAGCCAGTTCGCACCACTTTGGGAGAACCGGTTGCTAACTTTCTGAGCAGTTTGGCAAACTGGTTGTTGGAAGAAATCATTAGGGCAGAGAACCGGTTGTTAAATTACTTGAATCCCACCACTGCTAGGAGGCCTAATGTCATCCTTATCTGCTTCTTCAATTGTTCCGTAGATACCTGTGTTTGATCAGAATCAGGTGGTTCTTGGCTTTGTTTCTCCTGAGGCTGACATTACACAGATTCTGCTGGAGCCTCTTTCTTGACGTCTGCATTCTGGCCCATGACATGTTCAGAAAATATTCCTTGCCCTTCCTTTAGGTCACAGATATTCAAATTTTGCTGAACATAGTAGTCTGGAAACCCAGGAAAGCACGGAAAGATTCTGTGGTAGTTCAGAGTACCAGAGTTTGCCCATCTTGCCCAAGGCACTTAATTTCCCCTGAAGCCATGCTACATCAGTGCAGTGTAAGAAGTGTAAATGATGAGCTCTAGATGTACTGCATCATGCCAACTGGAAGGCCTGATGGCCTTTACTGTTAGTTACCAAACCCATTGCTACAAAAAAAAAAAAAAAAAAAAAAAAAAACTGGAACAGTCCACCAACAGAGGATGATGGGGCAGAAGCAATTTGCATGAATGGCTTTTTGCATGAACTAACACATTTTGTAAATGCTGCATAAACAAATGTGCAGGTTAAGATATACTCAATTGACAACTGTCACATTTCATCAATGCTTCCAACTAGTTGTCACCTAAACACTAAAAGTACATTCTCCAATATGTGTTTTAAGAGAATACAGGTTTACAAACATGTATTTGAGAAGCACATACTGTGCATTTATAAATAGTATCTAAATGTAGAATAAAATGCAAAGCTTTGTACAAATTAAAAAGAGATCTATGTAAAATTGGGAGAAAAATTGACTTGCAGATGAACACAAACAGACCTAGGGGCATAAAATAAAGTTGCCATATATTTTGATATGGGGGGGATTTACAGAAATTGTCCGAAGGAATTCTACTGCAATACAGAGAACAATACTGAATGGAGTCTAATCAGGGGTGGGTTCTACTTACCTTTACTAGCGGTTCGCAACGGGATCTGCATGTGCAGATCGCCACTGATGACATCCGGGGTGGTGGGCGGGGCCTCCCGCCAGTTTTACTACCGGTTCTTGCGAACCAGTCCGAACTGGGGGCAACCCACCACTGAGTCTAATACTATCCATTTTTCTGTACTCAAAACATTATATAACTCTGTCATCTCTGTCATCTCTCTCTCCTGCTATCTCTTTCTCTATCATCTTTAACATTCTCTATCATCTATCTCTACATTTCTATCTCTAGTTTTATCTCTATCTCTTTATCCAGCTCTATAATCTCTGTCACCTCACCCTCACCCTCATAAGCTTTGAACAAATACCTTTGGTTTGATGCAAACTAATGTACGACCAAAAGATATCATTCTGTAACAAACATATATTAAAAGTATGGGATATGTATAGTGAAAGCGTTCATCCAGACCTATAACTCCTTACTTCAATTCTAAGTATTTACTTCTATGAAACTAAATGTACAATGAGACCTCATCCACAGACAGATAACTTAAATAGACTATTGAATTAAAAATAAAACAAAGATGAAATCTTTTGACAGTCTTTTTTGACATAGACTGAATCTTCTCATAATGCGATGAATGGATTAGTACTACTCGAATGTTTGAGCCTTTTAAACATAAAGTTTTAATATCTATTTTTCTTTGATTTGTCAATAAAGCTAGAATTCTTAGATTATGCTAAAATTTAGATTAAGCTACACTGTATTTGCTATTTTGATTCATAATTCATATTACATTGGTTATAGTTAATCACTGGATATTGACTTGATTTTAATAATGATCTGATGCTTCAAACTGATACTAGATATTTAAAATGAAGAATTAATTTTACTTTTAAATGTTATAATCTAAATTTATAATGCATGCATTTCACTTTCCTATTTATCTTTTGTTTGATTACATCTTTCTGTTTTTCTATTCTTGAATAGAATATAGAATACTAATAATACTAATAAAATATAAAATATACAAAACAAAGTTTATTGGGAAATACTTTTTAGATGAAACAATTGTTTGATTGTGGGTTTTTGTTATTATTATGTTACTTGTATGAAAGAGGTTAGGCAAACTGATGGTAGAAATTATCCATAGCAATGAAAAGATGCAAATTTCAGTCATAACTGTGTATGCCAATCCTGCAATGCAGTCTGTTATATTCAATTCCCTCTTGAAACAAACTTTTCCAAGTATAGTTAGCCAGCATGATTAGCTCAGTGATATTTTTTTCTCCTGGATAAGGCTAGGATACTTTCCTAGCATGCTTCAGTTAATATAATATTTTGAATCATTTTTCTTTCCTTGTACAGGAAGTTCTCACTTAACGACCCTAATTGAGAGCAACTCCATCTCTAAACAAAGTTACAGCTCAGCGGGAAATCACCTGATGGCGACTGTGTTTACTAGTGGGAAAGAGACAAGATTAATCACTTTCACACCTTCTGCTTTTGATTGTCTTTTGACTAAGAACTCCAAGGTTCCTTCCAATTCTATTATTCTGTATTCACTTCTCTGCCATTTGGAATGCCCAAGTACTTGCTTATTGCCTTGTACATATTGAAAGCAATGCTACACAAAAGCTTATTCTTTTGAAATCCCTTCTTCTCCAATCTCTCTTTGTGGTGGTGGTGGGGAGGGAAGAAGCAAGCAATTTCTGTAGGAAATCTCTCCTTTGCAAAACCCTTTTTCATTGCCTATGCAACCACATTGCTTTCAATATGCAGAAAAGAAAACAGCTTACTTTCTTGAAATCCCTTCCTCTATAATCTCTCTTCTCTGTGTGTGATTTGTGGGGGGAATAATTAGAGTTGCTTGCCTCTATTGCTTCTTTGGGGAGGAAGGTGAGTAGGTTGATACATAAATTAACAAAGTTGTATGTTAACCAATACTCAAAGACGTAACCCAAGATTGGAAGATGTGGAGAGACCTGGCCCATAGAATAGTCAAGAGTTGGAACAGGATTTAATGGATATCATCATCATCATCATCATCATCATCATCATCATGTTAATGAACAGGTACTGTAAATCTGATCAACAGAATAATTCATCTATATAGAACACTATTGCAGAGTGGATTCTACATCTGTTTCTTCTAAAGACATCTGTAATGTTAATGTTAAGAACTATGGATATTTAATCACTCTATGGTTCTAGAATATACAATTTCAACATCTTGTTTTACCAAAATCCACTTAGAGCAATGTTTTTTTGGGAGATAGGGGTGCCAAAACTGGTATTAAATTTCTGGAATTGGTTCTGCCACACAATTGGCCATTTCCAGAAGTCAGGAACATGAGGAGGAATTCAAATGTTTTATAGGTAAATTATGACTATGGAAAGCATTTTTTTTCCAATTTATATACCGCCCTTCTACCCCTGAGGACTCAGGGCGGTGCACAGCCAGAATTAAAAACATGAAATACAAATATTAAAAACAATTAAAATATATATAAATTTGGCCCAAAAATTTAAAAAACCACAAACCAATTAAAACATTTAAAACATTTAAATATTTCTTCCTAAGATAGCCTGGCTTGCTGGAAAAAGTGGGTTTTAAGGGCACGGCGGACCTTGGCTCTAATTCCATATGGTCTTCAGCCTAATTTGAAAAAAATAATAATAAACTACACCAAGAATTCACTTCGGGGTAATGTATTCTTCTTGTGTTATCTTGTGAAAAAAAGTGCCACAGAAAGAGTTTGGGGGTGGGGGTGGGGAGAGATTTGAGGAAAAGCAAAAGGATATGGTGAAACTCCATACCACTTTTGGTTCTGGATTTTCTCTGTTTACTTCACACCTGTCTGTTCTGGCCTCCAATACTGAGGGTATGCAATTGTTGTCAGATAGCTGCCCATTTCTGTTTTTGGACTTTTTCAGGGGGAGAAGGGTGCAATATGATGGGTGAAGAGTGATGAAATGCCAGACGTTAGAGCCATGTTATAAAAACAGCTTTTTCAAAGGACTGTAATTTGAAAATCCCTGCACTACATTTTATGAAACTTGACGTACCTCATATCCTTTTAATGGTTTGATTTTCTTGAAACATGCAATAGGAAAACAAAGAAGTTATTGTTTATACATTTATATTTCTTTTTTCCACTGGCTAACCTATAGAAGGGGGATATTATACCTGAAGCGGGTCTAGCTCAACCTGAGCCAGGGAAAGCAATTTTCAAAGCTCTACAAATTGCATTGGAAAATCTTGGTATACACCTAGCATCTGTAGCTGTAAAATATTCTCTGAAAACAGTTAGAAAGAAATCCTGTACTAGGATTTAGTCCTTTAAGAATCAGCACCCCATGTTAGCCAAGAATATCTGGTGGTTTATTTGTCCTACTGCCCTTGTTATTGGCTGCTCCTTAAATGGGCATTTGGGTAGCACTGAACAGCCATTTTGGCGGGATGGAGTGCTAGACTTCATTCCCAAGGTCAAACAACAGCTGGACAACTGCAAAAGCTACCACTGTTATTTTCCCTTCAGAACAGTTGCATTTCCCCAAATACTGATCTTTGCTTGATACCTATTCAAGCAAAATAGCACTTTCTTTCTGGAAACTAGTGTTATGTCTGTCATCTATGGAGGTTCTCATTCATCCAGATCATGATTGTCCTAAAGGTGCTTTTATACTGTCGTATTTTACAGATTAACAGCGTTGGAAGGTACCTTGTAGGTCATCTAATTCAACCCACTGCCCAAGCAGGACACCCTACACCAATTCTGATAAATGGCAGTTCCAGTCTCTTCTTGAAAGCCTCCAGTGATGAAGCTCCCACAACTTCTGAAGGCAAGCTGTTCCATTGGTTGATTGTTCTCACTGTCAGAAAATGTCTCCATATTTCTAGGTTAAATCTCTCCTTGATCAGTTTCCATCCATTATTCCTTGTCTGGCCTTCAGGTGCTTTGGAAAATAGCTTGTACCCTTTCTCTCTGGGGCAGCCCCACAAATATTGGAACATTGCTAGCATGTCTCCCCTGGTCCTTCTCTTCACTGGACTAGCCTTGTCCAGTTCCTGTAACTGTTCTTCATATGTTTTAGTCTCCAGTCCCCTAATCATCCTGGTTGCTCTTCTCTGCACTTTGTCTATTTTCTTTTTTATTTTAAAGGCAACTGGTCTTTCTTATTTTTCTTTAAGACCCTTGATTAAGTCTAAAAGAAAAATCAGAAAGACCAATTTCCTTTAAAATAAAAGCCTTAGGCCATGCCATGTCAACAGCTAGACTAGCAGCCAATGCTGTCATCTTGATTTTTCTATGCTGGTTCTATGGATTGATGGTTGAATTTCTGCCCCCCAGAGTTCACTAATTTCCTCACAATCAACTCAATAGAATGATTATTTGTTTCCATCTTTTCATAAATCAGAAGTCTGCTATTCTTGAATCCAGAGTTTCCATTTGATCATTCCTGATTTATTTTTGTTAAAAGTATTCCAAATTTCCCCATCCCATAGAAGATGCAGATTGTGGTTCTAACATCTGAAATAAAGACATTAAGGACAGCAATTCTATCTCTTAAAATATTAAGGAAGAAATATTCATTTTCCTCTGACTTGAAAAACACAAGAAAGGAGATCAGTTTTGAAAATATAGCAAATTTCACATCATGGGTGCCTCTACAATCACTCAGAATAGAACTGGAAGGAACCTTGGAGGTTTTCTAGTCCAAACCTCAGCTCAATCAGAAGACCCTATGCCATTTCAGACAAGCAGCTGTCCAATTTCTTCTTAAAAATCTCCAGTGATGAAGCACCCACAACTTCTGCAGGCAAGCTGTTCCACTGGTTAATTTTTCTCACTGTTAGGAAGTTTTTTCTTAATTCCAGGTTGCTTCTCTCCTTGATTAGTTTCCACTAATCGTTTCTTCTCTTGCCTTCTGGTGCTTTCAAAAATAAGTTGACCCCCAATTCTTGGTGGGGTTTTACTGGGTGATCACTTCCAAGAGTAACTTCTAGGAGCAAACAATGCAAGAAAATAACATGGCACAACATTGTTTAGAGTAATAATTGCTAAGAAAAAAATACCCTTCCTGATGCTGTCTATATTTCCTTTTTTAAATAAGCCAATCCAATGAAAGCCTTCAACACTTTCTAGAGCAATGTGTTAATGATGTATAATGTAAACACTTCTCTTTTTTTGGTCCTCAGTTAACTGCCAACCAATTTCACTGATTGACCCTGAGTTTTAATGTTATAAGTCAGGGAAGAAAAGTTTAATGATCTTGTAAGAGTGTTTTAAATGCTCTTGAAGCCCTTAAAAATAAGTTATGCACCTTTTTTGTAAACAAGTCAGCATTTGGAATTGAATTGTGTCTGCATTTTATGCAAATATTGTTTTGATTAAACATGGACATTTGCTTTGGTCACAGCATCCCAAGAAACTTTCATGTGTTGTTCTGCAAGCAAGGTTATAGGGACTCCAAAATGCAAATGCAGGTTCTAACCCCTGTCTTGACCCAGAATAATGCATGAAAATCACCTGCTATTTTTCCCTAAGTGTAACTAAAATGACCTTTTATGCAACATGACATGAAGATTGTCAGATTCATCTGGTATCTTTTACATAGCTGAACTGGAAAAGACATTAAGCTTGCTGCTGGAATATTCCTTTTTTAAAAAAATAATTTTATAGGGGTTTTTATTAAATGTAGCAAAAATTAAAGCAAAGTAAACTAGAAGTAAAAGAGAAGCAAAATAAAACTTTGGAAGGTACAGAGAAAAGAAAACAGATAAGTGTAGAAGAGGAAAAGAGAATCAAAGATAATAAATGCATGGCTTTTAATCTTTATCACACTGAGCATAAACTAATACAATAACTTTTCATGCATTTCTATAATTACAAATAAAAAACCTCTTCTCCCCATAGCAGGGGTGGTATTCATTTACCTTCACTACCAGTTCACAAAAGTGAGTGCACGTGCCACCTCCACGCATGCGCAGGGCCTTCCTGCATCAAAACCCCTCAAAAAAAATCACTCAGATTCGGGAAGTTCTGGACTCCGACTGGGTAGATCCAGTGGGGATGACAGAGGCAGGTCCTGAGAATGTTATCTGGGATGAGTTTGATCCTGTGACCCCTGAGGATGTGGACAGGATTCTGGGTAGACTGAACGCGACCACATGTTTGTTGGACCCATGCCCCTCCTGGTTAATGCTGGCTTCCCAGGAGGTGACGCAAGGCTGGCTCCAGGGGATTATAAATGCTTCATTGAGCGAGGGTGTCTTTCCTGCCACCTTGAAAGAGGCGGTGGTGAGACCTCTCCTCAAGAAGCCTTCCCTGGACCCGGCAATATTGGCTAACTATTGTCCAGTCTCCAACCTTCACTTTGTGGCGAAGGTTGTTGAGAGTGTGGTTGTGCGACAGCTTCCCCAGTACCTGGATGAAACGACGTATCTAGATCTGTTCCAGTCGGGTTTCAGGCCTGGGTATAGCACGGAACGGCATTGGTCGTGTTGGTGGATGATTTCTGGAGGGCTCGGGACAGAGGTGGTTCTTCTGTCCTGGTCCTATTAGATCTCTCAGCGGCTTTTGATACCATCGACCATGGTATCATGCTGCATCGGTTGGAAGGGTTGGGGGTGGGAGGCACTGTACTACAGTGGTTCTCCTCCTTTCTCTCCAACCGGTCGCAGTCTGTGTTGAAAGGGGGGCAGAAGTCGACCCCGAGGCCCCTTATATGTGGGGTGCCACAAGGATCAGTCCTCTCGCCCCTTTTGTTCAACATTTATGTAAAGCCACTGGGCGTGATCATCTGTGGTTTTCGGGTGGAGTACCACCAGTACGCTGATGACACCCAGCTGTACATCTCCACCCCAGACCACCCCAACGATGCCCTTGAAGTGATGTCCCGGTGCCTGGAGGCCATACGGATCTGGATGGGGAGAAACAGGCTCAGGCTCAACCCATCCAAGACCGAGTGGCTGTGGTTTCTGACGTCCTGATATAGTCAGCTGGTGCCATCGCTGACTATTGGGGGCGAATCATTGACCCCCACGGAGAGGGCTCGCAACTTGGGTGTCCTCCTGGATTCACGGCTGTCTTTAGAAGAGCACTTGATGGCCATGACCAGGAGGATTTTTCATCAGGTTTGCCTGATCTGCCAGTTGCGTCCCTTTCTGGATCGGGACTCGTTACGCACGGTCACTCATGCCCTCGTCACCTCCCGTCTGGACTATTGTAATGCTCTCTACATGGGGCTCCCCTTGAGGAGCACTCGGAGGCTCCAACTGGTGCAGAGTGCGGCTGCGCGGGTGGTGATGGGAGTGACGTAGTGCTCCCATGTAATGCCTCTCCTGCGCAAGCTGCACTGGCTCCCGGTGGTCTTCCGAGTGCGCTTCAAGGTTTTGGTTATCACCTTCAGAGCGCTCCATGGCTTAGGACCTGGTTATTTGCAGGACCACCTGCTACCACCAATAGCCTCCCACCGACCAGTATGCTCCCATAGAGAGGGGCTCCTCCGGGTGCTGTCGGCCAAACAATGTCGACTGGCGGCCCCCAAGGGGAGAGCCTTCTCTGTGGGGGCACCTACTATCTGGAACAAGCTCCCCCCGGAGATATGGAGGATTCCGGATCTGCTTACCTTCCATTGTGCGCTTAAGACGTTCCTATTTCATCAAGCTGGCCTGACCTAAATTTTCCTCTTTTAAATGGGAATTTTAAATTTGGTTTTAAATTATTGGGGTTTTAAAATGGTTCAGCCAAATTTATTTAATTTGTTTTATCTCTATTTTAAATTTTGTATCTATATGTTTTATTTTATGGCTGTTCACCGCCCTGAGTCCTTCGGGAGTAGGGCGGTATACAAATTTAATTAATAAATAATAAATAAATAAAAACAGGACATGATGACGTCTGGGCATGTAGGCGGAGCCTCCCGCAGCCACCGCTACCGGTTCTCCTGAACTGGATAGAATCGGCTGAATACCACCACTGTCCATAGCCTACTATTATCAATCCACAATCCACAAATCTTTTCAGTTCTGGCTCAGTAAAATACCCATTAGGAATTATCAGAAATATTGGGACTTCTCGGAAAGAAATTATGAATTGAAAACTTCTCTAAGAGAGAGACAATGACTGCGGCAGAATGAAGAGCTGATATGAAGACCAGCCGTTTCTAATTCTTCTCCAAACCAGAAGATGACTTGAGATCACCCACAAATGCTCCATACAGTTGCAGATTTAAAACTCTGGGAGAAAAAGGAATTATTGTATTCAAATTGTTGTTGGTGCCTTTGAATCAGAGGTGGGTTTCAGCAGGTTCTGACCAGTTTTGGAGAACCGGCAGTAGAAATTTTGTGTAGTTCGGAGAACCAGTAGTAAAAATTCTGACTGGCCCCGCCCCCATCTATTCTCTGCCTCCCAAGTCCCAGCTGATCAGGAGGAAATGGGGATTTTGCAGTAACCTTCACCTGGATTTGGAAGGGAATGGAGATTTTACAGTATCCTTCCCCTGGAGTGGGGTGGGAATGGAAATTTTACAATATCCTTCCCCTGCCATGCCCACCAACCGGCCCACCAAGCCATGCCATGCCACGCCCACCAAGCCACACCACAGAACCAGTAGTAAAAATTTTTGAAACCCACCACTGCTTTGAATGGATACTAGGTTTGCATGTTCCCTTTCCAATCACTTTCAGAAATTGCTTATTAACTACTTTTCAGCTATTATGACCTTTTGAATCTCCACGTTTTTTTGCACTGGTATAAAAGAAGTTTATATACACAAGTTTAGTAAAAGAAGTTTTATACACAGGTTTATATACAAGTTTAAAGACTTCATTTTTCTGGAATAAATAGCAAAAGTGTGATTAAAACTTTGAGATTGAACAGTTACCAATGGACTAATGGTCCAGATAAGTTAGAAATAAGATTTTTAGAATTGACTATAAGAATATTCCCCATGGGGAAATGTTTTTGTTTTGAATCTTTTAAAAAATAGACTTTAAAAATTGGACACTAGAGAGAACTAGAAGTAGTTAAAGATTACAATTAAAAGAGAAGAATATTCAAACTTCCCAATATGGTATGAAGCAACATATTTTAACACTGGGCATATTGAAGGACATTTTTAAATCTTGGACCCAGAAGTTAGTTTTAAGAGTGTCTGCCTCTATAGGTAAACTGAGTTTAAAAGATGCTATGGAAGGGGAACAAGTATGACCTGACATAATTGAGACTGATTTGATTTTTCCCCCACAAAACTTTATTGAATTTCAAAATAATATAAAATATAACAGAATTTTTTAAAGAGAAAATGGGGAGGGCAACAGGGAAAAAAAAATCAGAGAGTGCAGACAAAAAAGGAAAAAAATATAGAAAAAGAAGAATTTCCAACTTTCTTTCATACAGATACAAACATGAAATAGAATGCCTTTTAACCTAGAATAAATCATAATGCACAGTACTTCTGTAGTCATAAACAGTGTTAGTCATCAAATCCCCAGGTTAAAATGTCATTTCTTTCAGTTTCAAGCAAAAATTTTGGGTACAAACCAAGCTAGACAAAATATTTCCTTTAATCAGAACAGTCACTTCACCATCTCCATTAACTTCACCATCCATTCTGCCATAGTTGGTATTTGTGAGCTCTTCCATGTCTGCACATAAAGAAACTTTCCTGTTGATATCATTTTTAAGAACCAAATTACATTTTTGTTAATTTGTCCATCCATCAAACCTAGAAGAAAAACCTCTGATTTCAGTTTGAGAATTCTCTGAAGTAAAATACATATCTGTTCAGAGGATTTCTTAAGCTTTCTTACATGTCCATCAAACATGATAAAAGGTACCTTCAAATTGCTTACATTTCCAACATATGCTTGACAACATATCTTATATTGTATATCTTTGACAATTTATCCTGTGTTAAACACCAGCAATGCATTATTTTTTAAAAAAATGTTTTCTTTCAAATTATAATTCAGTATAAATTTCAATCCTTTACTCCATATATTTTCCCATTGATCAAGCATTATGTTGTGTCTAATTTTTTTGTGCATTTAATCATCCAATCTTTAACAGATTTATCTATCATATTCATTTTCAACACTAATTTATACATATTAGCAATAACATGTTAATCACTAATACATAAATCCATTTCACTTTTCTCATCCATAAAATAGTATTTTTCTTGTCCAGTTTAAATCTCTGTGTTAACCGAGCATAAGCAAACCTTCCCTTTCAAATTTTTTAGTTTTTACTTTAGGGTCTCCTTCAATGAAAGCCAATTAATCTGTATAAGTCAACCAGGTTTATGTAGATATCATTTCACTTCTTTAAAAAAGCTTTTTAGGGTGACAGGAATTTTAGATGTTATTCTTACTTTGCTAACTTTGCCCACTGTCTGGAGTTTGATCCTAATTGGCTCAAGGTTGGCTCAGCCTTCCATCTTTGCAAGGTCAACAAAATGAGGACCCAGATTGTTGGGGACAATATGCTGACTCTATAAACCACGTACACAGGGCAGTAAAGCATTGTGAAGGGGTATATAAGTCCAAATGCTATTGCTATTACATCTATTCCAAATGCTCATTATTTCATGCCTAAAAAATAATTTTGAAAAACTATATTGATTTTAACTTTGTCATATCATAAATAGTCATGCCATTCAAATCTGGTCCTTCCAACTCTAGACACCCAATCTGTCACCCATAGCATATTTTCATTTCAGACAATACCAATATTGACCGCAAAAAACTATTTCTCAATTTGTGTGATTGCCCCCCAAAAACCAAGAGTTAAATACAAATTGTTGCAAGAATGCCCAAGAAAAGAGGTGGATTAGTCTAAAAGATTTAAAATTGTACTTGTGATCCTCACTTATTACTCTTTGAGGAGATGCAATTCAGCAACATTTGAAAGGCCACTGAAGTCCTGCCTTTATTTTGCCCTAGAGCAGTGGTTCTCAACCTTCCTAATGCCGTGACCCTTTAATACAGTTCCTCATGTTGTGGTGACTCCCAACCAGGGGTGGGTTCTAAATTTTTTTACTACCGGTTCTGTGGGCGTGGCTTATTTTGTGGGCGTGGCTTGGAGGTCATGTGACTGGGTGGGTGTGGCTAGCTGGTCATGTGACCGGGTGGCCATGGCTATGTGTATAGGGACTACTCAGAGGGCTGAAAAAAGTCATTTCTGACACTTTTGACTGGTCCTCACACTTATGGCCATCCTCACATTTATGCCCGTGCAGCATTCTTAACAACCATGTCACTCATTTCACAACTGCTTCTCTTCACCATGGTGACAAGATAGGGCAAAAACGTAAAATGTGAGGACAGTCGTAAGTTCGAGGACTGGTCAAAAGTGCGAGGACCAGTCAGAAATAACTTTTTCAGCCCTCTGAGTAGTCCATATGCACAAAAGGATACAGCAATAGAGAGGGATGAAGGAAGAGAAGGGAAATTAGAGTAGGAGTGAGGGTAAGAGAGGGAGGAAGAGAGGAGGAGAAGGAGAAAGGAAGAGGAAGTAGGGAGGAGAAGAAGAGGGTGAGGAAGAGAAAGTAAGAAGGAAAGAAAAGAGAGAGGTGGTAGGTTTGAGGAGAAAGATTGTTGTACAATAAAAAAGATGGAAGGGAAGAAAGGCAACCCCAAACAAATATAAAGATATTAAGATAAAGAATGAATTGTTAAACTTTAAAGAATAAAAGAGAACAAGTATGAATAAATAACAATAATTAGAAACAGACATACTGTAGGAAGTTAGCACCCACCCCTTTCCTGGAAGAGTGAAATACTTTAGGAAATATGAAAAAGGCAGAATATTATATTTCCCTGGATGAGAAATATGAGAAGCATATTTTACAGGCAAAGTAGCTCCCACCTTCCTGCCCCCACCCTTTGTCAATGGGCTATTAAGGCTTGGGCCAGTCTATTCTACATAACAAAGATCTACCTCCTTCAGGCAGAGCCATAATAGGAATTGCCAAAGATCCAACAAAGATAGGATTAGCCCTCTACACAATAGCAGCAGAAACTCACCACATGTGACCATCAGCCAGCAAGGCCCCACCCCCTGGGAGTCTGACAACCAATCAGGATACTCTTTCGGGGCCCCAAGAAATGCAGAGCCAGAGAGAGCATAAAAACCCGAGGATTTACTGTATCTGCCTTTTTTTTTCTGTTCAGGAACTCAAGCCATGTGCTCCTGTCCACCATTAAACCATCTTTCCAAGCAGTCTCCATGTTTCCAGTGTCTGTTTCCCCACTTGGAGCAGAACCTAGAAGGATGTTTCTTCCAACAATACAAACATACAATGTATTTTCTTTGAACAGAGTATTTGGCCAGTTCATACATTTAAACAGTGTTTAGTCATTTCAATTAAATTTACAATTTCTATATTTCCTTTTTGCCATATTTATTCCTCATCTATTTTTGTAAAAAACCAATATTACCCTTCATCCTCATCTCTAATCTTAATCAAATTCAATTTTTCCCTTCTATTCTATATTATACCCCTTCCCATTGTCATCTATTTTTATATCCATCCTCACATTGGTTAATTATGTAATATTAGTTGTTTAATATGAATTCAACATTTTAATATAAATCAATTAGTTATATAACTATCTTTTTTGTATATTAATCAATATGAACATGAATATTCCAATTATTTCCATGCAATCCAATTTCTTACAAATCAATTAATTATATTTACCAATAATAATAAACCAAATAATTTCCCCCATATATTCCTCCAAACCACAACTTAACCATTTCTGCTTTGAACACAATATACAACTAATAGTATCTCAATTATTACAATTCCCTAGTTAAATAGAGCTTTTTTTTCTTTTGTGTTTTAAAATCTCCTCTTTTTCCCTAAATTTCCTGTTGTTTGCACCTACCTTTTTTAGTGAGGAAAAAGAAAAGAAATCTGCCTGCCTAATTTTCCAACATGCAAAGCCAACAGCCTGCTTTACTTTCTCTTTCGTTTTTCAGTATAGGTAGGGGGAGAAAAAATCAGCACTCTTTGCAAGCAAGGAGCAGATCCGTGAGCAAAACAGCTGAGAGCAAATCTAAGCAAGGGCTAATTAGCCTATGCTGAAGCTCTGGGGGCCAATAAAATTACAAAAAAAAACCACCGAACCTTTTGTTAAATTGCTGGCTCCCCCGCCCCTCGCCCACCACTATTGATTGGCAATAAATAGTGGTGCGGAGGGCGGGGCAAGCCAGCAATTTAACAAAGGGTTCGGCTGCAGCACTAGCTCTAGGGCGGCCCTTTGAAGCCCCGCGGCAAGAATTGGAAGTTTTTTTTCCCTCCAGCCATCGGAGGCAGCAATAGATGGGGAGTGGGCGGGGTAAGCGAAGGCCGGCGATCCAACAGAGGAGTGAGGGTGAGTGAAGGCGTGGGGGGGGAGAGAGGGCTTTGGCGACCCCTGTGAAATGGCCTTTCGACCCCCAAAGGGGTCGCGACCCCCAGGTTGAGAACCGCTGCCCTAGAGCTTCTATCTAGGTACACTGATAGCTTACAAACATTTTCTCTCCCCCACCGCCCATGTTTGCTTTCCCCCATGATTCACTTCTAATAATTTGGCTTACTCTGTTCAGTGCTGTGATCAGAATCCCCCAAGACCTCCCAACATATAAATGCAGAGAGATATATCATAGAATCATACCCAACCCTAATTTACATTTTAGTTTCACACAAAAACCATACACAACCAGACAATTATATGGTGGTGGTTACTGCCATGCTTCTGTGGAGGCCAAGGTATATAAAATGTCCCATGGGAATCTCAGGGCTAAACTCCTTGATGAATTAAATAAAGATACAGATTACCTCAAGATGGATTCAACTTTCGGTAAACAGAGGGACTCATCTGTGTTATTAGTTACTCAAGGAATCTCTGTATTTACTGGCAAAATAAATCCAATTAATTTCCTTCCTTGCAAAGGAGGTTTAAGTAGAAAATATTTCTTTGCTTCTTTGAGATATTCTCAGCAATTCTAAACTAATTCTTCCATTTTAAAGATAATTGGAGAAAACTAATTTTTCATTTAGGTAAATAGAACACTTCGTATCAGTTGCCTTACTGTTCCTTGCTCCTTTTTATTCTATGTGGTGGCCCAGTTGAGATAGGCAATTATGATGTTATGATGTATATAATGAAATTTCGTAAAACAAGGAGTTTGGGGGATGGATGGATTGTAACTCCCTCCCCTGTATAATAACTTGGATCTGGATTAGACTGTTGTGTCAGTATTCTAAAGAAAAAACCAGGAAGGCAGCTAAGCACTAAATATTTCGTTTATCATGAAGTTGAGCTTTGATTCTGCTTTCTTGATATGCTCACAGAGTATGGACAAAGTCCATTTCAGCCTATTCATCCCTCATAATATTGTGTAAACAGATATAGCAAACCAAATCAAGAAAGCAAATGGCAGCTTTTTGTAGGGCCATCTTAATAAGCTGAACCTGCCATGATCTAGGCCTGTGATGGCAAACCGATGGCACAGGTGGCACGCAATACCCTCTCTGTGGGCATGCGAGCTGTTGCCCCAGTTCAGCTGATGGTCTGGTTTCTGCTGCACATGCGTGGGAGGTCGGGCGCATGTGGGGGGGTGCGTGCGCATGCAGGGGGGCGGGGCAGGTACAGGAGGGCTGGACACACATGCACGGGATGCAGGGTGCATTTGCAGGGGGCTCATGCATGGGGGTGGGGAGCATGCATGGGGGGTGCGTACATTGCATTTGGGGTTTCAGGCGTGCACATGCGCATTCACGCACATGCATGTGCATTTTGGGCACTAGGTATGGAAAAGGTTAGCCATCATTGATCTAGGCCAATCTTCCATATTTTGATACCTAACCAATGAACTGGAACTACAGTTTTTAGGACTGGACCTGCTGGAAGGAATGTGAAGCATTGCACCCATCTGTAGAGAAAGATTGCTATGGACTGACCAGACAGGCTTCCATGGGAAGCCAGAGGGAGTAATTTAGAAATAGGTAAAGCAAAACTTAACTTAAGATCTGCTTGGACTTATTACATATAATATCCCCCTTTTCTCTCCCCATGTCTTGCAGCTGCTGTCTCATCCACCCTTGTTAACTTATTACTGTGCATTCAGCTAGGGAGTACCCGCAATGAAGCAGAAAATTATTGGAGACCTTCATAGACAGCTCCATTTCTGGAAGGAAGCAGCTGCAAGGCTTCATATCCGTAATCATCACTGCTATGTGCATCTGAAAAGCTGTAACTATCTGTGTTGTGTTGGCTTCCAGAGAGATAGCAGAGATGGTTGCTGACAAGATATGCTAAACCATGTCATAGTGGGTGTATTCAAGGCAATCAATGAAGGAATATTTGGACCAGTTTCCTAAATTATGGTCCTTCCCCCTTCCCCTTCTCTTCCCTTCCCTTCCGTTCCCTTCGCTTCCCTTCCTTTCCCTTCCCTTCCCTTCCCTTCCCTTCCCTTCCCTTCCCTTCCCTTCCCTTCCCTTCCCTTCCCTTCCTTCCCTTTCCTTTCCTTCCTTTCCCTTCCTTTCTCTTTCCTTTCTTTCTTTCCTTTCCTTTCCTTTCCTTTCCTTTCCTTTCCTTTCCTTTCCTTTCCTTTCCTTTCCTTTCCTAGGTATCAACAAGCAGTGATGAAAAGCAAACACAGAGTCCTCAGGTCCCAGCAGCAACTCAAAACCCATCATGAACGATTGGAGCAGTGGCCCTTTCATGTAAATCCAGCTCTTTGCCTGCGAGCTTGTATTGTTTTATGCAGCCGTTCAGGCACTGCCATTCATTCTTTATGGCTCTGTGTTCCCTTCCAGGGACAGTTGGCACTGAGAATTGGTGGCTCGAGGCAGCCTTATCTTGACAGTTCAGCAGCACTCAGGAATAAGCAACACTCTATCTATATTATGGGCATTGATCCAAGGCTGCTGAAACAAGAGGAAGGGGTGGACTCCTCACTACCAAAGTACACGGTAATCTAGAGGGGACAAAGAAATAAACAAGCAGGGTAGAATTGCTGAAGGTCAGATTTCTTTTGGTAAAGTGTTTTTACTTTCCAAGAAGATCTTATCTTTTAGCTATATGGACCAGGATTGTATGGATTGATACATATCCCCTTTAGGTCACTGCGTTTATTAATAGAGTATCTATGGAGATTATCAACCATCATTTCTCCTCTAAGAAGTTTTTTCAGTTCATTCAGTGAAGAAGCTTCTTGGATAAGAAGCGAAATTAAAAGAAAAACAACCGAGAAAATTAAATTACCTTTTGGAAAAGCACCTTTGGGACTATTAGTAGAGTAATATCCACTCTATCAGAGTATTTTTTTTATAGAGTTCATTTAAACATTTAATTTGCCCCTTTCCTTTGTTTGCTTTCCTGTGCTTGCTTTGTTTTAAACCAAAACTTTAAATTGATTCAAGGCATTCAAGTAACAGTGATCCAAAGTTCCTTCAAACATCTGATGGACTTTCTGCTTTGTAGAGTCTCATTTGTTCACTGTATAAGTGCAAAACTCTGCTTGGTATCAGATATATTATAAACCATGTACTAACTGAGAGCCAGTTTGGTATAATGATTAAGGCATGAGACTAGAAACCTGGAGACTATGAGTTCTAGTCCCACCTTAGGCACAAAGCCAGCTGAGTGATCTTAACACAGGGGTGTCAAACTGGCAGCCTGCAGGCTGGATGCGTCACGCACAGGCCACACCCACCCCAGCTCCGTGAAGGGAAAAATACGTTGCGATACATCACGTGACATCACTGTGACGCTGCGAGTTTGACATCCGTGCCTTAACAGAATAACAGACTAACAGAATTGGAAGGAACCTTGGAAGTCTTCAAGTCCACCACCCCCACCCCCACCCCGCTCGAGCAGGAGACCCTATCCATTCCAGGCTGTCCAGTCTCTTCTTAAAAGTCTCCAGTGATGAAAGCAAGCAGTTCCATTGGTTAATTGTTATCACTGTTAGGAAATTTCTCCTTAGTTCTAGGTTGCTTCTTTCCTTGTTCGGTTTCCATCTATCGTTTCTTGTCTTGCCTTCTGGCGCTTTGCAAACCTTGGGTTAGTCCCTTTCTTTCGGCCCTAGGAAGGAGGCAATGGCAAACCACTTTTGAAAGTCCTTGTCCAGAAAACTGCAGGGACTTGTTCAGTCAGTCTCTGAGAATCAGACCTGATTGAACAGAAGGAAAAAATATATTAATTACAACTATGCAAATATTCAAATACGAGAAAGCAACATCCTCTCACTTTCTGGGCATAGCTGCTTCAAGGCTCTTTTGGGTTGTCTGCATGCACAGGCCCAGGCATAGATAAATACTTCCAGTGGAACTGACAGCAAAATGGCTAGATGTACATACATTTTATGGAAATCCTATGGGATTGCTCTGAGGGCAGCTGTGCAGAGCCTTCCAATAGATACAGTTGCCTGAGCACTTTGAGAAGTATTTTATTGATACCAATATACTCAGCAAAACATCCTTCAGATGCTTTGCACGGGCCTAATGATAATATACTATACATTTCTCTGACTATTTTTTTTTTAAAAAAGACAGTTATTATATAAGCAACTGTCAGCTGTCATGTATCATTACCAGAGGAGCCCAATCTTGCCAATGAGTGTTCAAACAAGCCAGCCAGCCATGAAAACAAATGGTCAATGGCTATGTCTTCTGCTTCTAAAAGTGAAGCAAAGCTGTCATGCTACTTCATTTTGCACAACACTGACTGTTGTGCCCAATGCATCTGATTGTCATGCAACACAACCTATCAAATTAAATTGTGACTTCCTCACAGTTAGACAGAGGAACACATGACTTGAAGAGCTACAGGTTACTCTTTTCTGAGGTGACCATTCATGTTGTTAGTTTTTAGTTCTAGAGAACATACATCACACATGCTTTCTTCGGCAAAATTCATCCAGGATATTCATCTACATTAATAATAATAATAATAATAATAATAATAATAATAATAATAATAATAATAATAATAATAATAATAATAATAATAATAATAATAATAATTTTATTTCTATATTGCCCTTCTCCCGAAGGACTCAGGACGGTGTACAGCCAATTTAAAAACACAAGACACAACAATGATTAAAAATTAAAATAATTAAATAGATTTGGCCGGTTTAAAACCCCAGAAATTTAAAATACCCCAATTTAAAATTATTATGTTGATAGCCCAGCCTGGCGGAACAACAGGGTCTTCAATGCGCAGCGAAACACCCGGAGGTCGGAGATCTTACGTATTTCCGGGGGCAGTTCATTCCACAGGGCTGGGGCTCCCACAGAGAAGGCCCTCCCCCTGGGTGTCGCCAGCCGACATAACTTGGCCAATGGCACCCTGAGGAGACCCTCTCTGTGGGGGTGGACTGGCCGGTGGGAGGCTACTGGTAGCAGAAGTTGGTCTCGAAGGTACCTGGGTCCTATGCCATGGAGCGCTTTAAAGGTGGTAACCAGCACCTTGAATCGCACCCAGAAGACCACTGGGAGCCAGTGCAGCTCGCGTAGGAGGGGTGTCACGCAGGCACAACGAGTTGCACCCATAACCACCCGTGCGGCCGCATTCTGGACCAGTTGGAGCCTCCGAGTGCTCTTCAAGGGGAGCCCCATGTAGAGAGCATTACAATATTGGACATACATCACATATCACACATCATACATCACACATCATACATCACACATGCTTTCTCAAAACAGTGTTCTGACCTAGGCTTCCTTAGACAGTATACAGCACAAACTTAGTCCCGGCAAACCTCTTTAATTCACACAGCTATGAATTATTGTCATTCCCAGTTGAAAGGCTTACCTTGCAGGGGAGTGTTTACAAACACTCACCTTACCTCCCTTGGAATGCTGCCAGAGAACTAATTGTCACATGCAGGGCAAGGCCAAACTTAGCACAGAGTCAAACAGAACTTTTCCATAGCTTTTACTGACCAGATGAACTAATTGCTTCCTGCAAAAGCTCACATCCCATTCGCTTCTCTTTTATGTCTTATGGGAGGGGCCAATCATCTCCAAGCCTTACTCCCAAGTTGACCCTGTTTTCTTAATTGTTCCTATCTCCTGGCAACTCTGTGCATGGGAACAGGCTCACACTGTTCTTCTGTCTCACTGCTGTCAGACTCTGGAGACTCTGGAGGCAGCAAAGAACTACCAGATGGCCTTGGCCCCCTCTCTGCCTCTTATGCAGAGCCCTCGTCTGAGCTTTCCCCAGCCCCCAGGACTGGCCCAAGTTCCTCCCCAACCTCCTCACTGTCCAACTCTGCTGCCAGCTCTGCTGGCCACTGGCGGGCCACAACAAACAGTTCCCTCTTTCTCATATCTGAGATTTCAGGCCACAATTCCTCTGTGTACTTTTAAGTGTACTATGCACACAAAAACTTTGTAATAATCATTAAAATGAAACTGTCATCTCCTATCAGCAGTATAAGCTACGTTGCCTTAATTTTCAGTGAGTTCAATGAGATATTTTTTTTTAAAAAAAGGAACAAATCCAATTTGATTTTCCAGGAATGAGAACCCAGCCATTTCTCTTTATTTATAATTCATGGATGTATTGTAAAGAAAATAACCCTCCTTGCTGAGACAGGAAACGATCTGCAATGTTGGATAGTTTGCAGAGCTCAGAAAACAAGGTTTCTCTCCTTTGATGTCTTTTCTTTTTTTTCCTTCCAGCAAAATCTCTTTCTGCTTTCCTTAAGAGGAAACAAAAGATATCACAAGCAGGGTGTGGGAGAATGTGCAGCCAAGATTTATAAAGCAAGGAAGAGCCCTTCTGTGAAATTCAGAAAAACCACAATAAATATTTACTTCTATTTAAAGGAACCAGAATCACATTGGATAGATGGATGGCATATAAATTTAACAACATGTAAAAAATAAAATAAAACTGATTCCAGCAAAATGTTTTAAATGGTAGATCTTGACTGATATGAAAGAAGTTGTCCTCTATAGTCAGATTTATTAGTGGTGCTGGCTTTGGATGTGACTCTTGAACTTTTCTTTTTTTTTAAAAAAAAAAAAAGGTATCTTGGATATCTTTATTTAAGACTAACTCTACAGTTTTCATGCATTTTCAATACAATAGTATCCCCTCTGACCCTCTATTGAAGCAAACATTTGATTTTGAAGAAGCAAGATAGGAAGGGTATTGATGCTTTTGAACTTTGGTATCAGAGACAACTCCTGAGAACACCACGGACATCCAAGAAAACAAACCAATGGATGATGGAATAAACCCAGAGTTCTCACTTGAGGCACCAATGGCCAGGCTCAAATTATCCTACTTCAGACACATTATACAAAGACTCGGCTCTCTGGAGAAGGCACTAATGCTGAGAAAGGTAGAAGGAAAGTGAAGATGAGGAGGACCAGCAACAAGGAGGATGGTGGTGATGAGTACAACTTTGGGAGATTTGAAATAATAGATTAGGGAAAGATTATCATGAAGAAAATGTATCTATATGGTCTGTAAGAGTCCAAAATGACTTGATGACATTTCCAGCAGTTGTGGCCAGAAGTATCTCCAAGGGTTGCAAAAAAAAAAAAATGGAATTCCTGGGTAACATATTGCTTTGGGATTGCAATTACCAACTGTTGATTTAGGGATGTGGCCAATCTTTGAGAGGAAAACCTGACTTTCTTTGAACAGAATGAAATCTGCAGGAGACTTGGAAAATGGTTTGCTAAAAGAAGAGATTAAGAAATTAAAAGACACTTGCTCCTGGGGAGGAAAGCTATGGCAAATTTAAACAGCATACTAAAAAGCAGAGACATGCCAACAAAAGTGTGTATAGTCAAGGCTATGGTTTTCCCAGTTGCAATGTATAGCTGTGAAAGTTGGACCATAAGAAAGCTGAGTGCCAAAGAAATGAGGCCTTTGAACTATGGTGCTGGAGAAGACTCCTGCAAATCCCTTGGACTGCAAGATGATCAAACCTGTCAATCCTAGAGGAGATCAACCCTGACTGCTCTCTAGAAGGCCAGGTCCTGAAAATGAAACTCCAATACTTTGGCCACCTAATGAGAAGGAAGGACTCGCTGGAGAAGAGCCTAATGCTGGGAAAGATTGAGGGCAAAAGAAGAAGGGGATGACAGAGTATGAGGTGGCTGGATGGAGTCACTGAAGCAGTAGGCGTGAGCTTAAATGGACTCCAGAGGATGGTAGAGGACAGGAAGGCCTGGAGGAACATTGTCCATGGGGTCGCAATGGGTCAGACACGACTTCGCAACTAACAACAACAAAGGAAGAGAACTTCATTGAATACCTACTCAATACGAATATTGATAATGTTTTGTTCAGAATAGGAATAGCTATGTAGGATGCCATTATACAATCAGTAAGCAGTAGCTATTCAGCCTCTGCTTAATTACCTCCTGCAAAGACAGATCCTTCACTACCTGAAATGGTATGTAAGAGTGACTTTGGGTGAAAAGGAGAAGAGGTGTAGCAAAGGAAACATTCAGATAATGGTCCATCTGCCGCTGGTGTTGCAACAGCACTGCTACTAGGTGCTTAATAGGCAGAGGAGTCCCCTTTAGGATTGGAGGCCATTCCTAAAATTCCTTCGCGGGGGGGAGCAAGTGGAAGACTTGCATGATTGATGTCAATCTTGCAGGGTAGAACTATGATGGAATTTCTCCTAACGTTCAACAAGAGGCCAAGCATGATCCACCAAAAGGTAGAAGCCACACTAAAAACCAGTGTGGAGTAGTAGTTAAAGAATTAGAAGTTGGTTCAGCCAATTTCCTGACAGAACAATTAATCAGTGGAACAACTTGCCTCCAGAAGTTGTGAATGTTCCAACAGAGGAAGTTTTTAAGAAGATGTTGGATAACCAAGAGCCTTGATAGTACAGTAGTCTAAGCACACTGTTATTAACACAGCTGCCTGCAATTACTGCTGGTTCGAATCTCTCCAAGGTTCAAGGTTGACTCAGCCTTCCATCCTTTCTAAGGTAGGTGAAATGAGGACCCAGTTTGTGGGGGCAATAAGGTGACTTTGTATGAATATACAAAAGTATGAAGGCTATTGCTTAACGCATTGTAAGCCGCCCTGAGTCTCTGGAGAAGGGCGGCATATAAATCAAATTAAAAAAAAAAAAAACCATTTGTCTGAAGTGGTGTAGGGTTTCCTGTCTAACCAGGGGTTTGGGCTAGAAGACCTCCAAGGTCCCTTCCAACTCTGTTATTCTATTTCAAGTTTGTCCTCAGCCACGCTAAATGACTTTAAAGTAATCCTTATCTGTCAGCCTAACCCATTTCACAAGATTGTTCAACATTTTTGTAAAGGAAAAATAATAATAAAGGGAGAAGCATTATAAATGCATCATCCTTGATGTCCTGGAAGGAAAGAAGGACATAAATCTGACAGTTAATTAACTAAATATTTGGAACTATTACCTCTATCTCACCTGGGACAGTGGAAACAGCAGCAGGGGAATCTACTTGACTATTCTCAAAGATTTTGTGGGCAGTATTTGGAAGATGTGCAAAGCATCTGGGAATGAACACAGAAATGTTCACGCAACATTCATTTCAATGGACATTCCTGTCCCTTTATTTATTTATTTATTTATTTATTTATTTATTTATTTATTTATTTATTTATTTATTTAATCAAATTTCTATACCGCCCTACTCCCAAAGGACTCAGGGCGGTGAACAGCCAAGATAAAATACAGATAATACAAATATTAAAAATCCCTTAAAATTATTAAATATTTCGGCCGAAACACAGATTAAAACACCCAATTTATAAAATCACGAATAAAAAAAAATTAAAAATTTAGAAATTTAAAAGAGGGGAGTTAGGCCAGGCCAGCTTGCTGAAATAGAAAAGTTTTGAGAGCACGGTGAAACGTGCGCAGGTCCGGGATCCTCCGTATCTCTGGGGGGAGCTCGTTCCAGATGGTAGGTGCCCCCACAGAGAAGGCTCTCCTGTTTGGCCGACAGCACCCCGAGGAGCCCCTCTCTATGGGAGCGTACTGGTCGGTGAGAGGTTATTGGTAGCAGAAGGCGGTCTCGTAGATACCCCGGTCCGATGCCATGGAGCGCTCTAAAGGTGGTAACCAAAACCTTGAAGCGCACCCGGAAGACCACCGGGAGCCAGTGCAGCTCGCGCAGGAGGGGGGTCACATGGGAGCGCCACGTCGCTCCCATAACCACACGCGCGGCCGCATTCTGGACCAGCTGGAGCCTCCGGGTGCTCCTCAAGGGGAGCCCCATGTAGAGAGCATTGCAGTAGTCCAAGCGGGAAGTAACGAGAGCATGAGTGACCGTGTTTAACGAGTCCCGATCCAGAAAGGGATGCAACTGGCGAATCAGGCGGACCTGATAAAAAGTCCCCCTGGCCACGGCCGTCATGTGCTCTTCTAAAGACAGCCGTGAGTCCAGGAGGACACCCAAGTTGTGAACCCTCTCCGTGGGGGCCAATGACTCGCCCCCAATAGTCAGTGATGGCATTAACTGAGTATATCGGGATGTCGGAAACCACAGCCACTCGGTCTTGGATGGGTTGAGCCTGAGTCTGTTTCTCCCCATCCAGATCCGCACGGCCTCCAGGCACTGGGACATCACTTCAAGGGCATCATTGGGGTGGTCCGGGGTGGAGATGTACAGCTGAGTATCATCAGCGTACTGGTGGTACTTCACCCCGAAACCATGGATGATCTCACCCAGCGGTTTCACATAAATGTTGAACAGAAGGGGCAAGAGGACCGACCCCTGTGGCACCCCACATACAAGGGGCCTCGGGGTCGACCTCTGCCCCCCTGTCAACACAGACTGCGACCGGTCAGAGAGAAAGGAGGAGAACCACCGTAGAACGGTGCCCCCCACCCCCAACTCCTCTAGCCGGTGCAGCATGATACCATGGTCGATGGTATCAAAAGCCGCTGAGAGGTCTAATAGGACCAGGACAGAGGAGGAACCCCTGTCCCGAGCCCTCCAGAGATCATCAACCAACGCGACCAATGCCGTTTCCATGCTGTACCCAGGCCTGAAGCCCGACTGGAATGGATCCAGATACGACGATTCATCCAGGTACTGGGGGAGCTGTCGTGCTACCACACTCTCAACAACCTTCGCAACGAAGCAAAGGTTGGAGACTGGACGATAATTTGCCAACACTGCCGGGTCCAGGGAAGGCTTCTTGAGGAGAGGCCTCACCACCACCTCTTTCAAGGCGGCAGGGAAGACACCCTCACTCAAGGAAGCATTTATAATCCCCTGGAGCCAGCCTCGTGTAACCTCCCGAGAGGCCAGCACCAACCAGGAGGGACACGGGTCCAATAAACATGTGGCTGCGCTCAGTCTGCCCAGTATCCTGTCCACGTCTTCGGGTGTCACAGAATCAAACTCTTCCCAGATAATACTCACAAGACCTGCCTCTGTCCTCCCCGCTGAATCTACCCAGTCAGAGTCCAGGTGTTCCCGAATCTGAGCGATTTTATCATACAGATACTGTACAAAATCCTCGGCTCTACCCTCCAAGGGGTCCTCCCGCGCTTCCTGGTGGAGCAGGGAGCAGGTCACCCTAAACAGGGCGGCCAGGCGATTATCTGATGACGCAATAAGAGTGGCAAAATAGTTATACTTCGCCACTTTTATCGCCACCAGGTAGGTCTTAATATGAGACCTTACCAGTGTTCGGTCAGATTCAGAATGGCTGGCCCTCCAACCACTCTCCAGGCGTCTTTTCTGGCGCTTCATCTCCCTCAGCTCCTCGGTGAACCAAGGAGCCAGGCGAGATCGATGCCGGGTCAGAGGCCGCAAAGGCACGACCCGATCCAAAGCTCCAGCGGCCGCCCTATCCCAGGCGGCCACCAGCTCCTCAGTCGAGCCGTGTGCCAGAGCCTCAGGAAATGGCCCAAGCTCTGTCTGGAACCTATCAGGATCCATCAGGCGCCTGGGGCGGTACCTCCTCAATGGTTCCGCCTCCCTGCAGCGGGGTGCGGCGGTTCGAAGGTCAAAGCGAAGGAGGGAGTGATCTGACCATGACAAGGGCTCGATCACTATATCCCCTATCTCAAGATCACTCAACCACTGACCAGAGACAAAAACCAGGTCTAGCATGTTTCCCCCCGTGTGAGTAGGGCCATGAACTAATTGGGTAAGGTCCATGGCCGTCATGGAAGCCATGAACTCCCGAGCCACCTCAGACGCCTCACCGATGGATGGCAGGTTAAAATAACATGAATTCCTTTGTAAGTGAACTGGCAATCATCAAAATACAAATGTGGTGTTTTGCTATGGTGGGGACACTTGCTATTGTTAGGGGAGAGAATTTATCCCCTTGCAAAAGTATGGTAACCCAGGCTCTGGTCAGGTAAAAAGTACATTACAAGATACATTCATACAAGGAACTTTTTTAGGTGAGACCATGTTGGACCTTCAATTAGGAGGCAGGCAACAGAATGAGAAGTTTCCATTTAACCTTTAAGCCATTCTGTGATTTGACTTTTATTTTGTTTGTCTGAGGAGAAAATACTACCTTTGTTTTCAGTTTCTTTTAAGTGCAAAGTTCAAAGTCCCTCGGGGTTGCAGATAATCTCCAAGAGTTTTAGATGTAACTTTAGCACCTCTCCAAAGATTAGCTGCAAATTTTCACTTTAATATATCAAAAACAATAAGTTGTTAAGCAACTGGGAATCACTGGGACAATTATGTTTAATTGATTAATGGAAATCAAATCAAATCAAGTTTATTACAGTCACGCACCAGAGACCAGAACAAATAAAAACACTCAAGGAATATCCAGTTAAAAATTCTAGAATAAAATAATAAATAACAGATAAAATCTATACACAATTTGGCATCCAATCTGTCAGTTACACATGGCCTAACAATACTATAATATCAATCCTTAAACTGTGAGGCCCGTAGTTATTAAATGGTAAAATGCAAAAAGAGTAGTAATGCAAAAGGGTTTGCTACATTAGTTGTATAAAATAACTATGGTGGATTAATCACTTGTTTCTGACAAATCTCCAGTGTTGCTGCACAGAATCTAGTTACCTGTGCTGTAATCGCAGTCCGTTCGTCCTTAAGCAGCCACTGGAGATAAGCAGTGTTGGAACGATCAGGATACCTATTGATTATTGGAAGGATATGTTTTTTTTTTTCTTAACATCTCTATAGAAAGAGCATTGAAGGAATATGTGTCCAACGGTCTCCACCTCTCCTGAGTCACAGGAAGCAGAGTCTTTCAATCAATTGTATCTTTTTATCCTTGCTGTACAGGATGGCCAATGGAAGCGCATGACACCATGCGAGCGACAATGCTTTCCGATGGTTCGCAGTCTCCAACTGGCTAAGATAACTGACAGGAGTAACAACATGTCTAATAGAATCTAGAGCCAGAAACAACAGAGTTTTCCCTAAGAACACTTTCCTCAAATCAAATGTACATTTCATCATGCCTCTACTTATTTTCTCCTGATCACACCTAATTTTAGAGAGCATCTTCAGTCTTTATTAGATTTTTATCACACCTTTATTATTTGTTCATAAATCACTGAAGTGGTGGACATACTTAACTCTCTTTTCTCCTTTTCCTCACAACAATTATGTGAGATGAATTGGGCTGAGATAGAGTGAAAAATAATAAGATTAAAGATTGCTGCTGAGGAAATCTCTGGGTTTTCCCATGAGTTTGTTCCTGCTGTTGTTCTTCATAACCCTATTAAAACCCGAGATGTTTAGAGGTGAGACTTCAGGTCCTCCTTACATCTGAAAATTAAGAAGTAGAAGAGAAAAAAATGTCCCCTTCCCAGAACTGTTCCTTCCAACTAATCAGAAGGTAACGGTGAAGTGCCTTTAACAATAGGACACAGTGCTTTGAGAAGTTGGAACTTCTTGTTAGGCCTCAAAAACCAAGAACAACATGTGGTGATACTTCTGAATAGTTTCTTATTGATTACTCACAGAAAGAATCTTGCCAGACTAAAGAGATTATCTGCACAACTATAGATTTTGTGAACTGTTGGGGCTGTGTGTCCATCTTTGCTCTCTTCCTGCCTACCATTCCATTCTTGCCCTATGAAAGAGTCCCTCCCTCCTGCTACTCTGGACTACATTCCATCATACTTCTACTGCTTTAGGGCAGTACCCTCAACACTTTGGAGACACTCTAAAGAGTTGCTGTTTTTAATATGACAGCTATAGGAAATTATTAACTCAGGGGTGAAATCCAGCAGGTTCTGGAGAACCGGTAGCGGAAATTTTGAGCAGTTCTGGAGAACCGGTAGCGAAAATTTTGAGTAGTTTGGAGAACCGGCAAATACCACCTCTGGCTGGCCCCAGAGTGGGGTGGGAATGGAAATTTTGCAATATCCTTCCTCCAGGAGTGGGGAGGGAATGGGAATTTTACAGTATCCTTCCCCTGTCATGCCCACAAAGCCACACCTACAAAGTCACATCACGTCCACCAAGTCACACCCACAGAACCGGTAGTAAAAAAAAATTGGATTTCACCACTGAATTAACTGCATGGCACCTAATAGTATTTGTAGATCAAGATGCCCTTATCTTGAATTCACTTCTGATGGCTGCATCCATGAGGATTCTCTGAAACACCTTACCATTGGCTTCTTCAGGGAAGCTTTCTTAATTGCCCACAATTTCCCATGTGTTCTTCCATCCAGTATTCATCAAGGCCAACCTGCATTTCATTAAATATCCTTAATAAAACTATTCTTCCTTAATTTCACCCAGTATTTGGAATGATTCCCTCCCCACCCACCTGCCAGATAGGCTCCAAATATTTACTTTGGCTCAAAAAAAATCTACCTTCAATGAAATAAATAAATGCACACGCTTTCGATCTCACTTGATCTGATAATACATTCTTGCCCTCTGAAAAAGTCCTGTTCTTGCCCTCTGATAGAGTCCCTCCCTCCTGCTACTCTGGACTAATTCCATCACACTTCTACTGCAGTAGTATCAAATTTATGCATCACACACAACCAACAGGAAGCAGTGAGCCTATACCTAGAGAACCTGCATACATGTGGATGGCAATCTGCTTTTCCAATGAAGACTTAAGCCCTCTGAATTTCACTGAGCTTTTAACAAGGAGTACAAATGCACTACTATTTATGAGATGTAGAGACACACATGTTTTATTCCAGAAGATTGATTTAATATCATTTTAAAAACAGTCAAGGCAAGAGCATGATCAGTTATGGTCTTCTGTGCTATATGCAGAGCAGGAATTCAGGAACTGGGAAATATCTGAATTATTGAAAGTTGAACTAAGGATCTAACTAGCCATGGCGTTTTTCTTTTTCCTCTGCATTAAATGCAAGGGACACGCTCTCCATTTGGATCCTAATGAAGGAAAGAAGGCGTGTTTGAGAATAATGTTAAAAAGTGATTCGATGAAACTAACCTCTGTCCAACATTTATATAGCCTGGCTATGTGGCTCAGTGGCTAAGACGCTAAGCTTGTCGATTAGAAAGGTTGGCAGTTCGGCGGTTCAAATCCCTAGTGTAGGTCTCCTGTGTGAGCAGGGTATTGGACTAGATGATCTCCAAAGTCCCTTCCAACTCTGTTACTGTTATATGCAGCGCTTGCCACAGATTAGAAACAGTATACCACATTTCTTCAATCTCAAAGCTTTTTTAATTCTTTAGGACTTTCATTCCCCCAATTCTCAGCTAATGTTTGCTTTGAGATCAAATTGAAAATCTCTTCGTTCTTTCAGAATTCTTCCCTGGTAAAGCAAGACTTTAGAAACAGTTGCCCAGAGGGGAAAAATGAATGCCTGCCAATCAAGACACTTCCCAAGCCAGTATGTCTTCAAACATGTCACTTATTATTTATATATTTAGGAAGATTCAAAGAGAACTAAACGTGTTTTGTTTTGCTTGTCATATCAAGCAAGTCTCAAGGTTACCTGGTGATGTTCACTGACCTTTCATCCCCTTTCACCTAAATAGTGACAAGAAGTTTCCATGGGACGTTTTTTTTTTTTACTCCCATGAAAACATCTTGCCAATTATTAAGGTAGAGAGTCTGCATTTGTAATGGTATATGGGAATGGCCTTGGGAGACAGGAGGAAGAGCTACAGACTACAAAATGGTCCGATACGAAACAGCTGAGTCTATGAAGGAATCAGGGCATAAGAAACATCCAGAAGGGACCCTCCTTAGTTTCTTGTGCCAAGCCTGAATTTGATTGGGGTGTGGGATTGTTTGTATCCTTGGGCATTCTGACATGCATTCAGGTTGACACAGTTTGGAGCTGAAGGGTGGATGGAGCCTTCAGTCAAAACAGCATTCCTAACTGATGAGTCAACCACATTCCAATGTCTGGCTGATAGGAGGAGGAGGAGGAGGAGGAGGAGGAGGAGGAGGAGGAGGAGGAAAGTTGCCAAGCAACCAGCCCTCAACTTGGTTGGACAATGTGACTGATTGTTTTGGAAACTTGAGAAACTAAAAGTTATATTGGGGTGAAAAGCCTGGGAACTTTAGTACTGGCTTTTCACCAGAAGCGCCAAGATGATGTATCTAAATAAATTTGTTCTTTGAGGAGAAGCAATGCCTCGGAGTTCGATTTGTGATGGGTGCATTACTTGGAGCCTGACATCTTGAACTGTAAAGGCAATGGAAGACAGATGTATCCGTTGGTGAAATAATAGAAACGGGGAAAAAAAAAACACAGCATATCTCAGGCTCCTACAAGCAGAGGGATGGAGAGACAGGTGCTCACTCCTGGAATCACCTGGTAGGGATATGCATGAGCAGGAGGTGGTGTAGAGATTGAAGCTGGTGAGGCAGAAATTTCTGATCTCACCCCAGACAAAGCTGTTTTGAAAGAAGGGACAGAAGGGACAAACCTTCAAGGCTGAGGAAGGAGAATTCACACAGTCATTGACTTGTAAGACTAGAGGAAGAGGCCCAAGATTCAAACCTCTGGACTATGATATATAAAAAGGAGGATACCTGAATGCAATTGCATAGAAAAATTCTTGCATTTATGGCTTCATAATTTTCTGTAAAAAACCTACTTGTCTTGTTTGCAAACTTTGTTTGCAGGGAGGGAATTTAATAATTGCATTGCGTAAGAAGCCCTGTCATCAACCTCCAAAGGCCTCTGGGCCACGACCTTCCACTGACTTCTTGTTCTACCACATCTGACTCTCACTGCAGCATCAGTTGGAATACTTTAAAAAAATATTGCTTTTCTATTAATAATACAGCAGCACATAAATAATGGATGGGTAATTAATAATATGACCAAGTGTGTATTCCCACCGCAATTCATAGATGAGAATGAAATGTCAAACAGAGATTATGCAATGAATATTTGATGTTTTAATTTATTGTGTAATTTCAAAAGGGACAGTCACTTGGGTCTTTGACTGAGGCCATAATCTTAAGCACAGTTATATGGAAATGAGTTCCATTGGAATCAGTTGGATTGCATACACATACGCAGGCATAAACACAGATGGATCTAAGGGGACAAAGGGCTTGGGCAAATGCTCTGTGTGGCAACCAGGAAGGGGATATGGAGCCAGTGTGACTTGCATTCCTCTTCCTGACTAGAATCATCCATTTACCTATCTTTTCTTCACGTACCAGGTTGTGAAGACTTCAGAGGATAATTAGAACTGCAGAAAAAACAATTGCTACCAGCTTGCCTTCCACTGAGGACCTGTATACTGCACGAGTCAAAAAGAGGGCTCTGAAAATATTTACAGACCCTTCACATCCTGGACATAAACTGTTTCAACTCCTACCCTCAAAACGATGCTATAGGCACTGCACACCAGAACAACTAGACACAAGAACAGTTTTTTCCCCGAATGCCATCACTCTGCTAAACAAATAATTCCCTCAACACTGTCAAACTAGTGTCTGCACTACTATTAATTTCCTCATCATTCCCATCATCCATCTCCTCCCACTTATGACTATATGACTTGTTGCTGGTATCCTTACGATTTATATTGACTTTTTCTAATATGAGTTGATTGCTTATTTGTTCCCTATGACTATCATTAAGTGTGTACCTTATGATTCTTGATAAATGTATCTTTTCTTTTATGTACACCGAGAGCGTATGCACCACGACAAATTCCTTGTGTGGTCAATCACACTTGGCCAATAAAGAATTCTATTCTATTCTATTCTATTCTATTCTATTCTATTCTATTCTATTCTATTCTATTCTATTCTATTCTATTCTATTCTATTCTATTCTATTCTATTCTATTCAACAAATCTACCAGTGAAAATAGAACATAGAATCATAGGGCTGGAAGGGACCTTGGAGATCTTCTAGTCCAACTCCCTGCTCAAGGCAAGAAATTTATGTTAGATCTCTCTTTAATAAGCTTCTACCCATTCCTCCCCCCACCCCACCCCCGGTCCTCTGGTGCTTTGGAGAATGAGTCAATCCCCTCTTCTCTGTGACAGGCCCTCAAATACTGGAAAACAGTTATCATGTCATCCCCCCACTCACCAATTCTTCTCTTTGGTAGGCTGAGACACAATACAGAACTTCATCCACTCCAGAGGTGGTATTCAGCTGGTTTGGACTGGTTCTGGTGAACTGGTAGTTGAAATTTTGAGTAGTTTGGAGAACCGGCAAATACCACCTCTGGCTGGCCCCGCCCCTGCCTGCTGTCCCTTCCAGGACTCCCCAGCTGCCCCATTTTGGCTCCCAAGTAAGTGCAGGGAAGCCTACTAGATCCAAAACAGGGTACGGAGATGCAGTGCAGCCCCCCATGGCCTTTTTTTGCTCCCAGGGGGCTAAGGGAGGCTTAGCCTGTAAGGCTGGGGCACCCAATCGATCTATTTGCTGCCTCCCAGCCTCCCAGCTGATCGGCATGGTGGGTCTATTGCTGCCTCCCAGCCTCCCAGGTGATGGGCTGTATCTTCTTTTGTTGCCCTGCACAGGAGAACGGAGCTCGGAAGCAGGTTAGTGGGGTAGGGAGGGAATGGGGATTTTGCAGTAACCTTCCCCACTCCTGGGGGAGTGGGAGTGGGCTGCTTCCCAGCCTCCCAGGTGATGGGCTGGATCTTCTTTTGTTGCTCTGCACAGGAGAACGGAGCTCGGAAGCAGGTTAGTGGGGTGGGGAGGGAATGGGGATTTTGCAGTAACCTTCCCCAGGAGTGGGGAGGGAACAGGGATTTTACAGTATCCTTCCTCTGCCATGACCACCAAGCCACATCCACCAAGCCACGACCCCCAAGCCACAACCACAGAACCGGCAGTAAAAAATTTTGAATCCCACCATTGATCCAGTCCAACTAGGCAGTTTTAGATGGTCTTGCTATATGATTGCCTTGGTTAATAAGAGTAAAAAGAGGATAAATTTTGGGGTTTAGAAAAAGACTAGTACTGCCTGAAAGAAAGAGAGAACATTTTCTCCAAGAATGTAATTTTGAGGCAAAGTGGAAAGAAGACCTTGCTAAGGCAGTAGGGAGGCAATATTATCTGTAACGTAAAAGTTGATATCTAAAAATATAAACTAAGAATTTATACCCAAGGTATTCCTTTTCCAAGTCCTTCCTAGTAAACAAATCAATGAGCTCAGATGACCAGAGCTATCTGGATAGTTCTAAGTCTTGTGTTTCTTCAGAAGGCAAAATCAACTTCTTTCCTTACATGGAACATGCCTTTACAAAAGGTATTCCAAAGGGAATGGTGGTTAGTCATTGGACCAGTAGGTGGCTGTGAAAGGAAAAGGCCATGAAATGCACAAAGAAATGAATAGTACTTCGCCACAGCAAAGAGTGTGCTGTGAAATCTCCATTTCTTCCTTCAAGGGACGCAGTCTGCAATAGCTCCATATGAAAAGAAGTCTAGAAAAACCTCCCAAAAGATGGCAGAGAAATAATATATTTATCTTCATCATCTAAACACTACAGAAACGACAGAGATTTATAGCTGCATTATGTTGAAAGCTTAAACCCTGGGAGCTTTATGAAGACTTTCACTGTGCCCAGTCTCAGGATTTTGAGAAATTTCAGGGTATAGTTCTTATTTCAATTACATCTTCACTTTACTAGGACATGAGCAGGGCATTCTCTTCTCACCACTCTTAAAAAGCTGGGAGGTGAGGTCTGATTGCTAACCATAAAAATTGCAGCTGTCCAAGGTGGACCAGGTCATCAAATAGACACTGCAAGAATTATAGAAATGCTACTTATTACAGTAGGGTATAATAACAGATTTTTGAAAGCCAGTCAGAGTTTCGTACTGCAATCTCTTATACCAAAGATGGTACACAACCAAAGTACTCTGTTTTCTTTTCTCCTTCTTGCAATAAACCATAGATCAGAGTGGCTCCAGGATCCATAGCAGAGGTGGTATTCAGTGGGTTCTGACCAGTTCTGGAGAACCAGTAGCGGAAATTTTGAGTAGTTCAGAGAACCGGTAAATACCACTTCTGACTGGCCCCGCCCACATCTATTCTCTGCCTCCCAAGTCCCAGGTGATTGGGAGGAAATGGGGATTTTGCAGTATCCTTTCCCTGGAATGGGGAGGAAATGGGGATTTTGTAGTATCCTTCCCCTGGAATGGGATGGGAATGGAGATTTTACAGTATCCTTCCCCTGCCATACCCTCCAACCACACCCACCAAGCCATGCCATACCCACCAAGCCACACCCCACAGAACCAGTAGTAAAACTTTTTGAATCCCACTACTGATCCATAGATTACACTTTCTCCATCTTCTGGAAAGAATGTAGGCTAATCTTTGTCTTACTGTCATGTATTTTAGTTTTCTCATTTCTAAACATGGATAAAGCATTTCCTTTTGTGCAGTATAAAGGTTGAAAGCTAAGATTTTGTCCAATGTAGTAGCTTTTAGATTCAGTTCTAAGTAATTTTTTTTTTTTTTGCAAACTAGATTGGATTGCTATCTTCCCCACAGCAATTCATTAGAATCAGATTTATATAGAATAATTGGGGGAGGAGTCATTGAATACTGCCACTTTATCCTTAATAGATTGTATCAACACTAGAAAGTCTTCCAAGATTGTGGATTAGGAACGAGCAAAACTTTTCAAGTTAAAAATGTTGCAAGCTTGAAACAAAACTCATGTATTCCAAGAGATTATGTTGAGGTCCGATCAAAACATGTTAGTCAAGAAACGCTCCATCCTGACCTTGAGAAAGGTTGCTCAGGATGTTTCAAGCTTCAAAAATAAGTAAAGTAAAGTAAAGTAAAGTAAAGTAAAGTAAAGTAAAGTAAAGTAAAGTAAAGTAAAGTAAAGTAAAGTAAAGTAAAGTAAAGTAAATAAATAAAATAATAAAGTAAAGTAAAATAAAAATAAAGTAAAATAAAATAAAATGAAATAGAATAAAATAAAATAAAGTAAAATGAAATGAAATGAAATAGAATAAAATAAAATAAAATGATAAATAAATAAAGTAAAGTAAAGAATAAATAAAATAAAATAAAATAAAATAAAATAAAATAAAATAAAATAAATACAAGTTGAGAATTTTGTTTCAAGATTGCAAGTCTTGAGCCTTTTAAAGTTTTGTGGTGTTCTTCCTGAAGGAACAGAGCCAGTTTAACTGCTTCAACAGAATATTTTGAGGGTTGTACACAAAATTGTATAATTATACAATGAATCTCCCTTTTCAAAAAGAGAGAATTGAAGCCTATTCATCTGCTATTTTCAGCAAAGACAGGGCAGGATCTGACTCATATCAATCAGTGAACTTTAATAAGTTAAATTGTGCTGTTTCTTTTTTTTCCCTAATTGTTCCTTCAACATTCAATTTTGGGCCAGTCACTCTCTCTCAGCCCAACTCACCTCATAGAGTTGTGGTTGCGGGGAAAATAGGAGGAGGAAAGAGTATTATGTATGTTTACTGCCTTGAGTTACTTACAAAGTAATAAAGGTGGGATAAAAATCAAATAAACACATTTCTGCACACATATCTAATTAACAAAGATCTTTTTGCGAATCATTTTCTTGAATGTGATGGACTTTTGCATGTAGCATTCCCTAATATACATATTTTTGTGTCATGTGGCTTGTATCTTACAAAGTTATCTTACAAAGTTATTCAGGAATGGACAGCCTAATTCCAAAAGTTACATGTAGTTCTCAAGCCTCTTTGTTTGAAACACTCAGAGTACCTCTGATCATTACTAAAAATAAATGACATACTTCTTGGGCTACTGCAGCTGATAAATAGAAGCCATAAGCCCTAGAAAATAACATGTCCTTATTGAACAAATTCAAAGAAAACTTCCTAAATGCCCCTTAAACCCCAAAATAATATTTGCCTCATTGTCCTCCTATCTGTTGCTCTCATTCTCATGCCAAATCCTTAAATTCAGACCTTGACCACTGACAAATGAGCCTAGACCGGGTGTCTGCAACCTGCAGCTCCAGAGCCACATGCGGCTCTTTGGGCCCTCTGCTGTGGCTCCCTGTTGGATGATCCCACCGCTGGTTGGCCCCAACCCTCGCCCTCCCCTCCCAGTCCCTCCTCGCCTGGCCTGAGAAGGTAAGGGCGGCGGCGGGGGATGGAGAAGCGGCCAGGGCAGAGACAGAGAGAGAGAGAGGAGGGAGAGAGAGAGAGACAGCTACAGAGAGGGGGGGGAGAGAGAGAGATGCAGAGTGGGGGGAGAGAGAGGAGGAGAAAGAGATGTCAAAAGGGTTTTGTGGTTCCCATTGTTTTTTAACTGGTTCTCTGTCCTTATGACTGGCTGGGTAGGCGTGGCTAGGGGGGTCATGTGAATGGTGAAAGTGAGTTACGTTGAGTTGGCAACACCCACCAAGGTTTTGTGGTTCCCAGTGTTTCTTTTTTTCCTGTGGGAAAGGGGTCCAAATGGCTCTTTGAGGTTTAATGTTGCAGACCCCTGGCCTAGACTAACACTAGACAAGAACACTAGAACCAGCTTGGTCTAGTGTTTTAAGGCATCAGACTAGAAACTGGAAGACTATGGAATCTAGTCCCATCTTAACCATGAAAGTCAGATGGGAGGCTTTGGGCCAAGGACCAATGCCCACCTTAGTCCTCAAAGGAAAAGAACAGCAGACAGAGCTGGAAAATGAGGTTAAATGTGTTATCAGTTTGGAGTCATTGCATTACTACCATGCCAGCCTCCCATGAATTTGTTGACCCTTATCTAGTGCCAACCAACAGTGCAGTAGCAGCTGTTAGTTGACTAGATTCTTGTATAGCGATAGCAATAATAAACTCTTCTGTACTTTGAAAGCAATGAATACTTCTGGTTATTTGCGCCTGACATTAATCTAGTAAACTGCCTATGCTTTTCACAGACTTTTTTTTTTAATTTGATTTATATGCCGCCCTTCTCCAGAGACTCAGGGCAGCTTACAATGTGTTAAGCAATAACACAATTATAGAATTCACTTAGGTCTCTTGTGGCAATGAGATAGCTCCAAACTGATGTCATGTTTAACCCCACCTTCTGACTCAGCCTGCTCTTCTCCTACATCCATGATGGTGAACCTATGAGAGATGGCACACAGCGCCCTGTCTGATGGCATGCGAGCTGTTGCTCCAGTTCAGCTCCGCTGCGCATGTGCACATGCCTCCCACTGGCCAGCTGGTCTTCGGGTCTCTGCTGTGCATGTGCAGGGGAACACATCCGGGGGCCCTTGGGTGGGGTGGAGCATGAATTCGGGTTGGGGCATGAGCAGGGGTTACATGCACATGTGCAGGGGGTGCATGCATGGGGGCCATGCACGCACTGCATTTTGGGGGTTTGGGTGTGCATGTGCTTTGGGCACTCGGTCCGGAAAAAGTTAGCCATCACTGTCCTATATCAAGTTGGCGGGGGATCTTTGGGTCAGTTGCTCTCTCTCAGCCAAAGTCACCTGCCAGGGTTGTTGCTGTGGGGAAATCTGTGGGGGCACCAGCCCTCTGGAATGAGCTGCCCCTAGAGCTACATCTTAGCCCCGACCTATGTACTTTTCGCCGTGCCCTTAAGACCCTCCTGTTCCAGCAAGCCGGACTGGCCTAGTATGAATTTTATTGTGGCTGTATGTGTGTTTTAAATTTGCGGGCCAATTTTATGTATTGATTTTAATTTGGTTTTAAATTTTATAAATTTATGTGTTTTAATATGGCTGTATACCGCCCTGAGTCCTTCGGGAGAAGGGCGGTATAGAAATCTAATAAACTTGAAACTTGAAACTTGAAATAGAGGAGGAAGATGTTCACCACCTTAAGCTATTTATACAAATAATAAACAATGTGGAATAAGAAAAAAATAAATAAAAATAAACACGTTGTCCTGGATTGTATCTGCAATCTGCTTTCCTGCTATTCCCTGATTCTAATCCTTCCCCCTGGAACAAAACCAAATCAATCTGCTTCATCTTTGCCAGGAGGCCTATATCCCAAGTAGCAAATGCACAGCCTCGTAATGCTGCCAAAGTTCACAATTAGCCTCCTCATAATTCCCTTATGTATTTTGAGTCCTGACGTGCTGCCATTCTTAACAAGTTCATCATACAAACAAGATTTATTAAGGGTGAAATGTCTCCTCCTGCATCCTGATGAAGCTGAATCAATTCAGCTGGCACAGACTGAAATATGAAACCAGCCAATCAGAGACCAAGGCAGTTAAACCCCAAGATTGCAAGATACCAGGGACCAAAAAAAAAAAAAAAAAACCAGGTCAGAAGGTTGTCTTGCTGATTAATTTGATTACTTATTTATTTACTGTATTTTTACTCTGCTACTTGGATTCTCAAGGGTTGACAAAGAAAATCCATACCTTAAAAAACCACACAACCAACCTAGTTGAACAACCCTATTAATCATCATCAGCAATATCATGATCATAGGAGGAGGAAACAGTAGTAGCAGCTTATGCTTTGCCTTTTTAAACATCAGCAGGAACAGCAATATTAGTAATGGACAATTGGTACTCAAAATTAACTAGGCAAAATTCCCCCACTCTCATCATGGCTACCAGCTGTCTGTCTAGCAGTAAACATGTGTCTGCAAGAGACCCTCAAGTTATAATTCTGTTCTTTCAAACTTGGTGCCTCCACGTACACATAGAGCAAGTAAAGCTCTATGGCTATGGTTACTTCTAGATAAATGCCCACCCCACCCCACCCCTGTCTTGCTTGGATTAAATCCAGGGTTGGGATTCAACCAGTTTGGACCAGTTTGGGCAAACGGATGCTAATTTTACATCTGGTTCACCAAACCAGTAGTTGCAAGGACTGGCTGCCCCCGTCCACCTCACCCCGCCTCTCCTCACAGAAGGCGAAAAATGGGCCTACCAAAAGTACCAGAAGTCTGGAAACGGGCCCATTTCCGGCCTTCAGAGGGCCTCCAGAGCTTGGGGGAGGTCGTTTTTGCCCTCCCAGAGGCTGAGGAAAGCCTCCAGAGCCTGGGGAGGCTGAAAAACGGGCCTACCAAAGTCCAGAAATGGGCCCGTTTCCTGTCTCCAGATGGCCTCCAGAGCCTGGGGGAGGTCGTTTTCGCCCTCTGAGAGGCTCGAGGAAAGCCTCTGGAGCCTGGGGAGGGAGAAAACACCGCCCCCCCGCCATGGTGCAGGAGGCCGAGTAGGCCATGCCCACCATGGCCATGCCCACCCAGCAACCGGGCTGAGAACCGGTTGCTAAAATTTTTGAATCCCATCCAGATTAAATCTCAGTTTTTATGACAGACACATAGAATCATGGCCTTGGGCAGAATCTCAACAGTGTGTACTTTAGTCCACTGTTCAAGACAAGGTTTGCTATATGACCAAGGTGTGATGGAATTTCCAGCTATGCCACATGAAAGTGTTAAGAGCATGCCAAGTTTAGATTTTTTGCATTGCAAAAAATTTTTTGCAAAAAGTGGCACAGGCATGGCTTGCCCCAGAATCCCTGCATAATCCCTGCATATTGCTTAACACATTGTAAACCGCCCTGAGTCTCCGGAAAAGGGCGGCATATAAATCAAACCAATAAATAAATAATAAATAAATAAGATAAGAACCCCTTATCTGACTGCTCTCAAGGGAATGCAGTCACTCTGGTGAGATTCTTGTAACATAGATGATTAAAAATAAAGCTTCTTTGGAGATTATTCATGAGTAGTTCTGGTTGCTTGCAACTGACACAAGGTCACTTTTGACTCTATCATTTTATAATTCCCAACCCAGTGGCCCTCAGTTATGTTGAACTACAAATCCCATGAATCACATCCAATGAATCAATAATAGAAATTATGGTCCAAAATTTGTATGTATGTAAATGTATATTTATATGTGTATATAAATAGCCAGAGGTGTCAGTGTTTTAAAAAAAGGCAAGATGGTTGGCACAACCACTTGACTGACATCCTGCCTCCATTTTATATGTATGACACATGTTAAAAAGTAATAATGAATTGATCTTGTGCTTGTGCCAGCAATTGTGAATTTTTATTAACTTCTCTATGAACATTATCTTACAGCTGTTGGATATACAGCATATAACAAAAGTCAGGCCCTGTAGACAATTTCTTCTAAATACTTCCATACCAGGGGTGGATTCTAAATTTTTTTACTACCGGTTCTGTGGGCGTGGCTTATTTTGTGGGTGTGGCTTGGAGGTCATGTGACTAGGTGGGCATGACTAGCTGGTCAGAGTCATTTCTGGAAGGTCCTCACACTTACGACCAGTCCTCGCACTTACGACCCGACTCATTTGTTTGCTTTTAACACTGATCAGCTTTAATATGTTTTAATAGAAAAGCAAATGTGGGGGAAATGTAATAATAATTGAAATGATAATATTAAGTTGCGATAGTTAGAAGATTATAAGAATAAATGTACAATTAGGATGATAATGCAGATAGATAGAATAAATCTGAAAAGAAACTGAACGAAAGTATCTATGATTAGAATACAGGAGTTGCTCAGATACTAAAGGAGGAGAATATTCCACAGCAAAGAAGTAAGGAGAGAGGAGGAGAGGGTAGGAAGAAGAAAGGGAGGGAGAGGAATGGAAGAAAGGAGAGGAAGAAGGGAAGGGGATAGGAGTAGGAAAGAAGGTGAGAAGGGGGAAAAGAAGAGAGAAGTGGGGGAAAGGAAAAGGAAGTAGGATGAGGTAGGAGAGGAGGAAGGAGAAAGTAGAAGAGAAGAGGAAGGAGAGAAGGGAAAGAAAGGAGGAGAAGAAGAAGGTTTGTTGTGGAATGAGGGAAGAAAGAGAAGAAGAGCAACTCCGAATGTAATTAAAATGCCTTATTTTAATGCTTTCTTTAAGGGAAACATGTATATGTAGGATTTATTATGTATAAGAAAATGTACATTTTCTATTATGTGGGGAGGGGGAAAGGGTGGGGGGGAGAAAATTGTTTGTATTTCTTATAAAACTTTTCAATAAAAAAAAAAACACTGATCAGCTGTAGGACGGTCCTTTGAAGCCCCCAGCAAGAGTTTAAACAGTTTTTTTCCCTCTAGTCATCAGCTGGGATTCAGGAGGCAGCAATAGATTGGGGGTGGGACCAAATAAAAGGTAAGAATAACGTGGGTGGGGCAGAGGGCGGGGGGGAGAACTGGTTCAGTGACGTCATATCGTCACCGCTACCGGCTCGGCTGAATCGGACCGAACCAGGAGGAACCCACCACTGTTCCATACACATTTCATGAATGACCTTTCAACATTCCCAAGTACAGTAACATTTTCTCTAACGCCTGTGTAAATTTGCATGTGTATATGTGTTTGCAATGCAGGTAAGGTTTTTATTAAATGATACAGTATAATATTGAACTTAAAAAGAAGAGCCAAGAAAAAACGTAGACTATTTTAGATAGCATAAAAAGAAAAGAAGAATTAAAGACATATCCAGGGAAGATAAATATCTCTCCTCAAATTAAACCCTTACAGCAACTGTTATATCATAATTAACATTATGAATGTTAACAGTAAGAGAAATGGAACTAAAAATAAACTATGCAAAGAAAAAAATGAATTTGCAATGGTAACAAAAAGTTTTTCATTAGTTTTTTTCCCAATTTGTGTAAAAGATATGATATTCCTTTGGACACAATAAATGAATGAATATATGTGTGTGTGTGTGTGTGTGTGTGTGTGTCTTTTTCTTTTTCGTAGGCTTTTATGTGCATATTCTTTCTAGCCAGGTTTTACCTACGTAAACTAAGTTGTTCTGCAGATCTGGTTGTGTGAAATCTCATTCACAAGCTTCAGAGCTTTTTTTCTGTTGACAAACTGCAACTCTGTGTTGCTCTCTGGGAGACTCAGATAGCTATTTCTGCCTTATAAGGCCTTTCTATTTCTGCCTTATAAGGCTTCGTCGGTGAGCCACACCCACTTCTCAGATATTCAGAATATGCACATAAAAGCCTACGAAAAAGAAAAAGACACATTGTACCTTTACAGGGGGAATATCTGAGAAGTGGGTGTGGCTCACCGACGAAGCCTTATAAGGCAGAAATAGCTATCTGAGTCTCCCAGAGAGCAACACAGAGTTGCAGTTTGTCAACAGAAAAAAAGCTCTGAAGCTTGTGAATGAGATTTCACACAACCAGAGCTGCAGAACAACTTAGTTTACGTAGGTAAAACCTGGCTAGAAAGAATATGTACATAAAAGCCTACGAAAAAGAAAAAGACACATTGTACCTTTACAGGGGGAATATCTGAGAAGTGGGTGTGGCTCACCGACGAAGCCTTATAAGGCAGAAATAGCTATCTGAGTCTCCCAGAGAGCAACACAGAGTTGCAGTTTGTCAACAGAAAAAAAGCTCTGAAGCTTGTGAATGAGATTTCACACAACCAGAGCTGCAGAACAACTTAGTTTACGTAGGTAAAACCTGGCTAGAAAGAATATGCACATAAAAGCCTACGAAAAAGAAAAAGACACATTGTACCTTTACAGGGGGAATATCTGAGAAGTGGGTGTGGCTCACCGACGAAGCCTTATAAGGCAGAAATAGCTATCTGAGTCTCCCAGAGAGTAACACAGAGTTGCAGTTTGTCAACAGAAAAAAAGCTCTGAAGCTTGTGAATGAGATTTCACACAACCAGAGCTGCAGAACAACTTAGTTTACGTAGGTAAAACCTGGCTAGAAAGAATATGCACATAAAAGCCTACGAAAAAGAAAAAGACACATTGTACCTTTACAGGGGGAATATCTGAGAAGTGGGTGTGGCTCACCGACGAAGCCTTATAAGGCAGAAATAGCTATCTGAGTCTCCCAGAGAGCAACACAGAGTTGCAGTTTGTCAACAGAAAAAAAGCTCTGAAGCTTGTGAATGAGATTTCACACAACCAGAGCTGCAGAACAACTTAGTTTACGTAGGTAAAACCTGGCTAGAAAGAATATGTACATAAAAGCCTACGAAAAAGAAAAAGACACATTGTACCTTTTGTCTCAGGTGCCGGCCAAGGGAGAGGAGATTAACAGAGAGACAGGTGGCTTGGATGAGAGTGACGGAGAAACATCACTCCTGGACGCACACCTCCGAAGGCGTGATAAACGATTGCAGCAGCTCAGGAGGCGTGCTAGGGATTAGAACTGAGTCACTGGACCACACCCCAGAGACTATATAATAGAGGGTGGTGGCCAGTGATCTTTGTGACAAACAAAGCAAACCTTGGATAGTCACTAAAGCCTCGTCCAGAAACTGCTGAGAGAAATATTATTCTGACTGGACTTTTGTATGCTAAGTATCTTATCTTTCTGTTTTGTGGAAATAAACGCACTTGGCAGACGGTGTGTAAATCGCTGCCAAGTTAGAGATAAAGAACTGGGTGTGTGCCAAAGTGTTTCCTTAACCCTCGGCTGGCTGTGTTTGTGTGTGTGTGGGTACGGGGACAGATCAGTTTCCATCCATTGTTTCTTGTCCTGCCCTCTGGTGATTTGGAGAATAGCTTGACTCCCTCTTCTTTGTGGCAGCCCCTCAAATACTGGAATACTCCTGTCATGTCAGTTTAATGCTGACTGGAAACCCCTTATTGACTTTTTGTGTGAAACAGAAGAAATATATGAAAAAAGTTTAAAATAAATAATTATAGAAAATATGTAATTCTGCAACCTTACAGTCAGAGATTAATTTACATTTATACTTACAGTTGCTGTAAAAGAAAACTGGAAGTCAATTCTTTACATTTTTTTCTTTTCTTTTCTATTTTTTTTTTTTTTTTGGTATACTTTTGTCCAATGGTGAAATCTGAACTGGTTTACTACCAGTTCGCTGGCTGCGCATGCACAGTGAGCACCACACACCAAATGCGAAGTGTGCGTGTGCAGTGCACACCAAAAGGAGGCCTGTGGTAAGTAGAACAGCACGCGGGGTGGGGGATCAGCTGTGGCGTGCAATCTTTTTTAAAAAAAACTTTTAAAAGTATTGCTTTGAAAAATAAAGAAAAAGCCTCTGACAATCAAGCAGCTCTGCTGGGATCGTCAGAGGTTTTTTTTTACCTCTTAAAAGCATTTTTTCTACAACCTCTTCAGAGGTTGTAAAAAAAATGCTTTTAAAAGGCTCTGACGATCAGGCAACTCAGCTGGAATCATCAGAGCCTTTTAAAAGCATTTGTTTTACAACCTCTTCGGCCGAAGAGATTGTAGAAAAAAATGTTTTTAAAAGTTAAAAAAAAAGCCTCTGATGATCACACAGCTCAGCTGGGCATGGGGGGCAGGGGGCGGGGCAGGGATTTTTGCTACTGGTTCTCCGAACCACCCAATGCCATCGCTACCAGATCAGGCTATCCAGTCCAAACTGCATTTCACCCCTGCTTTTGTCTTTGTCTTTTTTTCCTCTCCCCTCTTTATATTCTAAACGTCAGTTCTTATTAGTTTTTCTCTTGCTTCTTTAGAACTTTGATACAGCTATATTAAGTTAGATAAAAAGTCAAGGTAGTGACACCATTGTTTGACTGAAGCCCTTTTTCTCTTTTAAATGTACAGCACATGTAGAATACATGCAAAAAAGGCATCAAGCTTTTGATTTCACAGGCACAGTTATCATCCTGACATTTTTCACAGCTCTCCCTCACCCGTTATGGATGTTCCTGTTTGAAGTTGTTTGGGGGGGGGGGAGAGGGCGTATTTGACACCACCAGTTGTAGACATATTTATTTATTTATTTATTTATTTATTTATTTATTTATTTATTTATTTATTTATTTATTTATTTATTTATTTATTTATTTTAGTCATATTTCTATGCCACCCACTCTCCAAGGACTCTGGGCGGCTTACCCCAAAGACAGTATACTAAATAGCATATTGCCCCCAACAATCTGGGTCCTCATTTTACCCACCTCGGAAGGATGGAAGGCTGAGTCAACCTTGAACTGGTGAGATTTGATCCACTGATCTGCTGAACTAGCAGCAGTACTGCACCCTAACCACTGCGCCACCTCGGCTCAGTGTATGAACTATCACTAAACAAGGATGAAAAGGATGTTGCACCTAGGAAAGAAAAGACAAAAAAAAAAAAAGATAGCAAGGAATATACAGATCAGAGTATTGTCTTCACACAAAGATTGTGCAAATGAAGGTTTCAATCCTTGTTTGACCAATAGTGCAGGTGGGGTTGTAAGTGCCTCTTCTTTATGTTTTTCAATGACACAATGTTTTTGTTCCAGTTTGTGAAGCTGTCATTGCAAAATGCTCTGACAGGAGGCAGTGCAAGGAGCTTCCTTGTAACAGGCAGCATTAACTCAACTTCCATAAAGACACACTCCTAAGTAGTTCCTAAGAACACAAAAGCGAAGGACCTTGATTTAGGCAACACATCTTGAGCTGCGGCTGATGTGAATTCTAGTTGAAAACAGAAAGGGGGCTCATGTCAGCAATGCTGAGGTCTTCTCATGCTTACAATTTAGCAATCGAAAGGTCACTATCCCATTTAGGCAGATGTGAGTGTTCTCTGAGCTTGGTTGCTTTCTTGCAAACGTCTCATTGCCAAACTTGGTAACATCATCAGTGCTAGTAGGAGTGGGGTTTGCTCTTATTTTATATTCTAATGGCTTGCTCACCAGCACTCAACACCCTGATGGGCAGAGATTAATACCAAGATGAACATTCCAGAAGCAAACAAAGCCCCGATCAAGGAACTGCCAAACAAGCTAACTGTAAACAATAGCCCAAATCAAGGACCCACCAATGCCACTCCTGCCAACACTGACAGGGCAAATGACTAGAATATAAAATGAGAGCAAACCCCACATCCAGCTAGCACTGATGTTGTTACTACTTTGGTAATGAAACATCTGCAAGAAAACAACTAAATTCAAAGAGCACCAAGGATTCCCTAGTTCATCCCTGAACTGTAAATATTCTACTCTACTAGTAGATATGAGTAGTTTCAATGTTCTGTGATCTTACAACCCTTCCATGTAGAAACTTGGCCTAGACACTGGGTTTGAGTTTGGTTTTCTTGTTTTCTTGTTTCTTAGATTCTGCCACAAGAAGTTTAATCTGTACTCTAAGATTTCCTGAAAAAGATTTTTGGAGTCAAGAACTGCAGTTCTTCAAATCAAAGAACTCTGCCTGCTTGTGGGCTAAATGAAAAGAAGTTTCTTCCACCTGAATTTCTGGTCAATGCAGAACACCAGCTTTGCCAGTCGATATGGATGAGCCTTCTTGTACTAGGCAAGATACAGGAAACAGGAACCCTAGCAAGATTTACCTCAGGTACCTATTTCTAAGGGAGGAAATGAACAGAAGGAGGGACAAAGAAGCCACAGCAAAAATCCCAAGCAATGAAAGATGATTTAAGCATCTGAAAATGAGTGTAACATTTTCCCCATTTTATTTTTGTTGAATAGTAATTAAAGCACATTGTCAAGAAACTAAGCAACATCAATATGTGACGCACAGAGATGTGGAATAACAAGACTTCTTCTTCTGTCACTATGTTAGAACAGATTAGAGATAAATTTAAAATAATGAAACATCTGAGGCAGGAATCACAATTTTAGCAAATTGGGACAGATTTTATATTTTATCTTAACTGCAACAGAGCTACCATCAGCCACACTTATGATAGGGGGTAAATATTTATGTGTATATTATTTATCTCTCTTTTACTTTTTCATAGATGAATATAACAACAATTAAAGAAAAGCCAATTCATTTAAATGCATCAAGCAGCATAAAAACATTCACAGAAAAGGGGAAGGAGGAAGGGGAAGAGGAGAAAGGGGAGAAAAGGTTTAGGAGAGAAAAGAATTTGGGTCTAAGTCAATGAATTGACAAATGTACACGTTAACTTGATGTAATGCAGAATTGGAAAATCTTGCTCTGAGGGTAGCTGGCTATCCAAAGATGGTGTGGTGTTGGTGTTGAGATTATTCTCCAACTAGATGAATAAACACATCCGGATAATGTGATGTTAAATTGGTCCCAAGGTTCATTTCCATAGTGCACAAGTGGAAAGTTTACCAATACAATATTTTGTGCCTTAATCTATCAGTTTAACAAAAGGGTTCCATCATATTTTTCCACTGCTGACAATGTAGGAAATAATCATTCTTTTTTCTTACCAGCCTTATCTGAATTATCAGCATGTGCCTTTTGCTTACAAAATAATTGGAAAAAGTAAGAAAAAGCAAAGTCACTCTTCTCTTTGCACTATCAGAGAAGAACAAGATCCTCTGATGGGTGTAATTGGGTGATCAAAATCCCATCCCTTTTTAATACATAGCACACCCATTGCCATAGGTGAAAAGGGCCAGGGCCAGGGGTGAAATGTTACCGGTTCACTCCGGCTTGGGCAAACCGGTAGTTTTATTTATGTTTATGTTTTATGTTTTATTATTAAATTTGTATACCGCCCTACTCCTGAAGGACTCAGGGCGATGAACAGGCACAGAATAAAATACATAAATACAAAAGTTAGAAACAATTTAAAACCAAATTAAATAATTTAGCCCAAGACAATTAAAAATCCCAAAAATTTAAAACAAATTAAAATTTCAGTTTAAAAATTTAAAAGAAAGGGGAGAAAATTAGGCCAGGCCAGCTTGCTGGAATAGGAGGGTCTTAAGAGCACGGCGGAAAGTGCGCAGATCTGGGATCCTCCGTATCTCCAGAGGGAGCTCGTTTCAGATAGTGGGTGCCCCCACAGAGAAGGCCCTCCCCCTGGGGGCCGCCAGTCGACACTGCTTGGCTGACGGCACCCGGAGGAGCCCCTCTCTATGAGAGCGTACCGGCCGGTGGGAGGATGTTTGTGATAGTAGGCGGTCCCGTAAATAACCAGGTCCTAAGCCATGAAGCGCTCTAAAGGTGGTAACCAAAACCTTGAAGCGCACCGGGAATACCACTGGGAGCCAGTGCAGCTCGTGCAGGAGAGGTGTCACATGGGAGCGCCATGTTGCTCCCATAACCACCTGCGTGGCCGCACTCTGCGCCAGTTGGAGTCTCTGGGTGCTCCTCAAGGGGAGCCCCAAGTAGAGAGCATTACAATAGTCCAGGCGGGCGGTGACGAGGGCATGAGTGACTGTGTGTAGGGAGTCCCGATCCAGAAAGGGACGCAACTGGAGAATCAGGCGGACCTGATGAAAAATCCTCCCGTTCACGGCCGTCAAGTGCTCTTTTAAAGACAGCCGTGAATCCAGGAGGAAGCCCAAGTTGCGAGCCCTCTCCGTGGGGGCCAGCGATTCGCCCCCAATAGTCAGCGATGGCGTCAACTGACTATATTGGGACATCGGTAACCACAGCCACTCTGTCTTGGATGGGTTGAGCCTGAGCCTGTTCCTCCCCATCAGATCCGCACAGCCTCCAGACACTGGGACATCAATTCAAGGGCATCGTTGGGGTGGTCCGGGGTGGAGATGTACAGCTGGGTATCATCAGCGTAGTGATGGTACTTCACCCCGAAACCACAGATAATCTTGCCCAGCAGCTTTACATAAATGTTGAACAGAAGGGGCGAGAGGACCGACCCTTGTGGCACCCCACATATGAGGGGCCTCGGGGTCAACCTCTGCCCCCCTGCCAACACAGACTGCAACCGGTTGGAGAGAAAGGAGGAGAACCACCATAGTACAGTGCCCCCCATACCTAACTCTTCCAACCAGTGCAGCATGATACCATGGTCGATGGTATCAAAAGCTGTTGAGAGATCTAATAGGACCAGGACAGAGGAGCAACCCCTGTCCCAAGTCCTCCAGAGATCATTGACCAATGCGACCAATGCCGTTTCCATGCTGTACTCAGGCCTGAAGCCTGACTGGAACGGATCCAGATACGTCGTTTCATCCAGGTATTGGGGGAGCTGTCGCACAACCACACTCTCAACAACCTTCGCCACAAAATGAAAGTTGGAGACCGGACGATAATTAGCCAACACTGCTCGGTCCAGGGAAGGCTTCTTGAGGAGAGGCCTCACCACCGCCTCTTTCAAGGTGGCGGGGAAGTCACCCTGACCCAACGAAGCATTTATAATCCCCTGGAGCCAGCCTCGCGTCACCTCCCGGGAAGCCAGCACTAACCAGGAGGGGCACGGGTCCAATAAACAAGTGGTCGCGTTCAGTCTGCCCAGAATCCTGTCCATGTCCTCAGGGGTCACAGGATCAAACTCATCCCAGATAACATTCTCAAGACCTGCCCCAGTCCCTCCCCCTGAGACTACCCAGTCGGAGTCCAAAGCTTCCCGGATCTGAGTGATTTTGTCATACAGATACTGAACAAAATCCTTGGCTCTACCCTCCAAGGGGTCCTCCCACACTTCCTGGTGGAGCAGGGAGCGGGTCACCCTAAACAGGGCGGCCGGGCGGTTATCTGATGATGCAATAAGAGCAGCAAAATAGCTACATTTTGCTGCTTTTATCGCCACTAGGTAATTCCTAATATGAGATCTTTCCAGTGTCCGGTCCGATTCTGAAAGACTGGCCCTCCAACTACTCTCTAGGCGTCTTTTCCGGCGCTTCAATTCCCTCAGCTCCTCAGTGAACTAAGGAGCCAAATGAGATCAGCACCGGGTCAGAGGCCGCAAAGGCACAACCCAATGCAGAGCTCCAGCGGCCGCCCTATCCCAGGCGGCCACTAGGTCTCCAGCCAAGGCGTGTGCCAGAGCTTCAGGAAATGGTCCAAGCTCCATCTGGAACCTGTTAGGTTCCATCAGGCGCCTGGGGCGGAACCATCTTACCGGCTCCACCTCCCTGCGGCGGGGTGCAGCGGTTTGAATGTCAAGACGAAGGAGAGAGTGATCTGACCATGACAAGGGCTCGGTAACTATATCCTCTATATCAAGATCACTCAACCACTGTCCAGAGACAAAAAACAGATCCAGCATGTTTCCCCCCGTGTGGGTAGGGCCATGAATTAACTGGGTCAGGTCCATGGCTGTCATGGAAGCCATGAACTCCCGGGCCACCTCAGACACCTCACCCATGGACGGCAAGTTGAAATCCCCCATGACCATAAGCCTAGGGGTCTCAACCACCACCGCGGCGATGACGTTGAGTAGCTTGGGCAGGGTTGCTGCCACGTGGCAGGGAGCCAGGTATGTGATCAGCAAACCCATCTGAACCCCGTGACCCCATTTCACAAGGAGGGATTCACAGCCGGCCATCTGAGGAACAGTGGCCTCCCTCAGTCTCAGACCATCTTTATGATAACCACTACCCCCCCCGCCCCTACCCTGCAACCTCGGCCGATAGAATGCGCGGAAACCTGGTGGGTACATTTCAACGAGAGGGACCCCCCCTCTTGGCCCAACCAGGTTTCCGTAATACCTGCCGGGTCTATTCCCCCCTTCTGAACAAGATCAGAAATGAGGGGGGCTTTATTTACTACAGACCTGGCATTGCACAACATCAGCCGAAGGCTAGGGCCCTGAGGATCTGCGCAACCTGGAGAACAAGTGGAGCTTTGGGGGCCAGAGCGCGCCACCACTCGAAGACAGCGGGCGCGCGCTCCCCTAACACGATATGGCCCCCTACTCCCGCCATATCTACCCCTCCCACCCACAGTACTGATAGTAAAAACTTTATCTGGATGAGCTTTAACCCCTCCTCGACCCCGGGCCCCCCACCCTCCATGCCGTGCTCCACAGCCATACCTGGCCCTCCCCTTAGTGGGTTATCCCCCATACCCACGGCCCTACTTCTAATCCAACCCTCCCCCCCCCGGAACCCCTTAAGAAATTAGCTAAAACTATATATAAAAAAGTTTATATAGTGATAAAAACTCCTGGTTTGCATGAACCAGTAGTAAAAAAAAAGCTACCAGTTCGGGCAAATTGGTAGTTAGCTACCTGTTTGGTTGAACCGGCAGTTTAAAAAGCTACTGGTTCCTCTGAACTGGTATTTCCGATGATCAGCTGTGCCTCGGGGTTTAGCTTTGCTAGAAAGCAGGAAGAGCCAAGGTGGCCCAGTGGTTAGAGTGCAGTACTGCAGCTACTTCAGCTGACTGCTAGTTCAGCAGGTCAGCAGATCAAATCTCACTGGCTCAAGGTTAATTCAGCCTTCCATCCTTCCGAGGTGGGTAAAACGAGGACCCAGATTGTTGGGGGCAATATGCTAATGCTAATGCAATATGCTAATATGCAATATGCTATACGCTAACTTTGTAAACTTTGTAAACTGCTTAGAGAGGGCTGTAAAGCACTATGAAGTGGTATAGAAGTCTAAATAATAATAATAATAATAATAATAATAATAATAATAATAATAATAATAATAATAATAATAAATTGTGCGCCACAAGTGATCCCCCCTTGCTGTTCTACTTACCTTCCCAAGCCTCCTTTTGGCACGCAGCACATGCAAAAAGGGGGCTTGGGAAGGTACGTAGAACAGCGCGGGGAGGGGGGAGGAATCCGCTGTGCTGCACTGTTTAGCTTTGCTAGAAAGCAGGAAATCCTGCTTTCTAGCAAAGCTAAACCCCGAGGCACAGCTGATCGTAGAAAATACCAGTTCAGAGGAACCAGTAGCTTTTTAAACTGCTGGTTCGACTGAACCAATAGATTATTTTTACTACTTACCTTCCCAAACATTTGGTGTGCACTATGCATGCGCACACAACATGCATTTGGCGTGTGGCGCGCATGTGCGGCCAGTGAACCGGTAGCAAACCGGTTCGGATTTCACCACTGGGCAGGGCTTTGTTTGCCCAATCACATCTGCTAAATAAGGACTTTCATAACTGGTTTGGGATAATGAAGGAAAAAGTTTGGGAAGCATTGCTTAAGTTTCTTTGTTCAGTTAAGGTGCTACCCAAATTCAGACTCTGAGTGAGTCATAATACATAAAAATATAAAATCATTCCATGTACATGGCAAATAGATCTGACCAGATCAAATGCGATCAACATAGAAAGCAAAGATCATGCATCAAGCAGGAGCTTCAATCACCCTAGTCCTGAGTTGGAGGATAATATAATACCAAAATCTTGGCTTTGTAAGATGGTGATAGTAGCAAACTTTAATAGCAATAGCACTTAGACTTATATACCGCTTTATAGTGCTTTACAGCCCTGTCTAAGCAGTTTACAGAGTCAGCATATTGCTCCCAACAATTTGGGTCTCATTTTACCCACCTCGGAAGGATGGAAAGCTGTGTCAATATTAAAAGCTCCTTTTAGGTAAAGGTAAAGGTTTCCCAGGTGCAGTCATGTCCAATTCTTGAGGGTGATGTTTAACTCCATTTCTTAGCCAAGGGAACCAGCATTGTCCAAAGACACTAACCTGGTCACATGGTCAGCATGACTATATGCCGAGGTGCACAGAATGCTGTTACCTTCCCACAAAGGATACCTATTTCTCTATTTGCATTTTCATGCTTTTCAACTGCTAGGTGGGCAGGAGCTGAAGCAAGGATGGGAGCTCATCCCATCATGGAGCACTCAGGTTTTAAACCCAGTCTCTCAGCTTTACCAGCTGACAAGCTCAGTGTCCTTAACCACTGAGCCATCACACTTTTCTTTCCTCCCTAAAGACTAGCCCAAAATAAGGTCTAGTTTCCTGAAGGAAAGGTAAAAGTTATCATATTATCAAACAAATAAGTTATCATATTATCAAATAAACAAGGACATTTTTTTTAACAAGGGCTTTCCAAAAAGAATTAGCACTCCATCTAGGCCAGGGGTGTCAAACTCAAGGCCCACAAGCTGGATCTGGCTTAGATCTGGCCCGTGGGGCTGACCTGGAAACAGTGAAGGACTGGCCTGTATCACCGCTGCCAGTGAAAATGGAGCTTGGGAGGGCCGCACATGGCCCTCCTAAACTCCGTTTTTGCTGGCAGAGGATTGCAGGAGGCTGTCATAGCTGAAAACGGCCCTCGCAAGGGCTGAAGGTTTGGCAGAGCGTTTCAGGAGGCCATTATAGCCAAAAACATACCTCATGAGGGCCGTGGGTCCCCCCCACAAGCTCCATTTTTGCTGGCAGAGGGTTGCAGGGAGCCATCGCAGCTGAAAACGGAGCTCGGAAGCCCATTTCTGCTGGCAGAACACTTGGGTCACAAGTGATGTCAAAGTGACCATGCCCATCCTGGCCCCCCAAGGTCAAATACAACCCTGATGCATCCCTCAATGAAATCGAGTTTGGCACCCCTGATCTAGGCCTATATAGTCTTTCAACAGTAGGAAGTCTGATGCTTCCAGGATGCTCACAAATTCAATATATTGCTTTTCTCACTTGAAAGAGATTGAGCACTACATCAAACAGCCCAGCACTATGGCATTTTTCTTGTTCTCACACTATACCAAAATGCATGCTCTGTCTCTTTAACAGCTACACCAGGTATGGATAACTAGTAGATGTGATGTCATCTGCATCTACATCTGTTCTATATCCTGTTTTTTCTTCTTCTTCTTCCATTTTGGCCTCCTCTTTGCAAAAGGCCAAACTGTCTCTCTGACCTATACCATGCCACAAATAAAATCCTGTCTCTTTCATCATCTCTGGTCTGATTATAGTCTTGGGTAATCTGATTATTTTGAAAGATTATTCAGAAATAGTGTGCTATTTTATTCAATGAATCATACTCCTCTATCAGAGAGGAAATGAGGCTCGGTGTGTCTGCTTCAATGTCACTGTGTATGACCATCACTTCTTCTGCCTCCTTGGCCAGCAGAGTGTGCTCAAATCCATGCGCTTTGCAATGCTCTCCCATCACAGAGAACAGAGGCAGCATTTTCATGTTAATGAAGCATCTCTTATATTTAAGATGTACTCGCTTTTCACAGGGAGAATTGAAAGTCCAGCTGTTCCCTCTGTATTTTAAAGAAGCAATTCTCCTCTTCCCTAACCTTTTAGTCCTCATCTTCATTCAGCATCCCATAAAGAAGGAAGCCAGCCTCTTGATCTTATTTTTAATTTAAAAAGTTTTTAATTAAATATACAGTTAAAAACATTGGACATAGTGCGACTTCTCTGGTTCCAACCTTTCCATCAAATTTTTCCTTACAACAACTACAATTCATATTCAATATGTACCTTTGTACAATCTCTCAAAATTCAGCTACATAAATCTCTTCGTCTGTAGAAATTACATTCAATACCAATACAATTCCTACCTATGACATAATACTAACATAATAATTCTCCAACTCTCGATTTATCAATTTATCAATGGTTGGAGAGGAGCAGAAATGTCAGGATAGAGAAATATTGATAAAGCCAGCCTCTTAGAATAACAGAGTTGGAAGGGACTTTGGAGGTCTTCTAGTCCAACCCCCTGCCCAAGCAGGAAACCCTACACCACTTCAGACAAATGGTTATCCAACATCTTCTTAAAAACTTCCAGTGTTGGAGGATTCCCAACTTCTGCAGGCAAGTTGTTCCACTTATTAATTGTTCTAACTGTCAGGAAATTTCTCCTTAGTTCTAAATTGCTTCTCTCCTTGATTAGTTTCCACCCGTTGCTTCTTGTCTTACCCTCAGGTGCTTTGGAGAATAGTTCGACTTCCTCTTCTTTGTGGCAACCCCTGAGATATTGGAAGACTGCTATCATGTCTCCCCTAGTCCTTCTCTTCATTAAACTAGACATACCCAGTTCCTGCAACTGTTCTTCATATGTTTTAGCCTCCAGTCCCCTAATCCTCTTTGTTGCTCTTCTCTGCACTCTTTCTAGAGTCTCAACATCTTTTTTATATTGTGGCAACCAAAACTGAATGCAATATTCTAAGTGTGGCCTTACCAAGGCATTATCTTGATCTTGTGGATGTGAAATTAGGACACTGATGGTGAAGTTTGTCAACAATTTCTTCTTTTTTTCCCCAACAGCTACAGCAATAGAGTATGTGATTTCAGTTTGTTAAAAAGTAAAAAAAAGAGGATGTCATACGTCATCGGCTGCTGGGACTATATCTCTACAGGATGGATGTCTATTGTGTGAAGAAAACTGAGATGAATATTAAGTGATTGGAGTTTATGGTGGAGAAAGGCTTTATTCCAAAAATAAAATGTTACAATACTGCACAGTGGAAAATGTAATTATCTCACCGTCCTCCTGGATCCACCGCCTTTTTTAATCAACAGTGACATCCTGATAAAAACTAATTGTTATTCTACAGCAATCGGTGACAAACAATCTAGTAAAAGTCTTCGAAAGACTAAACATTAGGCTGAGTGGGAACCAGAAGTCCCACCGCAAAGCTACTACGAATTGCACTAGGCTCTCCAAAATTCTCATGACTGCCCATTTGAGCATTCTTTCTCCTTCTGCCAATCCCATTACAAAAAAAATATGTTCTTTTATATACCTTGATATCAGTCTAATTTAAGTGTCTTTCTTTGAAATGCCATGTATTTGATCAGAATGATGTAGAAGATACATTCTTACTTTTTTTGTCATTGGAATGTTAAATTTTAATAGAGTCATTCATAGACAAGTTCATACTGTATAAAATAATATCTTGGCCATAAACAGAAAGCTAACAGGGATGGAATTATCCAGGACCCTAGACAATTCTGTTCTATAGGATAGGCCCAGTGATGAAGAATGCATGCTTCTTGGGTCCCAAGAGATGGTGCTGTTTCCCAGAAGGGAGCTAGATTTTGTCCATCTGGGAAGATGGACAGGCAGTTCTGCAAGTAACCTGGTACTGTGCCATGTAAAGTTTATTCCTATCATGTAAATTGCACCTGGGAGCCTACTGGGAGCTAGTACAGCTCATAAAGTGGTAGCATTGCATGGGCATATCAATGTGCATCCAGAACTGCCCATATTAGCCAACTGCAGCTTTCAAATGCTCTTCAAGATTTACTTATCCAATTTATATAGCTGCCCATCTCACAAAACACATTACTCTGATGGTAATCATTCAAAAAATCATTAATTTTTTAATTAATTTAATTAATTTAATTAATCGTGCCCGCGCAACACCCCTCCTGCGCGAGCTGCACTGGCTCCCAGTGGTCTTCCAGGTGCGATTCAAGGTGTTGTTACCACCTTTAAAGCACTCCATGGCATAGGACCCGGGTACCTTCAAGACCGTCTTCTGCCACCAATAGCCTCCCACCGACCAGTCTGCTCCCACAGAGAGGGTCTCCTCAGGGTGCCATCAGCCAAGTTATGTCGGCTGGCGACACCCAGGGGGAGGGCCTTCTCTGTGGGAGCCCCAGCCCTGTGGAATGAACTGCCCCCGGAAATACGTAAGATCTCCGACCTCCGGGTGTTTCGCTGCGCATCGAAGACCCTGTTGTTCCGCCAGGCCGGGCTATCAACATAATAATTTTAAATTGGGGTATTTTAAATTTTTGGGGTTTTAAACCAGCCAAATCTATTTTAATTATTTTAATTTTTAATCATTGTTGTGTCTTGTGTTTTTAAATTGGCTGTACACCGCCTGAGTCCTTCGGGAGAAGGGCGGTATAGAAATAAAATTATTATTATTATTATTAAATTATTATTATTAAGAACTGTAAAAAAGCAAAACAAAGCTAAAAACAAGAAGTAACAGGTGATATTAATAATAATGGAGTCTCCACACTAGTTCACCAACCTATGTAGAAGATATTGCAGTTGTCCAACAAGAAAAGTGACAAAGGCTCAAACTCCAACTACTTTTTTTTATCACATGTGGTGGTCTTGTAAACATGCTAAATCATATTGGATAAATATAATAATGGTTATGCAGGAAATACTTAAAATGCAAATATTAATGAAACTTGAAGCCTACATTCTACATTAGGTATTATGGATAAATTGCCATTTGGAACATTATTTTTGTATATGATATCAGCTGCAGGGATTGTTGTTCACATTGTCAATGAACAAGGACATACATTCAATTTTGTAGCTACTAAGATTGTTGGATGAGCAGGTACAAAGATAACCAGAGAAATGATTGAAGTCTGAGAAATGAGTCCCTTGTCAGTCAATAAAGTACTGATTTACCACCAACAAATCAACAAATAAAAAGCCACACACAACCAGGCACCACATACTGTAAATACTATGCATAGAATCGCCCAAAGCACATGCTGGTGGAGAGGAGTTCCCTGAGGATGGGCTCCAGCACCAAGTCCAAAAGTTCAGAAAACTAAACCTCCGGTCCAAGTGATCAACCCAGATTGGATCCTGCAAGGATTGTGCATGCCAAATATTGGAAAGGAAAAAGAATACTGACAATCAAAGAACAGATTTTGAAAGACAGAAATTGGCAGAGATGGCAAGATTAGCCGATTAAAGACAATGGTCTGGATAAGTTTTTAAGAGAATGGAAGCTGTTTGTGGAATTTCTGCAAGTTTAATAATGGACTGTTAACAGAGGGCATTGAAGTTTAATATATTTTTGGGGGTGAAATTTTGGGGGGTGAACAATTAACATATTTTTTTATAGTGAACAGGTACTGGTTCGGTTTGATTGATGGATAATAGATTTGTGTATTTGAGATATTTGTTAAGAGAATTGATTTAAAGTAATTTAGCAAGTATAGATAAAAAAATGTACAACCAATTGTAGACCCACAATGCAAGGGAGCAAACCTATTAGATTTGTGTGAGAGACAGATATCAACATCCAACTAGGGTGTAGGTCAGATGTTTATTGTTAATTTTATATTTGTTGTATGCATCCTTTTCCTTTTTCTGTGTCTTGTTTGCAATTCTTGTTTTATTGTTTCTCTTTATTCTGTATTTGTATTTTATTTTTGGAAAAACAAAACATCTATTTTGAAAAAAGGAAGTGACTTAAGACGTGAGTGGCTGTGAACAGAGATTCCTATTGCAGGGAAGGACACAATTGTTGCACCAGATGGATTTTTATGAAGTCCTTGCTGGCTATGATCCTCAAACGGAAGTGTGAATCCAGATAGTTAAATTGTGTACCAGCTCCATATGGAACTATAGCCCCATTCAGAGTTAAGGACAGAAAATCTCTGAACCCAGGAAGTCCTAAAACCACTTTTGTCTTATGCAAAAGCGGAACCCAATGAGGTGGGTTGGGTTGAGAGAGGCTGGAATGGTCAGCCCAAACTCACCCATCCAGCTTCCATGACTATGGAAGGTCTAGAACTCACAATGTTCTGATTTCTACTTTAGCATCTTAACCTTTAGACCAAACTGGCTCTCGCTCTCTCATTTTAATAAAATTAAGATGTATTATAGATCCAAGAGCCCTGTGTGTAGAACAGAACAGAACAAGCATAGCAAGCTTATGTATATATCATAGGAATGTCTCTTTCTTAGTGTGTCAGCATCAAACCTTGATTCATTTATTGGCTATTCCTTGTAACAGGTTCAGAGAAAGGCATGAAAATGAGCAGAGGAATACCCATAGAAGCAAAATTCTATCAAGAAAGATTGAAGATTCTGGGAATGTTTCATCTAAAGAGTGAGCGGGAAAATGATAACATTTTTTTCCCTAGGGGAAAGGGGTATCCAGAGGCAGGATAAGGGCAGAGACACAAATTTCAATAGAATAGAATTATTTATTGGCTAAGTGTGATTAGACTCACAACAATTTGTCTCCAGTGCATAAACTCTCAGTGTACATACAACAATAGTGATAGATCATGATCATAGTCATTGTAAAAATACATTCATCATAAAACTTTTGATACAACACTTAATGATAGTCCTGGATACTAAATAAGCAATCAACATAAATCATACTAGGATACTCATTAAACAATATAAATCATAAGATACAAGCAACAAGTTATAGTCATGAGACTATATAGTCATGAGAAGATAAGGTTACAGGTCAGTGATGACTAACCTTTTCTGGACTGAGTGCCCAAAGTGTGTGTGTGAATGTGCGCGCGGGCCCCAACCCCCAAAATGCAATGCACATATGGCCCCTCCTGTGCCCCTCACCCCATGCATGCATATGCAGCCCCCCACATGCACCCCCCCGCATGCCTGCACCCCCGCATGCATCCCAGCCCTGTGATTTTGCAGTACCCTTCCCCTGCTATGTCCACCAAGCCACACCCACCAAGCCACACCACACCCACCAAACCACGCCCACAGAACCGGTAGTAAAAAAATTTGGATTTCACCACTGATCAGTGAGTCCCGTTTGTGGATTCAGATGCATTCTACATAGAACTGTTCTCTTATACCCATGTGTCCCCACTGCTTTCAAACTGCACTGGCTCCCAATAGGTTTCTTTCTCTGATTGAGGAGCTGGTTACCACATTTAAACTCCTGCATGTCACCTTCTCCCAGTATAAGAAGCCTGCATTTGCTCATCCCACATGCTTTGATAAGGTGGGCATGCTCCAGCTTGCTCTTTTAGATAAAAATGTACCAGGAACAACTTCTCTATTCCTTCCCTTCCTTTCTCTCCCCATGCAATATATGATGAATACCAACTCTGCTTACCAAAGAAAAACATTTTGTTGCTTTTCAAAGCTCTATCCGGTGTGTGTGGGAGGGGGTGGGGGAGGGCAGCACTTGAGATCCCAGCAGTGGAGTTGGGAGTTTCAAGAAGGCCAAGGGCTATAGATTGTCTATGAGATTTCTCTGCTCTTTTATGGAAGGCTATGCAAACATGCAAACACCAATTATTTTGCAGCACACACCAATTTCTCTTTTCAGTACCACTTGGCTTTTTGAACAACACTGTACTCTGTTTCTAGTACAGATAACCAAATCATGGCTCTGAGCAATTGTCCAAATAGATATTTCAGGCGATGGCCAAGATAACATCAGGTATCTTGGCCTTATGCCTTCAAATCTAGTTACAGCTGTTGGCAAATCACCGTATGTCCTTCTCAAAAGACATTTTGACAGGCAAGCCAGCTCTTCCCAGCCTCTGTCTTTTGTCATTCATTTTGGCCCCTGAAATTTCTTTCAAGAGAAGGAAAGGAAAAGTCAAGATAGTTTCTCACTTTTTTTTTTTTAACAGCTATTTCACACTGATGTTTAGGCCATGTAAATGGTCATTCTATTGCAAGTGTATGCCACATACATTATGACTTTAAACAAAGAATAGCTATATGGTGTTTAAAACTATCATTAAGGTTATGGAAAGCTTTGAACAAATATTTCAAATTGATGATCTTTCAGTTGAATCATCCCATGAATGCTGATTTGCAAATTTTAGCTGGAACCTACGTCAAGGGAATGAATCAGATTGGCTGAGTTTGGAGCATTTTGCAGCCTTTCAACACCCTTTTCAGATTTGATTTTTTTTCCCTGCAGATTCCTGAGGTCTTCCAGAAAGTAGTTAAAACATTAGTTTCATACAGGGTGGGATTCACATAATTTACCCACCCATTTGCCCAGCACCGAAAATGTGAGTGCGCGTGTGCACGCTTGCTTTGCTCACATGTGCCACCGCCATGCATGTGCACGGCCTTCCATGCATGAACTTCGCTTGCATGTGCAGCTTCCATGCATGCACATGGATTCCACGCATGCACATGGCTTCCACACATGCACACAGCCTTCTGCGCATGCGCTTGGCTTGTACGTGCAACTTCCATGCATGCGCATGGCTTGAAAACATGGCTAAATAGGATGGCATAGCGCCAAGTTGCTACAACCAGTTTGCTTGAACTGGTCCGAACCAGCTGAATACCACCTCTGGTTTCATACATGAAGAATGCTGAGGGCAGAACTGAGTGGCATGAGGTCTCTGATTTTAACAACAGGTTATATCCCTTTGTTGATATCACTCTTTGGGAATGGAAGATTAACACGGGTTTAGACTCCGTATACTTTATCCAATCTCAGCTTCCTAAATGTGATCAGCCGTAAGCCTTAATTTTGCTCTCTCTTTTCTAATGGAAGGGTATCTATACTTCTCTACTGACAACACACTGACAGCTGAACTGAATTCCCAAATAATAGCACAAGGTTAACTAATCTGCTGTGTGCTGTTGAGCCAAAATCCCATTTTTGAAAAATGAGAAAATGAACGAGGAATGGCTGGCAAACCAAAATGAATTCTAGATACTGTTCACTGTTGAATGATGGTGGGTTTGAGGAGACGCCTGGACAAGACTCTTGCAGTGTTCTAGGGCAGAATGGGACAACTTGCCCCAGCCAACTCACCATGGCCAACTCTCCATGGCCAACTCATCACAGCCAACTCACCATGGCCAACTCACCATGGCCAACTTGCTACAGGACAACTCGCCATGGCCAACTCTCCATGGGCAACTCACCATGGCCAACTCGCCATGACCAACCCTCCATGGCCAACTCTCCATGGCCAACTCTCCATGGCCAACTCACCATGGCCAACTCTCCATGGCCAACTCTCCATGGCCAACTCTCCATGGCCAACTCACCATGGCCAACTCTCCATGGCCAACTCTCCATGGCCAACTCACCACAGCCAACTCACCATGGCCAACTCACCATGGCCAACTCGCTACAGGACAACTCGCCATGGCCAACTCGTCTTGAGACAATGCTCTGCGGGACAATTTAACAATTCTATTTTATTATTTAAAATAAATACACAATTATTTTAATTTTTGCCATTCACATTTCATTCTGTCCCTCCTTTTGTATCCTTTCTTTAATGATTCTATTTCTTTGATATTAGTGTAACTCTTGTCCCGCAGTGAGTTGTCCCGCGGCAAGTTGGCTGTGGCAAATTGACCATTCTAGGGTGAGATCCAGAAAAAAATTACTAAAAAAGATAGGCTGCAGGTGGACAAATCTATTCATTGCAGATGTCTTCTGAGGAGGGGAGAGAGGAAGAGGAAATGAATAGAGAGAAAGAAACCTGACTGAGGGAGATTGCCAACAAGAAATAGAGAATGTGAGCAAGTATGATTAGCCCCTTACTTATCTCAAAGTAGGAAGGGGATTTAGGCACGAAAATAGAAATGGCAATACACATACATTTATTTAACACTCTACGTCGCATATATACAGAAGGAAAGTAGGTTACTTAGCAAGATTCAAGCCTCTGGTTCAAGATGGAGCGAGGCAGGAGTGCAGAGAAAAGGTGTGTAGCTTATTTAATTGCAAATATACCTTTTTTCGATGTCTACATGCCAGAAGGTAAAGTTAAAACAAAATATAGTGTAGTAATAAACTGAAAAAACATTAATATGAGATATTCCGTTTGCTGCGCCTTTGATTAAACTCACAACCCTGTGAGTTATGCTATGGACTTATAATTTTTTCTTCTTCTGTAAAACCTATAAAGATCCAGTGGCGTAAAGATTTAATAAACATTATAAGTACTAGTGATATAGTAATAATCACAATTTAACAGTTGGTTATTTTTTTCTTTTTGTCATGACCTGTGACATTAACAGAAATGATAGTCTGAATATTATATATGGTTGAAAGTACCTCTGCATAATATTACAGCAAGTACATTTATGTATTTGTTTTATAATATTTATATAATATCCCAATCAACAAACTCTATGTGACGTGCAAAATTAAAAAAGGGAGGGAGGGAGGGAAGGAGGAAGATAGGAAGGAAGGAAGGAAAGGGAAAGGGAAAGGGAAAGGGAAAGGGAAAGGGAAAGGGAAAGGGAAAGGAAAGGAAAGGAAAGGAAAGGAAAGGAAAGGAAAGGAAAGGAAAGGAAAGGAAACACCTTCCCCTCCAATTTCAACATTAACCCTACCCACATTTGTTAACAAACCCCAGTTTGATGTATAATATTCAAACTAGTCCTTTGGACTGCAACAAGATGCTCAGCCTTCCATCCTTCCGAGGTAGTAAAATGATGACCCGGTTTATGGGGGATTAAGCTGACTTTGTATAAAAAAGAACACCGCTTAGGCGGGCCCAAAAAGCCCTACTAAGCAGGTATATACAAAAGTATGAAGGCTATTGCTTAATGCATTGTAAGCCGCCCTGAGTCTCCGGAGAAGGCTGGCGTATAAATCAAACTAATAAATAAATAATAAATAATAATAAATAGATGCTATTCATTAGTGCAGTGGTGGGTTTCAGATTATGTTTCTACTGGTTTGCGTGCCTGTCTGCCTTCAACACATGTGCTTGGCCTTCCATGCATGCACTTTGCTCGTGTGTGCCTTCCGCGCATGTGCCAGGCCTCAAAAACATGTCTAAATAGGATTGCATAGAGCCGGGGTGGGTGGGCAATTTCTGCTACCGGTTCGGGCAAACCAGTCCAAACCGGCTGAATACCACCTCTGCATTAGTGTCAGTATCACCCCAGATGTGATACTTTTATATCACCCCTTTTGTAATGTGGGTCATATATGGTTTTATTTTTTTTTTTAATTTTGTTTGTACCTGCTCAGAGTCATATACTGAGTTGGGCAGCTATGTGTATATGTATTGGAAAAAGAAATAATTATGTATTTTGCCTTCTTCCTGTTTCTCTTCAGATATTTTCCCCTTGTCCTTCACTCTCCTTCACTTTAGCACATCCATCTCTGGCACTCAGGGATTTTTATCTCACTTGTCAATGTTGGTTGTCCATGGTGACCAGTTATTGCTAATGGAAGCCAACCAATCACTGTCACCGCAAAGTAATCTATCATTGTTGATTAAATAAAGCGAGAAAATAGCTGGGTTCACATAACATACCTAACCTGGCTACTGAGATTACTTTTCTTTTATTATTTTTGGCTCACTTCATATGCTGAACCACAAACGAATGCAAAAGCACCAAGTTTCTTGGTGATGCAAAGCATTGCTAAGAATAACAAAAAGCTACCCAATGTTTAAAATAATCAGGGTTAGCCTGGGTAGATGCAGCTATATTGGATTATTAATTGACCTGAAAATGGGACCTATCAATAAAGAAGGAAAAAGACTTGTTTTTTAAACTTACAAAAGCCAGAGATTTTCAGTTAAACAACAATCATTTTTGATGAACATTTCAAACAAAAATGCACATGTACTTAAGATTTAACACATAAGAGGACCTTTGTTTCTCTAGGTTAGGGGTGTCAAACTCAAGGTCTATGGGCTGTATCTGGCCTGTGGGGTGCTTAGATCTGGCCCGTAGGGCTTCCCTGGAAACAGAAAAGGACTGGCCCATGGTGCCTTTGCCAGCAAAAACTGTGCTCGAGAGGGCTGCCCGCGGCCCTCCTGAGCTCCGTTTTCACTGGCAGAGGGTTGCAGGAGGCCATCACAGCCAAAAATGGAGCTTGTGAGGGCCACGGGCAGCCTTCTCGAGCACAGTTTTTGCAGGCAAAGCACAGGTGCCCCCAACATGAGTGATGTCGAGCTGACCATGCCCACCCTGGCCACACCCACCCTGGCACCACGAGGTCAAACACAACCCTGATGCGTCCCTCAATGAAATAAAGTTTGACACTCCTGCTCTAGCTTAACAATGTATGGATCAATGCATGTCCATATTGCAAAATTTTACATATTAGTCTGTTCCATCATTTTCATTATTAAAAAACTCTACTGAGTATTTCACCTTTGTTATCATTTGCAACTTAACATAAAATGCTAAGCTTGATACACAGTTTTCCCTAATGTGCATTTCTAAAAATGTAAGTGCTCCCAACGTACACATTTAAAAAAACATTACTGCTCCTAATACACACTTTTCAGTCATATCTTTTCCAAAAACACAATCATTTTTGGACCATTTCCCTCAAACACAAATGTTGGTGGACAGACATTTGAGGGGACAATGCTTACCCCAAATAAACATGTGAGCTCTCTTCACCCAATTTATGAAGGCTTTTGCAGAGGCAGATTGCCTCAGTCTGATTCCACTGAAATCGTAATGCATTTTTCCTTTTATAATTCACCATCCTTATTGCTTAATACAGTGGGATTTGGAGTGGGGAATCTCCAGTCCTCAAGTTACTCCAAATATCCTTTTTCAGTTTTCTAGAGCTGACTTGGGTAGGGTCATCTTTTAAAATCTGGCAAGTATTTTTATGGATGTATAGGAGTTACTCATTTATTTAGAAGATTTGCATACAATAGTTGTTCAACATGGAGATTATGACTCTGGGTTATATAATCATAGGGCTGGTAGGGACTTTGAAAGTCTTCTAGTCCAATATCTTGCCCAAGGCAGGAGTCTTTATACCATCCCAGACAAATATTGCCTCCAGCAATAGAGCCCTCTCTCTCCCTCTCCCTCTCCCTCCCTCCCCACTCTTTTCTGTGACTGTTCCTCAAGTAATGGAAGACACCTATCATGTCATCCCTAATCTTTCTCTTTATTAGACTAGTTTCCTTACACTGCCCTGAGTCCGAAAGGAGAAGGGCGGTATAGAAATTTGAATAAATAAAATAAATAAATAAATAAATGGATGGAAACTAATCAAAGAGAGAAGCAACCTGGAATTAAGGAGAAACTTCCTAACAGTGAGGAAGAGCTTGCCTTCAGAAACCATGGAAGCTCCATCACTGGAGGTTTTTAAGAAGGTTCTCCTATTCTATTCTATTCTATTCTATTCTATTCTATTCTATTCTATTCTATTCTATTCTATTCTATTCTACTCTATTCTATTCTATTCTATTCTATTCTATTCTATTCTAATTCTAATTCTAATTCTAATTCTAATTCTAATTCTATTCTAAATATGTTTTTTTTCTGCAGACTTCTTATCATCTTTCTTTCTCTGCTCTGCTCTCTTTCTAGGGTCCTCAGCATCTTTTTTGCATTATGATGGCCATATCTGGGCATAGTATTCCAAACATGACCTCACTGGCCTAGTATAGAGTGGTACTACTATCACTTCTCATGATCTCGATACTATGCCTCTATTGATGCAGCCTAGGGCAGCATTGGCTTTTTTGGCAACTGCAGGATGCTGCTGACTCATACTTAAGTGGTGGTTCACTAGGACACCTAGATCCCTCTTAGTTACTACTGTTGAGCCAGGTATGCCTGTTCTATACCTGTGACAAAGGTGTTTTTTCAAGAGGCAACTGAACTTTTGGTTTTTCTTTGAAGATGTTTTGCTTCTCATTTGAGGAGCTTCTTCAGAGCTGAAGAAACATCTTGGATGAGAAGCGAAATGTCTTCAAAGAAAAACCAGAAAAACCAGAAGTGAATCATCTTCAAAGAAAAAACAGAAAGTCCAGTTGCCTCTTGAAAAAGTGTCTTTAGGACAACCTTGACCTGGATGACTGAGAATCTCCAAGTGCATTTGGGTTTTTCTGCCTAAGTGCAGGATCTTAATTTTCCCACCACTGAACTGCATCTTGTTGGATAGAACCCAATGCTCAAGTCTGTCAAGATCCTTCTGAATAAGTAGATTAAGTAGATTGAGTAAGGTGGTGCACATCAAATAAAAACTAGGAAAATAATCAATTGAACAATAAGACACCAAAACATCAACGAAAACTGAAATTCAAAACCAACATATACGCCAGATTTATAACTTGGAGATTACACGTGCCTTAAGATGGGCTCATCTGTCGTGACCCAAACTCCAAGTGAAAAACAACATTTCTTAAGTTTTCCTGAGATAGAATAGCTGTTGCACAGGCTTAAGTGTCTCATTTTCTCTTTTAAATCACTCTGGTTTCTTCAAAAGTGAGTTCATAACTCCTGGATATGGGATCTCTGCAATTTTGTGATCTGCCTACTTTATTGATGTCATGATTTCATTAGCCAACATTTCCCTTTCCAAAGACCTCATGAAATGGAAAAAAAAAATCCCAGCTGCCAGAAAATTGCCTGTCCTTGCTTGGACCAATGGCTATCCTTCTAGAACAGGGGTGTCAAATTTGTGGCCTGCGGGCCAGTTGTGTGATGTGCTGGCCCCACCCCCACCCGGTTTAGCGAAGGAGAAAAAAGTCCTGATATGTGGTGTGACGATGCCGTGATGATGCGAGTTTAACACCCCTGTTCTAGAATATCTTCTGGAATAACATCTAGACAGTTATGTGGACTCCTTGTAGAGTGATGGCATGGTAGCAATCAAGAGTTTTGGGTCTGCTTATTTTTTTAATTCTTTTAGTTTTGTGTTATTATAAACTGGCCTGAGTCTTTTTCTTTTTGGAATTGAGTGGCAAATGAATAAATGAATGAACTTAAACTCTATAAATTGGGGTTCAAAACTTGAGCACTAAAATTGTTCTTTGTCTCCTTTGTTAAGATGTCGTGATTGCTATTCAACTATCAGTTTTATAGGACCACATAGGAAGTGTGATAGTGGAGAGTAATTTTCATTAGTGTTGTTCTACACTAATAAACCTCTTTGATGGAGGAAAACATTATGATGCCATATCATACCAAATGATGGAGGCTGAATCACCACCCTAAATATAGGATTTGAAGAAAAAAAATAGGCTCCCCCACATGTGTGAAAGCCATCTCGCAGACACCATATGAAGGAAAGAAACCATATTAAAAAAATACTAAGCTGACTTTACCAGCTGATTTCAAATTTCAACAACAGTTCGTCTCTGCTGAAAAGGTGGAATTAAGTGAATGAATGATCTTGTACCCAGGCTGCCTTTGTATCTTCCAAACTTTCTGCAGAAGGGAATGGGATAAAAAGCCTTTAATGTCAGCCAGAGCTATTTGGAAGTTAATCTCCAGCATTCATATTAATTTTGGGAGCATGTCTAGTGTTGGAAAAATACCGTGGGAAATTTCCAGTTTACTCTGCATCAAGCACACGCCGAGTCAATCTCTATAGCCAGGCCAGAACAAATGCATATGCCATTCAACACAGCTAGCAAAAAAAAAAACAAAAAAAAAAAACCTTGATGTTTATTTATTTAATATCAGCAAATGTCAAAATAGTAAAGCGGCAAACATGAGATAAAAAGGCAGGAACAGAGACATGAATAACAAGCAAAGAATTTACATTGTACCTCTCTTGATCCAAACCACAGAACTTTCTAGAGTCACTGGAAACATGGACAGTCCCAAAGGCTTTTAGCCAGTGCAGCTTTAGCTCTATGGAAAATAGGACCCCAGGTGATTCCTCTTCTATTTTACATAAAGAATCAATTTGGTGGATGGGGATCATGTGTCCAGCAACTAGAGAGTGATCACCTGGGAGATCTTGCTTATCTAATTTGGCAGAAAAGCTGAATGAGAGATAAGGGCAGAAACTTAATATGGAAAGAGATTTACATTGTTTGAGTCCACAGCAGACTAGCTGCACTGCAAAGAGTTGATCCCTGCCATCTCCACTTGAAAAGAGCAAGTTAGCCCATCAAAATGACGCAATTACTGTATGAAATGGCAAATAGTACCTTTGCATCACACCTTGCTTTGATATTGATTCATCAGATCATGAACAACGGACAGCATATTTAATAACAAGTTGTGTGCTGAGCAGGGCGGCTACATAAATTGATTAAATAAAAAACATAAACTAAATAGGTAACAGATCAATAAAATCACAGGCGTAGGAAAGACCTCTGCTTGGCTTCTGGTTTTGCCGCTATTCATCAGAAGAGAAAAGACTAGTCCAAAGGAAATATTAAGGTAGCTTTTATGTGAACTCAAAAAGGGGGGATGGTTTGCCAGTAATGAAGATACCCATCCTTTGTCTTGATTCACACAGTCAACTCGGAGGGGGGGGAGTTGTTTTCTTGAGGTTGGGGAGGAAAAACAGATTCCCAATGTAACTTTCTTGCTACAGTATTAACTTATTAGACTTGACTCCTTGCATACAGAATATGCAAGGATATGGGAAACCAGCAGGATCTCAGCTGTGGAAGGCAGATGCTGAAAGAGAGCTGGTGGTGTCTACAGTGGGGTCACTTGGAAATGTTCCCAGGAAAAAGGGATGCCATTAAATGTTTGTGTGTAAAGGAACACAAACTGCTGATGCTGTTGGGACTGAAATGTGCACGATTTGGCCACCTAATGAAGAGGAAGGACTCACTGGAGAAGAGCCTAATGCTGGGAAAGATTAAGGGCAAAAGAAGAATAGGACGGCAGAGAATGAGGTGGCTGGATGGAGTCACTGAAGCAGTAGATGTGAACTTAAATGGATTCCAGAGGATGGTAGAGGACAGGAAGGCCTGGAGGAACGTTGTCTATGGGGTTGCGATGGGTCGGACATGGCTTCGCAACTAACAACAAAAAAGATGGAGACAAAAAAAAATATTTGCTTAAGAGTTAGGCTTCAAGTGCTATAGTACAGGGGTCCCCAATCCCCAGGATTGCAGCCCACTACTGGGCCGTGATCTATTCAAAACCAAGCCCTGCAAGCAGCAAGCCATAAAGGTTGGGGACCACCGCTGTAGTATATTGACACTCACCAGGTGATAAATTTTATTAAATCTACTTTTCATAGGACAGGACACTCCTGGTACTCCTTTTACATAACACTCTACAGAGGATTATGTGATGTGCTGTATGAACTATTACAATATCACATACATCATGATTCCATCAACATGTACATGATAAGAAGTATAGTCGGCTAATGCAATTGACCCACATTGCATAATGTGTGCCATGCACTCAATAACAACACGTTGGACAAGATGTTATTGTGGTTTCTACCAGGGCCCTACAGAATATCTTTATGTTAATTATTTATCCTGTGCCTTCAAATCAATCTTGCCTTCTTGTAACTAAATAGACAAATATATGTAGTTCTCTTGGCAACTTTTTCAGAAGTGGTTTGCCCCGACCTCCTTCCTAAGTGTGTGAGAGAGCAACTGGCCCAAAGACACCCAGCCAGTTTCCAAACCCTCCTAGAATTTAGCTTTTCTTGCAACTAGTCCAGCCACTAAATACTGGACTAAACTAGCTCTAACAGTGACTATAGCATGTACAAATTATGAACCAATGGGCCTCTTGTCCCATGGTGGTTGCGCAAATTATCCTGGCTAAAGATGCTCTCCCAACCTCTTCTGCCATCTCTTAGACAAGGTCCATTTGCTTGGCAGTTTGCTGTCTCTTAATTGGGTATATTCAATCTACAAATTATGAGCTGTCACAAGCTGTGCAACAACTCACACGCACAGAAAACAAAAACAAAGCAAGATAACAGCTACCTCATCACCATTTCACACTTTAAAGGAAACTAAAGTATTTGCATCTCTCCTTATGTATCCTCACTTCACATTACATTCATCTAATCCTCTGGAAAACAATCCCAGTGGTTTCTTTGGGAGGGGGGAATGGAAATTACCAATTTCTTTCCCCTTTGAAGACCATTTTTGGGGTCTGAAGCCTAGGAGCCAGGAGAATGAAGGTGGAAAATTTTCTGCAAGTGGCAAACAGTCCACACTACATACTTCACAAAGCTGCAGGACCCCAGAACAAATGAGCATTGCAGTGGTTTCATGTATAAACCCAGCTGTTGAACAGAGATGACATTATGGGATCTCAAGGATCAGAAGTTATTCCTGGAATAGTCTGAATGCCAAGTGAGGAAGTGTCCTTTTGATTTACCTTTAAAATAGGAAGAATTAAATTAATTAAGAATGGAGACTTATGAGGGTGTGTGGGTATCTTTTCCTTCTGTCTAAGCTTTCTTTGGGGGATCATCATCATCATCATTATCAAAAAAAATATAGTGAATCAATAAGGAATCAATGCCCTATGGAAATAATATAAAGAGTCTGAATGAAGATGATCACCACAAATACTTGGGCATCTTTCTGGCTGACAATTCCAAAACATCTGGAGCACCATTTGAACATCCCCAACATTGTCTAAATCACTTTACTTGGGATAGCTTATATCCTGCAACAATACCTTTAACACCACCAAACAACAGCATCTTCAATAGGTGGACAAAATGTCAAATCAGTCTAAACTGTCTGATTGTGCGTCTAACCGTAATAATGATAATAATAACCAACTGTGATTATAGCTCCTGGATCACTACCTAAAGGACTCCCTCAATATTTGGATATTTTGAATTCATCTGATCTGAACACCTACATTTCCAAACAAGTACCCTGCTTAGAATTGTGTAGATCCTCAAAAGCTACAATGGTTGAAACCTAACCAAGATGAGAAGCAACCTAGAAGTAAGGAGAAGTTTCCTAACAGTAAGGGCAATCAACCAACGAAATAGTTTGCCTTCAGAAGTTGTGGGTGCTCAATCACTGGAGGCTTTCAAAGTGACTGGACAACCATTTGGCCAGGGTCTCCTGCTCAAGCAGGGGATTGGATTAGAAGGCCTCCAAGGTCTATTATTATAGAAGACCTCCAACTCTATTATTATTCTGTTCTATTCTGTTATGTTCGATTCGATTTGATTCTATTCTATTCTATTCATAATTCTTAGGTCCTTGGTTATGATTTGAATTAAGTTTTCACCAGTCTTTGACTGTGAATCTAATTGTAAATTACCCATGCAACAATATCATATTACAACTTGGTATATTTCCCCTAGAATAATCTTAGCGTTCCCTTTTGTATGCTGTCTATTTGTTAAAGATTTATGCTAACAACTCTCAAACCACTGCTTCCAAATAAGTTGTTTTGCCCGATTTGAATACCACAGCTGGATGCTGGCAGATATGGGTTTTAGATTGTCCGCTTTGCCATGCACCATGATTTATACATGACATATATCTTCTCAACAGACTATATTGTGGCTTCCTGCAGTGTGTGAACCCATCTAGAGAATTTTATGCAACACAAAAATCAGCACCCATCCACCCAAAATGGTCCACTGAGGGTATTTAACTTGTTGATGGTTTTCAGCAAAGCTTTAAGAAGAACCTACATAACCAGTGGGCTTGAAAGAAAATAATTGTCTAAGCCAACTTCCAGGTTTCTGAATGGAGACAGAGGAGGAAGAGGAAGAGGAGGAGGCAGAGAGACTCTGCTTGATAGCAAGGAGTCTTGTTCAAGATGAAGGAATTATCTTATCATGGAACACAATGATATGAGAGCTATCCTGCCAACTACTATAGTTGGGATCTTTCTCCAATGCATTAAAAGCTCCTTGCAGGGCCTGATTTAGATGAAAAGAGGCTCTAGGCTATTCCACTTATGAGGCCCTTTCACCTATAGTGAAAGTGTAATTTTAATTTTGCTAACAATTTGAATGTAGGCCCCTCTTGATCTTGAGGCCCTAGGCTGAAGCCTAGTTAGCCTATAGGAAAATCCGGCCCTGGCTCCTTGGAAGATTGAGAATCTCATCATGTTTTCCATATAGATGAGTTTCAAGGTGAGAACTTCCTGCTGGTATCAGCCAGATTTCCCCAATCTGGTGCTCTCCATACATGATGGATTACTGTTCATCCCCAACAATTTGCATGTATGCTTATTGAAATGACTGGTACTGTAATCAAATGCATCTGGAGGGCCCTACCTTGGGAAAGGTTTCAGTATGCTGCCTACCCCATATTTCAGTTCCCCTGTTTTCTTTGTTAAGAGGAAGAAAAACACACTGCTTAGGACTTGGGTGTGTGCTGGTCATTCACATATCATGAATAACATATCAAACTTCTTAGCTGCTTTTCCTAAAATGGTATAAAATAAATCATGTGGCGCAGTGATAGGTTTCAAAATTTTTTACTACCGGTTCTGTGGGTGTGGCTTGGTAGGCGTGGCATGACTTGGTAGGCGTGGCATGACTTGGTGGGCGTGGCAGGGAAAGGATACTGTAAAATCTCCATTCCCACCCCACTCCAGGGGAAGGTTACTGCAAAATCCCAAAAGAGTGGGAGGGAGGGAGGGAGAGAGAGAGAGAATAAAATCATACTGCTTTGGAGGTAGATATAATTTTCACACCCAAAAGGACCCAAATGTCAGTACCAGAAGAGAACTGTCCAAATGGATGACAAGGATGACTAGTGTTCAAAAGGAGGCCAGAGAAGGGAGACGATGGGGTTTCATTCCTCTGGTGACCCCTTTTCTAAAGGAGCTCAAAAAGAAATCATGTCCTATTTCTACTGAACCATTGGCAGGTCTTTCAAAATCCAGAGCTACCTTAACTTCACAGTTCCGAAGTAAGCCTCGGTCGAGAATTGATCAAGAATGCAGTGAAGCCAAAAAGCTAACAGCATCCCAACGCTCTTCCAGGGGGAAAAATACAGCTCGGGTGGGCTGCTGCTGCCTCCTTTTAAGGCAGTGTTTCTCAATCTTGGAAGCTTGAAGATGGGTGGACTTCAACTCCCAGAATTCCCCAGCCAGCGCTGCTGGCTGGGGGCTTCTGGGAGTTGAAGTCCACCCATCTTCAAGAGCCTTAATACAGTGGACTAAAGCACTGTTATTAACATCTGCTGCTTGCAATTTCTGCAAGTTCAAATCTCACCAGGCTCAAGGTTGACTCAGCCTTCCATCCTTTCTAAGGTAGGTAAAATGAAGACCCAGTTGGTGGGGGCAATAAGCTGACTTTGTATAAATATACAAAAGTATGAAGGCTATTGCTTAACGCATTGTAAGCCGCCCTGGGTCTCCGGAGAAGGGCGGCATATAAATTAAAGCAAAAAAAAAAAAAAAAAAAAAAAAGCTACCAAGGTTGAGAAACACCGTTCTAAGGGGATGAGCGTCACCCCCCCCCCGCCCTCCCCCCACACGGCTGGCTTCTTTTCGCTTGTTCCCCACCAACCCTCCCGCGCTTTTTGGGGGGGCGAGTCCGAAAGAAGAAACGGGCCAACCCAGATGGGAACTCAAAGGCGAAGCGAGGCCGGGCGGGGGAGGGGGAGGTGGGGGGGGGAAGAAGACCTGACCCGAAGACCCGCCCCGACCTCCAGACGAAGAGCGCAGTGCTTCCCCAAAGTTGGCACACCTGCCGGAGAGCTCGCCTAAAGCGGGCAGCTGAGAGGGACCCGGGTGGGGAGGGGGGGGGAAGAGGAGGAAGAGCGAAGGAAGCGCGGCGCCTCCCATTGCATCGCGCTCCGTGGTGAGGAGGGGAGGAGAAGCGGAGGGGAAGGGGAAAAAAAACCCCACAGGGAAGAAGGGGCGGCGGCGGCGGCGCGCAATTGACGTCGCCGGCTCGGTGCTGCCTCGGCCGCCTGGCAGGGCCGGCACGGAGCACGTAGAGTCCAACGTGACCGCGGCGCGCAAGCCCCGCAGCTGCCGCCCCCCGCTCTGGGCACGCTTCCCTTCCCTTCCCTTTTCCCCTTTTTTTTTTTTGCCTTCCCTGCCCAACCCTGTCAGCCAAACCGATCAAGCCAGCCAGGCAAGTTGGCCGCCCCCCCTCCACTCCCCACTCCCCACCCGCAGCCGCCGCGGCATCAACCGGCAGCAAAAGCGCTCCGGAAGGATCTGAGCAGATCTTCTTCCCGCAGGCCTGAGTGTGTGTGTGTGTGAGAGAGAGAGAGAGAGAGAGTGTGTGTGCGTGTGTGGTTGTGGTTGTGCGCGTGCTGGGGGTGTGGGGTGGGGGTGCTCCCGCTATGGCTTCGGAGCTCCCCGCTGCCGCCGAGGCGCTCGCCCAGCAAAGCGCGCCGCGCAAGGACGCCGCTGCAGCCTCTGTTTTCTAACCGGACTCGGCTTTACTGCTGGCTGGGGGTGGGGGGTGGTGGTGGCTCTTCCTCTTCTCTTCTCTTCCCAAGCGGCGATCGGGCCGTGGCCGAGCCGGCGAGCGAGCGTGGTTCAGCTCCTTCCCTCCATTTCCCTCCCCCTCCCTCCCTTCCCTTTCCCTTCCCCTTCCCAGTCCCTCCGGGTCCCCTTCGCCTGGATATGTGGCTGCTTCCCCCAAGATGGATTTAGCCTACGGGGTCGTGTGGCTGCTCACCGTGCTGCTGGAGGGCATCTCCGGACAAGGCGTCTACGGTGAGTGCAGCCGCGGCTTTCCTTCTTTTTTTGTGTGGGTCTGTCTCTCTCTGTGTATGTGTGTCTATTCCCCCCTCCTGCTGTTTCCCTACCCCCTCAGGAAAAAAAATCGTGATGTCCTTGTAAGCATGTAGCCCCCCTCTCCTGCTACCTCCCCCCCTTTCCTAAAAGCTTCCTTCTTGGGCTAAGCTCCCAACTGACCCCCCACTTTCTCTCCGTCCCCGGCGGTGCGCAACAGTACGGTACCCAAGAGGAGCAGCAGCTTCCCCCCCCCCCTCCACTCTTCCCTGATCCAGAAGCCGGTTTGCTAACTTGGGGTGGGGGGGATGTTTCGCGATTCCCGCAGGAGTGCGCTCGGATCCTGCTTAGCTGCCGCCTCTGCCACCGCCTTTTCCCTCTCCGGCATCTCTAACCCCCAACCACCACCACCCCCCGCCACCGGTTCTTCCGCCGAGGAAGTGCGAGCGAAGGCTTTTTCTTCGGGAGAGTTTAGGTTGCTCTGCGCCGCTGTTGCCAGGAGCGATGGGGTCCGAAGAAGCCGAGCCAGGCGAGGGCGCCAAGTCCGGAGGTGGCATAGCCAGATAGAAATAGTTTGTGTGTGTGTGTGTATGTGTGTGTGTGTGTATGTGTGGGCGCTCGGACCGGATTAATGAATGAATGAGCAGAAAGAGAGGGGGGGGGGAGAGAGAGAGAGAGAGAGAGGGAGGGAGAGAGAAAGAAGATGCGTTGTGCGGTGGTGAGGAAGAGGAAGAAGCGCAAAGGGTACCTTTGCTTGCTTTTTCTGGCTACAAATGCTCCCGGGAGCCTTTGCCATTTAGATCGGCGTGGGTGTCCTGCCCGAGATTTCCTCCCTCTGGCTCTAAGGATTTCTTGGATGAGCCTGCTGGACCTTTTCCCTAGGCTAGGGGAGCGCTGGCCCCCTCCGTGGCTTATCTGCTCTTTCCACCCCCACCCCCTTGCCATCCACTAGGCTTGCTCCAGGAGTAGGTTGCCTGGTCCCTTTGCTCACTGCCTCTTCCCTGACCCAGTGTGAGCCACAGGCTATAAACATGAGTAACTCTTTCCCCTCGGGGCATGTTTGTATGCCAGCAAGTTAATTTGGGCAGAGAGAGGCGGGGAGGGAGAGAGATATTGAGATTGGGGCCTGGTTGTAATCACACTGAACTGATGCCTGAGAACATGCCAGGGACCAGCTTTGCCCATCCACAGAAGGCAAAGATGCTTCCCTTGTTAGCAGGTGGAGACAAGGCTCTTTAGCATCATCCAGCCATTTAGACCCTGCACCTACTTCTGTGAGATTAGCTCTGAAGCTTGAGTGGCGGGTGGGGGGGGGTGAGATGGGGAATTGCAATTAAACTTTGCAGAGCTATTTCTGGCATGGCATTTAGTATGGTGTGCATGCTTGGCATGGGGGGGTGGGTTGAGGAAGCACTGAGCATCCCTATAGAATACCAACAGGGAAGGCTTTCTCTCTCTCTCTCTCTCTCTCTCTCTCCCTCTCTCTCTCCCCTCCCTCTCCCTCCCTCTCTCCCTCTCTCTTTCTATATATTTGAAGGAGGCTAAAAATAACCCTCGCTTACATTTCCAAACCGTGTTATGGAGGTGGGAATAAACTTGAGTTGGCAGCCAGGGGGAGATGGTGTTTAACCCTCTGGAAGCAACTGAGTGGGCATCGGCCTTAGCTGGGAAGCTGGCAGGGCAGTTTTATGCACAGCAGGTTAGCCCCCGTTGACCAATGGGTGCCCAATTTGAAGGTGGGCACCTGTTTGTGCCATGCAAATCCCAGGCTGACGTTAGCAGAGTGAGATGGGGAAAGGACCGCTCGTTCATTTCCTCCCAAGGCAAGTTAGCCAGCCAGCCTTGACTTCTGTGCCAGGTGTTCGCTGCGGCAATTGTGAGTCTGTGGTGTGTGTAGAAACGGCTTCCCCTTCGCGAAGAGACAAGATATTAGCCTCTACTCTACTCTATTGTCCCCTCTACTCATCCAAGTCCTCCTCCTCTCCCTCTGCACCTGAAAGGAGCTGCTCCCCAGCCTTGCTTTCCCTTCTAAAATTCATCCCATTTCCCTGGCAACAGCCTTCTGATGCAGAGAATGCTGGCTGTAGCTCAGATGGAAAGCGAAAGCCATCCCTGCTCTTCTTCCCTTGAGTTACTGACACACAGAGAGAAGAAATGGATTTTATGCATGTTTGAGGACCAGAGGTTTGGACAGGATGCTGGGTTCTGCAGCGGGAAGCAGGCACCGTTCCTTCCTTGGTTGCTTTAGGAGAAGCAGGAGAGAAGAGCCAGGCACGATATCTTGCTTTTAGGTTTTTCCAGTGATTAAAAAAAAAGACTTTAATGGGATGACCTGTAAGAAAACTTGCTTGATGTTTGCTAACGTGCTTGATGGCATCCTCAGGTTGCAATGCTTGTGCTAATATGTAACCAGGTGATCATTAAAGATGCATATAGAGAATGTGGTACGGAAGTTTTGAACTAGTTTCACAAGGTTTGGAGGATGTGCATGTGGGAGTGGACAAATACACAATCATTTGTCTGAACTGGGCTGCCTTAAGGTCCCTAGTTGGTTACACTGAATCCATAAACAATCTACCATCTGTTGCTTGTCTTTGTTGACTTTGCAGTTCCTGGAAATCTAGAAACAGGGTCTGTATTTTGGCATCACAATTGACTTAGTATTTATATTTGATTCCCCCCCCTCAAACATTTTCAAAATTATTTGGCTCTATGTTACGCAAGGTTCTCCATGGAACGCAAGGTGCTCATTCAGCTCAATTGTTTTTCACAAAGAGAGCACAGCATGTGTTAGGCAAATGGCTAGGCATAAGCAAATGAGACTATGAGATTTCATCAGCTTGGTTAATGAAGGATGGGTTTGGTTTGCTATTGGTGTAATGTCTTTTTCAGTCAATTTGTTTGGTGCCAAATAAAGAGTATGAAAGAGAAATGGCAGACAATATGATTAATTTTGGTATACCCATGTGATTTTGCACATATATCTGGTCAGAATAATGCTGAATGTTGCCCTGTTGAGTCTGGAGATGATCTTGTGGGGCTTGATCGTTTATATTTCACTCTTTCTTGTTGGTCTGGATGTGTGTGAGACAAAAAAGAGAGAAATATTAAAATAAGGAAGGAAGAGATACATATATCTTGAATTTCATTTAGGTTCCACACTTCTGTGGACTTTTTGCACCCACATCCTTGCTCCTCCTTTTAAAACTCTCTTTTTACAACTCTGTAATCTCTTAATTTGGGGTAGAGTCAGGATGACTGGATAGAACTGAGTGTTTACTGGCCGGATGCCCTTCCTGACACCAAAAGGAGTTCACAGCAGATTTTTCTTTGCGCCTAGGAGAGAAACATCTTGCTCTGTCTGTTTGCATTTAGCATTAGTATTAGATCCTCCCACACTATGTAGCATATCAGGCAGCAAGGGATCTCCAGCATTTTGGATTTGGGGCGAGTACTTCAGTGTCTTCCCATGTGATTTTTTGAGTCTTTAAGTCTTCCATTAATGTTCTTCACCATGTATTTTGAGGGTATCCTCCTGCTCGGTCGGCATCAGGGTGTGTGTATCCATCTCATTGTCATCTTTGAGGGGGAGGTGCTGTTTGTATAGGTACAGTGAATTGAAATTTGGACGATTGTAAAGTTTCTTCTTAACAGATTGTTGGTTACTCTGAGGTGCATAATGACCACATGGATAATGATGATTGTATTTAATTCTGGGAGTTTATAGTTCACTGCCTGCCTGAAGCATTTCTACTGCAGGAGGAAAATTGCACTGAGCATCTTCAGTGCTGCAAGAATGTCTAGATCAGCAGTGAGAAAGGATTGGAGGATGCTTAGATCTACTTTTCCAGCCTTAGGCATCCTTTTGGGAGAAAAGAAAGTGGAAAATAGTGTTAATGGGCATCCTTCCCCATAAACAGCAAACGCAACAGGGCTTGGATATTGTATCTAATGTTTGCATAATGTCCCATTTCCTAATTTCCCTAAGTGTGTAAAAACTCTAGGGGACAGTCTTTTACTGGGTCATATTCCTTGTGGAAAGGGAGGTTTGCACTTTTGCTATATGTATCTGTTTAAAGAAATATCCAAGTCAAGCACAGAAGAAATGGCCATGCACGGAGCTGGCCTTTCAAGCAGCTTTAATTAGCTACTGCCATCACCAAGAGTAAGTAGCATGTGCATAAAATCCCTGACATTTAGACAATATTTTTCATGAGAAAGGAAACCAAAATACTTGTTTTGTATCTTTCACTCCCTCCAAAAGCTTATAGCTAATAGCCACCAGCTATCAAAGGATGGCTAGTTAATAGGTGGAACATCTTCCATTGTATTCTGTTAAGGAATCATGTTGAGTTCTGGACTAAACAAACAGCTAAGGAAAAAGTATCTGGTGGTTGCACATTCTTTGGGAAGTTCATGTTAACATCACTCCTGTCTTGAAGAATGCCATGCATGTACTTCATATGCATGAGTCTCTGCTTGCACAATGCAAAGTTAACAGGGTATGTCTAAACATCATGCTACATTTTCGGTTTGTTAAAAAAAAAATCACACTAATGCCCTAACAGATGAGCGCCCTATGTTATTTCATGAAATGACTTAGTTCATATAATATGCCAAAAATAATGGCCATTGGAAAAATATTTTGTATAGAATTTCTCCACTTGTCTCACAATGAATGAGATTAGTAATTAGACAAGCATATAAAGAGTGTTGTTGGGGTGGGGGGCTTTGCACAACTCTATTTTGTGCACCACTTGCAGCTGTTTCTGAATCAGGAGGCCCTGCTTATTGTTGATCCACTCTTGGATCAACTCTCAGATTCATGCAGTGTCCTCTACCTGGGGCTGCAGAGCCTCTGGAAGCTACAGCTAGCCCATCATGTAATAGTTGAAACAAGTGCCTCCCAATTAGCACACCTATTTTGAGAGAGGTGCATTGGTTGCCAGTTTGTTTCTGAATGCAGTTCAATGTGCTGGCTGTTATCTTCAAAGTCCTATGTGGTTAGGACTTGGTACCTCCAGGATCATCATCTTCCAATAAGTTTCTTTCCATCCAATAAATTCTTAGTTGAATGGACACCTTTCTCATTGCATCCCTGAGTGATTCTTGTCATCAGGAACCACAGAGGCAGTGGTGGTATTCAGTCGGTTCGGAGCAGTTCGGGCAAACCGTTTGTGGCGACCTGGCGCTATGCCATCCTATTTAGCCACGTTTGAAGAAATGTGTGAAAGTTCTTGCTGGAAGGAGAATCCTGTGCATTTCAGAGGGAAGAAAGATTAGAATCAGTTAATTTTCTCAATTTCTAATTGACCAGTGAACACTGCTTTTTCTGTAGAAGCAACCCATTCCATGATAACATTTCTGTCAGGTATCTTTGAAAACGTTGCATCCTTGATCTGAATTGTCGGATAGCTTTTTAATCGGAGCAGAATGCTGGCAGATGGATTTTTATTTCAAAAAATAACATTTACTGAAAATAATCTAGTATCTTGACACAAGTATGAATATTATGATTAATATTTTGCCAGGGCTAAGAAGACTCAATCAGGGATTTTACTCTGCAAATAGGTAGAAGGAAGGTAATTAATTTCTGACTCTGAGGTGCTTCAGTTCAGTTCAGGTTGGAGAGTAGATGGTAATTCGGTATATGATCAATCTCTTTGATTCGGGAACGAATTATGGATTCACCCAGTGCAATTGTCCTCTTTTAGCTGGTTCCATTCAGTTTTTATGTTATTTGGTACAATTGTTCTAATTTAAAAGAACTGGAAGGGTCCAATTTGTATGAATCCAGTTTGGCCTAGTTATATACCCTCTCTTCTATTTTGGAACTCTCTATCTACAGTAAACCTTTATATTAACAAAACACATTTACTGTATATATCTAGCATGCTATGAACAAACAAATAAGCCAAATTCTATGGCATTGTGTGATGGCCTGGCTTCTAGAGCAAGCTATGCTAATAAATGGATGAATCACAAATGACGACCACCACCTGATTTTAACCCTAGTGCAACAATGGGTAAGAATCCAGTTTGAGAGTTCCCAGATGGTCTTCTGTGCAAAGTTTGGATCAGCTCACACATGCTTATTATGTCCGCAAAGTAGAATGATTGTGGGCCTTTGGTGTCGGAGAATTCATGACTGGCAGAGACATGGTAACAAGGTTAGCCAATGAATAGGCATAGCAACTAAGTCAGACAATGAGGACTGTTTGGAAACTGAAACTGGAAGGAGCCTGGGCGTGGCTCTGTAGCTCTGATTCTGTGCTGAGAACTAAACTAGTCTGGTCTTGTCTATCTGCTGAATTGAAACTGAAAACTCATCTCTGTTGTTCTCTCCTCTGCCTGTGTTTTTTTGCCTGTAACTCTCTACCACGTTGGAAGAATCTGCTGTTGGTATTGTATGCGTTATTATGTATATAAAGATAAGTTAATGAATCCTGCTGAATCAGTTATCTGTGTGTGCTTTCTGGATGTGATTTCTGCAACAAACTCTGACATTTGGCTTATGATGTAGAAGAAGAATGGGCTTAGTTGGAAGGTGGGGTTAAGTGTGCCACGAGTTTGGAGTCATCGGGTTGCCGTAAGAGACCCAAATCCAACCCTCCTCCATGAATTAGATTAATGTCAGGTGAAAATAACCAGAAGCATTCATTGAGTTCAAAGCACAAACGAGTTTATTATTGCTACTCTATATGAGAATCCAGTCAATTAATGTTCATTGCTACATTAGTGCTAGATAGGGGGCAAGAAATTCACAGGGGGAGCTCTTGTGTCAACGCAGTGACTCCAAACCAATGACACATTTAACCCTGCCTTCCAGCTCAGCCTTTTTCTCCTACATCAGGGGTGCCAAACTTGATTTCATTGAGGGCCACATCAGGGTTGTGTTTGACCTTGGGGGGGTGGATGGGTGTGGCCAGAGTGGGTGTGGCCAATTTGACATCACTCATGTCAGGGGCGCCTGTGGGGGCCTGAGTGTTCTGCCAGCGAAAACGGGCTCCCAAACTCTGTTTTTGGCTGCGACAGCTTCTTGCAACCCTCTTCCAGCGAAAACGGAGCTCGGAAGGGATGCATGCTCCATTTTTGCTGAGAAAGGCACTATGGGCCAGTCCTTCACTGTTTCCAGGGTGGCCCTGCAGGCCATATCTAAGCACCCTGTGGGCTGGGTTGGCCTTTGGGCCTTGAGTTTGACACCCCTGTCCTACATCACCGAAAGATTTGATTCTGGCTTATCCTGGATGAATGCTGCCTTGTTGATCACACCAATGCTACAGAGTGCTAACTTTTCTAGAGCAAGCACAAAAACTCTGATAATAATTTATTTAATTGGTAATATAAATTAAATTAAGTGAGCAGGCAGCCTAACTCCTAGATGATTGTGGAGATCTTACAACTAAAATCCAACTTAAATCCAACAAACTAGAAGATCAAAGTACAATGAACAAAACCCAAAACAAAACCAAGCCAATGAAGTAGTTCTACAATCATCCTATCCTCTCAGAACCTTGGGAAACAATCACATAGGAGTGGGAGCCACATGGATCTCAGAAGGGAGATGGTTCTAGAGGGCAGGAATAGCTACACTTCCTAGGTCCTTAAAGTAGACATCCACACACTTTTTGTTTTGTTTTATTTTAACTCAAAGTAGTGATGCTGGCATATTTGAAGAAGGCCTTCAAATTTCTGTCCCATCTAGATTCTCTCCAATGTCAACCCATTTTTTTTAAAGCTCGTCCTCATCCATAAATTGCAAAGGCAATGATACAGAGACAGGGATTCTGTATTCTGGAGAGAACCCCCATTTCCTTCTCATCAGCTGGGACTCGGGAGGCAGAGAATAGATGGGGACGGGGCCAGTCAGAATTTTTACTACCACTTCTCCAAACTGCTCAAAATTTCAGCTACCGGTTCTCCACAACTGGTCAGAACCTGCAGAAATCCACCTCTGATGTTAAGTCACAAGAGCTTGCTTTACAAACCACAGTGGCTGGGTTCCTACCCCAAGCCCAAAACAAACAAACCACACCATTGTGCATGTGGAAACCTTGCTTTTCTGTGTCTTAGAAAAGAAGGATAGGCTTGCTTCAAATCTTTCCTGCTCCAAATAGCCCTTGTCAAATACTGTTTTGCAGTAACCTTCCCCTGGATTGGGGAGGGAATGGAGATTTTATAGTATCCTTCCCCTGCTATGCCCACCAAGCCACGCCCACCAAGCCATGCCAGAGTAGATCATTTTGACTTCTTCAGCAAATCATGAAACACAGGGGATTAAGTTACCCTCAACAGGAGTGCATGATCAAGACTGCATTGGCCCACTGAAAATCATGCAATAAAAATATATGGGACAAAGAAGCAGCAGAGGCAAGACAAAAATGGATCTTAATTTAATGTAAGTATAAATATAGTTAAAATTAAAACGAAAAGGATGAGCCACCTTTAATAATGATTGATCCCCTTCTATCTAAAAGGACTGATATGCAACATTTGGAAGAGTTTTTAGTTTTTTCGATCAGTGGTGGGTTTCAAATTTTTTTACTACCGGTTCTGTGGGTGTGGCTTGGTGGGTGTGGCATGGCTTGGTGGGCGTGGCAAGGGAAGGATACTGTAAGATCTCCATTCCCTCCCCACTCCAAGGGAAGGATACTACAAAATCCCCATTTCCTCCCGATCAGCTGGGACTTGGGAGGCAGAGATTAGATGGGGGCAGGACTAGTCAGAGGTGGTATTTACTGGTTCTCTGAACTACTCAAAATTTCCACTACCGGTTCTCCAGAACTGGTCAGAACCTGTTGAAACCCACTTCTGGTTACGATGTAGAGTTTTGGGAAGAACACTGTAGCCCACAGCTACCAGTTATATGTAGCTGAGAGTTTACCTATTGCAAGATCTGGGAGCAGGAGTGGACACAAATGACAAACTGCTTCTTTGCTTTATTTTACAGAGCTTGACCTTTTGACCAGCAAATTGTCCTGCAAATATTGCTGTCATAGAACATAGAATCATAGGGTTGGGAAGGAACTCATAGGTTTTCTAGTCCAATTAAAGTAGGAGCCTTATACCATTCCAGTCAAATGGTTGTCCAATCTATTTTTGAAAACCTTCAGTGATGAGACACTCAAAACCCTGGGAGGCAAGCTATTCCACTGATTAATTGTTCTATCAGAAAATTTCTCCTTACTTCTAGGTTGGATCTATCTTTAACACACTTGCACTCATTACTTCATGTCTTCCCCACTAGTGATTTGGAGACATGGTTCCATTGTTTCTGTCTGTCCTGCACAATCGGCGCTGGTATGCTTCAGGTCCCCTTGATTAAACAATATCATCTTGCAGGACCCAGTATGGGTGTCTTCTCTGTCATGGTTCCTGCCATCTGGAAAAACAAATCCCCAAATATTTGAACTGCTACTAACCTGTATGCTGTTAAGACGGTTCTAACTCAGTCCTTGGGATATGGTGCTTAGCAGACTCCTTTAGTTATATAAGGGACGCAATGGCACAGTAGCTAAGATGCTGAGCTTGTCGATCAGAAGGCCAGCAGTTCAGCGGTTCGAATCCCTAGTGCCGTGTAATGGAATGAGCTCCCGTTACTTGTCCCAGCTTCTGCCAACCTAGCAGTTCAAAAGCACGTAAAAAATGCAAGTAGAAAAATAGGGACTACCTTTGGTGGGAAGGTAACAGCGTTCCGTGTGCCTTTGGTGTTTAGTCATGCCGGCCACATGACCACAGAGACGTCTTCGGACAGCACTGGCTCTTCAGCTTTGAAACAGAGATGAGCAGCGCCTCCTTGAGTCGGGAACGACTAGCACACATGTGCGGGGGAACCTTTAGCTTTAGCTTAGGTTATATGTTATGTGTTTGATGGGGAAGTGGATTTTTATTGTCCCTCGGGGTACTGATAGTATTTTTTTTCCATATTGTGATGTTTCTTTCTGTTTTTTTTTTTTAAAAAAAAAATTAAGTCCCCCAAAGTCATTGAGGTGTTGGATGGCCATAGAAATGTGTTTTATAAATAAATAAAAATAAAAAAGAGAGTGGGGAATTATCTTTGCTGCACACAGCCTGAAAGATTCAGGACCATTGCAAAGGTTTAGTGTTATTCTTGTGTAGTTTGTAGTATTTATTTATTATTCTTTTAAAAAGTATTTATTTTGGGACTTTTTAGTAATATCATGCCTTAGCCCCAGTGAGTATTGTATTGCATTGTAGAACCCTCATGTAAGGGTAGGAGGGTTGACATGCAAGATAACTTGGGTTTTTACAGCTCCTTAGTGATATTTATACTATGGATTGGATCAATTGGCCTTTGACCCATTCTGCTTCCCCCCCCCAGGGATTCTGGGGATTGTAGTTCTGAGTAGGCAACTTGTCAGCCTGCAGAATACTCCCAACAGTATTCTGTTAAAGCCCAAGCTTACTTTTTAAAATTAATTTTGTGGTGGAGAAAGGATTAAGATTATGAGAGATAGAAAACCAATATTAAATTTGAAGTATTCAAATTTTGTCCCGGCCTGATGTGAAAGTTATAAATTCCTTTCCTGAGTTCAACATCAGTTACAATACAACTCCACTCTCATTTTCTTTATCTGCTGGAAACGGTCGCTGCTCTGTGTGGTGCTGTGTATTTCTGGCACTTGTGGGAAGCTGAAAGCATTTAAAAGCTTTTAGAAAGCTGAACAAAGGGTCTATTTGTTTAGCATGCTCACTTTATTTTCTTGGGGGAGGGAAGAGAATCCACTTTTAAAATTACCCTTTTATCAAACCTAACATGAATGGTTTTTAAATCTGCATATATGAATTAAATGGAGAACAAACAGAAGCCTAATGGCGCTTAATAATGAAGTGCTTGCTTTTCCATATTTTCCATCTTTTAATTCCAGCGGGGTTTTGGAGAGAAATATTGTACCTAAAAAAAAAGGCAGATAGAAGAGGGCACAGCATGGCTCTAAAGGAGTCATTGTTGATGTAGGAGGGATAGCAAAATTGGGATCATTAATGCAACTTTGCCTGAAAAGGGTGGATACATTTAAAGTTCAAGAGGCAGTTCTCAAAAGACTGCTGGAGTCCCTCAAAGTCCCTGACAATGTAGGGTCAATCAGTTCAAGCTTGATTAAAGTTTGTTGGAGGCTGTTGCCTGTCTCCAATCCAGCTGTTGTGGCAAAGATTCAAAGGCCACCATGGCTTGGACAACAAAGAATTAAAGCAAGGTGGCAAATTCTTGTACGTTTATATTGAAACTCAAATCAAGGGTTGACTACAGTACTGTTTCTCACAGCTTCTAATCCAACCTCCTGCTCAAGCAGGAGACCTATACCATTCCCAGACAAATGGTTGTCCAGTCTCTTCTTAAAAACGTCCAGTGTTGAAGCATTCACAACTTCTGGAGGCAGGTCGTTTCACTGGTTAATTTTCCTCGCTGTTAGGAAGTTTCTCCTTAGTCCCAGGCTGCTTCTCTCCTTGATTAGTTTCCATCCATTGTTTCTTGTGCTGCCTACAGGTGCTTTGGTAGATAAGTTGACCCCTTCCTCTTTGTGGCAACCTCTCAAATACTGGAATGCTGCTATCATGTCACCCCTAGTCCTTCCTTTCTATAGATTAGCCAAACCCAAATCCTGCAACCGTTAGTCATATGTTTTAGTCTCCAGGCCTTCAATCATTTTAGTTGATGAAGAGCATCATCATCTAACTATGCTCTTCTTTGCACTTTTTCCAAAGTCTCAACATCTTTTTCTAAATGGAGTGACCAATGATCTGTATCATGATTAATTTTTTGGCCCAGTTGTCACATTGAGAAGAATTAATACTGCTTATACGCATCAATTGTTTTTCCAGCTCTCTGTGAACGAATCATTCTACAGGTACACCGGATTCAACTCTGACTAGTCTCTATTAGCATGACCTGTTGCAAAGGATCGTGGGAGTTGTCGCCCACAATAACTGTAGAACATTATGATGCCTGTCCCAATCTTATTCAGAAAATAGAAGTCAATTGGCTTCAGCTGAAGCCAAATTCACATTGAATGGACTTCCAGTGTTTCTGGCTAATGTCAGTGAGTGCCAAAGGCTTTACAGTACAAATCCAGTGTCAATATATTTACTTTGACTGCTTTGGCCTTTTGGGATAGGTGACAATACAGCTTCTTGTATGCTACAGGTCAGCAGCAGAAAGGAAAAACAACAATGGGGTAGTGATGTTTCTGTTTTGTGTGCCAAGATAGAGATTTCCCAGAGCTAAGGGTCTGAAGATAATTGAATGTTGAAACTGGATGTGTCCTTGTGTTAGATGGGCAGTTCTTACAGAAAGGGATTTTGCTTCTTTACATTGAACAACTTGGGCTTATAGTATCCCACTAGATTCACATCATGGTGGCTGATGCGGCTAAAATATACATTTACAAATAAGATTGCAGAAGTAAGCAAGGTCCATCATAATGGCAATGAGCAATAAGAAGTTCAACTATTAACATCACAGCGTCTCTTCCTCTGCTGACTGCCCTGTCAGAAGAAACTGCACTTAAGAGCTTTTAACAGATCAGCCAAGGGGGATGTTTGCAGCACCTCATTGTGCCATGCGCTGGACAGGGATAGCAAGGTGGACAAGGTTATGCTTTGCTCCACCTAAATTAACTTTTTTTCTGCTTACAGGTAGCGCTCAGATCAAGTTCTCTCAGCTGATGAGTTGCCCCAGATTTGATATAAAGGGACCTTGGTGGTCTGTGGGTTCCAGCAGGGAGATTTTTATTTTGTTTATGGAGGTCTGCAGCAGCTCTATTTCTCTTCATGATGGCGTTGGCGTGTAAAGACTGCTTCATCTGTTTCTTGAAATAATCCTTTTTGCAGGGCTCTTGGACTCAAGAGTTTATGAGCCAAGCTACAACCACCCATCCACCCATCTACAACCACCCATCCATTCACAAATTAACCAATGTTGAAATTGACCAAGTAACTAATATGTGTATGTGTTAATGTATTAAGACCTTAACTGACCTGCTTAGGTGCTTCTGTAACTAAGAACCAACATAGTTTCTGAAAAGTAGACTTCTCTTCAGGGGTACCTCCCTATGCTGGACATGTTCTGATGGAGACTAGTTAACCTATCTGTCAGAGATGTTTTTATTTCGATTCTCCTACCACCTCCCTGTGGTTCAGTGATTTGTCTCTGGTTCATATGAAGTTTTGGTGAAAGTTTTGAGTCCTGTACATAAAATTGTCTTCCTTTTCAGGCTCATGTCTGAAAAGCATGCTAAGCTATTAACATGTTAATATGTAATTAATGTGTTGCAGTTAGTTCCTAAAGAAGCATATTCCTAGAATAATTTATTTTTGAAGAGGCCTCTCCTCTCCTCCTCTCCTGTTTAAAAAATTAAAATGGATTAGGCTTTCTGTAGCTTTTCCAAAGATACTCAAAAAGATATTGTTGTGATACAGTAAAATGAAGGATTTCACCCAGAATGAAAAGAGGTACTTTCTGTGGTATAAAAGAGCCTTAGTTGCTAGGCCAGAACTGGACTGGATCTGAAAAGTAACCATAACCTTGCAGATGATATTCCCATTTCTCCTTAAAAAAATGAGAATTACCACTTCCTGCCTTAGACAGAATTCTCCAAAGCATCTTCAAGGGGAGTCCTGTAGATGTTGAGAACTCTCTCCTTCAATTTACAGAGCTTATAGCTGAGGCTAGCAGGATTTTAATTGTCTAAGGAAGAGGGCAGAGGGGAAATAGATTATTTAGAAAAGCCAGTCTTTTTACTAATCACACTTAATGTTAGCAGCGCCACAGCCCTCAGAAAACCAGGTCACAGGTTAGCTGTTTTCAAACACTTTGTCCATCATTAGGCCCAGGGAAAGCTGTTTTTTTTAATGCAGTGCTCCTTCCCCCTAATTTTTCTCTGTTGACAATTTCATATTGCTTTCAATCTTCTCCAGCTGCTCAGTGTGTTTGCATTCTCTTATGATGTTAGATGAGAATGTACATACTTTTCACTTTACGGTCTTCTTCAAATAGGCATCCACCCCAATACTTTTCCAATATTTGATGAATCCCACTTGAATGCATGAATATGGTTGAGTGCAGGTTTGACTGAGAAGTGATCAGAATATGATCACCCAAATACGAAATTCTGCCCTTGGTGGTTCTTTCAAGCCTATTCATGGGATCATGTATGTCAGAGGGATGAATTCAAAGCACTAATTTATAACTCAGTTGGAGCAAGAGGAACTACTGGATCATGCTCTTGTGTCCTTCATTAAGGCGCAGTGGTTAGAATACAGTATTGCAGGCTAATTATGCTGGCTCCCCGCAGTTCGACAGTTCGGGTCTCACCAGCTCAAGGTTGACTCAGCCTTCCATCCTTCCAAGGTCAGTAAAATGAGGACCCAGATTGTTGGGGGCAATATGCTGACTCTCTAAACTGCTTAGAGAGGGCTGTTAAGCACTGTGAAGTGGTATATAAGTCTAAGTGCTACTGCTATACCCAGGTAGAATCTGGTCTTCTCTAAATTGGCACCTAGGCTTTGGAACTGCTGACTTAAAGACTGAACATTTACCCTCCCACTTTATTTTCAAGTCCTGAGTCAAAATATTTAATCACACTTTTCAGTGTGCTGTGTTTAAAGATCTTTATGCTAGTTTAATTTAAAAAATCAGCCAACAAACAAACCTCAGCAGTTGTTTATAGTCTGCTCTGCTGTTTCTTATTGTCGCCTTATTATGTTTTATTGATTTGGATTTTTTGTTTGGCTGGATGTGCCACTAACATGTTTGATTTTCTTTCCCTTATGTATGATTGCTCATCAGGATTCTTTTAAGGATGGATGGTTTAAAAGAGCTGAATAAGTCAGAAGCAGCCTGGTCATCTGAGAGACCCAAATAAACTGAAGCTTAACACATATTTCTTTTGTGGGACATGATGACTGAAGGACATTTTGTCTTGACAGAACCTTATTTTATTTTTTTCTGCTTTTAATATTTTATTGTAGCACTACTTTATTCCTTATGATGCATTTAAAGGGCAGTATCTGCTTTCCAACCACAAAGACAGTCTTTTGAAGGAGAAAGAGAATGTGGGAGAGAAGGAAGTAGCTAATCCTTAATAGTTTTAAATGTAGCATTCTTTTCTCATGATATATGAGAACATGATTTATATTACATCATAACTTATTTTTGTCTCCTTTCTTCCTTTGTGTGTGTGCTTTTAAGTTATTCTTGACTCTTGGCTTAGACAAATTCCTGAAGTTTTTTTTTAAATAAGATTTTTGAAAGTGGTTTGCCCCATTTTATGACCTTCCTTGCCAGTTAAGTGAATCAGTGCAGTTGCTAAATTAGTAACCTGGTTATTAAGTGAATCTGGCTTCCCCATGGACTTCGCTTGTCAGAAGGTTGCAAAAGGTAATCATATGACCTTGGGATACAGCAACAGTCATAAGTATGAACCAGTTGCTAAGCATCTGAATTTTGATCACATGATCATGGGGAAATGCTTCAAAGGTAGTAACAGTGAAAACGGTCATAAATCATTTTTTTTCAGTGCCGCTGTAACTTTGGTCACTAAATGAACTGTTGTAAGTGAAGGACTACCTGTACTTGTTGTGAGTAGTATTTTGGAGGTAAGAGTTGACCATCTCATTTTCCCATTGAAAGTTATTCTGGAAGCTATTATGTGTCTTTAAAAGTGCCAGAATCTAAGAATGCTATTTGACTTCTAAGTTTTTGTTAAATGAGTTTGTGAAAAATTTAGTTTTTGGTAGCTTGGTATGCTGGATATCTCACCCATTTGTGTGTGGTGTATATATTTGTGTGTGTGTGTATATATATATATATATATATATATATATATATATATATATATATATATATATACACACACTATATATACATATATACATATACATATACATATACATATACATATACACTACACACACACACACACACACACACACACACACACACACACACATATATATATATATATATATATATATATATATATATATATATGACCAAACCAAGTGTAATTTGTTTGATGGGGATCACTGATGGATCCTATGATGGGGAACACTGAAGCAAGCCATGGGTGAGGATAGAATCTAAAGTGGGTGAGAATACACAATCTCTGACACCTCCATCCCTTTCCTGCAATATTTCTAACATTTTCTTTCTCTTTCATTGCAATCTTGAAAGGACAAAACAATTCTTACCAGGTATCAGAACAGTTTTGAAAGTGGGTCAATATCTATATGACTTTTTTTTTGTAAAAACTCCTAACCTATTGAGGTTTTGTGGATATTGTAATACTTGTATTATGAAGTTCTAACTCAGAAGCACATTTCCGAGTTTATGTATGCTCATGGAGATCTGGTACCTGAAGTTCCTCTTTCCTTATCCTTTATAAGCCTTTTTATAACAACTGAGAGAGACTTATGACCCCGTATTATTCTTTATCATTTTGATGTTAGAACAAGGTTTTGCAGCACAGGTAGTCCTTGAGGTACAACTACAATTGAGCCCAAATTTATGTTGGTAAGTGAAACATTTGTTAAGTGAGTTCCCCCTTTTTCGTGACTTTTCTTACCATAGTTGTTAAGTGAATGATTGGATTTGTTAAGATAGTAGCGTGGTATTAAGTAAATCTGGATTCCCCATTGACTTTGCTTGTCAGATGGTCGCCAAAGCAGATCCTGTGTCACTGCAACCATCATAAATATTCTAATTTATATTTATTTTTTAATTAGCCTATAGGCCCGTGATGGCGAACCTATGGCACTTGTGCCGTGGTGGCACTCAGAGCCCTGTCTGTGGGCACGCATGCTGTTGCCAGATGATCTTTTGGTTTCCGGTGCACACATGTGTGCCGGCCACCTAGTCTTTTTGCTTGTGGCATGCACAAAGAGGAGCTGGATGGTGCGCATGCACACACTGGAAACCGGAAGACCAACTCTGATGTGCGCATGCATGCCAATGATGGGTTCCGTCCGGTTCCACCAAGCCGGTAGCAGTGACGATATGACATCACCGAACCGGTTCTGCCCCCCCGCCACCCCGCATTATTCTTACCTTTTATTTGGCCCCACCCCCAATCTATTGCTGCTTCCTGAGTCCCAGCTGATCGGCTAGAAGGAAAAAAACTGTTTAAACTCTTGCCACGGGGCTTCAAAGGGGCGCCCTACAGCTGATCAGTGTTAAAAGGCAGTGTGGTGGTAGACCAGTGCCTCCAAAAACAAATGAGTAGACCGGTGCCTGCAAAAATAAATGGGTAGACCAGTGCCTCCAAAAACAAATGAGTAGACCGGTACAGCTCTGTAAGCAGTTAAAAACCTGGTAGATGAGTACCTCTGCTAAATCCTAAAGAATTGTCACATGACCATCAAGCCATGCCCACAAAATAAACCATGCCCACAGAACTGGTAGTAAAAAAATTTAGAACTCACCCCTGATGCATGCGTTTCAGTTTAGGCACTTGGTGCCAAAAAAGTTCGCCGACACTGCTATAGGCCATATCAACATACAGGTTGAAACACATATTACCAATAAAATTCTAAACAAACAATTTAAAATGAGAGTAGGGTAAAATACAATAGTTATAGAATAAAATACAATAATTTCATACATAAATATGTAAAATAGAATAAAATGACATAAAATTATATTTCTGTATCACTATCACCCCTGTAATCTACCCAGTCAGGCCCACATATGCCAATCTCAGTCAGACCATTTTAGTCAGAAATTGTGCTGTATTAAATGTCGTTTTCAGATTCTGGCCACACATGAGGTATATTGTTTTAATATGGGCCTCCCACTGGGCCATACATTTAATATGTGGTTCTTATCTCCCCCCCCCTTCTAAAAACAGCAATCAGCTCCACAGATACATGTATGTTCATTGTATGGGATAGAATGGAATCTCCCAAATCTAACTGTTGTATCAAGCTGTTCGAATCTTGCTGGGGTAAATGATAAATATGAACCAGTTGTCAAGCATCTGAATTTTAATCATGTGACCATGGGGATGTGGCAACAACAGTCGTAAGTGTGAAAAACTGTCATAAGTCACTTTTTTCAGTGTCGTAACTTTGGTCATTAAATGAAGTATTGTAAGTCGAGGACTACCTGTATTGGGAAAGAGTTTCTCCATGCAATCTAAAGCTTTGAAACTTGAGGATCAGTAATAGCCATAGGCCACAAAGCATCCGTCATAAATCTTAAGGATGAACCTTCAGTGAATTTAAAATAAAAATAGTTTTAAAGAAGTGGGAGGCCAATACTTTTAAAATAATAATGACATCATCCAGAAACAATATTTGCCTAGCTCAGGTCTTTGTGAAGGACTTGATAGGTGAGTAAAAATGCCAAATCCAGTCTCAACACTGGCTGGCTGGATGACCAAACATACTAATAGATAACTTGTGACCTTACTGGATTCCTCAGTTATTTCAACAATGAGAGTGCTTCCGATGTACTATCTTCACTTAAATTTTGTTCTTAAATTTTAGGGAGATATTCAGATTGAAAATAGCCCATGTTGAACTGTACAACATAAGTCAAACAGCAGTTGATCACAGTATTATGTCATAGTGCTTATTTATTTATCTGTCTGTCTGTCTGTCTGTCTGTCTATCAATCAAATTTATAGGCCGTCCATCTTACCTCAAAGTAACTATTTATGACAAGGTTTATGTCAGAAAACGTTTTACAAAATTTACCGAATTTCAATTCCATAGGAATTGTGATTTCCAGATTTTGGATGCATTTTGTAAGTTAGCCCATTTGAGGTACCTTGGTTGAAAAACTTTTGTCCTATGAAACACTGCTTTGCCCAGGTAAAGATTACAGACACAGGAATTTTAGTAATATTTAGATAACAACTTGGCAGTGATGGTCTTATTGGTTATTGGCTACTGGCACACAATTTTGGGAGGGATGGTACTTAGAAATCTGCCCATTAACTAAATTTTCACCTGTCAATTATAAAAGGTCATACTGTTTGGATCTGCACATATACCAAGTCAATACATTACAACATCCTTGGCTCTTGGGAAGAACTAGTGTGAATGAAGGTCAACACCAGCTAAACAATTCACAGCTATGGTTTCATCAGGGGTGGGTTCTACTTACCTTTACTACCTGTTCGCAACGGGAGCGTGCATGCTCACTTCGCTCATGCGTGCACGTGTGCTTGTGTGTATGCGCAGATCACCCATGATGACATTGTGGCGGGTGGGTGGAGCCTCCTGCTGGTTTTACTACCGGTTCTATAGAACCGGACCGAACCAGGAGCATCCCACCACTGGGTTTCACGTTGTGTATAGTAGACGTAGTAGTAGTACTACTACTACTACTCTTAAAAGAATTTAGTGGTGTGGTGTGAGGATGCCATGATCTGAAAAGATTTTTAACTTCTTACCAGAAGTCTTATCAGATCTCAAGGAAGGATGAGATCTTGGGGATCTTGGCAAGATTTTTTCCCCCAACATCATCAATGTTGTATGGCAAGGTCCTAGGAAAGTATATTCTATTTTCCAATCCTGGAAAGTAAATTATGTGCAATTGGATATCTGCTTTGGATGAAGCTTCTTAGATGAGAAGTGAAATTTCTTCTTCTTCCTCAAAAAACAATCCAGGTTGCCTTTGAAAAAGCACCTTTCAGATACCTACTTTGGTTTCCATGTTAAAAGGCCCAATAGGGTTTGAGGAAAAGTCCTTAACAGAAGCTGTCTTTGGTGGCCAAGTGGCCAGTTTTGTCTTTGGTACTTTCAGCCAAGCAAGGTGGGTTTGTTAGTATTGATGTTCATGATGGATGGATATCATGGCCAGTCAAATCTCCTAATGCTTTAAGAAATGAGAAAAGGAGAGCGGGGGAGTTGCTATGGACAAAGAGTTGAAAGAAGAAAGTAAAAAAGAAATCGGGGGGAATTAATTCCATGTAAGAAAAGCAAATAAATACAAAAGAAGCAGGCAATTATTCTCCCTTTTTCCCCCTCTTAGAGTTCGTTGGTTTCTTCCTCTTTAGGCTGTGTCTTTCATGGTGGGGGGAGATCTGTCAGAGTCTGAAGAAAAAAGTTGAATGTGGTTATTGTATCATATTTTAACCCTGTACAATTCTGGATATTGTGCAATAGGAACCAAAGCAGCTTCAGGAGAGAACAGGGACCTCATTATGCCAGGCTGCAGTGCTGTGCATTTCTAAGTAGCTCCTGCGTTCTCCTAGTGCAGCCAATGACTCTGGCAAAAATTGAGGGAAACAACTGATCCTTCATTGCTTTTTAACTCTTGCCTTGCAAGCTGTGGCAGAGAATCATCCTTGAAGTGAGCACCGGGGCTCAAAGAAGGATTTACAGAGAAGTCAGATGATCGTGTGGCTAAAGAAAATATTCCGTCTCGGGGTTCTTTAGCTGATTTTTCTCATGGGAAGAGAGGGTGCGTGGTGTTTCATCTTGAGGCACTGAGCTGAGCCCCAGGCCTAGCCAAAGGTTGCATTTGTATTTGCTTCTCTTTGCCTCTTTATCTTTGTCCCTATCTGTCTTGGGAGATACCACAGCTCTGGTAGCAAAAGAGGGCTGCTGCAATTGGGAAACCATAGTAGGCATCGAATCCCTAGTTGTAGATACAATCTGAAAAAGGCATGAAAGACCATGTTGTAGATTGACAGCTAAATGTTCTCTTGGGAAATTTTGGCAGTGGTGAGAAGGAATAATTTCCTCCCCCAGTAATTCTTTGATTTAGAATTCTAAGATGTCTATTCTGTGCCAGCTGAAGCTTCTCATTTGTCTTCAAATTGGAGTACTACATTTGTTGTCTCACAGCAGTTCAGCATGAAACATATAACAATAACAATAACAATAATAGAGTCGAAGAAAAAGAACTGTAAAAAATCATGAAATACCGTGACCTGGCCATCGAAACTACACGGCTATGGATGAAACATGTAACAGTGATACCCATTGTCATCAGGGCACTTGGTACCATGTCCAAGAATTTTATAAGATACATCAACAAATTGCAGCTTCCTGCAAAAACACCAGCGGAACTGCAAAAAACTGTGCTACTTGGAACATCGTACATCTTAAGAAGGTACTTGATTGATACCTAGGATGCTGGCAGCAACCCATATCAACCATTAGCACCAATCAATGGTATTTGTGATGCATTATTGAATGTTCAGTTGACTGAGTTTCAAGTTTAATGAATAAAGTAAATAATAATAATAATTTTATTGTCATTGTACGTGTATACACAGTATACCCTTACAACGAGATTCACTTAACACCCAAAGACTAGGTCCGACACACATAACAATCCCCAAACACACTCCCACCCACCACAAATTCCCCACCCCTAAACCACCCAAACATCCACAAAACAGACCAAGTAATGCTGTCCAACAGCTCACTGGTGGTGGCCCTTTAGTTCATTGTTGAGTGCAATTATAGCTCGGGATAAAAACTATTCAGAAAACAGAAAATATTCCTGTTCTCCCCCTTTTAACTTTCTTGTAGCCCTGATTGTTAGGCAGACTGCTTCCTTCCATAAGGCTGAGCTGAAGAAAGCATCACGTCCAAAAATTGTCAGTACTTGACAGCAAGTGTTAATGACAAGGTCACAATAGCTAAATGAAATGGAGTTTTGTGTGATCTTCTCTCTTTAGACAGCTGGATGGATTTTTCCTCCTCTTCTTTGTCAGCTTTAGGGGTGATGTTGGCCTCAGAGATCAATTGAGATGGTGGTGGAGAGGACATCCTTCTCATAGCTAGGGATGGAATTACTATTTTTGGTGTAGGGTCTGAACAAAATGATAATGAAAAGGGAGCATAGTTGTGCCATCCATACACATAGATAAGATTAGGATTAGCTCAGGGATGGGAAAGGTTGTGTTTATTTCCTGGGTTTTAGAGAGGAATATTGGGACTTTTAAAATTGAATCTGCATTAATATGCTCTATACAGTGACATACAGTCAGGTCCAGAAATATTGGGACATCGACACAGTTCTAACATCTTTGGCTCTATACACCACCACAATGGAGTTGGAATGAAACAAACATAATGTGCGTTAACTGCAGACTGTCAGCTTTAATTTGAGGGTATGTACATCCAACTCAGGTGAACAGTGTAGGACTTACAGCAGTTTGCATATGTGCCTCCCACTTGTTAAGGGACCAAAAGTAATGGGACAGAATAATAATCATAAATCAAACTTTCTCTTCTTAATACTTGGTTGCAAATCCTTTGCAATCAATCACAGCCTGAAGTCTGGAACGCATAGACATCACCAGACGCTGGGTTTCATCCCTGGTGATGGTCTGCCAGGCCTCTACTGCAACTGTCTTCAGTTCCTGCTTGTTCTTGGGGCATTTTCCCTTCAGTTTTGTCTTCAGCAAGTGAAATGCATGCTCAATGGGATTCAGGTCAGGTGATTGACTTGGCCATTGCATAACATTCCACTTCTGTCCCTTCAAAAACTCTTTGGTTGCTTTAGCAGTATGCTTTGGGTCATTGTCCATCTGCACTGTGAAGTTCCATCCAATGAGTTCTGCAGCATTTGGCTGAATGTGAGCAGATAATATTGCCCAAAACACTTCAGAATTCATCCTGCTGCTTTTGTCAGCAGTCACATCATCAATAAATACAAGAGAACCAGTTCCATTGGCAGCCATACATGCCCACGCCATGACACTACCACCACCATGCTTCACTGATGAGGTGGTATGCTTAGGATCATGAGCAATTCCTTTCCTTCTCCATACTCTTCTCTTCCCATCACTCTGGTACAAGTTGATCTTGGTCTCATCTGTCCATAGGATCTTGTTCCAGAACTGTGAAGGCTTTGTTAGATGTTGTTTGGCAAACTCTAATCTGGCCTTCCTGTTTTTGAAGCTCACCAATGGTTTACATCTTGTGGTGAACCCTCTGTATTCACTCTGGTGAAGTCTTCTCTTGATTGTTGACTTTGACACACATACACCTACCTCCTGGAGAGTGTTCTTGATCTGGCCAACTGTTGTGAAGGGTGTTTTCTTCACCAGGGAAAGAATTCTTCGGTCATCCACCACACTTGTTTTCCATGGTCTCCCAGGTCTTTTGGTGTTGCTGAGCTCACTGGTGCATTCCTTCTTTTTGAGAATGTTTCAAACAGTTGTTTTGGCCATGCCTAATGTTCTTGCTATCTCTCTGATAGGTTTGTTTTGTTTCTTCAGCCTAATGATGGCTTGCTTCACTGATAGTGACAGTTCTTTGGATCTCATCTTGAGAGTTGACAGCAACAGATTCCAAATGCAAATAGCACACTTGAAATGAACTCTGGGCCTTTTATCTGCACATTGTAATTGGGGTAATGAGGGAATATCACACACCTGGCCATGGAACAGCTGAGAAGCCAATTGTCCCATTACTTTTGGTCCCTTAACAAGTGGGAGGCACATATGCAAACTGCTTTAAGTCCTACACCGTTCACCTGAGTTGGATGTACATACCCTCAAATTAAAGCTGACAGTCTGCAGTTAACGCACATTGTGTTTGTTTCATTCCAACTCCATTGTGGTGGTGTATAGAGCCAAAGATGTTAGAATTGTGTTGATGTCCCAATATTTCTGGACCTGACTAGTTCAAGAGCAATCCAGTTGATTTTATGATTTGATGGAAAATTCCAAACAGAAACTTTGAAGTGATTCAAGACATCACATTGAATCAGATGCCTCTTAATAGACGAGAAAAGATTTGGGAACTCTGAAAGATTTTTGCATGTACGCAAATGCAATTTCCCCTCCAAAATAATAAATCTAATTAACAGTTTCTCCTCAACATATTAATTTTGGAAGCAATATTTGTGCCAAGCACATCACTGCAAAACATGGAGACATAAACCTGATGAAAAATAAGTATGTTCTCATCTGCATCTTAACTCTGAAATTGCAATTTTGGTCAGTTCAGGTAAAAAACATAAGCTAAAATGAAAATCTCACTTATTCCAATCTCTTACTGCTACATTTTTAATTTATCTACTTTGTTGGGTGAAAATAGCTTTGGTACAGCTCTTAAATATACCCATTAAATTAATTATGGGTCTCCAGATTGCAAATGTTGGTGAGATTTGCAGAGGTTTCAAGGCTAAAACCAGACAGATTCCTGACAAGGCTTTTTGGTACATGAATGTACTTGATATTAGAATGCAACTCTAATTTGAAAGTCACATCATATGAAGACTTAATTCATGAAACACACATGCAGAGAGATATTATTTCAATAACTTGTTCAAATATTATTTATATCTTATTCAAATAATGTCATCTGAAAAATCATTTCCAAATGCTTGTAACAGACAGGCTTTATGGCTTGTTAGGTCTCTGTTCTTTCAGTAACCTTTCTGAAGACAAGTAAATGCTTTCAGATCCAGTGTTTAAAGGCTGTCTCCTCAAATACACATAAAACAAGAAGTAGACTTTAAAAGTACAGGAGCCAAAAAAAAAAAAAAGAAAGAATAAAGACTGTTCAGTGTTAACATATGGATGAGCAATCATTGCAGTATGATAGAAAATATGCTTTATGCGTATGCTAAAGATAAAGCAAATTAATAGTTAAATGAACAAACAAATACTGGTAGTATACTAATGATAGTATACAGGATGCAAAGCAGACACTTGCCAAGAGGTGCCAAGCTTGTTAAAAAGTTAGGAGTATGTTAGATATTGTGGACTCTATCTTGCTCCCATAATATATTTGAGAATACTTCAACCTAGGAAAAGTACAAAACGTTCCATACTAGAAGGGAATCAATGAATGTAGCATTTTGGATATCTAGCTGACCTGCTAAGGCACTGAAGTCAGGTACCCTGGGAAATAGATACTTCTCAAGACCCCTCAAAACTTGGATGGTGGCCCTTTGGCATTCAAGAGTCTGGGGCAGCTAGTCTATGATTTCTGTGCACCAGGAAGAGGACTTTCCTTCCATTGCGTGTGTGAGATGGATTATGGGTGTTAAAAGGCAATTAGACAAATTCACAGAGAAATTAACTATCAGTAGTTAATAGCTGTGGCAGTTGCCTAACTCTTGAATTATAGGCAGTATAGGAAATAACAGTAGTATATCACCTTCATGTTTTGCTTGTAAGCTTTCTAAGTGCATCTGATTGGTCTATGTGACATAGAATTCTGAATTCCATGGGTCTTTAGCTTTATCCATTTTCAACTCTCTTATGTTTTCAAAGTTCTTATGCCCAAGACCTTCAAGAAGAGTGTGGTCCTCCATAAGATGACCAAAAACATTTCATCTGTCTCAGTCATGCATGTCTTTTATTTGATGAAAGATTTTGTGGATTTTTGCTGATTTTCATGTTTAGTCAAAAGGCAGGCATATGTTCAGAAATGTCTGTGTTACTTCTAGAATTGCAGAACATGAAAAGTAGAACTTTCTATAGTCAAGAAAGAGCCTGCCCTGCATGGCAAATCTCTGAGTGATCTTATTGCTCATTGCTTTCACAAAACTATTGAAAAATAACTGAGATAACTGTTTAAGATTGGTTGGAGCACAGATTCATTGCCTAGAGGGCCTAAAAATTAATACTAAGACTTGAGGTTTAGTGCATGTCAGTGTTTTTCGAGGGTTGTACAGCATGTCTTTTTGTCTGCAGTTTGTTGGTAAAGAAAGATGATGGAAATTGGAGAGATATTTTCCCTACCAAGGATGATTAAAATTAAAATTAATTGGAGTGGCACTTGAAAAAGTGGGTGGAGCCAGAACAAAAACTTCATTAGACCTAATTTAATTATAAGTACATTATTGCCTGTATATTTAATTAATTTTCTTCTGTCAGAATAAACACTAGACAGTATTAAGCCAGAATTAATAGACTGAAGTTACCACCTGAGTCAAAGCATTTTGTCTGCAAAGAATTTGCTACAGGACTACGGTTCAATGATGGAACTTGTACTTGATTGTGCTGGGTCTCTAGAAAGTATTTAAAATATTCTCATGTACTATTAGAAAATATTTTCGTCTAAGATCTTGTAGAATTACTGGCAGTCAATATAGATCAGTAATCAACTGATTACATGTTATCAATGTTAATGTTTAGTGACCTTCTACAAGATAATCGCTCCCCAATCAGGGCCTTCAAGTCTTCTAATGGTGCATCCATCACTTCTGCAATTGAACCCATCTACTTTTCTGCTATTATCCTCCTCTTCTCTTTCCTTCCACCTTTCCCAGTACTGCAGACTTCTTGAGAGAGCTGGGTGTTTGCATAAGTGTCCAAAATATAATTTGGCCTGGTCATTTGTGTCTTATATGAGAGGCAATTTGAAATTCTCCAGATGTGTCGATGTATAACAGGGGTATCAAACTCAAGGCCCACGGGGCTGCTCTGGAAACAGTGAAGGACTGGCACACAGTGCCTCTGCGCGGCCCTCCTGAGCTCCGTTTTTGGCCGTGACAGCCTCCTGCAGCCCTCTGCCAGCAAAAGTGGAGCTCCTGGGGTCCATTTTCGCTGGCAGAGGGCTGCAGGAGGCCGCTGCAGCCAAAAATGGAGCCTGTTTGCTGGCAGAGGCTTGCAGGAAGCCGTCACAGCTGAAAACGGAGCTTGGGAGGGTCACGCAGAGGCATCGTGGGCCAGTCCTTCACTGTTTCCAGGGCAGCCCCGTGGGTGACGTCGAGCTGCCTACGCTTACCCTGGCCATGCCCATCCCCAGCCTCCTGAGGTCAAACACAACCCTGATGTGGCCCTCAATGAAATCAAGTTTGATACCCCGATCTACAACATTCTACTCCGTATGACTAATGATCAAGAATTGTGGGAATCATAAGTCCCAAACACCTAGTATAGACTATCATGGGGTAAATTGATCCATATTCCTATTCAGGCTTAGTGCTGTTTCTAGAGAAGAGATGCTTGATGGCATTGAGGACATGGGGGAGAACTAGTAATCCAAAGTGCTTAAAGCCTTAAGCTAATTTCACTTTCTCAGAGCTAAATTTATACTCACTTCATTAAAACTATTTGCAACTAAGGCATGTTCCCACCTATTAAATAAAGCTTAGTTAGAATCATGCAAATATAGCCGTTTAACTATGTAATATGGCTGCATGGAGAGCATGAAGTCCATATTTCTTTTTTTACTTCAGGTTGCTTGCTTTGTTTCAAACCTGGCAACTTCTGTCAGGAAGTAGGTACCAGCAGGCTCTGGCTAAAACTTCTTTGCAGTACTGGCTGAGGTTATCCTTTTGCCAAGTTGGATTAGTCTTCTCAATACTAGCTTGAGACTTTTAACTCCAGCTGGAAAAAACCCTTTGCCAAGAAACTGAACTGTTATGGCTTCTCCAGTGAGCTGATATTGATGCTGGGATGTGAGGAGGCCAAGCTTGTGCTTAGACAGCAGGTAGTTGGAAAGCCGTTATGAACAGCCATCTCTTCCCACAGGCATATTTGCAAATAGGCCTTTTGTAAAACTAAAAGCAGTACAGAACCTAAATCATATTGCAAATCATAAATTCAGAAGGGCATTAACCTTAACCTATTTTTGACACCCTTCCTACTTTGATCAGGGAACATTCCTTCTATGAAGGTTATGGCTTCCAGTCAACCCTTTAAAAGCAGATCAGACACTTCCCTCCCTTTGTCTTTGTGAGAACTATGGAGGGTGTTGTCTGAAATGTATACTGAGTCCTTCCCTGGACTCAGTCTCTTATATGAATGTCATCTTGGCATTTGCCCAACTCTGTCCTTCTTTCTTCTGCAGTTCTCCACCTGGATGGTTTTTTAAAAAGAGGCTGGACAGGCATCTCTCATGGATGGCTAAACTATTGTTCCTACAAATTACAGAGGGTTGGACTAGATGATCTTTGAGACACCTTGCAAACTCTATAAGTTCCATGATTTTGTGTTTTTGGTGATTATACCCATGTGATGCTGGTGCCATCAAACCAACAGTCCATGACTTCCTTTACGGTCAGTTTCATCCAAACATTTGTCACTGCATAATTGTTCTGCCCCAGCTACGGACCCCAAAGAATGCAGCACACATAAAGTCTGTACAAACCTTAGTTTACTAAATTAAATCCGTTTTTTTTTTCAAACAAAGGCTGTTAATTAACTTTCTTAACAGCCTACAAGAATCCAAAGAATAAATAATCTTAATTTTACTATGGTTGGCAGAAAGCCCAGAATCAATTTGCTGAGAACTAAGATCAAGGCACGAAGGAGAGTGAACAAAGTTGTTCCCTGCAAATTGCTTCAGTTGGCGTTTCTCCTTAAATAGGCTAAGGGAGTGGCCAATTAGCCCCAAGCCTTACTCCCGAAGAGACCTCCTCCTGAGGAGCCACTCCTGCCTTTTGGCAGCTCTGTGCACCCGTGCATCGAAAAGAGGCTCCTCCTCTTCATCCTTTTCACTTAAGGGAGCTTCTGGAGGTTCTGAAGGCCCTGGCTGAATCCCCGCCTCTGGCACCACACCTTCTCCAGCCTCATTGTCCGACTCGAGTGCCAGCTGCACAGGCTGCTGGAGCAGCACCACATCAGCCTCCTTGCTGTTCGAATCAGCCACCAGCCACACAGGCTATGTACGGGCCACAACACTATGTGATCAAATGCTGCCCCCTTTTTAGATGAAGACACCTCTGTCCCAGAAATAAGATCAGCATTATTTGTCAATATAGGTAGTCCTCGATTTCCAACAGTTCATTTAGTGACTGTTCAAAGTTACAACGACACTGATAAAAAGTTAACTAATGAGCATTTTTCACACTTACGGCCTTTGTAGCAATTCCCATGATACGGGCCACAACAATAATGGCTTTGCAATTATCCAACTTGCTCAGACTTACTTTAATTAAAAAGCATACAGTACTCTCAGATAAGAATATATCTGAGCCTATCAAAGTTTTGTTCTCTGTTGGCAAATTACAGCAGAGCCTGAAGAATTAACATCCAAGGAGGTGTTTGCAGTTGACATTATACAGGTAGTCCTCGAGTTATGACTACAATTGAGGCCAAACTTTATGTTGTTAAGTGTGTTTTGCCCCATTTTATGACTTTTCTTGCCTCAGTTGTTAAATTAAAAAGTCAGTAGCCTGGTTTTTAAGTGAATCTCATTTCGCCATTGACGTTGCTTGTCAGAAGGTCGCAAAATTTGATCACATGACCCCAGGACACAGCAAAGGTCGTAACTATGAACCAGTTGCCTGGTTCATCTGAATTTTGATCACATGATCATGGGGATGCTGCAAAGGTCGTAACTATGAAAAGCGGTCATAAGTCACATTTTTCAGTGCTGTTGTAACTTTGAACGGTCAGTAATTGAACTGTTGTAAGTCGAGGACTACCTCTATACCCATGTGGTGCTGGTGCAAACCAACAGTTCATGCCTTCCTTTACGGTCAGTTTTATACAGACATTTGTCACTGCATTATGGCTTTACAATTATCCAAGTTGCTCAGATTTACTTTAATTAAAGCACACACAGTTCTCTCAGATAAGAATATATCTGAGCCTATCAAAGTTTTGTTCTCTGTTGGCAAATTACAGCGGAGCCTGAAGAATTAACATCCAAGGAGTGCTTGCACTTGACAGTATACACGGCTATATCTGTCTATATTTTATATTCTGTAATATTACATGTGGGTTTTTTAAATTAGATGAATAAAGTTAATCTGGTCTGATTTGGATCTTGTCACTCCCTTATTAAGGGACAAAGTTGTTCAATATATGAAGACAAGCATACCTTTGGAGTCATTTCCTCCCTCATGCTCACTCCCTTTGCTCAGTTTGACTACAACTGCAGCATTTTGGAACTGCATTTCTCTACACTGCAGTTGCTTAGAAATTCAGTTTCCCAGCCCATTAACTTGCTTCTCTACTGCTTGTGGATAGTGAGTGGGATCCAGGGAAGAGTTCCCCTGTGTCCTTCTCTGCTACAATTAATGATTAATGATCAGTAAAGAAAAGCCGAACAGACTCCGGAAAAGAGCTTCAGGGTTTAGGTTAGGAAGTTCAGAGTAAAAAGCCAGAACTGGAGAACTCCAGTCTGTAAGTACTTGCTGAAATAAATGATGGTGGCTGGTTCCAAATTGTGGAGCCAAGTGACTTCATTGAGAGGACTGTACCATTTGAAAAAAATCATGATCATCATCATTTTTGACTAAGACAACTTCTCTCCAAAGGATAATGTTACACACCACCCTGAAAGATTCTAACTCAGTTTTTCTCCTAATCTTGCTTTTTTTTTTTTCATTTGTTTCCAAAACGTTATTAATTTTGGTAAAATGGTACATCCCGCTTTAAATCTCGGTTAGTGGTGTCTGTTCTTCCTCATTGTTTTCCATTAACATTTTAATTGAGTTATAAAGTATTATAAAGTGCAAAATACAAAGTAAATAGAAAGGCAGTGGGGGATGGGGAAGGGGAAAGAGAAGTGAGGAAAGATAAGAAAGAAAAAGAAGCATTGATTTCCGACTCTTTCTGTTACAGTAAAATAAGGCATTAACAACATCAAATCACAGCTCTTTGCCTTTTCATAATAATATGAACAAGCCATTTCTATAAAGATCTATCCATCTAAATCAGTAAAATCCAAAGTCAGAGTTTCATTCTTCTCCACCTCAAGCATGAAATTCAAAAGCGGTTTCCATGTGGAAACAAAAGTACTTATGTTCTTTTCTTTAATCAAAGCGGTCAGTTTTGCCATTTCAGCCAACTCCATTGGCTTGAAAAGGCAAAAGAACTCCAACTTCTTCAGCCATTCGTCCATAGTAGGAATCGAAGTGTCCTTCCATTTTTGTCCTTCCATTCCTCCTCATTGTTGAACTGTATCTATATACAGTCGGGCTATCGCATGAGAGTAGGAAGGGGACTTTCACACTGAGAGATACAAAAGAGCAGAGTTTAAATACAAGGAGAAGAAAGAGCTAACGGAAGGGAAAAAGATCATTAGCTTTCAGGTCACAAGAAACTTTGCTTCCCAGAAAAGATATGTTGACTTCAGGAACCCAAATCCCTGCGGATTTAATGTGTTGAGGCTGCCTGTGGCTGATCAGCCCATGAGTTACTTGCTCAAGGCGATCACATTTTTATATCTCCACATTAACATTTTAATACTTGTCTTCATGGCTCCTGGGTTTTTTTAAATTTTAAAAGCTGCTGTGATTGATACATAAACCTGTTGCCTTGCCATATTTCTGAGACATGTTGATTTAGTCTGAGTTTCCTATTAGAGGCTTGTGCTTGGAGGCAATAGGAATATCCATATTTACCTGCATATACTTCCCATATCAAGAACTTGGCAATAGACCCTATTAGACAACTGATAGACAGCTTCTACTTGTTACAATTAGCAAGGTGAATTCCTTCCTTCCTTCCTTCCTTCCTTCCTTCCTTCCTTCCTCCCTCCCTCCCTCCCTCCCTCCCTCCCTCCCTCCCTGGACTAGCAGCAATACTAAAATATTTTTGAAGGCAAATTGGTAGTACTATTATTATTATGGCAAATCATATTCTTTTTTGGTATAACATTACATACCAAGACAATTGCGTATGTGTGTGAGAAAGTTAATACTGTCTATATTAATGTCATTGTTTGGTGGCCATTCCACAATGAAAGGAAAACCAACATGCCAGTATTTCTTTATTTTTAAAAATCTGGTAAATGCTAGAAAAGGCATGAAGCTTGAAATACCAAAAACGTTCCTCCTTATTTCGACACAATTCTTTCTGATGTGGCTTATTAATGGATAAATGAGCTATGTTGAGATTGTCATAGGATACACAAATAAAATATGAGAGTGTTTTCTTTGCATTTATTTTTTTTCTTTCTATCATTAAATGCTTTTGTTATGGAATATGTTTGGCTCTGAAGTGTTGTTTTGCTGCCATATTTCATGAAAAATTCCAAATTAGAAGTAAAAGTTAAAAATGGAAATGAAGACAGAACATTGAAATGAAGGGGGCGGCAGTCCTAATTAGTAACAAGTCGACTGAGCTTAACAAGGAGTGTCTGAATTGTAGGGAAGAGGTAGAATCTCTTAATCACTTTGGAACGCTCCAACCTCCTTTCAGTTGTAGCCAAACCAGCTCCCTTTTTTAGTCTCTGAAAACAGAAATCGGGAAATGATGTTTTCTATCTGCAAAGGAAGAAGTGGCTTCTGTAGCTTAGCTCATGATAAAAAAAACCAATCCTTTTAACAAAACAAAAGGTAAAATCTTTCTCAAGTCGGTACATTGCCTGGTAATTGCAGGTAATCCCTCCCCTCCCAGGAGTCCCCACGTGGCCCATTTTGGATGCAGGTAAGTGCAGGGCACACATGGAGGCTTCGGGAGGCTGAAAAATGGACCTACTGGAAGTTCGGGATGGCCGGAAATGGTGGTCTTCAGAAGGCCTCCAGAGCCTGGGGAGGCTGTTTTCGCCCTCCCGGACGCTCAAGAAAAGCCTCCGGAGCCTAGGGAAGGCAAAAACACCCCCCCACACACACACTGGCATGGTGCAGGAGGCCGACTAGGCCACGCCCACCTAGCAACTAGGCAGAGAACCCCTTGCTAAAATTTTTGAAGCCCACCCCTGAAGTTAACTATCCTTATACAGATAGTCTTCGCTTAAGGACTGATGTTGTGGCCTGTCAGCCGCCGGCCCCTCCAGCAGCCGAATCAGAGGAGGAGGACGAGACATGGGAGTCAGGGTCAGCATCAGGGCAACCTGAGAGCTTCGAGGGGGGAAGAGGGAATGGAGCTGACAGAGAGAGAGAGAGAGACAGAGGGGGAGCCTGGGCCGTCCGTCAGCCCTCAGATGGAGAGTCAACAGCCCGCAGATCTGGAGGTGGTTGATGAAGAAGGAGAGGAACAGCAGGGTCTAGTGCCTGATGCATGACTGCGCAGAAGGCAGAGAAGGGGTGAGCAATGGAAAGCCGTGGGCCGATCCTGGGGAAGGAAGAATCACTGCTGCTAATGAGGCCCCACTTTAGCTCTGGGGATAAAAGGCAGGGGGCAGAGATGAATAGATGTGGCAGACAACTATTAATCTTCCGGATGGAAGGACTTGTTAGCCTGTGAGATAAACTTTTTGACGGGACTGCCGGCATTCCTAATAAAGGAATCTTTTGAGTTCATGTCAGAGGGTTTGTCGTGTTTGGGGAGCTGGGTCAGAACAACTATCCTGGTTAGTGATTGTTTGATGTTACATTGGCATTGAATTGAATTTATCGCATTTCTATGCCACCCAACTCCCAAAGTCACTCTCACATTTATGACTATTGCAGCATCCTCATGGTCATGTGATTGAGATTTGGGCACTTCCAACCAGGCATTAATAGCACTAGCAATACCACTTAGATTTATATGTCACTTCACAGTGCTATACAGCAGCGATCCCCAACCATTACAGCTTGCCAGCCCAGCTGGGTGGGGACGAAAGGAGAACCAGCAAACAGCAGGCTGGCGTGCAGGCACACTTGCATATTGGGCCTCTGCTTGTGCAAGTCAGGCTGTATGCATGCACGCTGTGCCACCGCCCATAAAAGTCGAGCTGTGCTCTTGCACCGGCCAGTGGCTCATGTGGCCTCATTCCGAACAGGCCACGGCCTGGTAATGGGCTGGGGACCCCTGCTTTATAGCTCTCTCTAAGTGGTTTACAGAGTAAGCGTATTGCTCCCAATAATCTGTGTCCTCATTTTATTGATCTCAGAAGGATGGAGCAATGGAAGGCTGAGTCAACCTTAGTCAAGCTTATGACCATTGCAATCTCGCACAGTTATGTGTTAGCATATGTAGGCTTCACAGCTGACTTCTGACAAGCAAAGTCAAATGACAAGCAATGGAAAAGCTGACAGTAAAATGACAAGCCATGGTCACATGACGTCTTGCTTAATGTGATGACTAATGACCGCAGCAGAAGTGAGGTTGTATGACTCTGCGACTACATGATGTTTTGCTTAGCGATCATGTCGCTTAAAGACAGAACTATTGTGCCCAATTGTGGTTGTTAAGAGGCACTGCCCCAGCCAGCAAAGCTGGGGACTGCTGCTGGCTGGGGAATTCTGGGAATTGAAGTCTGTACATCTTAAAGTTCTTGAAGTTGAGAAACACTGACTTAGCTGATCTCGAAAAGTTAAGCAGATTTCACCCTACTTAGCTTTTTGAGATCAGCCAAGTAAGTGCCGCCTCCCATAAGTGGCAAATGAAAAAAAATAAAAAGGGAGAAGAAAATCCTCACATCCAAATGATTTGTTTTGGGGCTGTGTGGAATTTTTTTTTTAAAAGTAACACAATGCAAAATACATCATTATTTGGGGCTGTTAAGATGAAATGCTTAAAATATAACGAATTAGATAATTATATAAGTGCATGTGTATATATGTAGGTGTATATATACACAGACATATACCTAATTAGATTAGATGTAAACTCTGGGATTATATTTGGGTTTTAACATGGCCATACATGCTGTTTGTACCCTAAGGATCACAGAAGAGATATTTTTGAAGGAAGGGAAAAGGTTGAAAATTTGAGTTGTTCTCTAATCAAACCAAATTAAATGGCTGGCCTTTTGAATCCACCATAGTTGTTTTGATCTTTCGAACATTTGACTTGTGATGTTATTGCAGCTTGTGCCAGTACTGTGGGGATTGGTTGCAGTAATGCAATTTTGAGTTAGTTTCCAATTTAGATGATTAGTGTATCCATATATAATATTTTTGCACTATAGGGAGAATATGAACTATGCCAAAACGAGCAGCGCAAACCACACTCTGATGCCATGTCCTCATCTGAGGATAAGCAGTTATATTTCATGCTGAATTGTTTCAAACTGAATAAGAAACTGAAACACTGTGTTCATGAGCAAATTGTCCATGGGACTCCAGTTACTTCATGCTTTTCAGCAAGCCATAGTTAGACAAATTGTTACGGTTCCTATCTGGCACATAAACCAGGATTCTCATCCTTGCTTATTTGAATATAGCAGGTACGACAATTGGTGGTGTACTCAATTGGTGGTGGGCAACATAATTAATTAACTAAACTTCAAGCGCCTTCCTTTATACGGCTTCAATCAGATCGAATATAAGTGGCTTACAAAAGCAATAAATATCACAGTTCAAATGGATAAAAATGGGGAAGACAATGCACAACCATCATCAGTTCCCACCACCCAGGTCATTTCATACATGGGCAACAACTCAATATGTCAGTGCCATATTAGAGTTTTCAGCCACTTCCTAAATACAGGTAGTCCTCAATTTATGGACACAACTAAGCCCCAAATGCCTGTTGTTAAGTGAGACATTTGTTAAGTGAGTTTTGCCCCATTTTACAACCTTTCTTGCCACAGTTGTTAAGTGAATCACTGGAGTTGTTAAATTAGTAACACCATTGTTAAGTGAACCTGGCTTCCTTATTGATTTTGCTTATCAAAAGATTGAAAAAGATGATCACATGACCTTGGGACATAGCCGCAGTCATAAATGTGAACTAGTTGCCAAGCATCTGAATTTTCCCAATTCCCATAATCATGGGAATTGCTACAAAGGCCGTAAGTGTGAAAAATGCTCATTAGTTAACTTTTTATCAGTGTCATCGTAACTTTGAACAGTCACTAAATGAACTGTTGGAAATCGAGGACTACCTATATTGACGAATAATGCTGATCTTATTTCTGGGACAGAGGTATCTTCATCTAAAAAGGGGGCAGCATTTGATCACATGGTGTTGTGGCCCCTACATGGCCTGTGCGACTGGTGGCTGATTCGGACAGCAAGCAGGCTAATGTGGTGCTGCACCAGCAGCCTGTGCAGCTGGCACTCGAGTCGGACAATGAGGCTGGAGAAGATGTGATGCCAGAGGCGGGGATTCAGTCAGGGCCTTCAGAACCTCCAGAAGCTCCCTTAAGTGAAGAGAAAGAAGAGGAGGAGCCTCTTCTTGATGCACGGACGCGCAGAGCTGCCAAAAGGCAGGAGTGGCTCCTCAGGAGGAGGTCTCTTCGAGAGTAAGGCTTGGGGCTAATTGGCCACTCCCTTAGCCTATTTAAGGAGGAACGCCGACTGAAGCAATTTGTAGGGAACAACTTGTTCACTCTCCTTCGTGCCTTGATCTTCATTCTTTGCAAATTGCTTCTGGGCTTTCTGCCAATCATAGTAAGATTAAGATTATTTATTCTTTGGATTCTTGTAGGCTATTAAGAAAGTTAATTAACAGCCTTTGTTTGAAAAAAAACCCCTGATTTAATTTAGTAAACTAAGGTTTGTACAGACTTTGTGTATGCTGTGTTCTTTGGGGTCCTTAGCTGAGGCAGAACACATGGTTGGGGCCACTATCTCCATCTTTTTAATGCCACCCGTGTGGACCAACCTACTCTGGGAGGGATCCAAGATATCCTATACTCTCCAAAAAGCTGATTACTTCACCAACTTTTTTTGTAATTGGGGTGACGATCTTCTGGCCCAGTTGGGACACAGGTGGAAATATTGCAGGGGATAAGGAAATGACCATGACAGAAATATGTGAGAACTGTTTCTGAAACCATGAAACCAAGTTCTGGGAAGATAATATTTGCAACTGCCTCAAGCAAACACCTCCAAAATTCACAGAGGTAGAAGAAGGGGAGGAAATAAAGGACAATGGCTGAGAAGGAGAAGACTGGTTAAGGAAGAAGACAGCTTCTCAGATATCTTCAGATATTAGTGATGGGAATTGTGCAGATGAAGGCGTTATGTCACGTCACATGGGCCCAAATCATGTAGGACTTGGTAATAACTGGCAAATCATACTTTTCTCATAAAATGGCAGCGTCTGCATACAATTGTGCTAAGACCATAGCCCACAATTTAATCAATTGCTCGGTTGAATTTGACTGGCAACAAAAAAAAAAAGTCATCATTTTTTTCTAAATGCAATTTCTAGCATTTTGCTTTTGATCATTAGATGAAGAAGCTTTTGTACCTTGAGAAAGGGACTATATTCTGTCACCCCTTCTTTTTATGATTACCACCAAGCCACAGAGATTAATAAAGCTACAGATTGTTGGCTGTTGTTGGCATGAATGATGCAAACAGTACATTTAGGAGAGGCTATCCAAAGAGACCATTTGGAACCAGTAAATAACCAATGGCCCTCTCCTAATATATAGGCTTTTCTGTCTGCTCACTTGGAAAGATCTTTTAACAGAATAAAAGAAGGGATCTTGAAGGTCTTCAAGTCCAACTTCTTGCTCAATCAGGAGACCTTATACCAGTGATGGCTAACCTTTTCCAGACTGAGTGCCCAAAGAGCATGTGTACGTCAGGGGTGGGTTCTACTTACCTTTATTACTGGTTCACATCGTGCCCGTGCCCACGCTTCGCTCACACGCACACATGCACACTCTTCTGCACATTCGCAGATCACCTATGATGATGTCCGGGTCAGTGGGCGGAGCCTCCTGCCAGTTTTACTACTGGTTCTTGCGAACCGGTTTGAACCGGGGGCAACCCACCACTGGTGTACATGTGCGAATGCGTGCGCAGCTGACCCCCCCCAAATGCAATGGGTGTGCGGCCCCCATGCATGCACCCCACCCCTCCACGCATGCACATACAACCCCCCCGCATGTGCCCCACTCCTTCGTCCCCTGCACATGTGCGGCAGAGACCCGAAGACCAGCTGGCCAGTGGGAGGCATGTGCGCATGTATGGCGGAGCTGAATTGGGCAACGGCTCACATGCCCACAGAGAGGGCACTGCGTGCCACCTCTGGCACGCGTGCCATAGGTTCGCTATCACGGCCCTTACCATTTGAGACAAATGGCTGTCCCATCTCTTCTTAAAAACCTCCAATGATGGAACAACCACAGCTTCTGGAGGCAAGCCATAGGTGAATAATATAAAACCTTGGCAAAGATAATGCCTTCTCATTCTACTGGGAGCTTCATTTGCTCAAAGGATGCCTTGACCCTAAACATTCCTATTGTTTGCTTATTACAAACAAGAGATTTTGATCTACTTAAAAGTTATTTGTAGTGCCTTTGTTAATATAGGAGTGTAATACATTTTTTTTTCTGACGCAGGACATTATGCAGCATTATCTTTGTTATGTTACAATAAAATGGGCTTCCTGCTGAGGAAAGTATCTTGACTTCAAAGGAGAATATTCATAATTGACCCAGATTACTTTGGAATTAGATTTAATACACATAGTTTAATCCTTTTTACATCATAGCAGAGCTGTTCACTCGTGCCTCCCTCGTGCCTAAAACTGTTTGGGCCACCACATTTTGCACAAGCTAAAGCTTCTGGATACTCTTCAAGAGTAGCATCATATAGAGTGAATTGCAATAGATCATATGGAAGATGACCAGGGCATGAATGATGGAAAGAAGGTTTTGTCAATCCAAAACAGGAACAACTGGAGCACAACATGAATTTGACCAAAGGCCTTCTTAGCCATGACTGCCACCTTCTCCTAAAGTAAAAAATCTGAATCCAGGAGGAACCCCAATTATGTCCTGAGTCCATCTGGGATACTGCAACCCCTCCCAAGACCAAAAATGGCACACCCTAGATATAGAAGAAGTCCCTGCCCACAGCCACTCCCTCTTACCAGGATTCAGTTGAAGTCTTTTATTCCATCCATCTGCCCATCCATCCATCCACTCACCCATCCATCCATCCATCCATCCATCCATCCGTCTGTCCTTCCAATTTCTAGAGCTGCACATCTCAATCAATAACTCTGAGCGGCTTACAATTAATTAAAAAAAACTATAGAAACATTTAAAACAATGAAAACAATAAAAAAGCATTCAAAATAAATACACACAGCAGCTGAGATTATTAGCCAGTTAGCAATAGAGCCAGGAAACGAGTCAGCATCCCAGGCATGGAACACAGCCATGTTTTTAGAGCTTTAGGAAAAGCTAACAGGTTTGGGACCATTCTATAATCTCCAAGGGAAGGATATTCCACAAAGTAGGGGCTAGTGCAGAAAAGGCCCATTTTCTCATCCCGGCCAGCTGATACTCTTTGGCTGATGGGACCTGCAGCATACTAAATCTGCTAGACCAGGGGACCCCAATCCCCGGGCCATGGCCTATTTGGTATCGGGCTGTGCAAGCTGCAGGCCAGTATGCACGCATGTGTGAGCAACTCAAGTTGCATGAGCTGCAGGCCAGCATGTGTGCACATGCATGCATAGCTCAACTGGGGCAAGTCGAGGTGTGTCGGCACATGCGCGTGGCATCCCGCTGCTCACGCACATTGAGCTGCACGCACATTGCTCCACTGCTGGTGCAAGTCAACATTGCACCAGGCCAATGCTGGCGTGGCCTGGTTTCTGCCTCCCCCCACCCCCGGTCAGGGTGTACTAGATCAATTGGACGGATAGAAACTCTTGGAAAAAGTTGTCCCTCAGGTAACCAGTCCAGAGATTGTATTAAGCCGGTTCGGACGAACCGGTAGCAGAGACCGTGGGTGCCCCCCCTTCCCTGGCGCTATGCCATCCTATTTAGCCACATTTTTGAGGCCAGGCACATGCGCGGAAGGCACACATGAAAGCAGAGCGCATATGTGGAAGGCTGGGTGCATGTGTGGAGGATGCATGTTTGCATGTGAAGCAAGCATGTGCATGCGGGGCGAACCAGTGGTAGAAATAAGCGAAACCCACTGCTGAACCAGTCCCAAGGGTTTGTTATTGTTCCCAATCCAGACCCCCACAGTATTCACGTACTACAAAAAAAGGCATCCACAGCATTAGCTACGGTACCTCACCAGGGTCAGAGATGTACAATTGGGTATCATCCGAATACAGACGATACCTCATCCCATGGTAATGGGTGATCTCACCCAGCAGCTTCTGGTAGATGTTAAAAAGGAGCGGAGAGAGCACCGATCCCTGTGGCACCCTGTGATATTTAAGCAGCAAAATATCAAGGCAATATAAAGCCATATAAAATCATAGCGAACAACAGCTTAAAAATTCAGAGTAGAATAATAATGGCAATAAAGACAGATTAATAACATTACAGTAAATAGAGCATAGTAATATGGAAAGAAATCGATAGAACGCGAGCAATTTTTAGGGCCTTGAGAAGAGGCTAGAAAAAGCTGGACTAACATTCTAAATGTGGAACACATTTTTGTGCCTTTAAAAACAAAAAAAACAAAGTAGGATTGCAGGTACCTGCATCTAAAAGTAGATTGATGCTAAATTTCTGTCTAAATTCGCTGAAGAAAGTGAGCTCCTCTTAATATTGTTGCCACAATTGATGACCTCATCAGCAAATCACAAGAAACTGCAGAAAACTAATAACCTACCACTAGTAGAGAGCATTTTATTTTCAAAGATCTATTTGCATTGATGTGAAAATATTATTTGCCTGCAGTTTCAGTCCATGGCTTCTTACTTCTTGAATGGAAATAAGGATTAATGAAACAATCCATTAATCATTATTTGGCTCTTAAACCAAATAAAGAACTTCAGGTATATGATTCATTTTTACAACAGGATAAATTTATTAATGTGTGAAATGATGGAGTATACCATCAAGGCTGGCAGACTGCATTGTATCCTAAATCATGCACCATCTCCTTATGCTTAGTCCTTGACTTAAGACCACAATCGGGATCAGAATTTCCATGGCTAATCAAGGCATTTGTTAAAACTGAGTTGCACCTTATTTTATGACCTTTTTTTGCCACTGTTGTTAAGTGAATCACTGCAGTTATTAAGCAAGTCCAGCTTCTCCACTGATATTTGTATGTCAGAAGCCAATAAGGAAGGTTGCAAATGGTGATAACATGAGTCTTGGATATTGCAACTAATGCAAAAGGCATGTGACTGAGGCCCAAATTTTGATCAAGTGATTATGGGGATGATGTGAAGTTTGTAAGTGTGAGGACCACTCATAAATCACCTTTTTTCAGTGGTTACTTCAAATGGCCACTAAATGAAAGGTTGTAAGTTGAAGGCTGTCAGAGTATTTACAGCGTGACTACTATTTTGAGACAACCCAGGAGCAAAATACAGGACACAGAACAGGGGTGAAATCTAAAAATGTTCGCTACTGGTTCTGTGGGTGTGGCTTAATTAGTAGGTGGGGCTTGGTGGTCAGGTGACTGGATGGGCGTGGCTTGTTGGTCAGGTGGGCGTGGCCAAGTCAACGTCATTTCTTTGCTCTTTTTTAACCTACAAAACACAACACAACACAACTGGCTCACCCACAATGTAAAAGCAGCTGTGCTAGACCCAAAATGGCCCCTGCAACAAGCAGGAACCTCACACAGCCACAAAAAGCCCAAAAAACCAACTTTCACACTTTACACACATACAACACAACACAACACAACTGGCTCACTCACAATGTAAAAGCAGCTATGCTAGACCCAAAATGGCCCCTGCAACAAGCAGGAACCTCACACAGCCACAAAAAGCCCCAAAAACCAACTTTTACACTTTATACACACAAAATTCCACATACAACTTTGTGAGATTTTGTGTGTTTGTGTAGTTAGAGTGAAACACTACAGAAACACACAAAATCTCAGAAAGCTGCACAAATATTATTTTATTTTATTTTATTTTTATATAAAAGCAGCTAAATTTAAAACTTCCTAAACTTTAAATGGCTAGGTCTAAAAAAAGAACAACTAAAAAAAAACCCAATTAACTATTTTTTTAAAGCTCCCAAAGGGGAAAAAAACTTACTCAATTGAAGAGACAAGGCAGGCAGACAGGCAGGCAGATAGAGCTGCTTACCGATAAGCTTGATTGCAGGCAGGGAGATTTATTTATTTATTTATTTATTTATTTATTTATTTATTTATTTATTTATTTATTTATTTATTCATTCATTTTTATATTATTTATTTATTTATTTATTTATTTTTATGTTATTTATTTATTTATTTATTTATTTATTTATTTATTTATTTATTTATTTGTTTAATTTTTATACCGCCCTTCACCCGAAGAACTCAGGGTGGTGAACAGTCAAAATAACATACATATAAAAATGTGAAATAAAAGCAATTTAAAATAATTAAGCCAATTTGGCTCATCAGTTAAGTTAAGATCTTCAGCATAAAATTTAGACAATTAGAAAAATTTATGTCAGCCCGGCTTGGTGAAACAGAAAGGTCTTAAGTGCATGACGGAAAGTACAGAGATCTGGGATCATTCGTATCTCTGGGGGTATCCTGTTCCAAAGGGTAGGTACCCCCACAGAGAAGACTCTCCTCCTGGGAACTACCAGTCGACATTGTTTTAGTGACGGTACCCTGAGAAGGCCCACTCTGTGGGAGCGTACTGGTTGGTGGGAGGTTATCGGTTGCAGAAGGTGGTCTTGTAGGTACCCAGGTCCTAAGCCATGCAGCACTTTAAAGGTAAGAACCAACACCTTGAAGCACACTCGGAAGGCCACTGGGAGTCAGTCAGCTCGCGTAGGAGAGGTGTTACATGTGAACGCCATGTCGCTCCCAATATCACCCGCGCGGCCGCATTCTGGACCAGATGGAGCCTGCGTGTGCACTTCAAGGGGAGCCCCATGTAGAGAGCATTATAGTAGTCCAGTCAAGAAGTGATGAGGGCATGAGTGACTGTGCATAAGGAGTCCCGATCCAGAAAGGGTCGCAACTGCCGAATCAGGCGAACCTGATAGAAAGCTCTCCTGGCCACGGCCGTCATATGCTCTTCTAAAGACAGCCGCGTGTCCAGGAGGACACCCAAGTTACTAGCCCTCTCCGATTCAAGATTCAACATTCAATTGCTTGCTGATGTAGTGGATTGCAGGGATTACAGCAAGCGAAGCAAGGCAGGCGTTGCAACCAGCGGCTCAGGATTCAGTCCGAAGAGTGAAGGTAAGCAAGCTGGAGGCTGGGGGGATTTTTGCTACTGGTTCTCCGAACTGCCCGCCGCCATCGCTACCTACTCGCCCGAGCCGGTCCAAACCGGGAGCATTTCACCCCTGACACAGAGGTTTTGTCATTACAAACAGTGGTTTATATACAAGATTTCTAAATACAGACATACACATGGTAGGTCCATACCAGGCAAGCAATCAATTGTCAACTCTACACGGAGAACTACAATGCAGAGAGAACACGACGAGGAGAGAGATACATGAGGAGAGAGAGAGAGACGCCCTCTAATGGCCTCCCTTATATAAACAGCTTCTTAAAGTGGCAATAACCCTGTTGACTCATCCTCAGTCTTAAAGCGGCTGGTCAGCTTTAAATCTTTATTACCCTGACACTCCTCCCATTTAAAGCTGAATAGCTGAAGGCTTTAACATATTCATGATGCTTTCTTTTTCCATTATGTCCTTGCCTCCTGTTTTGGTTCCTATTCTCATTGCTACACATGCTACTTGGTACCATTGCTACTTTAGCTGCTGGAACTACTCCTATAATCAGTATCTACATTCTGTCTTCCTATATTGATGTTTATTGTTTATGTTTTAGCAAAGGTTTTGTTATTTTTTTAAATATTTCTTTGCTTTCTCCACTTCTGTCATCCCACTGTCTCCTTCTGATTTTTCCCAGGGCTTCCTTAAAGGCATCTGAAGAAGCTACATGGACTTCTCTGGTCAAAAAGATGCAGCATACACTTTAATGATGCATGCTACTTTGCAGATATCATGAATCTCCAAAGTAGCTCAGCAAAAAGGTTGGTAATAGAGAAGACATGAGGGCCCTTGGAGTGGAACACAGCCAAAAAGTCTCTTCTTTTGCACATGGCAAAATGCCTCTTTCCCAGAAGGCCTTATTAGCATTATATAGCTACAGAGGGAAAAGCAAATGTGTATATAGAAGAAATCTTGGTGTATCATTTACTCTGCCTTCTGTATTCTAGTATCCCCTCCCTCACCAGTTTCTTCTTTATTCTCTCTCTTTCCTTTCATAGGAAATACACCTTTTTCTATTTCATGACTTTTACTATGGGGCTAAGTGGACATCAGGCTAACGCCCATCATTTTGGAAAGTTTTCAATACCGACTAGCTTCAAAGAGCCGTTCTCCCTGATTTTATCACACCATCTATTTTTATGGCTTGTATTTTTATATCTTGATGGCTGTTGTTTTTATTACTTTTATTGAATCCTATACCATGGATGTTTTACCCGTTTTATGTAAATCAAGAGTCTTTTGATTCCAGCTGGATAGAAATGTGAAAAACAAACAAACAGCCTAAGATTGGTTGTATTTTTATTACACCTTGACGATATTTTAAATAAGTGTATGTCTGCTTCAGGGGTTGCTAGTACACTGTAGTAATGTGGAGACTGCTCAGTGCATGCCAAGCTCCTGTTGCACTTGACTTTAATTTTGAAATATTTTTAATTTTAAGTAAGAACTGGGAAGGAGGCATGCTGAAAACAAAATGCCAACTTCAGACCAGGGGTGGGTTCTACTTACCTTTACTACTGGTTCACAACCCGGACATCCCGATGATGTCCGGGTCAATGGGCAGAGCCTTACGTCGGTTTTACTACCAGTTCTTGCGAACCGGTCCGAACCGGGGGCAACCCACCACTGTGTTCTGTCCCCAACAACACGCACACACACCAACAGACGTTCAAGAGTTAAAGACCAAACCAGCTGGCAAAATCCTTTTCCTTATGATAACGGAACTTGGCAACAACCTAGTGGCTGCCTGCCAAGAGTTTATTATTTATGAAGAGGAGAGATAACTTCTCCCCACTTCTGATACATCAAAAGAAACAGCTCAATAATTATGGAATTAGTCAAGTCCAGAGATAATCCAGCAAAGTCTATAGCAAAAGTCCGGCAATGCAGAATGGTGTGGAAGCTTTCAGCTTTGTTCGTCACAAGGTTTGACTGGCCACCACGCTCCCTTTTATATCCTGTGGGGTGTGGTCCAGTGACTCAGCCTAATCTCGGGCATGCCTTTTCTTCTGTTGCACGCGCTTATCTTTGCGACACTGGCGTGGATCCAGCCAAGACTCATTACCCTCATCACTGTCCATCTGTGGCTGCGTGGACGTGCTTGACCCCAGCCCTATCTCTTGCCCTTCGGTGGACACCGAAGGCATTGCCAGAGAGGAGGGTCCTGGAGAGGGAGGCCTTGCTCCTCTCCTTCACTCTTGGAGTCCTCTCCTGCCGATGACACAGGCTCAGGTAACGGAGCCACAACACACTGCTCCAGACTCCTTTTTAAATTTAGTTTTACAATATGTGTTTGTGTGTGTGCCTTCAAGTCATTGACCCCTAGTGACCATCTGAACAGGTCCCTACAGTTTTCTTGGCAAAGTTTTTTTTTTTTTGGAAGTGTTTGCCTTCCCAAGACAGAGACAAAGAGTGACCGGCCCAAGGTCACCTAGGTGACTTTATGCCTAAGGAAGAACTAGAATTCCCAATCTCCTGGTTTCTGACCTGATGGCTTAATCCAATGCTTGGGTTTCTGGCATTAGGGACTGATTTCAGAGGAAAAATTGTCTTCCATGGATCGGGATGGGAGGGTTTTACATGCAACCTAGATCCCATGCATGCACAGATGAAGCTTCGCTTACTCTCCCACTGTTTGTGCAGCCCGGTTCCTAACAGGCCATGGACTGGTATTGTCAATTGTCCAGGGATTGGGGACCCCTGACTTAACCATTACACCAAAGTGGCTTCCTTGGATTCCATGTTGTTGCTAGTTGCGAAGTCGTGTCTGACGTCCATCGTGACCCCATGGACAACATTCCTCCAGGCTTTCCTGTCCTCTATCATCCCCCGGAGTCCTTTTAATCTCATGCCGACTGCTTCAGTGACTCCATCCAGCCACCTCATTCTCTGTCGTCCCTTTCTTCTTTTGCCCTCAATCGTTCCCAGCATTGGGCTCTTCTCCAGTGAGTCCTTCCTTCTCATTAGGTGGCCATAAACATCCTTAAAAATAAAAGTGAATATAAGGAAGCATCCTAGGGATTTGGATTGGTTAATGAGGAGCTTTCTCTTCTAAGGTATTTATATGGCTTGCTATAGCAATCATGGCAGCAATTTGAGTATAGTTGGCCTTCCCTCATCTCTTTCCTCCCTTACTTCTAGTGATTACTTGGTGCAAATGTTCACTCAGAACCTCCTTCCTTGTAATTTAACCTGCTGGTTCTGATTCAACCCTCTGGAGCAATAGAACACAGAACATAGAATAACAGGGTTGGGAGGGATCTTGGAGATCTTCTTGTCCAACCTCCTGTGCAAGCAGGAGATCCTATACTGTTTTAGACAAATGGTTGTCCAATCACTTCTTGAAAACCTCTAAATGTGGAGCAACCACAATGGAGAATATGCTTATTCTCTATTTTGCATGTCAGCCTTTCAGATATTTGAAGTTATCTTACCTTTTAGTTAAACATATGAAGATCCTTGAATCATTGCTTATAGTTATGATTTTCAGACTATTTACCATCTTAGTAGCCATCTTCTGTACCTGTTACAATTTGTCCTTTTAGAACCATGGTGATAGAACTGAACACTGTATTTCATTTGGGGCTAACAATACAGGACTTTAGTCCTTGTGGTTTGTAAATCCAGGTTCATGGCAAAACATATTGGGAGATTCCAGGGCAAACTAATCATGGCTTACTACAAGTATCAATCTACAATGTGATAACTCAGTCTGTTTTAAACCCATTCTTATCCAATAGTAGCAACCACCCTTCAGAATTTTAGATCTTAACCAGGGGTTGGGATCAGGGGTGAAATCCAGCAGGTTCTGATAGGTTCTGGAGAACCAGTAGTGGAAATTTTGAGCAGTTTGGAGAACCAGTAGCGGAAATTTTGACTAGTTCAGAGAACTGGCAAATACCACCTCTGGCTGGCCCCAGAGTGGGGTGGGAATGGAGATTTTGCAAAATCCTCCTCCCAAGAGTGGGGAGGGAATGGGGATTTTGCAGTATCCTTCCCCTGGAGTGGGGTGGGAATGGGGATTTTGCAGTATCCTTCCCCTGCCATGCCCACAAAGCCACGCAACGCCCACCAAGCCACGCCCACAGAACCGGTAGTAAAAAAATTTGGATTTCACCACTGGGTGGGATTCTACCGGTTCGGACCAGTTTGGGCAAACCGGTAACTCCGATGATCAGCTGGGAGCAACTCGGTTCGCCCCGACGATCAGGTGGGCTCACCCGCCTATCCACACTATTTTCCTACCTTTATCTTCTCAGCTGATTCGCGTGAAAGAGCAGATTGTCACACCTCAGCTATGTTTCTCCTCCGAAGAAACGCGGAAGTGAAGATTTCTTCAAACTGTGCACATGCACACAGCACAGTCAGGCGTGCACACACATGAAGCGCGTGCGAAGCGCACGATCACTGAACCAATTGTTAAACTGGGAGGATCCCACCATTGATCTTAAGTCATTCCTGCTGTTTGAAGACAGTAAATGATGATACTAGATAATGCTGGTTTTAGTTTTACTTTTTCATTTCCATCTTTCTATTTTCTATTCTAGTAATCTGTGATTGTTGTTTGTTCTGGTTTCCCCGTCTAACTTTACAAAGGACATTGAGAAGGCATATAAATGCTTCAAATCTAAAAACTGCATAATGATACTGTGAGGAAGAGTACTAAAATGTATGCATTATAAGGAAAAAAGAAATCTGCATTTATTTTTTATCCTTTCTGTTCCCAGCTGTGATCTTTCTGCCTTTGTTGAAAGTGATAGCTCCAAGTGATTATTTTGAGAAGTTGTTGCAGAGAGGAATAATAATAATAATAATAATGTTGTGAGGAATGAACAACATCCTTGCATTGATTTTCTTTTCTCTATGGTGAACTTTTAAAAGTGGCAGTGTGCTTTATCCCATGTAGAGAGCTTTCAGTGTCATTAATTTCATACTGGTTGCTTTTTGTAATGGGCTCATTACAGGCTGATAACTTGGGAAGGACACGCCCTTCCTGACATTGGCAAGGCATGGGGATCACATTTTCAAGAAGGTGGTACAAATGGCACAACAGATCTTGATTATTTGCATGAATTTGAGAGCTGGATTTTTCAGCAGAGCCAGAAAAGATACTGGAGGGACAGCTTTTAATTTTTGCTTAGCAAAGCTTGCCAGACAAATATCCTTCTTTGATAAAGTGACTATATTAGTGGACCAGAGAAATATTGTGGATGTAATACACTTGGATTTCAATAAGGCATTTGACAAAGTAGACCATCTTATCTTCTTGATAAGATAGAGAAATGTGGAGTACAGTACCACCACCAGATGGATTCAAAATTTTGGTCAATTGATTGACTAAACATATCTAACATGTACTACATGCTACTACATCTACATGGAGGGAAACATGCACCCTAACCCTCAAGGTTCTGTTTTGAGCCTAGTACTGTTCAACAGCTTCATATATGACCCACGTGAGGACATAGAAGGGGACCTCATCAGATTTGCAGATGACATCAAGCTGGGGGGAAATCATTAATACTTTGGAAGATAAACTGAAGATTCAGAAGGATCTTGACAAACTGAGGACAGTTTGTCCATATTCAAAATTTAAAATCTAATGGAACAGCTTGCCTGTGGAGCTTGTTGGTTCTCCATCTTTGAAGATTTTTAAGAAGAAGTTGAATAGTTTCCTCTGGAGAAAAGTTCAATTATAGAATGCTGAGCTAGGTGATCTTTATGGTGCCTCCAACTCTATAATTCTGTGATTCTAGGATGTGGGACCTGACATGTACTGGGCATGATGTTAGAATAAGTTGGCAGTCAGTATGTCTGAAAGATTTAGAACATAATATTGCCATTACTAGAATCTCCAAGTCCTGCTGGACTGATCACTCTCTCTTTAAATGTCAGTATCTAGATTGGAAGTTCAATGGAATATTGTAGACCTATTGGGTCTTCATCTAGGTAATCTAATGTAATATATGTTCAGGTTATAATGATGACTGATCAAAGTTAGGATGGCAATGAAAGAATAGTATTATGGGTCTCATAGTTCTAGCCATCACAGGATCCTTGAGGTCACAAAGTTGTAAAACTGGTGCTTGGCACTCAGGTCATGATTATGATGTTGACTGAGCCACTATCATGGGATTGCAATTTCTGACATTCCCTGCTCTTTTCCCACAAGCAAAATCAATGGGAAAGCTGGCAGGAAGTCAGAAATTGTCATTTGAGGTTGTCCCTTAATGACCCACATCATCTTCATTTAATAATGGCATACTGCCAGAATTGCCATTGCTTAGCGATGCAGTCTGTGATGTCATCCTTTATGAACACATTCCTTAGTTAGTGATGGCATTTCCAGTTCCAATTGCCATTGTAACCCGAAGACTACCTCTATCTCATAATCTTGCAGCCATATGGTTAAATGTGAGCTAGAGAATACTGTGTTTGTGCAATTGGATGAACAATTTCACTCAAAGGATGTTCATAAATGGTTGTTAAGTTTGGAGGGAAGTATTGACCGGTGTTACCAGGGCTCCATGTTTGTTCCTGATCTACTTAACATCTTTATAGATGATCTAGATAACAGAAGAGACAGAATGTTTATCAGCTCTGCAAAAAACACCAAGCTAGGGAGATTGCTTAATATTCTAGAGGACAAAAGCATGAAATTAGATTTTTTTTAAAAAAAGCTTGGGCGCCAAGTAGGCCATAAACAGGGCTAGGAGAATTGCCTTAAACAAAAACAATAATATGCATCTGACACTCAGACTTTCAATCTATCACAGAGGGGTGATTTCTGTTAATTTTTAATCTGTGATCAAAGGCAGGAATTAAATTAAAGAACAGGCAATGGACTCAATAGGTAGGAATCTTTGGTGGTTGATGACCGCTGTCTGTGAAAAGTGTTCTTTCAATTGTAAGCATCTTGGAAAGATTATTATGGCTTTCTTAAATGAGTTAGGGCAATGGTGAAATCACAGCTACTGCTAATGTTGTCAGCATCAGCATCATAAACAAAACACTATAAAAATTGCATGTTAACACATCAAAGGCAATTTACCAGATGGAGTTACGGTGATGCCAGAGGATCAGATCTGATATTTAGAACAAGTAACAGCACCACTCCTAGGGAGATCTTTGTACATTTTGAAATTAAGGCTTACAACTAATTCGTATCAAGAAGGGTGGGCTAGAGTGGATGGCAAATAAAGTAAAATTGACCCAGGAGAGTGGGGGTGGCATATGATCTATAGGTTCTTGCAGGTAGTGGTATGAGCTCCCTTCTTCTCTTTCTTTTTAAGGGTATACTCTTCGATTTATATCATATTGCAGTTTTCAAGCTGAAAATGGATGGGACCTGTGCTGCTGCTTTTCTGTAATTGTTTTTAATTTATATAAAGCCTCCATCCTCATGGATTTTTAGATGGTTTATGGATATTGAAAGAGCAATAGGAATGAAAACATATTTTAAAGAGTACATAGAACTATGCCCACACTCAAACACACACGCAGACACATGCAAACACATAGATATAGGCACAGATGGCACTATCATTGGTCTCTGAAGGTTATCCAGAAAAACCAAGTTTTTATTATCTTGAAAGAGCCAGAGCCTTCTTTACCTCAGGGACCAAACTGTTCCATAGGAGGGAACTGGTACATCTATGGTTGGGCCTTCTTTCACCTACCTCCTTGGACAGGAGTCTCCAACCCCCAGTCCGTGGATCGGCACTGGTATGCAGACTGGAATTGGTCTGCGACATGTGTTGTGGCCCCCCCGGTGGCAAGCAGAGCTGACAGCAGAGTCAGACAGTGAGGGTGTTGGGGAGGAACTTGGGCCAGTCCTGGGGGTTAGGGAAAGCATCGGAAGCAGAGAGGGGGCCAAGGCCATCTGATACTTATGTGCAGCCTCCGGAGTCTGACAACAGTGAGGCAGCAGGAGCCTGTTCCCAGTGTGCGCATGCGCAGAGCTGCCAGACCACAAGAACAATTAAGAAAACAGGGTCGACTTGGGAGTAAGGCTTGGAGATGATTGGCCCCTCCCATAAGATATAAAAGAAGAACAAATGGGACGTGAGCTTTTGCAGGAAGCAATTAGTTCATCTGGCCGATTCAAGATTTGAAAATTCTGTTTGGGCCTCTGTGCCAAGTTTGGCCTTGCCCTGCGTCTGGAAATTAGCTCTCTGGCAGCGTTCCATGTGAGATAGGTGGGTGTTGATAGCCTTCCTCTGAAAGACTGTTTATCAAGCCTTGTAGACTGTAAATGAAAGTAATTCACAGTTGTATAAATAAAAGGTTTCATGGGACTAAGATTGTGCTTTATACTTTCTAAGGATGCCTAGGTCAGAACAACATGCCAGAAACTAGGTTATGCAAACAAGCGAAGCCCCATCTGCGAGATGCAGGCAGCACGTGAAACCGTGCCCCCTCTGATCCACAGAAAAACCTCTCTCCACACAGTCCGTGGTGCCCAAAAGGTTGGGGGCCTCTGTCCAAGTAGATAAGGGATCTTAGTAAGCCTCCTCTGGCCATCTGGATCAGAACAGCAGGCACTATTTGGGAATAATTGTGGTTGGAAGTAGCTCTGGGTATCATAAAAATGTCATTTAAAGGTTGCAGTTAGGTTTGAGATGCCAAGGTGGAATAAACCTGATCCTGATATACAAATTATTTTGGGATAGATAGCATGGAACTTAGTGTGGGCATCTGCTGAGATGGGGTGGGGCAGGAGGGCAAGAAGTCTTCGTGAACATGATGACAACTAGATAATGATGAATTGGCACATGTGATGCCATTGTGGCTTTGATGGACCCCTGCGGGCATGAATTATTGAAGGGGCATGTAGCATTAAGAAGTTTATGTGGTAGGGGTGTTCATCAATTTTTTTTAAAAGTCTTTATTTAAACCTTATTGAAAAGAGCTTTATTATTTGTTTGTTCTACAAACTTCGCTTACCCTTGGGTGAGAGAGTTTCTGAGATTCATTCAACCCCTTATAGCAGGGGTGAAATCCAGCAGGTTCTCACAGGTTCTGGAGAACCGGTAGCGGACATTTTGAGCAGTTTGGAGAACCGGAAAATACCACCTCTGGCTGGCCCCAGAATGGGGTAGGAATGGAGATTTTGCAATATCCTTCCCCTAGGAGTGGGGAGGGAATGGGGATTTTGCAATATCCTTCCCCTGGAGTGGGGTGGGAATGGAGATTTTGCAACATCCTTCCCCTGCCACCCCCACCAAGCCACACCAAGCCACCCCACCCCCACCAAGCCACGCCCACAGAACTGGTAGTAAAAAAAGAATTAGATTTCACCACTGCCTTATAGACCCTTATATATTGTAAATCTATGGTGAGACTCTTTGGAGTCTCCATTTTGTTGTGGATACCTGTGGTTTTAAAGATAGGTAGCTGGTAAGTGATAAAGAAAGAAGGCAGGTACTCTCCAGTACAAGTTTACAGGAGCATCCAGTAAGTCACTGTACAAACCAGAACATGGGGCTAGATAGTCCTGTAGTTGCTTCAACAAGGCTTTCCTTACCTATATTGATAGAGGATATTTTTTTTTGTTCCAAATGTAATATGCCCAGTTACTAACTTAGCCCATGATTGGACAACAGATTCTGAATTCAGCTATCTCAATAGGTAAAGTCTCCCTTGACCCAAGCTTAATTTCTAGTGAGTTGATGGACAGATCAGTTTGGATGTGGCTTCTCATTGCTGTCTTTTGATCTGCTGAGGCACAGTGGTTAGAGTACAGTACTGCAGGCTACTTCTGCTGCCTGCTTGTTGCCTGCAATTTGGCAGTTCAAATCTCACCAGGCTCAAGGTTGACTCAGCCATCCATCCTTCTAAGGTGGGTAAAACCCAGATTGTTGGGGGCAATATGTTGACTCTGTAAACCGCTTAGAAAGGGCTGTAAAGCACTATGAAGCGGTATATAAGTCTAAGTGCTATTGCTATTGCGGGTTGTTTTGCCTAACCCTGATATTCTTTAGATGGATAGCATCTCATTTAAGTGCTAACTAAGTCCATCTCTGCTTAGTTTTTGAGATGAGCCAAAGTTTTCTAGATGTTACCAGCTAGCTGGTCTACCTGGGACTTAAATAGGTCACAGCTGAGTCCTCAACTATGCCACTTAAATAGCCTGTGAAATGCTTATTTCCAAGTCCTCTGGAGTTTGCTGAAATCTGTCCACAGTTTCTTCCCCTTCCCCTTGTTCTCTATAACAACTGAGTTTCACTTGTAACTTCACCAAGTCAGGAAAAAAAACAACCCATGAAAAGAATAAAACTAGTGCCTGATTTGTACAGAATCTTTCTTTGTAGCACATTAATTAAGAAAGAAGCCCCATGCCACTTCACTTGAAGCTCTAAGTAAATGCTGCTAGCAAACATGGAAGGAGTAACAGCATCTTAGCTTTTTATAGCACATTGTGAACACAATTGCTCTGCAGAGCCTCAGCAAGCACAAGAGCTTGAAATGCATATATTTTCAAGGGAAATCAGTTTTGTGTTACCATCTCTCCCTTTTCCATAACATTAGAGAGAATCAAATTGGGATTATTTTAAGAAAAAATTGTTCTTCACAATGCTATGAGATCCGATTTTAAAACTCTAGAGGTTTAATGTTTAAAATAAGCACCCTCTTACGCAAGTTCTAAATAAAGATTGCAAACGTGACATTGCAGGCAAACAAATTTAGGTGGAAAATATTCGTAATTCCGGTGAGTACATCTGGGCTATTTCATGCAGTATCTGATGTATGGAAGGTGTTGTGGCTATTATATGGCTTGAACTTATTTAGCTGTCTTATTTGAAATAATGGAAAAATAATATTTTTTTCCCATTTTGTGTGGAGGCCATGCATTATACTTTTTTCCCCAATTTGCTAGTAAATCTTACTTTAATAACTGACAGTAAACTTTGATCTTGAAGCATTTGGAGCTGAGCATGTGATTGTAAACTCTATAGTCTGCTAAACTACAGATAAGCCTGCTATTGTACCTGGCCAAATTAAATGGGCCTTTCTGTTCTCGGAGTGTTTGGAAAGAAATCTGAGTACTTCTTTGCTGCTTGAGTGGAGCAGAATTGTACAGTAGTCCTCGTTTAATGACCGGTTGCTTAACCATTCAGAGTTATGACAGACATCCCCAAAGCTATTTATGACCCCTTTTCAAAGTTCCTACAGCCATTCTCCCTTCAGCAGTCATGAGATTGGATTTGAGTAGTTGGTGACCAGCTCATATTTATGGCCACATCACTCAGTTTATTTATTTATTCATTTATTTATTTATTGGTTCGATTTATATGCCGCCCTTCTCCGGAGACTCAGGGCAGCTTACAATGCGTTAAGCAATAGCCTTCATACTTTTGTATATACCTGCTTAGAAGGGCTTTTGCCCCCCCCTCCCACCAGCGGTGTTCTTTTTTATACAAAGTCAGTTTATTGCCCCCACCAACCGGGTCCTCATTTTACCTACCTCGAAAGGATAAACGGCTGAGTCAACCTTGAGCCTGGTGAGATTTGAACTTGCAGTAATTGCAGGCAGCTGGTGTTACTTAACAGTGCTTTAGTCTGCTGTGCCACCAAGGCTCTTTACTGGTTTTTAAAGCTTACTTCCAGTGTTTAGCAAAAAAATGCCCATCGGGGAAAATTAGTTTGCTTAATGACCACTGCATTTGCCCAATGACGACTATATTCATTTAATGACTGCTGCAAAAAAGGTCATACAATTAGTCATGGTCACACGGTGACCGGCTTAAGAACCGTGATGACTTACAACTATAATTCTGACACAATTGCAGTCATAAGTTGAGGACAACCTGTAATGGTTAAGGGAGACCTTGAATTCAAATCCCACTTTAAACACAAAGCCAGCTGAGTGACATCACTCTCTCTCATCCCTAAGAAGCAGGCAATGACAAACTACTTCTGAAATCTTATTTATTTATTTATTTATTTATCAAGCATATATAAGATAAGTATAAACATAATTTGAATACATGAAAAGAGTAAGTAAAAAGGAACATTAGGACAGGGACGGTAGGCACGCTGGTGCACTTATGCACATCCCATACAGACCTCTTAGGAATGGGGTGAGGTCAACAGTAGACAATTTAAAGTAAGAAAACTGCAAGGACTTATCCAGGCAGTCAACACTGATTTGAAGATACAAGTGTGTGTGTGTGTATATATATATTCACTATTGAAATATGGGAGTTTTGATGGCAAGCGACTATTTCCACAACTCTTAAGCAACCCTTACAGTGATATGGCTGGAGTCTTGGGCTGGGAAAATCTTGGTTTGAAACTCAGTCAGCCAGAAAGATTAAGGGTGACCTTGAAACATCCTTCTAATCTGAATGAAGACTGTCCCATATATGTGCTTCTGAATGAAGCCTTGGTTGCAACCTCTTATTGTGTTTGTTTTCAGTAATGCTGTACAAGGCACCAGGCCAAGAATTTCAACAGCATTTCAGGTTCTTTATTTTTCTTAATTCAAATGGCAGATATGTATTGTATGTTCATGTGCATGCATGCGTGTGCACGCACACACACACGTTTGCATGTATGATACTCAGGATGCCCACCTCTGTCTTGAAAGGGAGTGAAAAATATCCTTTCATGTGATTCCAGCTCATCGATTAATTTTAGAGCTTTACTGTCCCATAGTGTAGGGCAATGCTTGTCAACCTAAACAACTTTAAGATATATCTATGAAGATTCTCAGTCATCTACCGTGTTTTTCCAAAAAGAAGGCCGGGTCTTATTTTCTTTTGACCCCTGAAAAAATGGCTAGGCCTTCTTTTTGGAGGGTTCTAATTATTGACTCACCTCGTGGCGGTGGCACCGACAGCCCCGAACAGCAGGAATCCGCTGCTGGCCCACTTCTTCTGCAGCCACTTGCTGCCACTCGTACGCATCGCCCCATCCTCCATTTCGTCTTCAGATGCCTTCCAGCAGGCATCTGAAGGCGAAATGGAGGCCGGGGTGATGTGTGCGAGTGGCAGCAAGTGGCCGCAGAAGAAGTGACCGCAGAAGAAGGCGAGGCAGGTGTCGAGGTGTGTGAGGCCTGGTAAGTAGGGCAGCTCCACCCCCCCCATTCCCACCTTAGCTTATTTTTTATCTGTGTGCCTTGCCCGACCCCCTGCACCCCGGGGTTGGCGGGGTCTTAATTAGGGCTAATTTTGTGGGTGGGGCTTAATTTGAACGCATGCGCTCAAAAACGTGATAGGGCTTCTTTTCAAGGTGGGTCGTCTTTTTGGAGAAAGATGGTAGATCATGGTTGTCCCAAAGTTACTTTTTCAAGAGGCAACTGGACTTTCTGGTTTTTCTTTGAAGATGCTTTGCTTCTCATCTGAGAAGCTTTTTCAGCTCTTGAAGAAGCTTTTGGATGAAAAGTGAAACTTCTTCAAAGAAAAATAAAGTCCAGTTGCCTCTTGAAAAAGCAACTTTGGGACAACTTTAAGATATGTGGACTTCGAGTCTCAGAATTCTGCATCCAGTATGTTGGCTGGAGAATTCTGGGAATTGAAATCCACACATCTTAAAGTTGCTGAAGTTAAAAAACACCTGTCATGGGAAAGGATGAAATCCAAAGCCTATTGTTATGGCTTCTGCTAAAGATCCCAAAATATCTCCTCTTTTTACTTTACTTCTGCCTCTTTTGTTATTTTGTGGAGTGGTGATACATCATCCACATGATGGATGCTTTGTTTCTCCAGTAGCTTTTGCTCAGTAAATGAAAGGGGATGAATATCTGGAGAGAGATTGCATTATAATATCTGCCACGAATCTGTGGCTGGCTTTATGTAGACTATTGTGTGCTGTGGATGGAAGGGAGAAAGAAGAGAAAAGGGAAAAGATATGGCACCTGAAGGGCTTTATACTATGGGTTACACATTATATTAAGCTATAATGTAATTCTGGTTCAATTTGGCCAAATAATTTGTAAGCAAATAAAAATGATCAGAAGAGAAATTTGGAACACATCATCGTCCTGAAGCCCCCTCCGCACCAAAAGAGGTTAGACCCTAATTATTTCTAATCTGTGAGGTCCAACCCTGAGCTAAAAAAATTCTCTTCTATTGTTATCTTTAGTAACCTATTCAGTAAATCCTTGTTAAACAACGCATGGCTTAATATGATGTGAAACTAGTCTAAAAAATGTGTAGTCCACAAAGTGATTCGATTATTTCAGGCTCATTCTTAAATTTATTTTCCTTCACTTAACAACAATCTCAGCAGCTCAATAGGTGATTGGCAGTTTTTCAGACTGTTCCTACTGACAAAGAACAGAGCTGGGCCAAACTACAGAAATTATTTATTTATTTTTTTGGCGATCAAATGATACTACTTAGAACTGTCCAAGTCATCTCTGGATGGAGCTAATAGACAAAGCCATATTTTGAATGCTGAATGTCCTCCCAGCATCATTCTATCCAAGGAATCCTCACCAAAGGTTGTATGACAACCTGTGGAAAGCTGACATTTGTGAGTGAAGATATCCTTTGAACAGACTGAGTTTAAAGCAACCCATGTGTTCATCTTCCTTATTTCTCTTGCCTTGCAAAAAATGGGCCTTTGATCTGATCCAGCAAGTAAGAATTTTGAGAACACTAAGAAAGTCCATCAAATTTTTCCAAAGAGGTCAAATGTGCATTGAATGTTACCATAGTAGATGCTTTGTGATTTCTTCAGTGACTCTATAATAATGACTGTTCAAAGTAAAATTGAATTGTCACTTTGGTCCAGTTCAAGCACTTCTGACCTCTCTACCACACTGACCTTCCACCACACTTACATGCCCACATTGAAAGACAACACTTTTCTTTGTGTTGAAGTGTTGACTGTTTCCATATGTATAAATCAGGGATGAAATTCAGCAGGTTCTGACAAGTTCTGGAGAACCGGTACCGGAAATTTTGAGTAGTTTGGAGAACCGGCAAATACCACCTCTGGCCTGGCCCCAGAGTGAGGTGGGAATGGAGATTTTGCAATATCCTTCCCCAGGAATGGGGAGGGAATGGGAATTTTGAAGTATCCTTCCCCTGGAGTGGGGTGGGAATGGAGATTTTGCAGTATCCTTCCCCTACCATGCCCACCAAGCCACGCCCACCAAGCCATGCCCACATAACCAGGAGTAAAAAAAAATTGAATTCCACCACTGGTATAAATGGACTCCCCTAAATCTTAAATCTAATCCAAGATTGGGGCTCAGGTAGTTCTCCATGAAAAAAAAAAATCATGATTCTCTTAACCCTTGGAAAAAATCAGTTGAATGATTGCCTTTAAGAAATTAGAACATAGAACCAGGGGTAGGCTCTACTTACCTTTACTACCGGTTCACATCGCGCTCGTGTGTGCACACTCTTATTGCTCGCACAGAAGCACGCATGTGCGCTCTTCTGCGCATGTGCAGATCACCTATGATGACGTCCGGGTCAGTGGGCGGAGCCTCCCACTGGTTTTACTACCGGTTCTTGCGAACTGGTCCGAACCGGGGGCAACCCACCACTGCATAGAACATAGAATAAAATGATTTGAATAGACCTGGGAGGTCATTCAGTCTGATATAGTTTGTGTGTGTGGGTACATGCGTGCGTGCACATGTGTAAATTAAATTTCTGGGGAGAAATTTCCAGCTTGTAGGACTAATAATTCTCTTCTATCCTGTTCAGTACTTGATCCTACTTAACTAGAAAGACATTTTTTTAAAATAAATAAATAAATAAAAATTAGAGCATTATCTCCATGGTGCAGACATTAAGGGTGTCATCCTCTTGAGTGTTTTCATTCCATCTTCAGAAAGCTGTGCTTCCAAGGGAAGATAATAGCATTGCCTTAGTTTAGCCCTGATCCATTCTGACTAATTGTGATTGAATGCTAAAATTGTAACAGAAAACCAGTCTAATTATTACACTTAACGATCGGTGTCAGAGCTTATGTTCAGCACTGTAAAAATAACTAAAGCTGCTTTTCTCTTGAAAATGGAACTTAGGTGTTAAGAAGCTATTTTGGCCTTAATGTTATGGCGATGTTTTTTTGCTTTGTTTTTGTTTTTTTCCCCTTGGAGAAGTTGAGCTTCTTTCTACCCCCTCAGGAATTCTCAAGAGGATTCGGTTTATTGTCTAGCATGTGGGATTTCTAATAGTTTTAGAATAATTTTTTGATTATTATGAGTAGGGCCTTAGGACACCTATCCATTTATGTCCAGGGACTTTTCCTATGTTTTCTTCATTAGTTCTAATTTATTTCAGCCAAGTTCAAGAGGCATAGCTTTTCTTTTGAATAAAGATTTTCAGTGGGATGAGCATTTTTTTTTAAAATTTGATTTATATGCCGCCCTTCTCCGGAGACTCAGGGCGGCTTACAATGCGTTAAGCAATAGCCTTCATTCTTTTGTATATTTTATACAAAGTCAGCTTATTGCCCCCACAAACTGGGTCCTCATTTCACCTACCTTAGAAAGGATGGAAGGCTGAGTCAACCTTGAGCCTTGGAGAGATTCGAACCAGCAGAAATTGCAGGCAGCTGTGTTAATGACAGGGTGCACTAAACCACTGTACTATCAAGGCTCTTTGAGCATTGCAAATTGTGAAATATAATATTTATATATATTAAATAAATATAATATATATATATACCCTGTTTCCCCCAAAACAAGACATCCCCTGATAATAAGCCCAATCAGGCTTTGGCGTGCATGACAATAAGGCCAGGCATTTATTTCAGGGTTCAAAAAAATATAAGACAGGGTCTTCATTTTCAGGGAAACACGGTATGTGTGTATATATATATTATATATATATATAAAAAGCAGATCTGCTGAATCAAGTTGAGGATCTTCTGAATCCAGCCTTTTCCATAAGCCTTTCAGAAGCTTACAAACAGAAGACGGAGACATAGCTCTCTTCTACTAATGTTCTTCTTCAACTACAGGTAGTCCTCAACTTATGACCACAATTGAGCCCAAAATTTATATCATTACATGAGAAATTTGTTAAGTGGGTTTTGCCCCATTTTACGACTTTTCTTGCCACATTTGTTAAGCAAATCACTGCAGTTCTTACATTAGTCACATGGTTGTTAAGTGAATCTGGTTTCCCCATTGTCTTTGCTTTGTCAGAAGGCCGCAAAAGGGGATAACGTGACCCCGGGACACTGCAACTGTCATAAATGTGAGTCAGTTGTCAAGCATCTGAATGTAAATCACATGGGAATGCTGCAACAGTCATAAGTGTGAAAAAAGGTCATAAATCACTTTTTTCAGTGCGGTTGTAAATGAACTGTTGTAAGTCGAGGTCTACCTGTACAGTAGGATCTGAAGCCCTGCTTCTCCAACATGGAGGGATACTGAGTGTTCAAGATTGATAGCCCCTCTTAGACCTGCCCACCCGCCTTCTGCCTCTGATAGCCTCCCATCGACCAGTACGCTCCCACAGAGAGGGTCTTCTCAGGGTGCCATCGGTTAGACAGTGTCGACTGGCGACCCCAGGGGGAGAGCCTTCTCTGTGGGGGCATCTGACCTCTGGAACGAGCTGCCCTCAGAGATTCGTCGGATTCCCGACCTCCGTATCTTTCGCTGCGCCCTTAAAACACTATTATTCCATCAATAATGGCCTAAAATATTATTTTAATGGGTTATTTTATTTTAGATTATTGGCCAAACTATTTAATAATTTTAAATTGTTTTTAAATTTTATATGGTTGGTTTTTTATCTTGGCTGTACACCGCTCTGAGTCCTTTGGGAGAAGGGCGGTATAAAAATTTAATAAATAAATAAATAAATAAATAAATAAATAAATAAATAAATAAATAAATAAATAAATAAATAAAATTAATGGGGTCTCTTTAAAAACCATCTCTGTTAGTGGCCATCATTACATATGTTACAATTTATTCCACAGATTAATTATGGTCATATGAAGTTCTTCTATTTGTCTCCTTCCAACCAGCCTTTGATGAATGTCATCAGATACGTGTCCAAAGATGTATCTTCAAGATTATTCTTTCTCTGCCATTGTTTTGTCTGATTGTGAATGTGTATCCAGAAATAGACTGCGCTGGATTTTTCATATGATTCCTCAAGTAAAAGCACATGCAATTAAAATAATTGACACGGCAGCTCTACCATGATAAAATCGGACTGTATCTGTAGTTTGTTAAATAAAAAAGTGTCCAAATCAATCTTTCCCTTCCTGAAAGTTTCTTTCCCCATGAAAACTTATTCTTTAAAAAAAAGAAATATCATTTTTGAAGTGCTTTCATTTCTTTCAGTGGTTTTTTTCTTTTTCTGCTGCAAAATACAAGGGGGAATGAGTTGGATGGTGGTTATTGCATAATCTTTGTAGCCTCCATGAGTATCTATACTGGGGTGAAATTCACTTACCTTCCCTACTGGTTTGGAAATGTGCGCATACCGTATGCGCGCTTCGCTCGTGCATGCCATCATCTGGGCATGCGCAGAGGCTTAAAATGTCACAAAAAAACAACATCATGACATCTGTGCGGGTGGGCGGAGCCTCTCACAGCCAGCGCTACCGGTTCACACGAGCTGGAGAGAACAGGCTGAATTTCACCCCTGATCTATACTTTCTGGTTGGAATGAGCCCAAAGTGATAAGTTCTCTAATGTCTTCTTTGGAATGTATCTAAACCAGGGGTGTCAAACTGCAATCCTGCAGGCTGAATCTGGCCCATGGGATGCTTAGATCTGGCCCGTGGGGCCACCCTGGAAACAGTGAGGGACCAGCCCGCGGAGCCTCTGCCAGTGAATATGGAGCTCAGGAAGCAGTCCCCCCCAGCTCTGTTTTTGCTGGCAGAGGGTGGCAGGAGGCAATCACAGCTGGAAATGGAGCTCGGGAGCCCATTTTTGTTGGCAGAACGCTCGGGCTGCCACAGGTGCCCCCGACAGGAGTGACATCAAGCTGTCATTTCAGACAGTAGCATTTGTTTGGGATTACATTTGTGTGTATATCTGTATGTATGATATATACACAAAAGCACACACACATATGTATACATGCACACACACACAGATCCATAGAGACACACACACTCAGACGCAGTGCGTATGTGTGTATATATATTGAATACACACACACATGCATATAAACACATGCATATATCCATATACAGTATATAATTACATTATAGAATTAAGAGCTGTGATGGCACAGTGGTTAGAATGCAGTATTGCAGGCTACTTCTGCTGACTGTTGGCTGCCTGCAATTTGGCAGTTCGAATCTCACCAGGCTCAAGGTTGACTCGGCCTTCCATCCTTCCAAGGTCAGTAAAATGAGGACCCAGATTGTTGGGGGCAATAGGCTGACTCTGTAAACCTCTTAGAGAGGGCTGTAAAGCACTGTGAAGCAGTATATATGTCTAAGTGCTATTGCTATTGTTACACATATACAAACATGCACATATGATATACCCATGTCTACACATACATATATAGTACGTACCTGAAAAATGTGTAATTTCAATTTCATGCTTTCTCTTTTTTCAACAATATTTTATTGCTTTAAAGATTAGCTCTATGAAAATTCTCCCCCTCTCTCTCCTTCCCCTTTTCCTTATTTTCTGAAGAGGGATATCTTCTGCTGAATTACACCTGGTGTGCACATCTGTGAAAAGCATTTCATTTATAGTAGCTATGTTTTTATATCGAGTGGGATATTTGGAATTAGAAAGAATATTTTTATATTTAGGTCTCAGAATGCCAGAAGAAAAGGTTGTAAACTCCTGGAGTTAATTTTATTGTTTACTTCGTCCCCCCCCCCCCCCAACCTTTTATTCTTTTTGTTCTTTTAAAAGCAAGATGAATAATACAGGCACAAAACTTCCAGAAGAAACAGGAAAGCTAATGAGAAACTCCAGGTGATATGTAGTTATTTTTACCTCCGTGATGTGCTCTTTTAAAACATTCCTGTTTTACTGTCACAGATGGCAAAGTTAAAATTAAGTAGCAGCAAACAGTCAGAGAATTTGGAAGAAACCAAATCTTAATTGGCCCCACAGATTGGCTTGTTGAATTGAGGTTGCAATGCAGCCAGATTGAAAAGCAGGTTGTAAAGGTCTTAGCAAATGTCTCTGGGTATCATAGACAAAGTCAGGATACAGAACCAAAGGGAAAATATTGCAAATGTAGATGCTTGTGGTTACAATGGTACTGAAAAAAATGACTTACAAATAGCTCTTGTACTTACAACCATTGCAGTATCCCCACAATCATATGATCAAAATTCAGGGACTTGGCATCCAGCATATATTTATAATGGTTGCAGTATTCTGGGGTCATATGATCACCATTTGTGACCTTCCCAGCTGGCTTCTGACAAGCAAAGTCAATGGGAGAAGCTTCATTTGCTTAACAATTGTGTGATTCACGACAACTTCAGTAATTCAGAGGCGGTAAAAATGGATGCAATTCACACTTAATCATCTTGCTTAGCAAGGAAAATTCTAATCTCAGTTGTGGTCATAAATCAAGGGCTACCTCTATAATCTCGGTAAATTATTGAGAACCCAAGCAGAAATAACGTGCCTCTCTTTAAATGTTTCAAAAGTGAATGGAACACATCTCCATGTCACTCTTTTCTAGAAGGTTGGGGAAAAAAATCCCTGTGGATCTATATGGAATTAGGGAATGGCCCTAGGATTTTGGATGTGACAGTTTCTCACATTTGATTTATTCAACTGAGAATAAAGTTATACAGTGTCATACAGATTAACAGAGTTGGAAGGGACCTTGTAGATCATCTAGTCCAACCCACCCACCCCCTGCCCAAGCAGACCCTCCACCATTGTTGACAGTTGGCAGTTCAATTTCTTCTTGAAAACTTCCAGTGATGAAACTCCCACAATTTCTGAAGGCAAGCTGTTCCATTAGTTGATTGTTCTCATGGTCATAAAATTTCTCCTTATTTCCAGTTCAAATCTTTCCTTGTTCAGTTTCCATCTATTATTCCTTGTCTGGCCTTCAGTTGCTTTGGAAAATAGCTTGACCTCCTCCTCTCTGTGGCAGCCCCTCAAATATTGGAACACTGCTATCATGTCTCCCCTGGTCCTTCTCTTCACTAGATTAGCCATGCCCAGTTTCTGCAACCGTCCTTCATATGTTTTAGTCTACAATCCCCTAATCATCCTGGTTGCTCTTCTCTGCACTTTTTCTAGAGTCTCAACATCTTTTTTTATAGTCTGGTGACCAAAATTGGATGTAGTACTCAAGGTATGATATTACTAAGGCTCTATAGAGTGATATTTAGCACCTCAGTTGAATTTAGGGGAGCCCATTCATAATTCTTCCACATAGGTTATTGTGAAAATCATAAATTCCCAACCAGATAGGAGCAACACAGCAAATGGAATTATGACTTAGACACAATGGCAGCAATAAGATTCAGCTATTAAGGGAATATCACCAAGGGAAACAGAGGTCAGTTCAGAATGAGGGTAACATTTTCTCATAGTAAAGGCTTTCAAAATGTTCAGAGACAAAATTGATGGCATGAAGGAATGGTACTTTTCAAACCCTCAGAAAATGTCCACGGTGAGTAATGAATGCATTTAACTCAGTCATACCTGGAGAATCTCATCCAAAGGTGAGGTCAAGAGAACCGCAGCAAGTGGTAGTTGCATTCTGATTTGAAATCCTCTCCAATGTGTGATGTGAAGACTATTTTGAAAATGCTCTGATGTTCCTAATTATTTTTCCTTTCGTATTCTAATTTATTGAATGCACAGGGAACTCTGAATATGCATGTGTGCCTTTCTGAAACTGTGACATCATTCCTCAGTCAAAGGAATGGAATACATTTGTTGACTTTGCCCTGTCCTCCATGTTGCAGCAGGTGGCAGCATCTAGTCAGCTTTGGGCGAGCATAAAAAACTAAGCACGATCACTCCTAATTACTATGTAAATGGGAAACTATCAGGAACTTCCAAGGTGATAGAGTAGATGGGAAAAAAGAATTTCAGAAGTAATGACAATCTATTTCCATATTGTTGCCAAGAAGTCCAGATAGACACGTCCATGAAGGTACCAGAACTTAATTTAAGGGAGGATTTCCTTTCAGTTTCTCTTTACCCTAATGGTATCTTCTCCTGCTTTGGAATATTTTCACAAGATTCAAACCCAATGAATCTCTAGCTTTCTTCAGAAGATTGGGTTAGTTCGATGGAGAGGTGGGTTGGGCTATGCTGTATCTTTCCTTTTTCTAACCTAAATGGGTATGCAGCAGTAGTGGTTTTCACTTACCTTTGCTACCAGTTCGGAACTGGAAGCATGTGTGTGCACGCGCTTGTTTCACTCGCACGCAGCACTTCTGCACATGCGCAGAGCGTCTGTGATGATATCCAGGAGGATGGGCGGAGCCTCCCGCTGCCACCGCTACCAGTTCACCTGAATTGGGGCGAACCAGTAGAAACCCACCACTGGTATTCAGGATTGGCTACAAATTGAGTGGTAAACTCCATTTGTTAGAAGGACAGCCTGATTGCAGATTTTGAATATGACTATCTAATTATTAGGTTACCTTTCAGTTAAATATACCTTCTGGACTTGTGGGATGTCTCTTATTTAATGTAAAGTAAAGTAATGTATGTATGTATGTATTTAATTACTGTATGTATGTATGTATGTATGTATGTATGCATGCATGTATGTATGCATGTATGTATGTATATGTATGTGTGTAACCAAGGAATGTTGGTTCTGGTTAGGAAAACTTTTGAACAAACACATGAGGACTCATTGCTTGATAATTGTATGACTTCTCATGCAATACACCATAATATGATTTGGTTGAGGTTTAGTATCTTCTGTAAAATCAATCATTTCCTTACTCAAACCTTCATTAAAAAAAAGTCATAGCTTAGTTCCTATATGAATCCAATATTTCAAACTACCATGATATATCTATTGATTGGCCGGAGATCTAACTTACTGCTTCCTTAATATCAACATATTTTGGAATATAAGACTATATTCTTTCTCCAGAAGAAGAGAAATTTTATAACATTTGAATAGATTGGTAAGTTGTCATAATGGAGAATAGCAAGTGTTTATTGCTGCAGTTTTATTCAAGATTCATGTTTGTTGTGCATGGTGGTGACTGGTTTAGTGCCAATCAATAGCAAGTCAGTTGTGCTGCTCTTTTGATTAGAATTCCATATCATTAGGAGAGTAGAGATTAAGTTCCTTGTTGGGGGAAAATGTAACTTGTGAAGCTACCCTCTGGGCAAACAGATGAGACCTGTTCTGGTCTAGTGAACAAAGTATCACAGTTGAATTGGAGAGATGGATGTGGCTTCAAATCACTGCTCATCCATGAACTTCCCAGAAGATAGAACAGATTTAGACACTGAGATGAATCATGTGATGTAATGCTCCAAGGGCCATTTGATTTTGGGCTACAGGGAGAAATGTGGTTTAAACTAATATATAAACATATTTTTAAATATTCCTTTAAACAAGAAAAATGTGGCCAGCACTCATCAGTTATCCTTTGCACTAGCACTCCAGATACCAAAATGTGCAATACATTTGCTTCTTTTTGAATAATTGGATGTTCCTGGTACATTTTGTTCCTGGGCTGCATTAAAAAGGACTTTTGATCTTTTTGTTATTTGGAAAAAAATAATCGAGGATTTTTCAACAACATCCCGGAGTGAGGATGGTACGTTGCTTTCACTGCCATTCATTTCCACAGGAAAGGCAGAGGCGCAGAAATCACCCCACATAGAATGCCGCAGCAAAAATCAAGTTCAGAAATACTGGATGTGGTCAATAGAAGAACAATCAAAGTTTAGTGCAACATTCCACTCTGTACTTTCGAGAAAAAAACCCATAGTCAGTAAAGAAACTTGTTTTGTCACACGTCATTATATATAATAATTCCCTCAACACTATCAAACTATTCACTAAGTCTGCATTACTATTAATCTTCTCATCGTTCCTATCACCCATCTCCTCCTACTTATGACTGTATGTCTGTAACCTTGTTGCTATATCCTTATCATTTATATTGATTGTTTTCCTAGTATGATTCAATTGCTTATTTGTACCCTATGACTATCATTAAGTGTTGTACCTTATGATTCTTGATGAATGTATCTTCTCTTTTTATGTACACTGACAGCATATGCACCAAAGACAAATTCCTTGTGTGTCCAATCACACTTGACCAATAAAGAATTCTCTCTCTCTCTCCATCCATCCCTCTCTCTTTCATCTATTTATCATTTATCATCCGTCCGTCTGTCTATCTATCTATCTATCTATCTATCTATCTATCTATCTATCTATCTATCTCTATCTATCCATCCATCCCTCTCTCTCTCATCTATCTATCTATCTATCTATCTATCTATCTATCTATCTATCTATCCATCCATCCATCCATCCATCCATCCATCCATGTCTGTCTGTCTGTCTGTCTGTCTGTCTGTCTGTCTGTCTATCTATCTATCTATCTATCTATCTATCTATCTATTACCATGGGATTGAAGCCTCTCCCCTTCTAGGTATTTTAAATGTCATCTCCCATAACCCACAATGGTTCCTTGTTCATAATTGTTCACAATGGGGGCTTATGAGTTGGTAGTCCAAACCTTTAAAAAGGTGCCCATCCCTGATTAACTCTGAATTTGGTATTATTAGCATTTGAAGCATGTTCTGCAAGGGGGAAGTAATTGCCTCTGGTGTCTCTAATAAGGTTTAGTGCAAATTAGACCATCAAACAGCTAACTTTTGTTCTCCCCTGGCTAGCAGCAGCTGTCCAAGGTTTCAGGGAGCTTCTTCCCTCTGCTCCCATTTAGAAATGCCGGAAATTCTGAGTCTTGCCATGTAAAACTTGTTTTCTTGCCAAAAATTATCCTCTTGACCAAGATTTGATTAACGTGAAAACATTCGAGTAGTTTAAAAAATGGGAAATCACAGATCTGAAAAAAAAACAAAAATCCACTCCTCCTACACTTGTGCAAATATGCACACCTAATTTATTATTGCCTGAATGGTAAGTCAAGCATTCTGAAAGAGAGAAAATAAAAGGCTTTCTTGTTTTTTTCTGGCATCTCGGCTGTGTTTTCATCCCACTCTCTTCTCTAAGCGGCTTTAATCTATCTGCTATGTATAAAACCTTGTAATTGGACTGCAGAGCTGCAGAGTTCTTTAAATGAAAGCACATTTTAGTGGATTTTGTGGTTTGCAGGTAAAACTGCCCCTCAGTCATTACACATTGAAGCTACAAATCAGTAGTGGGTTCCACTTACCTTCACTAATTTGCTTGTGCACAGCACTTCTGTGCATGTGCAGAACCGGGTGGGTGGGCGGAGCCTCCCACCACCGCCACTACCGATTTGCCCGAACCGGGGTGAACCGGTAAAACCCACCACTGCTACGAATGCATTTAAAGCTCGGTTTTCTGTTTTCCATTGTATTTGCCCTTTCCACAATGGCCTAGCTGAGGGCAGGGAGGATTTGGAAAAGGCTCATAAATCCTGATCTTATTAGAGTAGAATAGAAAAAGTAACTTTGAGTAAGATGTTGAAGTGAAGGATAATTTGCTGATGAATTTTGGCTTTTTTAAAAAAATGAGGGAATGCAAACAAAGTAATACTAATACTTTTTAAAATAGGGTACTATGCTAAAAACATTAATGACTGTCTGTTTACCTGTCATTGAGTTCTTGAGCAGTGGGCAATCAAACCTTTGGGTTCCATGGAGAGAGATTTTCTGCAGACCAGAGGAGGCATGGTTTCACATGTTGCCTGCATCCTGCAGATAGGGCTTCACTTGTTTGCACGGCCTGGTTTCTGGCATGCTGCAGCCCGCTTTCAGTCCATGGACCAGGGGTTCTGTACCCCTGTTCTAGAGAACCTCAGGTCTTCCAGAACCACATTTCCATACATGATAGATCAATAATGATGCTGTGAATGATAACTTGGCCATCACGGTTAAATTTTCTGTTATTTCATATTTCTTGACTGCTTCCCATTCAAACAAATGTCAAAGAAACAAGCAGTGGAATTGCATAATGGCAGTAATCATATTAAAAGAGACAACATGCAGATATTTGAATAGTAATAACAGCAGTTAAAATGCTGAGGAGAAAAATCAAAACGCTGTAGGACCATTCATACAACACTCATAGAAAAGGCCTGAATGAAGATAAAACTTCAATAGACATTTAGTAGATATTATAGCAGATGCCTCATGAATTTTAGGTGGGAAGAGGGTGCATTTCAGTGTTGTGCCTGCAAATAAAGACAAGATGGCATCATCATTATTATTATTAGCCACCCTTCTTTTTGTACAATAGAAGGCACCATACATAATGCTCCTACCTCCTATTTTCCCCACACTTCTCCAAAGTGGACTGGTCTGAGAGAGAGTTACTGGCCCAAAGAGCTACCCTGTTTCCCCCAAAATAAGACATCCCCTGATAATAAACCCAATCGGGCTTTTGAGTGCATGACAGTAAGGCCAAGCACTTATTTCATGTTTCAAAAAAATATAAAACAGGTTCTTATTTTTGGCAAAACACGGTATAGATTATTTTCATGCCTAGGGGAAGCTTAGAATTCATGGTCTCACAGTTTCAAGTCCCATACCTTAATTACTAGAGGTAATCCTCAATTTACAACCACAATTGAGCCCAAAGTTTCTGTTGTTAGAGAAATACATGTTAAATGACTTTTGCCCCATTTTGCAACTTTTCTTGCCACAGTTGTTCAGGGAATCACTGCAGTTGTTATGTTAGTAACACGGTTGTTAAGTGAATCTGGCTTCCCCATTGACTTGGTTTGTCAGAAGGTTGCAAAAGGTGATCACATGAGTCCAGGACACTGTGACCATCATAAGTATGAGTCAGTTGCTAAGCATTTGAATTTTGATCGCGTGACCATGAGGATGCTGCAATAGTCGTAAGTGTGAATAATGATCTTGAGTCACTTTTTTCAATGCTGCTATAACTTTTGAACGGTCATTAAACAAACTGTTGTAAGTTGAGGATTACCTGTACACACAACTGGCTCTTAATAGTCTACAGCCTATTAAACTATCAATCCTGGCACATGGCAGCAGAACTGCAATGATCCAAGGTTTATCTTTGAGCAACTAAGGAAGTCTGTTAGATACTTTGATTCCAACATGTTAGGAAAAGAATCTTGAATCTGCTCTGAAATATCTGAATATTTCAGATTTATCCTTTCCATAGAATGTTTCACATGTAGCTGTTTTATTCAGAGGACAAAATAAATATGTTTCCTAGTTCGCACACAACTCTTGTGTTAAATGCGTTCTAATATAATTTTAATTAGTACAGTTTGAATTAGAATAGAACATTGGGTTTTGGTTTAATTCTGCCCCGTCTGAGGATTTCAGACATTGTGTAAGATGCAGATACCCAAAAGATCTCAGCACTTAGTCAAACAAGTTATTGTCAGGACCTTGGACAGCTCAGTGAAGGAAGCTATAGGCTGGGTTAACCCTAAATACAAGCACTTTTTTTCAGAGTCTCAGCTCAACTGAGGCTTTAAGAAGATTGAAGAAATAGAAAAATCTGTCCCTGTTTGCTGTTGAATCTTTAAGACTCCCTGACCCAGGGGTGTCAAACTGGCTGCCCATGGGCTGGATGCGTCATGCGTAGGCCATGTCTATCCCAGCTCCCTGAAGTGAAAAAACATCATGAAACATCACATGATGGCAACGTGACGCCACAAGTTTGACACCCGTGCCCTAACCCCTTTTCAAGCCCAAGAATCCTGCATGGTGGAAAAGTCTGAACTGAGCTTTCAGAAAATAGAAGATCTTTCCATGGGAAGATAGATTGTTTCTTTCAAATTAGAATTCCTTTGAAGTTTGAATCCCAACTGAGCTCTATTTCCATGGACATGATCATCATGGTCCAAAATCTCATTCAAACTGATACTTCCTCTCACAATCTTCTTCCATGACCCAGAAAAAAAAAATGCCGCATTAGATAGTTCTGTGGTAGAAAGTAACATTAAGTTATATTTGGATTAAATATATATTGTAAATAGAGAATTCAACCTTTTCAATGCTATTATTTATTTATTTGTTTATTTGTTTGTTTGTTTATTTATTCAAGCACATACTAGGTAATATATACAAGTATAAACATGATTTTTTAAATAATTTTTTTTATTTTCATGTTTAAACAAACAATACATCATTAATTATTCAGTGTGTGATATGAGTACATATTTTCTGTCATCATATTCCTCCTTTACCATAATTTTCTAACTACATTTCTATCTTACTTTTACATTTTAATTTAATTTATTACAACAGTTTTTTCAAATTTATTGCATTTATATTAATTTTTATTACATCTCATCTATATCCATTGATAGGATTGCCCCCATATCCTATAATACTCCGATTCTTCCTTTTGCTTAATTGCCAATGTTAGTCTATTCATTTCTGCACATTCCAATATTTTCTTAATTACTTCTCCCTCTATAGGGATTTTTTTCTGCTTTCCAATTTTGTGCAAATACAATCCTCGCTGCAGTTTATTACATGTATAATCAGATATATATTTTCTTTACTATATTTCTCCAGTAAGATACCCAATAGGAACAGTTCAGGTTTTAAATCAATATGTTGTTGTATCATTTCCTCTAACCATGTTCGAATTTTTACCCACTAGTTTCTCCTTCTGGACATGTCCACAACATATGATAATGCGATCCTGGTATCTGATGGCAGTATAAACATGATTTGAATACATGACATGAATGAGGGAACACTTACGTTAGCTTCACTGGGATAAATGATTTCTCATTTAGAAATGAAATTATCTTATAGGTTATGTTCTCTTAATCATTGAACTACCAGTATCTTTGAGAGATGACCATCATAACAATTACAGAATAGTTTGTCCTATTGATGAATAGTGGGTAATCATTAAAAAGATTTTCTTGATCTTGATAAAAAAAAAATCTTCTTTTAAATCACATCCTCTTGAGTTTAGCTCAACAAATCTGAGTTTAGAAAACAGATCGGTTCATTTATGGCCGAAAAGCTTTCTAGATGTTTGGTGAATGCCGTAATATCTCCCATTCTCTACTCTAGGCCAAAGCCACTAGCCTCTTTAACATGTGCCTCACTGGATCATTTGTAGATTCATCACTATTTTATTACCCTTTTGTAGGCATACTCAGTTGGTCAATACGTTTCTGAAAATGTGATGAATTGAACTGGACAGAGTTTCTATGGTATGGCAATAGAACACAATGGAAACATTACTTTCCGTGAGAGAAACACAGTGCTTTCTACAGTATTAGCATACTCAAAGATTGCATTAGCTCTTTCTAGGAGCTGCAGTACATTTAAATAACACTTGTAGAAATATTGATTATTTGATTACAGCAAAATGTGAATGGTTCATTAGATTTGCATTATCTGTTCCAATAATAAACTCCTATATTGTCAACAGCCCAAGAGTATTTGTTAGCAGGAAGATATCTATAAATAATTCACACGTGTAAGTGCCTTAATTATTGTCTTTCTTACAGTTCATCAGGTCTGTGTCCAATTTTGTGTATTGTATTGTCGTTCTGTTAAGGGATTCATTTTTACTGGCCCATAAATTGATAATGATCACCTCATTTTTTCACTTTTGTTTCTAAAGCTCATCATATCAAAATAGTTATCTCCAAAACCATTTACTCTGTAAAGAATGCTGAATATTTTGCAAAATACAAAGGTGTGCAGGTAAAGTATGCACATCAAATTTAGCTCATTTCATTTAGTTTTCTTTGAAATATTGGTACTTATTCCTTTTGTTTTCCTCGAGTTTTTGGGATATGTTCAATAAGCAAAATTGATATTAAATCTTACTTTGAACCCTTACCTTGGGCCCTCCCTGCTCTGGATTATAGCTTTCATTTTACTGTTCACAAACCAGTGCACTCCTCAGCCAGTGAAAATTGTGCATGCCTGTTTAGAGTCAACTCTTGGCCTATTAACATTTTTTTTACATGTGTGCATTTAGGGAGTGGCGTGTAACAATCCTTACAAGAATTATATCCCCCATGTAATGTGTATTAGTGGCCAGTTGGCTTATTTGCTATAAGTACTCTGGTATTAGACCTTTTTCTTTAGCGGAATTGACCAGATATGTTCCCAAGAGGACCACCCATTAAAGTTTGCCTACCTAAAGTTTTGTGGTCTCAGGTCATGGGTACTCAATATTAATCATTTCATCTGTAGGTTTCTAGGTACTGAACTGAGAATGGGGAAAAAATGAGTGACATTTCTGAAGAATTGTAGGTATCTCTGAGTTTATGTGCTAAAATTTGACTTGCAATGTTTCAGAAGTTTTCTTCTCCTAGAAGGTTTTGTTTTTCCACCTTGTTCTCTAGATGTTTAAAATTTATTTCAAACTTCCGTTGTTGGTAATTTTGAACTTGTTTTCTTGTAGGTAATAGAAGATGTGTTTTTACTGGTCTTGTTACTCTTACACTTGGCTTTATTACTTCATAGCATTTGAAGAAGTCTGTTGGGAATGGATTCTTTTTGAAGTCTTCCCTTAGGATTGAATGCAGCTGTGGAAAGCCAGAATGTGCAGACAACTAGGGATGATTGTATTATGAAAAATGGTACATTCACATATATACATTGGCCATCTGGTAACTCAGTAAAGCTAGGAATACCACAATCTATTCATTTTTACTTTAAAATAAATTTCAAAAGCAGATTTCCCGCCTCTAATTACATGAGATCTGGAATCCCCTCCCACAAATTATATTTAATTTAATTTAATTTAATTTAATTTCCAATTTATATACCGCCCTTCTCCCTGAGGACTCAGGGCGGTGTACAGCCAAGATAAAAAACATAGAATACAAATATTAAAACATTTAAAAATATATATAAATTTGGGCCGAAAGTTAAGAATCACAAACTAATTTAAAAAATTTAAAAATTTCTTCTAAGCCAACCCGGCTTGTTGGAAAAGATGAGTTTTCAGGGAACGACGGAAGGCATTGAGGTCATGGATCCTTCTTATCTCCGGGGGCAACTGATTCCAGAGGGTGGGAGCCCCCACAGAGAAGGCCCTCCCCCTGGGGGCCACCAGCCTACATTGTTTGGCTGATGGCACCCTGAGGAGGCCCTCTCTGTGGGAGCGCACGGGTCGATGGGAGGTCATCGGTAGCAGCAGGCGGTCTCGGAGATAGCTAGGCCCTATGCCATGGAGCGCTTTAAAGGTGATAACCAACACCTTGAAGCGCACCCGGAAGACCACCGGGAGCCAGTGCAGCTCACGCAGGAGTGGTGTTACATGGGAGCGCCATGTTGCTCCCATCACTACGTGCGCTGCTGCATTCTGGACCAGCTGGAGCCTCCGGGTGCTCTTCAAGGGGAGCCCCATGTAGAGAGCGTTGCAGTAGTCAAGGCGAGAGGTGACGAGGGCGTGAGTGACTGTGCATAAGGAATCCCGATCAAGAAAGGGCCGCAACTGGCGAATCAGGCGAACCTGATAAAAGGTCCCCCTGGTAACAGCCGTCAGATGTTCCTCCAAAGACAGCTGCCTATCCAGGAGGACTCCCAGATTGCGAGCCCTTTCAGTGGGGGCCAAAGACTCGCCCCCAATAGTCAGCGATGGAGTCAACTGACTATATCGGGATGCCGGGAGCCACAGCCACTCAGTCTTGGAAGGGTTGAGCTTGAGCCTGTTCCTCCCCATCCAGATCCGCACAGCCTCCAGGCACTGGGACATCACTTCAAGGGCATCGTTGGGGTGGCCTGGGGTGGAGATGTACAGCTGGGTGTCATCAGCTTACTGGTGGTATCTCACCCCAAAGCCACGGATGATCTCGCCCAGCGGCTTCACATAAATGTTGAACAGAAGGGGCGAGAGGACCGATCCCTGCGGCACTCCACAGTTGAGAGGCCTCGAGGTCGACCTCTGCCCCCCTGCCAACACAAACTGCGACCGGTCGGAGAGAAAGGAGGAGAACCACCGCAACACGGTGCCTCCCACCCCCAACCCTTCCAGCCGGTGCAGCATGATACCATGGTCGATGGTATCAAAAGCCGCTGAGAGATCTAATAGGACCAGAACAGAGGAATAACCCCTGTCCCGAGCCCTCCAGAGATCATCCACCAACGCGACCAATGCCGTTTCCGTGCTGTGCCCAGACCTGAAACCCGACTGGAACGGATCTAGATAGGATGTTTCCTCCAGGAATTGCGGAAACGAATTCTTTAAACGAATTCTAGTGTCTTGAAGGCAGGATGGGGAAAAATAAGTCTAAACTACTGCTGTGCTAACATATTTTAGACTAGAGTTGTTGAAGATTCTTTTCTTAAAGGCCTTTGGTGTCCCCAGTGAGAAATAGAATGGAATGGAATGGAATGGAATGGAATGGAATGGAATAGGATAGGATAGGATAGGATAGGATAGGATAGGATAGGATAGCATAGCATAGAATAATAGAGTTGGAAGGGATCTTCTAGTCCAACCCCCTGCTTAGGCAGTAAACCCTACCCCACTTCAGACAAATGGTTATCCAACTTCTTCTTAAAAACTCCCGGTATTGGAGCATTCACAACTTCTGGAGGCAAGTTGTTCCACTTATTCATCGTTTTAACTGTCAGGAAATTTCTCCTTAGTTCTAAGTTGCTTCTCTCCTTGATTAGTTTCTACCCATTGCTTCTTGTTCTACCCTCAGGTGCTTTGGAGAATAGCTTGACTCCCTCTTCTTTGTGGCAACCCCTGAGATATTGGAACACTGCTATCATGTCTCCCCTAGTCCTTCTTTTCATTAAACGAAACATACCCAGTTCCTGCAACAAAGAATTGGTTGAATATCTTTGAACATCCCATGCATAGTGGTTCCTGGGTCTAGGCTTGTCCTCCAGGGCTTGGATTTGACTTGGAACTGCAGCAAAGGATGATATGAATTGTCTCTCTGGCAATTGGCCAAAAGTTGGCAGCTGGCCAAAGGAGCCTTGGGTGGATCAGGTTTAATCAACCTCAAAGTTTCTACATCTGCTGGAATACTAATTAGGCTGTCAGGCCAGCATGCTATTAATAAGACAAGGGTATATTGATGATGCCACATTTCAGTCATAAATACAGGGTGTATCAGGAGCTGGGGAATAAAGTGGGGGTGTCAGATTGGAAATTACATGTATTATAAAAATAGTTCAGGACAGCAATTAGTTGTCAAACTTGTAATAACCTGAGATTATCTGTCTTGACGTGAAAATGATGTTGAATATGGAACAAGAAGCACCGTTAACTACTACACATTCTATGCTTTTTTCAGTGAATTGTTTGATTGGTTGCAGGGTTTGTGTCTTATGGGTGGTTGTTGCCATATATCAAATAACTCAACAGACTGCTTCTTCTTGATTTAGGTTAAAATCAGATGACTTCATTTTGCTTGTAAGCCTTTCCTTTCTATCACTGACTGGGAGGATTTAGCTATCACTGGAGTTTCAGGACAATGTTCAAGTCACAGCTTGCTTAAAATGAGTATGACTTATTTAAAAGGTCTGCAGTGAATATGAAGTCAGTTTCTAGGCAAAGGACTTTTTTTTTTGAATCTTTAAACAAGATGAGCTTGTGACAAAGATGGATTTGAAAACCTGCTGGCTAGGGAAGGAGAGAGAAGACTAATTGTGGTAGCTGATTAGAGCAGGTCATAGCTGGATACAGAAGGAAATGTTCTGCTTTTCTGCTGTTGCTTTTCATGCTAAATGTCTGCCTTCTTATTGTTGAGGGAGACATTCTTGACTCATAGTGGCTATATGGAGAAATCTCTGCAGTTTATTGGCAAGTTTTCATACATTGCCACAGCCTTGTTCTTAGTGACTGGCCCAATATCACCCAGCTGGATTTATGCCTGAGACACAACTACCCTGTTTCCCCAAAAATAAGACATCCTCTGTTAATAAGCCCAATTGGGCTTTTGAGAGCATGCACTAAAATAAGCCTCCCCCAAAAATAAGCCCTTCCCAAAAATATTTAAACGCAGAGCTGGAAATCAGGTAAGACAGCAAGAGGAGCCCCATCTTTCTTCACACGCCCCAAAATAATAAGACCTCCCCAAAAATAAGGCCAAGCGCTTATTTCGGGGTTCAAAAAAATATAAGACAGGGTCTTATTTTCGGGGAAATACGGTAGCACTAGAGACTTCTAATTTCTAGCCAAGGGCCTTAAACCACTATACCAAATTGCTTCAAAACATTAAATTAGGGTCATGAAAATGGTTTTCTGATATCTACATTTGTTAAGCCTCTTCTGCATAAGACTGAAGCGTGAGCTAGATCCTTTAAAATATCTGATTGGAAATCCTGAAGCAGAACTGAGACTTCTGTTCCTGTGAGATAGATCTGTTTGGATCTATTCTTCAGTATCGTGAGATTTTATTGTGGGACTGAATTACTTGTCAGTCATTTCCTAGGAGATGTTAATTATAGCTGCAACAGGGATTTGGGGGAGGATTTTTGTTGTTTTCATGATTAATTGTGTTCTAGGGTTAGGGTTAGCATACACTGTTGTGTTGCATGTTCCCCACTACAAAATGATGGGAAAACTGCTTTATGTTTTCAGTAATTGCAGCCCCAAACTCTGGCCATACCAAGAATTTCAGGGGCCATAAAAAAGATTTCAAGAAGGCTATGGAACTCAGTCACAGGTTGCTTTTTGTACTGATATATTGGAAAAGATGTTTTCTGAAATCAACCAACTGTAAACCATTTAGTGCATTGTTATTCACACACAGTAGTTTGGATTGTATTTGCATATACACTAGCTGGATCTTAATGCGGGCTAAATCAGGACCCAGCATTAGCATAAGTCATTCCTTTTTTCTGCTTATTTCACAGGGAGCCTAAAAATTCCAGAAATAATTGGCAGAAATAGCTGCTGCCTTGTTCCTAGGACTAAAGGACAGGTACTAACAGGATTTGAACTCAGTCTTCCAATTTGTAGTCTGTGCCTTAATCAGTACACTAACTGGCTCTGTCAATGAGGTATACCAATGTAAATATAGAAACTATATTTCTTACATGTCCTTGTTTTGAGTGAAAGAAAAAAAGATTTGCTAGATTCAGCATTTTTTTAAGGAATGTTCTCCATAGATGTTTCCAGAGTTAGAACTGATACCTTTAGGTGGCACTGATATGGGTGTAGGTTTACTCATATTGTTATTGGTATTAATAGTCCTATGCCTTCCATCCATATTATTGCATTCATTCATGACATCTGGCTGGAATGTGTCCTGTAAGTGAAGAATTATAAAGATGGCCTCTAGAGCAGGGGTCACCAACCTTTTGGACTTCAGGGACCACTAAATTCATAATTTTAAATCCCACAGACCATTAATGCAATCTGCCTTATGATGGGCTGGGTGGATGTGGCTAGGTGGTCATGTGACTGGATGGTCATGGCCAACTCGATGTCACTCACAAGGGGCGTCTCGCTGGCATCTACTCGCTCCTCCCCTCCCAGCTTCTCCTCCCCTCCCCGTCTGGGCTCCTTAGGGCCCCAACAGGAAGCAGTTATTGGAGCTAAGCAGCCACCACGAGAAAGAATTGGCAAAACAGCTCAGTTCAAATTGGATCTGGCCGAGAAGGAGGCTCAGCAGAAGCACCTCACTGAGGACTATGAGCATAGGCTTTCCAAGCAGAGGGAAGACCTGCAGAAGTGCAAGGCCAGGTACAGGCGCCTCAATGGGCTGAGATGTTCAGCCAGTTCCAGGCCATGATGCAGTCCCTCTGGAACAAGGCCCTCTGGCTCTTCACCATCAGTGGCACTTCCCTCCAGCCTTCGCCCAAAGCCCTGCACCAGAAGGCTGAAGCAGACCCTGAGTCAGAATTTCTGCCCCCCTCCAACCCCCACAAAAAGGGGGAGACTCTCTGCAGCAACACAAACGTTCATTGCACGTATCCGGCCCAGGGGCCGTAGTTTGAGGACCCCTGATTTAGTGCAATATAAAAAATGCAAATAACTTTTGTGAGGACCACCAAAATTTTCTCGTGGACCACCAGTGGTCCACAGACCACCAGTTGGTGACCGCTGCTCTAGAGGCAGCCCATTTCTGTATTTTATGGAACAAAAAGCTTCAGAGTTTCATTGTTATTTTTTTTAATCTTTCTGATTCCAATTTAGTCTAGATTGATCTGAGTGGACATGGCTAGGCAAAATTTTCAATATTGTAAATCAGGTTCATTCAACCTTCAGCAATCATGATCATTTAGGTTCCTCTTCATTGCAGAAACATTGTTTTATGAGAAGGAAGTCATTAATGACACAGATTCATAGAGTTGAAAGGTATCACTTAGGCCAGGGGTGTCAAATTCGTGTTGTCATGGCGGTGTCACGTCATGTATTGGGACTTTTTTTCCTCTTTGCTAAACCAGCGCGTGACACATCCGGCCCTCAGGCCAGGAGTTTGACAGTCCTAACTTTGGCCATCCAAATAACAATTTCTGTAAGGCCCAAACCCCACAGTGAAATCCAATCCAATCCAATCCAATCCTTTATTTGCTTAAACCCAATGAACAGAATCTTGCTAAATTAAAGTTATAATCTTCTAACCTACTAGATTAAGGTGACCAGATTTTAACATTGGTAAAGAGGGACATTGTGAGCGTGGCTTATTTTGTGGGCGTGGCTAGCTGGTCATGTGACTGGGTGGGCATGGCTATGTGTATAGGGTAAGGTGAACAGATTTTAACATTGGTAAGAAGGACACCATTGTGGGCGTGGCTTATTGTGTGGGCGTGGCAGCCATGTGACTGGGTGGGCGTGGCTATCTGGTCATGTGACCCGGTGGCCATGGCTATGTGTATAGGGACTACTCAGAGGGCTGAAAAGTCATTTCTGACAGGTCCTCACACTTTTGACTGGTCCTCACACTTATGACCATCCTCACATTTATGCCCGTGCAGCATTCTTAACAACCATGTCACTCATTTCACAACTGCTTCTCTTCACCATGGTGACAAAATAGGGCAAAAACGTAAAATGTGAGGACAGTCGTAAGTTCAAGGACTGGTCAAAAGTGCGAGGACCAGTCAAAAATAACTTTTTCAGCCCTCTGAGTAATCCATATGCATAAAAGGATACAGTAATAGAGAGGGATGAAGGAAGGGAAGGGAAATTAGAGTAGGAGTGATGGTAAGAGAGGGAGGAAGAGAGGAGGAGAAGGAGAAAGGAAGAGGAAATAGGGAGGAGAAGAAGAGGGTGGGGGGAAGAGAAAGTAAGAAGGAAAGAAAAGAGAGGTGGTAGGTTTGAGGAGAAAGATTGCTGTACAATAAAAAAGATGAAAGGGAAGAAAGCCAACCCCAAACAAATATAAAGATATTAAGATAAAGAATGAATTGTTAAACTTTAAAGAATAAAAGAGAACAAATATGAATAAATAGCAATAATTAGAAACACACATACAAACATACAATGTATTTTCTTTGAACAGAATATTTGGCTGGTTCACAAATTTAAACAGTGTTTAGTCATTTCAATTAAATTTACAATTTCTATATTTCCTTTTTGCCATATTTATTCCTCATCTTTTTTTAAAAAAAAACAATATTACCCTTCATCCTCATCTCTAATCTTAATCAAATTCAATTTTTCCCTTCTATTCTATATTATACCCCTTCCCATTGTCATCTATTTTTATATCCATCCTCACATTGGTTAATTATGTAATTATGTAATACAGTTGTTTAATACAAATTCAACATTTTAATATAAATCAATTAGTTATATAACTATCTTTTTTGTATATTAATCAATATGAACATGAATATTCCAATTATTTCCATGCAATCCAATTTCTTACAAATCAATTAATTATATTTACCAATAATAATAAACCAAATAATTTCCCCCATATATTCCTCCAAACCACAACTTAACCATTTCTGCTTTCAACACAGTATACAATTAATAGTATCTCAATTATTACAATTCCCTAGTTAAAAAGAGCTTTTTTTTCCTTTTGTGTTTTAAAATCTTGAATCTAAAATCTTGAATTTAAAATCTCTTTTGCCCTAAATAATTTCCCATTGTTTGCACCTACCTTTTTTGGTGAGGAAAAGGAAAATAAATCTGCTGTCTAATTTTCCAACGTTGCAAGCAAACAGCAAAGCCAACAGCCTGTTTTACTTTCAGTTTCGTTTTGAGCTTGGTTTGCACAAAGAGAAAAAAAAAAAAACTGCTGAGCAATTTAGCAAGAGCAGAGCCCTGCGCAAATCAGCTGAGAGGGGGAAGCCGAGCTAATCAACGTAGGGCGGCCTTTTGAAGCCCCGCGGCAAGAGTTTAAACAGGTTTTTTCCCTCTAGCCATCAGCGGGGACTCAGGAGGCAGCCGGGACTCAGGAGGCAGAATGAAAAATCGGGACTATTTTAAAACGCCGCGGGACGCGGGACAAATTGCTCAAAAGCGGGACTGTCCCACCAAAAGCGGGACGTCTGGTCACCTTATACTAGATAGATTCTGACAGATTCTAGGGTGTGGTTACTCTGAATTTCTTCCTCTTTTCCCCATCCTGCTTTGGACTGCAACGTCTCTTAATCTGGGCCTTTCTATGATGAGATTTACTCCCTCCTCTCTGTGAAACATCTTTGTGGTCAAAACTCATCTCCACTGACTCTTTAGGCACACATTACATTATACCTTCCTAGTAAACAGCTGTCTGGTGTCTGCTTGAATATATCTACTAAGCTAGAAGAGGTTTTCTCTGGTTAACTGCTCTTACTCCTATAAAGCCTTTTATCCTAATATTCAACAGAATTCACTCTCCCATAACTTTAGAGAATAACTTTATTCTCCAAAGCACCTGAGGTTAGAACAAGAAGCAATGGGTGGAAACTAATCAAGGAAAGAAGCAACTTAGAACTAAGGAGAAATTTCTTGACAGAACAATTAATCAGTGGAACAACTTGCCTCCAGAAGTTATAAATGCTCCAACACTGGAAGTTTTTAAGAAGAGATTGGATAACCATTTGTCTGAAGTGGTGTAGGGTTTCCTGCCTAAGTAGGGGGTTGGACTAGAAGACCTCCAAGGTTTTTTCCAACTCTGTTATTCTATTCTAGAGCATTAAGGCTGTACATAAATGTCAATTAATGTTCAGAAGGATTTGCTATTTTGCTGATTCCTAGTCCTTTATTTCTCAGAACATCAACAGTGTCTTCTTTCCTTTTCTTCTTCTTTTGCTTCTAAGGCGAGTATGTTGCTGTTTGTTTTCTTAATTTATTTACAGTAGGCACATACTTGACATACTACTTTTGATGCTTCTCATTCCCATATCAAATTGATGAGAATCCCAGTCACTTCAATAACATCTCAACATAACATAGACAATTTGAATTCCATACAGCTGCAGTGCTAAAGAATGATATACTTTTTTTGTTTTTTCCCACCTCTCCTGTCTCATTGTATTAGAATTTTGGTCCTCCAGTCGAACTGATTCACAAGCAGGGGTGGGTTCTACTTACCTTTACTCCCGGTTCGCAATGGAATCGTGCACGCTCGGTCGCTTTGCTCATGCACGCGCCTTGTTTCTGTGCATGCGCAGATTGCTTCTAATGAAGTCAGTGGGCGGAGCCTCCCGCCGGTTTTACTACCAGTTCTATAGAACCGGTCCGAACCGGGGGCAACCCACCACTATTGACAGGATACCCAGGACTGAAAAAAACATACCCATTTTCATAATCCATAATGTATGTATGGAGTTGTCTGTCATGAGGAATGATTTTGGGGGCACCAAATTACATGCCTTTAAAAGAAAGAGAGGTAAATTTATAAAATTCTCAATAGATGTTAGTTGTGATCTTTCTCTATATTAATCTTCCAATGTCAGTGGTAGTAGGCTTGTCAATAGACTGGACAAACACATGAAGAAAGGGCATTTTGGTGCAGGAGAAAATTAGAACTGCTGCATTCATTCTTGTTCACATTTTTTTTCCTTTGGCCTCTTGAGGTACCTGGTTGGCAAAGTGAAGAAACAGGTAGTGAGATCTTACGGAAATTTGTACAGTTTGAATATAGTTATTCATATACCAGGTAGTGCCAATTTTGTTTAATGGTTAAGGAAATGGACAGTGACCAAGGAAAGCCAGGCTAAGTCTGCCCTTAGCCATAGAAGCTAAGGAGATGTTGTGTGAAGCAGAAGCTTCAGGCTAGTCATTTTCTCTGGTCAATCTATCCTACGTATTTATTATAGGAAAATTGGAGGTGAGAGTGGTATGTATGATGCCTTCAGCTTTGGAAGAGAAGCAGAGCACAGTTTAGGAAATAAATGCATATTTTTGACTACAAAGCCATCCTGCTTGATAAAACAGGTGAGTCATAATATAGCACAGGACCAACTGCTGGCAAGCCATCACCTTCATGTCCTGCCTGTGAGCTTCCTCCCTTTGACACCTCTGGCTCCCTGTGGCTCACATCCAGTAATGCAAGCTGTTGAGATCCAGGAACAGCAAGAGAGCCAGCTCTGTGTGAAACGCATGTGCGGTTTTTGCTTCAAACAATGCAAACTGTCATACTGCCCTATTTCCCGTCTTTTCAGTACATCAAACAGCCCATCTCCAATTGCTCACAGCAACTGACCCTTTTAGCTTTTCATTTGTGATCCAGCTCAGAGTCAGATGTTTCTTCATGCAGTGCTGAGAGTGGGAAGCGCACCATAATTCTAGCATCAGCACTTACTTTGACAATTTATGGTTTTTGGGATTGGAATGTCTTTGCTAAGGCCTACCAGTTTATTCCTAAACCAAGCTCCTGAGGTCAGTGTCTTTTGCCGTTTTGGCTAAGGAGAACTGTCAAGTCTGATCCTGACAGTGTAAAGACCGCCCTGAGAAATCAATTCACATTGTAATTCCTCCGTACATACATACAGCAAGTCTGTTGATGAAGCAGATAACTGCCTCTGACAAGGGTCTTCTAATCTCTGCCCTCAGATGACCTGCATTAAACAGGTTTTCCATTTATTCCACCGAGGGAGCAAAGAGGGGAGTTGGTTCAGCAGGCTTAGCTAAGCACCCATTGCCCTTAATTTCCCTGAACTGTCAACAGATGTAGCCAGTCTAAGCAAATATGCCTCGGATAACACTTTTTGAGAAAAAGGGGTGGGGGCAGCATGCAAGACCATATATAAAAACCAGAGGTGGGATTCACTTACCTTCCCTACCGGTTCGCAAATGTGAACGTGCGTGCTCACTCGCTTCACTCGCACGCGCCTCCTCTGCACATGTACATGGCCTTCTACGGATGTGGAGTGTTTGCACAGTACATCTGAGCGGGTGGGCAGAGCCTCCCGCAGCCACCGCTATCAGTTCGCCAGAACCGGACAGAACCGGCTGAATCCCACCTCTGATAAAGATCCATTGAAGGTCCTCAAGTTCTTTGACGTCTCCTTAGTTGGAAGTAGCTGGTTCAGGTCAGGAGTTGGTTCTACTTACCTTTACTACCGGTTCGCAATGGGTCAGTACGCGTTCTGATGATGTCGGGGTCGGTGGACGGAGCCTCCCTCTGCTTTTACTATCAGTTCTATAGAACTGGTCCAAACCGGGGGCAACCCACCACTGGTTCAGGTTATAATAACCTTCAGATCCAGCAAATCTTGTATGGGGAACATGGAAGGTGATTAGTTTTACACTGTGCTAATTGTTCTATCACGGGGCTGTCAAACTTGCAGCCTGCAGGCTGGATGCATCCCGTGCTGTCCACGCCCACACCCAGTTTAGCGAAGGGGGAAAAAGTCACGATACGTCACATGATGCCGCTGTGATGATGTGAGTTTGACACCCCTGTTCTATCATAAAGGAACGGAGCATATAAAACACATTTGTTATATTTACTGAATTTGTCTGTTTCTTTAGCACCCGAGTGTCTCTCAGTATAGAGGCTCTCCAGGAAAGGAGAAGGAACCTTTTTTGTTAGCAATTCTTATCTGATCACTTTAACTGGATATAATCCTGATGATTGAATCTGGGATTTAGCTGTATGTGGAACATAAACCCTGCTCTCAGGATAGGGGGTTCCTCCTAAAATATTTATTTTTATAAATGACTCAAGGTAATGAACATACCTAATACAGGTAGTCCCCGACTTACAACAGTTCATTTAGTGACTGTTCAAAGTTACAACGGCATTGAAAAAAGTGACTTGTGACCATTTTTCACACTTATGACTGTTGCAGCATCCCCACGGTCACGTGATTTACATTTGTATGCTTGACAACTGACTCACATTTATGACGGTTGCAGTGTCTCAAGGTCATGTGATCCCCTTTTCTGACCTTCTGACAAGTAAAAGTCAATGGGAAACCCAGATTCACTTAACAACCGTGTTACTAAATTAAGAACTGGAGTGATTTGCATAAGAAATGTGGTGAGAAAACTCGTAAAATGGAGCACTTAACATAAATTTCTCACTTAACAACATAAATTTCAGGCTCAATTTTGGTCGTAAGTGGAGGACGCTCTGTATTTCTTCGTCGTCCTCCTATTTTTCCCACAACAGCAACCCTCTGAGGTGAGTTAGGCTGAGAGGGAGTGACTGGCCCCAATTCACATAGCTGACTTTTTCATGTCTAAGGTGTGACTAGAACTCACAGTCTCCTGGTAATTGGTCCAAAGTCATCCAGCTGACTTTCATGCCTAAGGTGGGACTAGAACTCACGGTCTCTTGGTAATTGGTCCAAAGTTATCCAACTGACTTTCATGCCTAAAGTGGGACTAGAATTCACGGTCTCCTGGTAATTGGTCCAAAGTCATCCAGCTGGCTTTCATGCCTAAGGTGGGACTAGAACTCACGGTCTCTTGGTAATTGGTCCAAAGTTATCCAACTGACTTTCATGCCTAAAGTGGGACTAGAATTCACGGTCTCCTGGTAATTGGTCCAAAGTCATCCAGCTGGCTTTCATGCCTAAGGTGTGACTAGAACTCACAGTCTCCTGGTAATTGGTCCAAAGTCATCCAACTGACTTTCATGCCTAAGGTGAGATTAAAAATCACAGTCTCCTGATTTCCAGGCTTGTGCCTCAACCACTAGACCAGTATTGGCGAACCTTTTCAGCACCGAGTGCCGAAAAGGGAGCGTGTGCATGCCAGAAACCGGAAGGGCAGCCCCCTGGTGTGCACATATGTGCCGGGCGGTTGCTGTTCTGGTTTCCAGATCTCCCACACACATGAAGACCAGCTGGCTGGCGTGCCAGAACCCAGAAGAATAACAGGTGACGGCTCACGTGTTCGGAGAGATGGCTCTGCATGCCACTTCTGGCACTCATGCCATTGGTTTACCATCACTGGTCTAGGTTAAAAGAAGCCAATTTGTACAATCTATAGAAGTAATGGAATTCAAGCCATTTCTTGTCTCAGCTTTATCTTGATCAATATTGAACCGTGTTGGCTTTTTCAGTGTTATGGATTATGCATAATATAATTATCAAAAAACGGGGAATTAATATTTATTTTAAAAAAACTTCAATATTTTACTGCGGCACAGTATGGGAAGAAGAAATTTGAAGATGACTTCTTAGAACACTTGCAAGTTACTTCTTCAGGAAGCGGTTTATCTCCATGTACAGTACACCTACTCTCTTTTTATTAAAAAATAGTTTCCTTTATAATAATCATGTCTGCCTGTCTATCAGGTGGGGTTTGTTTGTTTGTGTGTGTGTGTGTGTATGTGTATGTGTGCCTTTACTATATATATCCCTAACCATAACATGATTCCAGATGACTCTGAAAGGCTTACGCTAAAAAAAAAAAAACAAATCCATACAATAAAGAAGCATATCCAGAAAAATGAAAAATACAATACGATATACCAAAAAACTATTACATAATTAATTTAGTAACAGCTCTTCTGTTATTATTTAAAACTATATCCTATCCTCCTATTAATAATATTACAGCCTCCAAGAAGTATTAATAGTAATGTTAGTAATGCAATCCTTTTTATTTTTTTATTTTTCATTCTATACAATTTAATCTGTAAATACAATCCAATACCGTGTTTCCCTGAAAATAAGACCTGTCTTATATTTTTTTTGAACCCTGAAATAAGTGCATGTGCTCAAAAGCCTGATTGGACTTATTATCAGGGAATGTTTTATTTTGGGGAAAACGGTAGTAGTAATAGTAATAATAATTTTGCATATAATGTTATGCTTATATATATCTATATATACATTTAACTCTATTTCATTAATCATTCTTAATTATAAATTTACTAACTTCTGCTTCTGTTTTCTAACCATTTATAGAATAAGTCCTATATTAAATAATACTCTGATTCCTCTGTGTCCTTAATTCTCATTGTTTACCTGTCCATTTTAGCACAGCCTAGTATTTTCTTTATTACATTTACATCTATAGGTACGCTTTCACTTTTCCAATTTTGTGCATATATAATTCTCACTGCTGTTATTACATGTAATATTAAATATATGCTTCTTTTGTTGTATTTCCCCGGTAATATACCTAGTAGGAACAATTCTAGTTTTAAATCTATTTGTTGTGCTATCATTTCTTCTAACCAGCTTTTTATCTTTAACCAATATTTTTTTGCCATTGGACAAGGTCCACCACATGTGGTAATAGGACCCCGGTATCTGTTTACATTTCCAGCACTTTGGCGATATGTTTTGGAACATCTTTGCCATTCTTGCCTGTGGCAAATGCCATCAGTAGAACATTTTATAAAAGTTTTCTTTGTATGCTGTTAACAACATTAGTTTGTAATTTTGTTCCCAAAGTTTTTGCTAATTGTCTAATTCTATATTGTATCCAAAGTTTTTGGCCCATACGGTCATAGTTTCTTTTACATGTTCTTCTTCCATTTTAAAGTTCAATAAATAAAAGTTATACATTTTCTTTATTAATTTATCATCTGTCCCTAGGAATATCTGATCTAATTCTAGGGGTTCTGCAATGCTTTTTAAATGCAATCCTTTTTAAAAGATGCAAATGACTAAAAATAGCAGTTGTTCATCTTAGTTAATAATAGTAACAATCCGTGCAATTAGAAAGATGTATCTGCTCAGTCTAAACATAGTCCAGCATTCCTAATTCAGACCAGAAGACCTTCTTCTGAGATTTCAAGAACAGTTTTTCTGCATCTCCTTACAAGTTATTAGACAAAGACTGGGACTGATATTCTCACCAGGCTCAAGGTTGACTCAGCCTTCCATCCTTTCAAAGGTAGGCAAAATGAGGACCCAGATTGTGGGGGCAATAAGATGACTTTGTATAAAAATATACAAAAAGTATGAAGGCTATTGCTTAACACCTTGTAAGCCGTTACCTGTCATATATACACACATTCTGTGTATTTGAATATCTTCTCCAAGACCTTCATTGCTAGTAAATAACTCTTTTTTTTAATCTAATGATCTAATTTTTGTCCAGGTTCAACTCACTTTTTCTGATTGGGTCCTGCCTCTTGGGCAACACTGCCTTTTTGTATTATTCAAAGGCTATTCAAACAGTGTGCACATCTCACTACTAAGCAATAAATCTTGGTTAAGCTGCTATTAAATCACTGTATGGCTTAATATGTCTCTGAACTCGGTTGGAGGGTCCATAACTGTCTTGGGTGTCGTATAAATACATGGACGTCAGGTACCAGAATTCCCACACTAGTATAATAATTGGAAATGCTTCGGTAACACTTGGAATTAAGGGAGAAAAACCTGTTGTGGTCTGCCAGCAGCCTGTGCAGCCGGCAGAGGAGTCAGACAGCGATGAGGCTGAGGAAGAACATGAGCCAGGCCTGGAGGCTGGGGAAGGCCTGGAGGAGAGCCCTGCATCAGAGGCAGAGATGGACCAGGGCCATCGGGGAGTGATGCACGGACTTCAGAGCCTCCAGAGTCTGACAGTAGAGAGGCAGAGGAACAGGAGGAGCCTGTTCATAGTGCACATATGAGAAGAGCTGCCAGAAGGCAGGAGCCGCTAAAGCAGAGAGGACAACTCGGGAGTAGGGCCAAGAGATGATTGGCCCCTCCCATAAGGCTTAAAAGACCAGCAACAGCTATTGGCCTCTGCCAGAAAACAACTGTTGAGATATTTGCTTCGTGTTTGGATGTATTTCTTTCTTGTCAGCATCTTCTGTTCCTGAACTGTTGCCAAGAAAAGCCTTTGGCAGTTTGCCTAATTATCCCAAGGTCAGAGATAAACTGAAGAGTGGTGTTTTGAGAACTTTGCTTTCATTCAATTTGGAATAAACTGAGAATGAGTTAATTCTCAGCTGTTTTAATAAAATCTTGTTTGTTTTTGGAACTGTTTGCATTTAATATTAACTATGTGGGCCTGGGTCACAACAAAACCAGAGTTCTGATGGATCTAGAGCAGGGGTCAACAACTTGTGGCTCTGGAGCCACATGTGGCTCTTTCATCCCTCTGCTGCGGCTCCCTGTCACCAGTCAGCTCCACAATTGATAGGGCTTTCAGTTAGAATAGGTAAAGGAAAAAAGATGTCGCATTAGGAGGAGACACTATGGTGGGGGGAACCGGACTTCCGGTTGGCTCCAGAATTGAATGGGGGGCTTCCGGTAAGCGCCTTTGTGGCTCTTTGGGTGTTTAAAGTTGCCGACCCCTGATCTAGAGTTATACAGAAGATGTTGTTGAGGAACTTAAGTGAGATTCTTCAGAAAGGGGTATCCTGATAGGTTTTGTTACTGTATATCTTGCTGAAGGTTTCTCAAAGTAATGCAGTATTTTTAGGAATCTTTTTTCTACTTCAGAAAAGGATTTTTTAGAACATAGGTTACTTTGGGTTTCAACAGCTCTCTAGAATTCCTCCCAAGGCTGACCTGGTAACAACTCCCATTTTTACTATCCTTTTAATCTTTACTTCACTCTCTATTAATACTTGAGAATATTGGGGAATTTACTTAACAATATTTAAGCATTTATTTTTCAGTCATAGCACTATCTATATTTTCCATGACTTCCTATATTGGTAGATACTGAAAAGCTAAGAAAAGTTAGACCTGGTTAGTTGGGAAAGCACCAATTTGGAATTAAAAAAAAAAAAAAGAACTAGAAGAAAACAACAGCCAACCATTTCTAATTGTTGCCAAGAGAATCTTTCTTTGTAGTTACTAGATGTTAAGCTCAATTTGAAGAAGCATTACCTTAAAATTTGTTGGAACACATAAAAATAATTTATTATTTTGGTGTTGCTGTTGTTTTTTTATAGCTACTGGAATTGTTATTGGAAAACCCTGGCAAACTAAAGTACATCTTTCTTTAGATAAATGGTATTTAAAAGTGGCTTTTGAGTGCTCTATTTCTTACTCAATTCAAGAATGTGAGATAACATTTTCGTTAAGTGCGTAGAGCCAAATTTGGGGAGGCTTGGGAGATATGAATCTGGCAGGTGTCTACTATTCTGTTTCATTATGGTTCCCAAGTTGGCTTTGTCTAATGTTACACTTCTTATGTCTGCCTTCCAGTGAAGATGGGACACTTTCCAAAAGCATATTGCCCAAATTAATTCACAATGTTGCACACAAAAAAGTCTACATAGAGAGATAGACTGGAATCATGGTTTTGATGCTGGACTACATCCAGGGGTGGGATTCAAACAATTTAACAACTGGTTCTCCGCACTAATGACCGGTTGGGTGGGCGTGGCCATGGTGGGCATGGTCAGGGTGTGTGACAGACAGCACTAGTAACTGTTGTTAAGTGAAACTGGATACCCCATTGACTTTGCTTGTCGGAAGGTTGCAAAAAGTGACCCCAAGACTCTGCAACCATTATACATATGAGTCAGTTGCCAAGCATCTGAATTTTGATCACATGAGCATGGGGATACTATCAATGGTTTAAGTGTAGAAAAACGATCATAAGTCAAATTTTTCCAGTGATGATGTAACTTCGAACGGTCCCTAAATGAACTGTTGTAAGTCAAGGACTACCTATAAAATACATTGCATTGAGCAACAAGAAGCTGAAAAATATCGTAATTCTATTGTCTTCCATAATAACTCCCTGAATTCAGGAGGGAAAAAAAAATTGATACAAATGTGAAAAAGAAAATAATCCTGAGTGGAACCAAAACCTATATGTGTAAGAGCACATTGCTAGAAAGGATGTAACTGATGATTGACACTCATTTTGATTATCTTATCTTTGCAGTCTACTGATAATAATAATAATTTTATTTCTATACCCCCCTTCTCCCGAAGGACTCAGGGCGGTGTACAGCCAATTTAAAAACACAGGACACAACAATGATTAAAAATTAAAATAATTAAATAGATTTGGCTGATTTAAAACCCCAGAAATTTAAAATACCCCAATTTAAAATTATTATGTTGATAGCCCTGCCTGGCGGAACAACAGGGTCTTCAGTGCGCAGCAAAACACCCGGAGGTCGGATATCTTACGTATTTCCGGGGGCAGTTCATTCCACAGGGCTGGGGCTCCCACAGAGAAGGCCCTCCCCCTGGGTGTCGCCAGCCGACATAACTTGGCTGATGGCACCCTGAGGAGACCCTCTCTGTGGGAGCAGACTGGTCGGTGGGAGGCTATTGGTGGCAGAAGACGGTCTCGAAGGTACCCGGGTCCTATGCCATGGAGCGCTTTAAAGGTGGTAACCAACACCTTGAATCTCACCCAGAAGACCACCACTGATGAAGTAGCTGATACTGTTGAAGCTGGTGAGGGAAACAGATAGCATGCCACAGTCATCAGCTGACTGCAATTCAGGCAAATTCTCACATCTGTCATTTACATTCTAATGATGCAACACTCTCCTTGAAGCTGCAGGAAGAAAATTGGGACAATTAAAATGTGTGTATTTGCAGAATGAACTTGGGCTCTACTTAAAGAGCTCCTTGAAACTCCTTCTGCAAGGCACTTGCAGAATTTGCAATAGTGGTGAATATCTGTAGCTGAAATGTAGGATGAGGGTGAAGGTTCATTATCTGAACTTGTGGGTTGGTTTCTGAATGCTTCATTACCAGGCTAGATAGCATCTTCAGTGGAGTTTAGGGAATGTCAGTGTTAGACTAACACTGTTCTAACACTGACATCCCCTAAACTCCACTGAAGATGTTACCTAGGCTGGTAACGGAATGTTCGGAAACCAACCCACAAGCTAGGAGTACGAACTTGTTCCCTCAGTTGCAGAATATTGATGATCCTTCATGGCAACAGCCATCCATTTATTTGGCCATCTCTTGTCTAAGCTTAGTTAGCTTTAACCGTTTCCCCCTTCACATAATTTTGTGTGTCCCTAGCTACTTTGGATCATTTAGAATAGAATAGAATAGAATAGAATAGAATAGAATAGAATAGAATAGAATAGAATAGAATAGAATAGAATAGAATAGAATAGAATAGAATAGAACAGAACAGAATAGAATTTTTTATTGGCCAAGTGTGATTGGACACATAAGGAATTTGTCTTGGTGTATATGCTCTCAGTGTACCTAAAAAGAAAAGATATATTTGTCAAGTATCATAAGGTACAACACTTAACGATAGTAGTGTCTGGATGTTGCTCTAATCCAGAAAAAATCATTATTTTAGGAACCAAGTTAGTTATATTGTGGCAATTGTGAACTCACCTTTGTAAAATTAGACTTTTAAAACGTAATCATGGAGTGAAAAAGAGATTATTTGCACTCCTGGTTGGTCTGCTTTTCCTTCTTGTGCTTTTTAGTACAATGCAACAATGTTTTGGTCATTTACCTCCAAGCAATGTTGTTAGTTACGTTAGAAAACTGCAAAATCCTGAGACGTCTTCAGTTAAGAAAATTTCTGTTGACCGTGCCTTGAACTTTCTACTGAAAAGAAGGAGCCAATTCTTTGCCAAGTGATAGCGGATGATCCAATTGTGCAAGAAGGGACGTGGTGGCTCAGTGGCTAAGATGCTGAGCTTGTCAATCAAAATGTTGGCAGTTCAGCAGTTTGAATCCCTAGTTCTGGGTAACAGAGTGAGCTCCCATTACTTGTCCCAACTTCTGCCAACGTAGCAGTTCGAAAGCACGTAAAAAATGCAAGTAGGGAAATAGGGACCACCTTTGGTGGGAAGGTAACAGCGTTCCGTGTGCCTTTGGTGTTTAGTCATGCCAGCCACATGACTACGGAGGCATCTTCGGACAGCGCTGGCTCTTCGGCTTTGAAACAGAGATGAGCATTGCCCCCTAGAGTCGGGAATGATTAGCACATATGTGGAGGGGAACCTTTACCTTTAGCGGATGATCCAATTGTGCAAGAAGACTTCAGTAGAGCCTGTTTAAATGACCCTAGAATCCTGTTTTTCACATTGAACAACTTGATCCTTATAAACATCTCTCCCATCCTTCCAAGGACACTTTCACTGTGGTGAAAAGACTTTGGAGATCTGTTTCAACATCAAATTTGGATGCAACATTCATTTTTTCTTTCTTTCTCTTTTCCTTTTCTTCTCTCCAGCTTGATGATTTCTCTAGTTCAGAAAATATATTCTGGTGCAATAATGGGAAACATATTCTCTTCACTGACTCATTAGTTCAAGGTAGAGTTTAAAGTATGGATATGTACAATACATGGGGGAAGATTAATTTTTCTCTCCCCAGTGGTGATTTCATCCAGATTCTTTCCTGCCTCCTCTCTTCCTGTGCAGCAAGTCCATTTTTAAAGGGGATGGTTTAATTTGGATTCTTGCACTGAGCAGGGGGCTGCACTTAATGGCTTAAAAGGTTCTTTCCAATTTTACAATTCTGAAGTACTTTTCAATATGGAGTACTTTTCAAGTACACGGATTTAAACTTAGTGAATGTGATTGCCTCCACATAATTATGGAGCAGTGCATTTTCACCATGTTTTTATTCTTCACTCCCCTCACCCCCATTTTTCTAAATAAGGAATGATGTGGGCAGAATATTAGCTTTTGCATGTTTTGCCAAGAACCCCATTCAGCGGTGCACTTTGAGATCTTTTAACATATAATATAACAAATGTGCATCCTATACCATTCTTGCATAAGAATATAACAAGTAGGTTCTTACAAGTCTAGTAGAGAAGGCCATGGAGATGCATTCTTTGGGCAGGTAACCAGTTATTTGCCAATCAGTAAATGTAATGTTGTCAAACTGATTTAAGTTATATTTTGAATCTCCATGGTACAGGAGATAATGTATAAAGCGAAGGCAGGTGTTCAATTAATATTGCATCAGTTTCAGAATCCAGTGCAACATGAGAACACGTGCAAAGCCTTCATTTGGTATTTATTTTTTATTGTTTTGAAAATATATGCTACTAGCTGATAACTCAGCGTTGCCCGGGTATTTATTTATCCCAATCCTGCCTTTGAGGTGATTATCTGCATTAGCAGGCACCTCCCGCGACAATTTGCCCTCTTTCTTTGAAGCTGAGGGCCTAGGGTGTTTTTTTTAAAAGAACCAATCCCCCTTACCAGTGGGAGCCCCCTTGTGGAATACTGTGAAGCTTTTACCATGGCAAATCCACTGCGCTGTACAGTAGAAGCCATTTTAAGGCACAACAGGCTGTATCTTAACAGAACTTGAATCCAAAATGCACACTATCACTGTCGAAAATACTGTGATTTGACACTATAGATATAATTCATTCCTTTTCATTTCAACAGCTCCAACTCATTCCAGAGTTATGCTGTAACACACACACCCACACACACACACACACCGAGGGGTGTTAGGGGTATCTTACCCCCACAGTATTTTTTTCCAGAGAGTAAGTCATCTGTGTACCATGTTTGGTTGAAATTGCTAGAGGCGTTTCAGAGTTATGCTGGAACACACACACAGAGCCATTTATATATATATATATAAAAGGAAGTGGAGAACATAGCCCAGCCAACAGGGAGAGGAATATTGACAACCTTATATTCAAGAAGATAAGGTTGTCAATATTCCTCTCCCTGTTGGCTGGGCTATGTCTTCTCCACTTCCTACAGGATGATACAGTTTAAAGCATTTCTTGTATTGATTCCTGATTGTACACTTGGATATGGTCCCATAAATTTTAAGAAAGCTATTAATAAAATGTGATATCTTTTTTCCCCCTACTTCAAGTTGGCATCTAACTGCTATCTGATTTCCTTAACCCCAGTTCTGCTCCTTCATTCATAGGGCTTCTAGTTATGTTTACTAACATGTTTGGACAGAATAAGTTAAGAAATCAAATAACTTCAATTTGATCCACTCTCTTCAGTTTTGGGGATGTGGCATCTTGATTAGGAGGTGGAGAAATTATTTTTCCAATTCTCGTCTTCCAGATGTATATTAAAAAGTAGTCAGTTTTGGTTATTTGTATTATATATTATGTGACATCATAAATTAAGGGACTTTATTAAATATGTTATGCTAAAAAAAAAAAAAAAAAGATCCACCAAATACAAACATTGAGCTTTCACAAGCTGCATTTCATCTCATTAATTAGGTGTATCCTATATGGGCTGTAAACATCCAGATGGCCACTAGGTGTCAGTAAATAATCATACAACAGTCTTCATACTTTGCTGTTATTTGACAGCCATCTGGATTTTTACAACCCAATTGCCAAGGGACCCCTTAAGTTATATATAATAACATATGGCCAGGCTACCTTTTTAAGACTTTTTTTTTGAGTTTTCACAATAAACTGTAATTCTAAATAAAGATATGTCTGACATTGATGTTTCCCCAGTCTTTGGAGGAGACAGTTGAGTGACAGGAAGAAACATATTTGTTGATGCTTCAAAATTATTTATTGGACTATGAACTTGATAAAAAGCTTCTCCAGATATTTTCATCCAGAAAAGTCACTCAGTATCTTATTCCATGTGCTTTTCTTTCTTTGAGAAGTAGTGGCCCCTTTTTAGTTACTTTTTTAAAAAAATGCACATATGTGACGTAGATTGGTATGAATAGCAATAGCAACAGCACTTAGACTTATATAGTGCTCCATGGTGCTTTACAACACTCTCTGAGCCATTTGCCTTCAACAATCTGGGTCCTCGTTTTACCAACTTTGGAAGGATGGAAGGTTGAGTCAACATTGAGCCGGTCAGGATTGAACTTTGGGCAGGGTTTGCCTGCAATGCTACATTCTAACCACTGTGCCACCATGGCTCCATGAATGATAGGGAGTCCCAATGACTCCCAGGGAGAGACCTAAGACACTCATTAAACTAAGTTCTAAACTTGGACTACTACTGCATGTGTTTTTGAACCTCCAGAACATTGAGAGAACATCAGTTATTGGGGTGTAGGTCAGTGGTAAAATCTAAAATTTGTTACTACCGATTCTGTGGGTGTGGCTTGGTGGGGGGGTAATGTGACTGGGTGGGCGTGGCCAATTTTTTTTTACTTTTAAAACCATTTTTTATATGTAAAACTGTAAAAAAATGCTTTCAAAAGGCTCTGACGATCCCAGCTGAGTTGCCTGATCGTCAGAGGGTTTTTAAAAAACCCTCTGCCAATCAGGCAACTCAGCTGGGATCGTCAGAGCTTGGATCATCAGAGCTTGGATCGTCAGAGGCATTTAAAAGAAAAAAAGCCTCTGATGATTACGCAGCTCAGCTGGGCATGGGGGGCAGGGGCAGGGATTTTTGCTATCAGTTCTCCGTACTGTCCGCCGCCATCGCTACCTACTTGCCCGAGCCGGTCCGAACCAGGAGCATTTCACCCCTGGTGTAGGTAAAGTCTACTTTAACTGAATTGTAATGCTGGGGACATTTACAAGAGGAAAGAAAGAGAAGTAAAAGAGAGGGAGGGAGGAAGGAAAGGAGGAAGGGAGGGAGAGAGGGAGGGAGAGAGAGAGGGAGGGAGGAGGAGAGAGAAAGGGAGGGAGGGAAAGGGAGGGAGGGAGGGGAGAGAGAAAGAGGGAGGAAGGGAGAGAGAGGGAGAGGGAGGGAGGGAGGGAGAGAGAGAACTAATTCATTTTTCCACCAACTTTCCACCAACTTGTTACAGACGTTTCTTTGCACCAGTAATATCTTCTCCATTTCGCTCCCAGAGATGTTCTGTGAAGAGATAAAAGAAGTATTCTGGTATTTACCTCTTTTAACTAATATTAATATGTATAAATGCAGCAGAAAGTCTGCTGACCCTTCTTACTTCCCAGGATTAGATTCACAACTAGAGAAGAGAGCGGTGTGTGCTTTGGTTATGATTTAGAAAAGGTGCTTTAGTATCTTCAGGACTGTGAATGTAGCATCCTTTTAAACCAGCTGCATATTTGGTTCAGGTTTCTGTATAAGGCTGAAAAAAGACAGGGTTGCTTTGATGAGTTAGTGAGTCACTTAGACAGGCGTGTACCAAATTCAGATTCAAATGTGAACCATATTTCCCAGGTGAAAATTAATAGTTTTATTCCTCTGCTATAGGTAGGAAGAACAATATTTGTGGAACGGTGTGCTAAAAATAGTAGAAAACTCCACCATTCAAATAGTGTCTCTTTTGGGAGGCCATTCAGCTTTCAACAGCATTACCATTATGTGACTGACTTATTGCAAACTTTGAGTCACGATGCTGGCAAAGATGGATTTATTAACTTCACCCTGAAAGTCAGCTTCTCATAAGTCATTCAAGTCTCCGATACTCAAAATCAAAGATCTTAAAGCAGTTAAGAACATCTGCTTTAATTAAGGCCTCAAGGAGGGTTGGCCTCCTTCTTTGATGGATGGTGGAAAATGAGGCTTGTGTACAAGAAGATATTGTTTTTTTTAACCTCTCGTTTTGGGCTTGTTCAGATAGCTTCTTTATACTGAAAAGAATAAAACAAAACGTAGCAGAACCAACAAATCAATGGTCCTGTTTGAAGACGAGCTACTGAAGATAAGAGGGAGGTACCATTTTGTAGTTGCACTGGATATTTATTTAATGTTTCATTTTACCACAAGATGTACAGTGATGATGTAGCGACATGGGAGGGGGAGGAGCTGTCAAGATTTTTTTTCTTTTAATATTAAAGGTTTTGGGGGAATCATTTAAAATGAATGAATGAAGGTTATCAGAGTCATAGCTAAGTACTGTCCATATGCCCCTCCTGCGCGAGCTGCACTGGCTCCCAGTGGTCTTCCGGGTGCGATTCAAGGTGTTGGTCACCACCTTTAAAGCGCTCCATGGCATAGGACCCGGGTACCTTTGAGACCGACTTCTGCCACCAATAGCCTCCCATCGGCCAGTTCGCTCCCACAGAGAGGGTCTCCTCAGGGTGCCATCGGCCAAGTCATGTCGGCTGGCGACACCCAGGGGGAGGGCCTTCTCTGTGGGAGCCCCAGCCCTGTGGAATGAACTGCCCCCGGAAATTCGTAAGATTTCTGACCTCCGGGTATTTCGCTGCGCACTCAAGACCCTATTGTTCCGCCAGGCTGGGTTAGCAACATAATTTTTAATTGGGTGTTTTAAATTTTTGGGGTTTTAAATTAAGCCAATTATTTAATATTTTTTAATTATTTTAATTCAATGTCTATTCTGTTTTTAAATAGGCTGAACACCGCCCTGAGTCCTTCGGGAGAAGGGCGGTATAGAAATAAAATTATTATTATTATTATTATTATTATTATTATTATTATGCTAAATCTGGAGCAGGGAGCAATTGTGGCTAAGAGACCTTTGCATAGGGTGTGTCTTGTGTGATCATTGTGCCTTGTCTTCAACTGGGAGGCCCCTCAGATGGTCACTCACCCTAGTCACCTCATTATTGGACTGCTTCAGTGTGCTGTCCATGGGGCTGTCCCTGAAGACCATCCAGAAGCTACTGATGGTTCAAAAGTCAGTAGCCCAACCAGTAATGTGCACTTCTTGTTATGTTCATGGGTCATCACTGTTATATGAGCTTCACCAATTTCCAGTTGACTTGTGGGTAAAATTCAAGGTGCTGGTTGTTTACAGTAGAAGTACTTTACAGTACTTTTGTGATGACCCAGGGCAAAGCATGGAGGCAACATAGCCAGCTGTTAGTTTGAACTCCCCTTTATTGTCCCAACTTTCCTCCAAACATTCCCAAGTTTATTAAGTCCTGGAGCAAAGTGCTCACACATACCACCAGCAGTCTCTGGCTGTGAGTAATCCAGCAAAACACCATTAGCACGATGGCTTCAAGGCAAGAAGTCCAGCGAGGCAAAGGGAACAAGGCAACAACAAGGCAAGAAGTCCAGCAAACTCCAGATGTCGACAAAGGCACATGAAACTCCACAAATTGAGTGCTTGTTCCCGACAAGCATCCTTCCCATAGCATCTCCTTAAGTGTCAGTCCCCAGGTGTGCCTTGTGAAGAGGAACGGGGCTCTCTCTTCCCGAGGTGTCAGGTCAGCCTACGCTGCTCCTGCCTCCTCTCTACTCTCCGTGCTTGGGAATCAGGAGAGGGTCATCCTTGCTCATCACCTGAGCTCCATCGTTCCTCCTGTCCACTGCCTGTCCTCTCTTCCCCCCTCTCTCGGTTGTCCTGCCCTTGGCAAGCCATCCCAGGCTCGAGGGACCCAGGGCTGCCTTGTCCTGCTCCTCCCTGTGTTCTTCTGGAGCCAACGAAGCCGCACCCTCAACCTCTGTCGGCCCCAGCTCTGGCTAGTCCTCCTCCATGGACTCGGGTTCCAACTGGGCCTGACAACTTTATAGCCTAAAGTTTTTTTACTTGAGGGCACACCCATTTCCAATAGTTTATACTGGGGGCGGTATAAAAATAAATAAATAAATAAATAAATAAATAAATAATTCCACAGTGATCCATTATTAAAGGGAGATATGATTTATTTCAAATGTATTCTATTCAAAAATTCCATTCCTGACCCCATAGGAGCTGCTGAATCTTGTCAGTTTACAGCCTTACAGTTTTCTACAGGTATGTGTTCCCCTTTAAACCCATTTAATTCTGCATTATTATTATTTTTTTAAAAAAAAATCATTATGGAAAAATGTGTATTGAAGTATCTTTTAAGTCTAGTTTCTCTCCTTTCAAGGTATACATTTGTAAACATTTTGTTTTGTTTGAAAACAACTTTGTACAACTTAATTAGGATATAAAACGTATTTTTGGAAAGTGTAAAGTCTTATTTGGAAGTACCTGTTTTTCTAAAATTATCTGAGCATCACATTGGTTGTATTTTTTTTTTAAATTAAGCCATAATTGGTTAGATTTACATGTATAGCTGAGACACAAACTTTTCTTTGTACGCTACAATAGCTGAGTTCATAGAGAATCAGGAAAATGGTTAAGATGTTTGTTAGGATTGGAAAAATCCCAGGTTCAAGTCTCCTCTTAGTCATAGAAACTCAGTAGGTGACTTTTAAAGGAAGCTGAGTTCCAAAAGAAGAATGGGGCTCTCAAATTGAGAAGAATTGAGAAAGATATCATCGGTTACTTTAAATCAGGCCTCCCAGTTCTTAAGTCTAAGAATATTCAGATGCAGTAACTAGACTTGCACCTGAAGGCAGGACAAGACGGAATGGATGAAAACTAATCGAGGAGAGAAACAACCGAGAACAAGGGTGTCAAACTCATGGCCCGTGGGCCGGATGCATCATGCGCTAGCCACATCCAGACCCAGTTTAGCGAAGGGGAAAAAAAGTTGGGATATGTCATGTGACGACAAAGTGACTCTGCGAGTTTGAAACCCCCGACCTAGAACTAAGGAGAAGTTTCTTGACAGTGAGAAATGAGCAGAATGGCTTGCCTTCAGAAGTCGTGGGCACTCCATCACTTGAGGTTTTTAAGAAGACAGCCATTTGTCTGAAATGGTATAGCGCCATGATGGTGAATCTATGGCACGTGAGCCAGAAGTGGCGTGCAGACCCATCTGTCCAGGCACACCAGCTGTCGCCCATTGTTCTTCCGGGTCCTGGTAATGCATGTATGCACTGGCCACCTGGTCTTTGTGCACGCATGCATACCAGAAACCGGAAGACCAGGTGACTGGCATACATATGCACCCTGGAAACCAGAAGCTCAGTTTCCTGGTCTTCCGGTTTCTGGCGCTCCCACACAGGCATGCCAGGGAGCTGCTCTTCTGGTTTCCGGTGCTCTTTCGCCACACAGTGCCAAAAAGATTTGCCAGTGTTGGTATAGGGTCTCCTGCTTGAGCAGGGGGTTGAACTAGAAGACCTCCAAGCAGGAGTGAAATCCAGCAGGTTCTGACAGGTTCTGGAGAATGGGTAGTGGAAATTTTGAGTAGTTCGGAGAACCGGCAAATGCCACCTCTGGCTGCCCCCAGAGTGGGGTGGGAATGGAGATTTTGCAATATCCTTCCCCCAGGAGTGGGAAGGGAATGGGGATTTTGCAGTATCCTTCCCCTGCCATGCCCACCAAGCCATGCCCACCAAGCCACGGCCACAGAACTGGTAGTAAAAAAATGTGGATTTCATCACTGCCTCCAAGGTCCCTTCCAGCTCTATTATTATTATATGTCTTTAACTGACTGGGTTAATGGCACTGTAGAAACCAAGCTGAGAAGATGCTAAGGACCAGTTCTGCAGCACCATGGACATAATTATTCACAACTTTGCAAGACAGTTCCAGGAGCTACGCTCACTATTCCTGATTCCCTTTTAACTGGGCTGTTTGGCAATGCTTGGCTCTGTCATAAGTTGACCAAAAAAAAAAAAAGAAAAAAGAAAAAAAAGAATGAATTATCTTTTGAAGACACAGACGCCCTATATCTCTGAGGTTAGGGATGTCACATGTTCTATTTCAGATGTCACATTTCTGCATCTGCTTTCCTTTTATCCCTTGTGTCTTTTGATTATATTTAATCTTTTGACCGCTTTGGTTGTAATGCCACACTCTCTCCCTTTAAACTTTCTAGAAAGTATCTGTGGCTGAGGTTTTTGATTTCTTTTATTTATCTGGCGGTCCGGAGACTGACAATACAGCATGCAAAAGTTCTGTGGGATGGGAGTATGGAAGAAAGGAAGGAAAGGAAACAGACGTTCTTCGTGCAGCAGCAAAAAAAAAAAACAAAAACAAGATAGCTGCACAGAAATGCTCCCTTCCGATATTAGCATTGCAATAGTATCCCCTCAGCAAAGTCCAAAATAATGTGCTGAAATTGGACAGTTTTTGGTCCCTGAATTGCCTATGAAACCTATATCCAACATATGAAATGGAGATCCATGGAACAATACACATTTGATTTCCAATCCCATCTGATTCCCACCCCCAAATTAATTAGTATTATTTTTAAAGGTTGCTGTGCTTGACTAGGTCACTTAATCATCCATAAGAAATCGTGAATGGCTGTAGGCCAGTAGTTTGCTTGGAAGTATGCCCATCTGGCCAGAAAAACAAAAAGAGAAACGATTTCCTGGGTAATAAGGGACATCCTGTGGACAAATGGAGATGACAAAAGTAACCATTTTACCATTTTGCGCCTTTCATTAGATGAATGATTTGTGATTAGCTACCTCCCTCAGGACAACCAGTGTGGGGAAAGTATCCATGCTGAAGTATCCATAACATGCTCTTAATTTTCTAAATGTGCTTAGCAATCCTAAATCTGAACCCTAATCTTTCTTTATGCAAGAACAGATGCTGTTAGATCTAACTGCAATTAAAATAGTGCGGCTGAAACTTCCACCAGCATCGTTCTGATATGAAGGAAGATCAAGCAAAGATGTATATGGGAATAGGGAATGCTTGGCAGAGCAGTTCTGAACTCTACAAAACAGAAGAAAAAAACCTTTACAGCATTAAAAGGGATTTGTCTACTTTTTATTGCTAGTGCAAACCACTCCCTAGTGTTTTGGTAGAACCTGCTGATGGAGTTCTATCTTTTAGGTTTTCCTATGTCGGTGATGAAGCGTCCTTTAAATGGAAATCTTTAATTTCCATTTAATATTTAGTTAGTTCTTTCTGCTTGAAAGCAAATTCTGCTCCAGTTGAGAGCCTTCAGAATTGAAGAAAATTAATCCTTGTCCCTCTGCTATTAACTAGGGAATCAAAAACCATTGGAGGTTCTTCTGAAGAGAATTTGCAAAATCTATTGTTTAACCAAATAGTACATAATTATTTAATACATAAGGCAGAGGGTGTTACTGGTCCCCTTTTCTAAGAAGATCCATCTAGTAAGACCTAAAAAAAAATCCTTCTCCATGCTAACTCCTTCCATGTGGAACATCATTTCTGTGAAAATAAGATTGGGCCTTCACATTGACAGTCTTTTGAAAGACCCTGAAGACGTGGTTTTGCCATTGGGCCTGGGGACCCCAGGGTGATGTGGAGCCCAGGACTGGGTTTCACTTATCTTTGCTACCGGTTTGCTTGGCAGATCGTATTTGATGACGTCCAGGTGGGTGGGTGGAGCCTCCCGCCACCGCTGCTAATGGTTTGCCCGAACCGGGACGAACCGGTAGCAACCCATCATTGGTGGAGCCCATCAAATGGTTGGTTTGATTGTTGTCACCAGGGGTTCCTTGGCTTTTGTATAGGGTTTTACTTTTATAAACAACCTGGAGTCACCATGAGTGAGTTGGGCAGCTGTATAAATTTTGTTAATAAATAAAATTAAAAAATAATTGCAAGTATTCAATTAACTCTTATAGCATGTGTGTGTATGTGTGCGTTTGCACATGCATGTCCTCTGTCTGTGTATGTGTATGTGCATACATATGTATTGTTGCATTCTACAGTACTGTAGTCTGTGAAAGCCTTGAGTGTGATCTTGAGTATAGCCTCTATAGCCACTCCAGAATTTGCAACCAAATCATAATTTTTACTATGAGAGTAGATGACAGTAATTAAATTCATGGGGAGTAGTCAGATTAGCTATTATTACTTTAGGGTAAGAGTAGTTACATTGGCATTAAATGTAAATCAGATTTTGTTCTAGCTCCACCTACTCTTCTTTTTAAACCCTTTCTGTGTTTTGGACTATTGTCCACTGTATGTCCTTCAAGGCTAGCAATATAGCCCTTGGTCTTTCTAAGTGATCTTTAAATGATCTTTAAAGCAGCCTCAGTTGTCAGCTGCTTTAAAGATCATCAAATGACAGATGTGAATATTTTAAATGGATGTCTGTCTAGCTGCATAACTAATTGTGAGGGTAACCGGCCTAACTCTATGGAAAAACTGGGTAATTTTTGTGTAAACAAGAAGAATCAGTTCTCAGATTTGTCCTAAATTCATATGCCCCTGTCCCATCCCCAACATTGGATGTATGAAAGTAAAAGGTGCAAGGAGGATTATAAAATTCTACACAATGTGACAAACAGCACTGAGAGTAAAAGACCTGTTCCTATTATTCTCCTAATATCTGCAAAGGAACCACTGCCCAACATTGAACGTGTTAGTGGTTTTATGATCCCTCACCTCTCTCTCTCCCCCTCCCTCCCTCTCTCTCCCTCCCTCCCTCCCTCTCTCTCCCTCCCTCCCTCTCTCTCCCTCCCTCTCTCCTAGTCTATTGATTGGATGGATAAATCATCCTATTTTTGCTTTGCATTTTTTTCTTACAGCCATTTGGCTCAAATATCGAAAGTTGAGAATGTTATTTATAATTTTGGCAAAATGTCCATTTAAATATGTATTTATTGATTTCTCTCAAAATTTGAATTTTTATGTAAGCTTTCGTTTCAAAATATACATTTAATACTGCATTTTGCTCTTTTTTCCCCCAGCCATTAATTGCTTGGAACATTCCAAGCTTAAAAGCTAAGGGATTACCGAATTCCTATCTGATTATTCCCTCAGGAGATGCAAAGCTGCTCAGCCCATATTGAACTGAATTCTAAACAATCACATTGGTCCCATGTTTCAGCTTTTTGATGGTGTTCATCCCCTTGGGGAAGTGGCTTAGTTAGGTATTTATGAGTTAAAATACATAGATCAGTCTGTAGCTAGTATTTACTAGTAACTACACATACCCAACTGTCGGTTACATATCCTTTTGTGAAAATCATTTACAATTAAAATACAGCTTAATTTGATTTTGTGTGAAGTGATTCCTAACATACAAATCCTTTCCCCCAAAATGCACTTTTTTGTACAACTTTCTTAAAGATGTCTCACAAGGTGGCAGCATCTAGCTGCCCTTGACTTAGATGCTAAGCAGAATCAGACCTAGTTAGTTCTTGATGGAGGAGAGGCCTGGGACTTACCTGTGAAACTCAGAGCTATAGGATAAACTGGGAAAAAAAACAACAGTGCCATAAAAAATGTCAACGGCAATCCACGTTTTTTTTTAGTACTGCCAGGAAACCTGATTGGATGCAGTCACCAGGAAATATGCTTGGCTTGAGTGCTTATTTTGTTTGTTTCTAAATATACACATTTGTATACATAGCTTCTCGCAAAGCACAGATTTTCTTTGTTGCTAAATATATATGCCAGTATATGCAGTTTCTCTCAAATTACAGATTTTGAATGCAAGTTTTGAGTTTATTTATATCGAGTATACTACTTATACCCAGTATACTATTAAACTGCTAGTTTCTGGCATGATAGATTCCATTTTGGTAGCACTACTTCGAGAAGAAATTTACACGAGTTTTCCTGGAATTCCTTGTGTGCCTGGTTAGTTGTCTGTCAGTACCTTGGATAGCTCCGGGCAGAATTCAGAAATAGTTTAAGTTCACTAACAGTCTATCTTCTTCAATGGAACAGATATAATGTTCACCTCATGCTTTGGATTGTAATTGTCATAATTGCTTGCTAGATTGATGGGAGCTGTAGTCCCAAAACATATTTGAGGAAGCTAGGTTCCAAGACCTTTTGTTATACAGTAATGTGGTATATGTGGCCTAAGAATTATTAGATAAGTCTGATTTATAATTAATAAGGTATGTCTTAGTCTTTGGAATACAGCTTCTACTGATTTTAGCCACTGCAACCTGAGATAATCAACACATCTGGAAGATACCAGAGTTTGGAAAGGTGACCTAACTTAAACCTTTGCTTGATTGGGATTAAATGTCTCAATTTGTCAAGCCATTGGCCTCAAGAAAGAAGGGCTACTGTATTAATGTTATCCTGTTGCAATGTAAAAAGCTTTCCTCCTCTTTCCCTCCTTTGCTCTCGTTGTGTCTGATTTTCAGAGATTAGATTAACACCATTAGTTCTGTACAAAAACCCATCAGCTGCCTAAATTGCCTTCTTGTGATGACAGTTTAGGTGAGCCGCCAGGGCTTTTGATGGGATCATTTATTGTGCTTTATTAATTCCAGGCAATCTAAACAAAGAGGATAGATTTCCCACCAATAGCTATTTCCACATCATTAAGGATAAAAAAAAAAAAAACAAAATTAGAATTTGTTTGCACATTTAGGACCAATTTTTGACCGTAAGAACATATTGTTGATTAACAATGTAAAAATGTCTTACTTGGTTTGGTCTTTGTAGAAGGTCAGATTAGGAGCCTTTTCACTGGTGTGCCAAGAGGGAACTAGGGTGCCCAACTCTGCTTGACATATTTTATCTCTCTTCTGATCACTGCAGAGTCTAATTCTACTATTGAAAGGGTCCCGATGTTGATACATGTAAATCAAATTAATTTTTAAATTGTAGCAGAAAGTAGGGCTTCCCGAGATAATGGAACACTGAGAAGGTTGAGATGAATCAAAGAAATCCTTATTCCCTCTTCAGTTATACCTGACTCTAGGGGGCAATGCTCATCTCCTTTTCCTAGCCAAGGGAGCCAGCATTGTCTGAAGACACTTCTGTGGTCATGTGGCCAGCACAACTATATGCACAGAATGCTGTTGTCTTCCCACCAAAGTAGTACCTATTTATCTACTCGCATTTGCATGTTTTCAAATGGCTAGGTGGGCAAAAGCTGGGCAAATAATGCTAGTTCACTCCATCATGTGGTGCTCGGGTCTTGAACTCAGGCTGTCAGCTTTCCAGCTGACAAGCTCAGCATTTTTAACTGCTGAGCCATTACACCCCCTGTGTGTATATGTGGCAGGAGAGAATTCATGGAAGGTAGGTAGGTGCAGCATTTCAGTACTAATGAAATCAGAAATGTGCAGTCAAGGTCATATAAAACTCTTTTAAGTACCTTCAGTCTGGTCTAGTTATAATGTGCTGTGTAGCGATATGAAGACATTGGAGATGGGGTGGCATAGCCAGAACATATATAGCATACATACATATGTAGATACATACATATCTCAGCCTTGTTATTGCAGATGTTTCATAAATTGAAAGTTCAAAGAGTGGGTTTTCTAAGGTCATCTTTTAGTCTGCATGTTTTGGATGATGGCTTTCACAGTCCTTGGATAGTGATTGTGCTGGGTGGCTGGGATGGATAGATGTTGATATCCCAAACTTCTGGTAGATGCAGTTCCATAGTTTTCATGGTTTATAGCTAAAACAGTAATTTTATAGTTCACGGGTCTCCTAATACTTCAGCAATGATAAAGATTGAGCTAAGTTTTATAATTTATATGGAGATACCACTGAAAATGTCAGCTTTTTTTCAAACCTCTATTTTCCTGTGTTTCCTATTCTACATAATTTACAAAATGGGAAATCAATAGCGTAATGTCACAATTCTAGATGGCAGTCTTTCCCAACTCAACATCTGCAGATGTGGATTAGTCCATATTTCTCAGAACCTGCAGCCAATATATATGTATGTCCAGAAATCCAGAGACCCATACTTCCAGTTAGTTCTGAAGATTGCCTTATTGATAAAGCCTAATGCATTTTATAAGTGGGTGGGGGATGACGTCTTTGCATTAAACAATTTGTTAGCAATTATAATTCCTGTCACTCTTACATGCCAGTTTCATCCAGGTGTGACTCATAGTTCTGATGTATTTGGTTCTCTGATCCCTGCAGTTGGGTAATATAAGGGCTGTTTTGTTACACACTAAGAGCTGCCGAATTTGAGGAATTTTTCACTTAAATGTGCCACTGCACTTGACTCCACCAAATTTTTGGCCTGCATGGATCATATTCAGATTAGGTTGTTTCTTTCCTTCTCTTCTCTTCTGTTTCCTCAGTTTCCTGTTCTGGGCAATCCATTTCTTCATGGATGATATTCAAACCACAGGCTAAAGCTTTATTATGTTGGAGAGAAAAGCTGCACTTAATTACAGCCTAAAATCCAGAGCTGGTAGTTAATGGAGATGAGTTCATTATTTTTAGCCCAGGAGGGACTTTTAAAATTAAGCTTTGGTTGACACAATTTCTGTTTTTAATGCAATTATGAAATGAAAAGGATCTGAAAGTTATGGGTGAAGGAAGTTAGTACTCCCCAGTTAATAGTCAATAACAAATACTCATAACCAAGCAGTCTGTCTTTGATAAGTCTGAACAAATATTAATTGCATTTGGAAATCCTAAGGGAGAAACTTGGATTCCAATTTATGAAAATGTGATTCGGTTAAACTGAGGCAGCTGAGTTGGCACAGAGTTGCCTTCGCTGGGAAACACGGAACTTTTGTTATTTCCACCGAAATAGTTTTACTTTTGGGGCCAAGGAACCTTTTGAAAACCTCTCAGTTGATCACTGCGTTCTGGCATCCTTTCACCAAAGCTTTGTTTCCTAAGCAACGGTCACATTCCAACATCCTGCAATTCAACTGCTTAGAATCTTCCTTGAAATGGAAATAAATCAATTCCTGTATGAATATGTCATGTCACCGTGGTGGAACCGTGCGCCTTTTCAAATCCTTTCTGGAAATGTGCACCAATGTTTATTTTCACAGCCCTGTTCTTGACTTTCCCCCTTTATCTTCTTTTCTTTTTCTTTTTAAGCAACAATACGTCCTGAGCTGCTTGGCAAATGAAATGCAAGTGAGTTTTGAAGACAGATGGACGGGGCTCAGTTGGAGAGGGAACTTGGGGCCAAGGACTAGAGAGGATGCTATTACAGCATGAACAAATATGTGCTGTCTTGGAAAATACCATCCTTCAGGGTGGCTTGGAAAGGGAAGATTGAGAGCAGGTGCCTGGCAACTTAAGTGTGGGCCTTCTTCCAGTTCATGATTATTGGTTCCATATTTTACGGGCTACACCAAGATAGGTGTCTCTTTTATATTATGTCCTTGAAATCATTTCTGCACCGAAACAGCTGGCATGTTAATATATTAAAAAAAAAAAAACCACTACCAGTTGTTAAAATGATGTCTAGGGTGCTGCTACATACTGTAGGGTATTGTGTGTGTATGTGTGTGTGTGTTGTGTTCAGCGAAAGGAGGACTTTTTAATGTGCCTCTTGATATCCAGGGCGTGGGTACTATGTTGGCTGCTCAAGAACAGCAGAAGACTCAACAGGCTAATGACTGTCCTGCAGGATTTGGTTGGCTGACAGGACTGGATAATCCTGTTAGTTCTTAGGGACATTTTGGTGGCTTTCAGTGTTTTGACCAACACATTCTTCTGGGTCAACTGACTGATTGTAGCTTGTTTCTCAACCTTGACAGCTTTAATTTCAATTCTCAGAATTCTCCAGCCAGCATACATCGGAGCACAATGGTTCCACTTCTGTGTATTAGAACAGAGATACTTATCTCTCTCTAGCTATTTCTGTTTCCCATTTATAGGCGCTATGTAGCCTTCTGAATCTCTAACCCTCCCTCTGGTGAAAATCTAAGTGGCAGCATGAGCTACCAGTTTTGGGTTACTTCGTCAGCTGGAAAGTTACTTTGGGAAAACAGCCTGTATCTCAGTTGATGTAGACCAGATAATATGTGTTTGAAGTTTGTGATGATTCACAAACTTCACCTGCAGAATCTGTTTATTTCAGCCCATGATTTGTATTAGTCATCTGATTTATATTAACCAATGTTGTACCATTCCCATCCAATGGAAAACTGAGCTTGTAGTTTTTTATTCACCAGAAGTGTGAATAAGAGATGACTCTTATTTTATTTATAGTTGATTATTTACCAAAAGCAATATAGGGAGATGAGTACATGCAACATGATTGACCCTATAGATTTTGAAAAAAAATATTGGATATTGATTATTCTGGAAAACCTTTTCAAATCTGGCGTGCTAATTAAGGTGTTTGGATGGGAGATTGGAGGGTAAATATGGAAGATAGTCTGACATTTGCTGTGTCTTACACTATTATCTAGCTCCTTTTCTAGTGACTAGCCAAAATTAATCTACTTATTTTATTAAAATGAATCTTGGAAATAGGGTAGACTAAGAGTAAGCCAGCCAAAGTTATTTCTTGAGCTTCATGACAGATCAGTGATTAGAAACCCAAGTACTCTTGTTTCAGTCTAACACTAGTCCATTATTTGTAATAGCAATAGCACTTAGACTTATATACCGCTTCACAGTGCTTCACAGCCCTCTCTAAGCAGTTTACAGAGTCAGCCTATTGCCCCCAACAATTTGGGTCCTCATTTTACTGACCTCAGAAAGATGGAAGGCTGAGTCAACCTTGAGCTGGTGAGACTCGAACTGACAAATTTGCTGGCAGCCGGTGATCAGCAGAAGTAGCCTGCGGTACTGCATTCTAACCACTGTGCCACCGCAGCTCTATATTTGTAAGCTAGTATCTTGCAGATATATTATTGCAATCATGAGTGATAGTATAGTCAAGCATTTCTGGAGGATACCAGGGTGAGGAAGATTTCAATAGATTGCACTGAAAAGTGTATATGGGTGTGTGTGTGTGTGTGTGTGTGTGTGTGAACCAGTAGCGTATATGTACAGTAGTATGGTGTAGCGGTTCAGGCAACAGGTCACAGGCCAGGAAATGGTGAGCTCTAGTTCCATCTTAGGCAGTGACTTTTGGCCAGTCACTCTGTCAGCCCTAGGAAAAAGGAAGGACAAACAGCTTCTGAAAACCTTACCAAGAAAACTGCAGGGATTTGTCCAGGCAAACCATGATAAGTCCATGGCTTAGGCCCAGGCTATTTGTCGGACTACCTGCAACCAGCGTCAACTTCCCATCGCCCAGTGCTCTCACAGAGAGGGCCTACTCAGGATGCCGTCGGCTAAACAATGTCGGCTGGCGACCCCCAGGAGTAGAGCTTTCTCTGTGAGCGCTCCCACCCTTTGGAATCAACTTCCCTTGGGGCTCCGGTTGGCCCCTGACCTTCGCACCTTCAGCCGTGAATTGAAAACCTGGCTATTTATGTCCCCCAACCTGGACTGATGGGATAGTATATTTTAATTTTTTTTAAATTTTTAAAAACTTTTTATATTTTTTGTGTATATTTGTTGATTTTAATAGTTGTTGGTTGATTGTTGTGTGAGCCGCCCTGAGTCCTTGGAGATAGGACAGCATACAAATTTTATAAATAAATAAATAAATAAACACTAGGGATAATAATAAAGAACTGATTTGAAGACGCTAATTAACTAATTGGCAATGAAAGAACAATTAGTTTAGAAGGGAATTTCTATTATAATGTTAATGAGATAGATGAACTTCTAAGATTTTGGTTTGTCACTTCCCATTCCCTCTAGCTGCTAACTGTCCTAGGGTAATTTAATTAAAGAGTTTAAGAATCCCTACCAAAGTCTGACTCCATACTGGAGTTTATCACTGATTTATTAAGTATCATTTAGAATTAGATTCATGTTGGACACAGCTGCCTTCCTTCATCAAAATCAGAACTAGAACTAGCTAGATGCTACCCATAAATCTTTCCCCTGCAGAGGCCTTGGTGGGAAAGAGGGTAGGAAAAAACCTATTCCTTTCATTTCTCAATAAAATCTTCCTGGCCTTTGGGGATAAATAATTGCTTCTTGTTTCTTAAATTCCACTGCCAAAATAAAAGGCAAAAAGAAAACAAAACAAAAGCACTCTGCATGAAAATGATAATAAAGATGTTGATAATGAGGTTAATGAAGGGAATACCAAAAAAAAAAAAAAAAGGAAATAAATTCTCCTAATTTTCCAGTTGATGCGTATTGTTTCAGCTCTTTGATCTCCTTGTTTATTTACATATTTGAATGACTACAAGATTTAACCAATAACTTAACACCAGAAAACCTTAAAGTTGCTGGCTCCAGATGTCAGAATAACTTTCTCTCTTGTTCAGAGGTCAGGAGCTGAAACAGTGTGTCTCAGACTTGGCAACTTTAAGAGGTATGAAGTTCAACTCCCAGAATTCCCCATACTGGCTGGGGAATTCTGGGAATTGAGGTCCATACACCTTAAAATTGCCATGGTTGAGAATCACTTCTCTAGAACCTTCCATATTGATCACTTGATATGCTCACAGTTGCTGTTACGTTTGCCCATATTCCATCTGATGATTCATTCAGCTGACTTATTAGACTGTAATTGGGACTCTGGAAAGAGTGCAGAGCAGAGCAACAAAGAGGATTAGAGGGCTGGAGGCTAAAACATATGAAGAATGATTGCTGGAATTGGGTATGTCTAGTCTTGTGAAAAGAAGGGATGACATCAGGGGTGGGTTCTACTTATTTTTACTACTGGTTTGCAACAGGGCTGCAAATATGCACTTTCTTAACTTCGCTCGCGTGCATACGTGCTCTTCTGCGCAAGCACAGAAGCATTTTTATGACATCAGGTTCAGTGGAGCCTCCTGCCGGTTTTACTACCAGATCTATAGAACTGATGCGAACCGGGGGCAACCCACCACTGGGTGACATGATAGCAGTGTTCCAACATCTCAGGGGCTGCCACAAAGAAGAGGGAATCAAGCTATTCTACAAAACACCTGAGGGTAGGACAAGAAGCAATGGGTGGAAACTAATCAAGGAGAGAAGCAACTTAGAACTAAAGAGAAATTTCCTGATAGTTAGAACAATTAATCAATGGAACAACTTTCCTGCAGAAGTTCTGAATGCTCTAACACTGGGAGTTTTTAAGAAGATGTTGGATAACCATTTGTCTGAAATGGTGTAGGGTTTCCTGCCTAAGCAGGGGGTTTGACTAGAAGACCTCCAAAATCCCTTCCAACTCTATTCTATTCTATTCTATTCTATTCTATTCTATTCTATTCTATTCTATTCTATTCTATTCTATTCTATTCTATTCTATTCTATTCTATTCTATTCTATTCTATTCTATTCTATTCTATTCTATTCTAGTCCATTCCATTCCATTCCATTCCATTCACATTCACATTCACATTCACATTCACATTTAAAAACAGGAAACAGTCAAGCATGTATAACTACTAAAGATGTTTGCAAGACTGGAATGTTATATAGGTCTAATTTATCCTATTTGGATAAATACAAGCCTCCTGCCTTGAAGAGGTGACAGAGATGCAAGCTCTCCTGGGACTAAAATGGCAAGGACTAAAAATGTCAAAATGGCAGCACAAATGTGCAGTCTTGGACACCCCATTGACTTTTTCACCCTCCGAGATGTCCCTGAAGCACCCCTGTGTAATATTTCAGGTCAGACACTATCAAATATCATTCCGTTGTAACTCCAAGCGATGTATTTACTTTCTCTTCTGATTATTTTAGCCTTGTATTTCCACAACAGTCATAGTGGTTTCTAGTCATTGAAACCTATTGTACGATAGGTAATGTTATGTGTCCCTCTGACTGGTATTATTTACTCAAGTATGCTGTGACATTCTTCTTCTGTTATGAATGAAAGCTTTTTTTTATTTTTTATTTTTTTTTAAAATCACTTAGTACCAGTTTCTTTAAAAAAAAAAATAGGAGAACTCATGGACTAGATAGGGGGATTTCCTACATGGAAAACAAATGTCCTACTTCTGAGTCATGGCCTTTCCTTCAAGATATCCCAGAGCTATTTTGTCCATTATGCTTCTTTTGCAGTATATCTAATGAATTTTATATAATCCCCTTTTATAGAATCCTACTTTGGATCAAGCTAGATTTAGCTCAGTGGGGCTTCTTTTGAACAGATGTGTATAGTGATATCAAAATAAAATTATGTTGAATTCTACAGAGTCAGGCATTACATTGTGTGCCCCTTAAGAAGGGAGAATTTCTTCTCTCCAAATTAGGAATAGTAGTTTTTGAGAATGGATTTTAAGCATTTATATAGCCTATCATACCACTTAAACCAGCGGTGCTTAGATCTGGCCTGCAGGGCTGCCCTGGAAACAGCAAAGGACTGGCCTGTGGTACCTCCGCCAATGAAAAAAAGCTTGGGAGGGCTGCCCTCTGGGGCTCTGCGCAGAGGGCTGCCCTCTGTGCATGGCCCTCTGGGGCTCTGTTATTGGCCGTGACGGCCTCTTGCAGCCCTCTGCCATTGAAAATGGAGCTCGGGAGCTCCATTTTCACTGGCAGAGGGCTAGCAAAACAAACTAACAACAAAACAAAAGGAGAAATGTTTCCCCTTTTGCATTTAAGCATGCAAGAAGGGACAGGAAAAGGAAAGAGGAAAGAAAAAGAAGGAAAGAGGGGAAGAGAACAAGGAAGGAAAAATAAAGAAAGAGGGGAAGGAAGAAGAAAGGAGAATGAAGAGGGAAGGAAAAAGAAGAAAAGGAAGAAGGGAGGGAGGGAGGGAGGAAAGAAGGAAGGAAGGAAGATTATAATGAGAGTGAGTGAGGATCTGAGGAAAGTCCTGCCTTAACATTTGGCCACCACAGGTGGCCCCGACACGAGTGATGTTGACCTAGCCATGCCCACTCTGGCCACATCCACCCTCATCTCTTCTCAACAAATATTGTACCTTTACAGGGAGGATACATGAGATGAGGGTGTGGCTAACTGATGAGGCCTTATAAGGCTGAAATAGATCTATCTTAGTCTCCCAATGGGCAGCAAAGGGTCTGCTGGCTGCCAGAAAAAGAAAAAAAAAAGCCCAGAAACTAGTGAATTGTGATTTCACTGAACTAGGGCTGCATGATATCTTGGTTTACGTAGGTAGAACCTGGTTAAAGAGACATACACATAAAACCTACGAAAAAGAAAGAAAAACAAATATTGTACCTTTTCAGGGAGGATACATGAGATGAGGGTGTGGCTAACAGATGAGGCCTTATAAGGCCGAAATAGATCTAACTCTTACCTTTCTCAAGCTCTGGATTGGGAGAGACCAAGCCTGAAATGGCTTGGATTTGGTTGAGTCTTCAGCTAATGATTGTTAATATTTGCTAGCAATGGTGACTGTCAGGATTGTGGTTGCTAAGTGAGGCAGTCAGATGATGTCACACTTTATGAACTGCATCATTTAGTGGCTGAAAATTCCAGTCTCAGTTGTGATTGTAAGTTGAGGACTACTTGTTGTAAGAGCTGTTGCACAATGGAAAAGATTGCCTGAAAAGATAGTGAATTCTCTTTTCTTGGTGGTGTTTAAACACAGGCCAAAGGACCATCAGTCAGGGTTGCTATAATAGAGGTATATGGAAATTCTCAGTCATCCAGGTCACGGTTGTCCCAAAGGTGCTTTTTCAGGAGGCAACTGGACTTTCTTGTTTTTCTTTGAAGACGTTTTGCTTCTCATCCAAGAAGCTTCTTCAGCTCTGACAGGATAGTGGGAAATGGAAGTATTTATATACTTCCATTCATTGCATCCTTTTAGAGGTTCATTGAAGCACTTGGAGGTTCATCTGTGTCCTCAGGGTCACCTGAGCAATGCTGATGGTTCCTGTGGTCTGCAATTTTTTCTCTGGAAAAAATTCTCTGTTCATACTCCAACACCATTTGAAGGGTGTTCACCCCGGGGGTGAATTCCAGCTGGTTCTAACAGGTTCTGGAGAACCGGTAGCAGAAATTTTGAGTAGTTTAGAGAACTGGCAAATATCTTCTCTGGCTGGCCCCAGAGTGGGGTGGGAATGGAAATTTTGCAGTATCCTTCCCCAAGCCACGCCCACCAAGCCACACCACACCCACCAAGCTACGCCCACAGAACCGGTAGTAAAAAATTTGGATTTCACCACTGGTTCATCCCAAACTGGACAGCTATCTGCAAGGAATATAAATCCTTTTATTTCCCACCATCCAGTCATAGCTGAAGAAGCTTCTTGGATGAGAAGCGAAAAACAAGAAAGTCCCGTTGCCTCCTGAAAAACATCTTTATGTTATAATAGGGGGTTTCTGGACTGGAGAACTGGTCCAGGAACTGACTGGGGAATTTGGGAAACTGAAGTCCACACATCTTGAAATTGTTCAGTTTGAAAAACACTGGAGAAGATGGATCATCCATACATTATCTGAATTAATTCCTTTGCCAAATTAAAAGTGGATTGTGCTGATGGAACAGGGTTCATTGAAGCCTACACAATGATCCACCTTTCCCATATTCCTGCTATTTTATTTTTTTATTATATTAACAGGGTAGAGAAAGCTTTGCTTGCAAGAATTGTACCAGTGTAGGTGCTGCCATTATTCTTATCCAACAAATTATGGGAAATCAATGTAAATGTAGCACTGCTTTATATTTCAGCTGTACATGCACTGCCATCAAGGAAGTAAGAGTTATGGTCTACCAGTGTGTTGTAGCTCATCCAAGTTATATATGTCAACTGTGCCAGAATGACTTACATGGAATGAACTCCCTTCGCTGAACATAAGGGTAGTGGGAACTTTGTTATATTTGCTTACATTCTCCAGATTTAGCTTCACGGAATGACACCACAGGGACCGCTACAGTTGCCAACAGAGCTGGAATAATTTGCCCTTTGTTGTTTTCAAGTCACAGCTTTCATATCCATTTGTCAGGATAGATTACTGGCTCTTTGCTTGCTTGTTTGGTTGCAGTCTTTTTCCTTTAGCAACCACTGTTCAGTTTGTGTCATAAATGAATCACAATAACTGTGAGCCAAATGCCCATCACTCTAATATGTGATGAAAGCTTTCCTACTGCAGGGGTATCTGGGCATAAACAGGAAGATACACAATGCAGGCTTGTGAGCACATTTGGCTTCCTAACCATCTCTCAATAAGAAACATGGAGACTCCATAGAGCCATCATGACAAATACTCTCCATTCAATTATCTGTCCCCTTTTAAAATCATATGCACCAATAAACATTGCTCTTCCAAAACAATGAGGTCTCTAGAGTAATGGGTTGATTTAAAAATGTACTAACTCAGATGAGACTCCCTTGGTAGCATTTTGGCAAAACCTGGTTTTTCTAAAGCAACCAAGTTATGACATAATTGGCAATAATAACAACATCAATACAGTATAACTGGGCTCCCGGGAAAGCATTAACAGCTGGACAGCCCTGAGTGAAGGCAAAGCCATAGCTGATATATCCTTGACCTATAAAATTAGGCAGTTGATGTCTCATCCTAGTACTTGGAGATGGAGATGTTTTGATGGGGAACAACAGACTTCAGCTGAATCTTGGACAAGACTGAGTGGCTTTGAGTTTTAGGATTTTTTGTTTCTGTGAGTTTACCATCTTTAGTACTGGATGGAATATCACTGACCTAGGCAGATAAATACATAAACTACGGATTGTTCTAGACTCATGATTCTTGCTTTGAGGCCTCCAAATGCCCTTGCGGATTCACAAGGGTTCCCTTGTTGATAACCTTTTGCTCTAGGAAGATATTCTGCTTCTTCAAAAATTATGTTGTACTCTGTCTAGCTGGCAATCCTGAAGCCCCCAAAATGGCCCAGCCATTAAGTACCTACTCTATGCATTTGTCAGATTATCTTTTATGATGAAACCCTTAGACCATTCTGAGAAAAAGCAAAAAATGGCTTGGAGAAATTGTTTGGAACGTCAGTACTGGTTCTGCCTTTCGTCATGTCATAAATAGAGTTATTTAAAGTCAGAGTAATTTCATGTTGCTGTCAGATTCCCCAATTCATATTTCTGAAAGTCACAGCTGTTCCTGACAAGGACAGAAACAGAGTAGGAAAATGCCACTCTACGGTTCATGAAGGAAGAATGGATTGGAAATGAAACAAATAAGCACATATTCAATTTCACAGGGTAAGAAAATTCATTCCTAGGTGAGAATGGCAGAGTCAAAAGTAGCACATCTTAAGGATGCCATGTTGGTGAGGCCAGATCTTCTAGTTAGAACTTGATAGTGGAGAACAGGTAATCACTAGAATTGTTGGACTTGTCACACATATCCAGGGGAGCCCTGGGATTAGGGAATGTGCTTTCAGTTTTTATATTCAGAAATTGCTGCAAAGACCCATGACTCACTGTGGTATATCAAATGAAGATCTTATGGAAGATCTTTTTTTGAACCATCCCAAGAGAGAGCTTCAGAGATCTCCAGAAGAAAGGAATGTGTTTGCCCTTTGCTTCAGAAGGTACTTCTGCCTTCATCATATGCTACAAAAGACTCCTATCTAGGTATCTTTTTCTTGAAATAGAACTTCTTACCAAATCACAGAAGTTGTTAAAATCTTGGTTGCCATTTTTTTGGTTTCATATGATTTGATAGCAGATTGACTTCATTCAGGGCTAGCCTTGGAACAAGAGGTACCTCTCATCTGTCCATGGTGCTGATCACCTGCATTGTCTTTTGTACTTTAAACATCTCTTGTAGGAGAAAGTTGGGACAGAAGATACTCTGTTCCAGCATCCTTCAGATCTCTCACCTACTTCTTTTTTTTTTTTTAAATTTGATTTATATGCTGTTCTTCTCCGGAGACTCAGGGCGGCTTACAATGCGTTAAGCAATAGCCTTCATACTTTTGTATATTTATACAAAGTCAGCTTATTGCCCCCACAAACTGGGTCCTCATTTCACCTACCTTAGAAAGGATGGAAGGCTGAGTCAACCTTGAGCCTTGGAGAGATTTGAACCAGCAGTAAATTGCAGGCAGTGCATAAACCACTGTACTATCAAGGCTCATACTTGGTTTGGTATGTAGATTATGCTTTCTCAAAATGGGTGTATGTCCTTTATCAAGAGGCAGCACATTTTTTCTCTGTTTTTATATTCAAATGTAATATATTGTGCTTTAGGGCCATATGCTTACTCCTGAAGTGTACGGTTCCAAAGTCACCCCCAAAATTGTCATAGTCACAATTTAAATGCAATGAAGGGTAAAATTTTAAAATATGGACAATAATCTTATTAATTATATTTATTTAATTAGATGAATTAAAGTGGCAAGAAGCATTTGATTATATATGTTTATTTTATATCTTGGTCATATTGACTTCTTAGAGTGCAGTTCAAGGATTAGTGTAGACTTTGACCCATCTCTATTTCTCTGTCTCTGTCTCTCTCTCTGTCTCTCTCTTTCTCTCTTTCTCTCATTTAGCCTATAATTTGTATTTTGACAATAATTTGCTTTTAAAAGACGTATTGGTAATGCATATTTCAATGTGGATGTTTCCCCAAAGCATCACTTAAATCCACATTTAAAAATGAATTTTGGTTCAGTTAAACTTTTGAGAATTTTTATCAAGTGAATTGCTATGCTCTGTTTCAAAAATGGATTCCAGTATTTCATATAGAAGTTCACAGAGGTTGAAATCTTCAAAATATCCCTGCTTTCAACCGTATACACATGTACACACATATAGATAACATTGTTAAAAATAATTAATTCTCTGACTAGTCTCAAGACACATAAGGATGGTCTGAGATTTTTATAAAGCGCTGTATTCAGAAAGCAGCTAAACAATTTAGGCAGAGAGAAATGGAAGAGTCACAGACATATCAGTAGGTGAGGAAGAAATATAACAGGAAAATAATAATTTTTACAACCCTGGAGCAGTGTTACTTTTTTTTCCTTCTATTTCTCAAGCATCTATCCAGGAGCAATATCAACTGAATTCCTGACTCATTACTTTCCTGTGCTTATTTATATTTGTGATTTCCCAGACCAGCTTCCTAAATCTATATCTATATCTATATCTATATTTATATCTATATCTATATCTATATCTATATCTATATCTATATCTATATCTCTATATCTGTTAGGATATGGTTTGAGCTTAACAAGTTGTCCAGGCAATATATGTGTTCTGTGACTTTAATATGAATATGTATTGTGTGACTTTAAAGTTTTACTGCTGATTCATTGTAATGCTGAGTCATGCTGTAATTAGATAATCACTACTAGTAAACATATTTAAGAAAGGCACTGTAACGTATTCAGTTGATGATAAGCTACCATTGTGTGAGGAGTTGCTATCATTGTGCTATCATCGTTGGATGGATCTGCTACCATCATGGTTTGTGAACCAGAGTGAGTTTGTTATTCTAACCAACTACTGTTTGTATGGTAAGCAGATTTTTGTATCACTGGACTGATTTAACTGGCAAAGCTTTGGATTGATTTAAAGACTATGAGATTGTTTTTTCACTATAAAGTAAACTTTTGATAAACCAGTTTGCACATCTCTTATTCATTGCTCTTAGCAATGTTTCTCTGTGCTCTGCACTCTGCTGGTTGGTAACACAACAACAATATCCTTAACAATATCTATATCTATATCTATCTGTATAACTGAATAACAGAATTGGAAGGGGCTTTGGAGGTCTTTTAGTCCATCTCTTGCTCAGGCAGGAAACCCTAGACTAGTGATGGCTAACCTTTCTGCTGTCGTGTGCCAAAAGTGGGGGGAATGCAGGGGGGTCGTGTGCATGCGTCCCCACACCCATAATTCAATGCACCCCACCCCCCATGCATGCGTGCGCGACCCATCCCACGCTCCCCATGCTTTTGGCCCGGTGGGCAAAGTAGGCCTGTTTTTCACTCTCCCAGGCTCCAGAGGCTTTCTTGGAGCCTGGGGAGGGCGAAAATGGCCTTCCTCACCCTCCCGGAGGCCCTCCGGAGGCCGGAAACAGCCTGTTTTCTGACTTCCAGTGTGCCCGGAAGGCCCAAAAATCAGCTGGCTGGCGCGTGCATGCGTGCTGGAGCTGAGCTAGGGCAACACTCGTGTGCCCACCAATATGGCTCTGTGTGCCACCTATGGCACACTTGCCATAGGTTCGCCAACACAGCCCTACACCATTTCAGACAAATGGTTGTCCAATCTCTTCTCTTCCAATCTATGTCTATGTCTATATCTCATCTGTCTTTTATATCTGTACATATAATGTTTGTGTGTGTGTGTGTGTGTATGCTTCCTTCCAGTATATAAATGTCCAGGATACTGATTTAAAAACCGAGAAAAGTGTAATAGCAAATGCAGAGATTTTGGGATTATGACATATCTGGCTCATCACTGTTGAAAAATAAGATAGTATCTATGAGCCAGGATTCAGGTTCTATGAGCCAGGATTCAGGAATAAATAATAGATCTTCTTACTTTTATGACTTAATTTAATTACTAGCTTTTTACAGTCCAAGCTTGGCTAGAGAAGAATATTGCAAAGAAGGAGTCAGTGATTTGAATGCCCAGTTTAATGATTTGAATGGTCATTTTAAAGATGCAAGAATCTTTTTTATTCATGGTGGTTCAAATGCATATTCTTTTCTTCTTGCTCTTTCAGTAAGTCAAAAGATTCTTTATATGATGTCTATTAGTTTTGAAAATGATCAAGTGTCCTGAAAACCACTAGTCACCAGCTTACTTTTGATTTTTAAAAAAATCTGGATGGAATTTCAGGCTTTTCCATCATGTTCTACCTGATAGCTTTCCTGGTTAATTCCTTGCAAAATGGGACAACCATAGATAATCAAAAAAACCACATGAACTTGTAATTGTCCTCTGATGGAATTTTATATAAGATAAATAAAAAAGTTAAAACATCTGGGTGACAACATGGGGGAAAAAACATCTAAGGTTGGCAATGCTTCAGTAGGTCAAACGTTACAGTATAAAGTGCAAGAGTTTCCAAGAAGTTTACAAGATACCCTCAGTATGCCAGATATCTAAAAGAATCCAGAAGAAAAAAAATGGAGAGAAGAATGAAAGAACATGATTGATGTTATGAAACATTCTGTAGACATCCATATCTGTAGACCTTACATATAAAGATCTTCCATCATTTACTGAGAAGGGGAAAAAATCCAAGAGATTCACCTGTGTCTATTTTTGGAGATAAGGGATCTAATTTGTTTCTCTGCAGCGTTTCCAATATTTTATCTAATGCCTCTACTTTGGAATAGGCATGTCATGAATAACAGCTACATCTCCTCTCCACCTTTCTGTTTTTTAAAATTAAATTAGCCTTAATGAGGAAGACATATCTATCAATCCTTTTGAACTGATGAGTTTGCTCAAGACAGAATTATCAATTTCTTTTTTAAAAAATTTATAAACTTTATTAAAACACATATAAAACACATATAAAAAACATTTACAAAACATACAGCATATAAGTAAATTTTCTTCTTAAAGCAATATTTCGTAGTGGTTCTTCAATTAATAAGTTGTGATTTTCCTCTTATGTTTAGCCTAGTAGTTTTTCCCATTCCCTTTTCTCCCCCCTCCTCTTTTTCCCCCTCCCCTTAGAATTTCTTAACAATCTTTATATTTGAATTATACTTTTGTTTTGAAACCCCTGTTCATGTTTACTTGCCCATAGGAAATTATTAATATATCTATTTACATCTTTATTCTATTTTTCTTGCACCTATATATCTTTATTAGCAACGTTATACCATAGGTACCATTTGTCCCATATTCTATAGTACTCTGTCCCTTCTTTTTCCTTAATCTCTTTTGTTAGTCTATCCATTTCAGCACACTGTGTGATTTTATCTGTTAACTCTTCCGTTGGGATTTTTTCTAGTTTCCAGTTCTTTGCGTATGTTATTCGAGCTGCCGTTAGAATATGTATTATCAGGTATTTTATATCTTTAGGATATGTTTTTGTGAAGATTCCTAGCAGGAAAGTTTCTAGTTTCATCTCTATTTGTAATTTTGTTATTTGTTCCAACCATTTCTTGATGTTAGACCAAAACTTCTTTGCTGCCGGGCACGTCCACCATAGATGGTAAAAGGTACCCTGCGATTTTTTGCATTTCCAGCATAATGAACTATTCTTTGAATGAATTTTTGCCAATCTTGTGGGTGACATATGCCACCTATAAAACATCTTCAGCTGGTTCTCCTTATATGCCACCGCTAGTGTTAATTTCGTATTCATTTGTCATAATTCCTTCCACTTCTCCAAATCTATTGTACATTTAAAATTTTGCATCCATTTAATCATTGTATCCTTTACTGTTTCCTCCTCCATTTTATATAGAATAGAAAATTATAGATTTTACTAATTAATTTCTCTTGTGAGTCTAATATAATTTTATCTAGTTCTTGTTTCTCTCTGTGGATTTCATATGTTTTTATGTGTTCCTTGTATTTGGATTGCATCTGTGTGAAAATCCACCAATCAATTTCTCTATTTAACTCTAGCTTCAATTGTTGTTTTGTTTTCAGCTTCCCTTGGTAATCAATTAAGTCTTTATATCTAATTATATTTTTGGGTTCTGTTAAATTTGGGTGCCTTACCGCTTCTGAGGGTGATAGCCAATTCGGAATTTTTGTATAATGTTGTTTTTTAATTTTTAGCCAATAAGTAGTAGTAGTTTATTCCTAATTGTGTGTCCTTTAAAATAGGTGTGTGTTTTATATCTTTCATCCCATAAAAAGGAATGCCATCCAATTTGCAGTTCGTGGCCTTCAATTGTTAATATCCTGCTGTTTTTTAATTCCATCCAGTCGTTTACCCATGATAACACCGCCACTTGATAGTAGAGTTCCCAATCTGGGAGTGCTGCTCCCAGGAACAGAATTATCAATTTCTATTTCTCTATTTCTAACAGTTACAATTAAAGAACACCCTTGAATATATTTAATTTTTACTGACTTCATATATGCCAATCCTGTGGATGTTTGTGGATTGTCCTCTGCAGAAAACAGAGAGAATGTCTATGGAGATTCTCGGTCATCCAGGTCATGGTTGTCCCGAAGATTTTTCAAAAGGCAATTGGACTTCTTTGTTTTTCTTTGAAGATGCTTCGCTTCTCATCCAAGAAGCTTCTTCAGCTCTGACTGGATGGTGGGGAATGGAAGGATTTATATTCCTTGCAGACAGCTGGTCATTTGCATTCTCTTAGAGAGTCATTGAGGCCACTTGGAGGTTTATCTGTGTCCTCATAGTCACCTGAGTAGTGCAAATGGGTGTGAAGCCTTCTTGGCACTTTCAAAAGGACTGGATTGTAGACTGGAGATACTGTAGATGATGTCATATTATCTATCTCTAGTCTAGAGGGAACAATCTTTAATGTGTTGTATGATTGGATAAGTGACTGATGTGATGCTACTGTAAAATGCAGTTCTGCATGTAAAACAAAAGAAATCCGATACCTAATAAGCATTTGGTCTATTACAATTTGCATTGTTTTTGCAAACTTCCAAGGGTGACCTTGTAATGTAGAATGGAAAAGCCTAATTTAAATAAAATATTGTGCAAGGTGAAGGCTATCACATTAAGGAATAGACTCATCTACCTTTCTTCAATCAGTCAATTTTAGTTACAGCCAAACGGCACCAATGCGAAAATATCTAATTATATATGAAATTTCTTTTTAAATATGGGCAAACATCTCCATCTGTTTGCACAACAGCTTAAACAAATCTGTCACTTTGTAGGATTTTATCACCTACAGTATTTTCATTCATCTGTTTGCCAGGTTTGAATTGTAGACATTTGAATACAGGGTCAAATGTAGCCTATCTTTATAATTTCGTGTTTCTCTTTGACCATCTGCAAAAATGGTCAGAATGAAATGTAACGAACTGAAGGAGAAATGCAATCCTTACTAAATGTAAATTGAATTTTGTCTGAGCAATAATATCAGAGGGAAAAAATAAGAAAGCAATCTTTTTTTTTTTTTTTACCTTGATTTAGACTTGGGTTTGAGCTTCTTGCTATTTTTATCCTTCACGCAGTGGATAATTGTAAAGTTCAATAAAACATTCCCTCTTGTCTTTTCAGTAACTTTCCCATTTTTTTATTAGTAAAAATGGGGGAGGGGGAGCCAAATCCAAACTTCTACCGTTCTTGACAGCCCTCTAGAGAGAAACAAAAGAATTTAATTTCCTCACTGTGTCTAATGCACAGTTAAATTCTACAGTGAATGAACCTATTCATCAGGACGACCCAATCTGAAAATTATCTGGGTGACATTTGCAAATGTGGGGGAGGGGGAGGAGGAAGCAAGCTCTTTAAAAAGATCTTTGGGGGTGGGAGATCATGAAGTGGGGCTCACCCACTTGAAATATGATGCACTACAACAGGGGTGGGCAACTGTGGCCCTTTTACAACCTGTGGACTTCAACTCCCAGAATTCCTCAGACAGCCAAGCTGGCTCAGGAATTCTGGGAGTTGAAGTCCACAGGTCATAAAGGGGCCATGTTTGCCCACCCCTGCACTACAAGAATCAGGTAATCAGAAGGAACATACAGTAGCAGGTCTCGTATTGACACTTTTGCCCCCCATCCAGCTTATCCATTTCTCAACAAATCCAGGTGGAAGACTAGAAGAGTCTTGACTTACAACAGTTCATTTAGTGACTGTTCAAAGTTACAACAGCGGTGAAAAAAAGATTTATGACCATTGCAGCCTCCCCGTGATCACATAATCAAAATTTGGATGCTTGGCAACTGGTTCATATTTACGACAGCTGCGGTGTCCCGGGGTTGTGTGATCACCTTTTGTGACCTTCTTTGGACAAGCAAAGTCAATGGGGAAGCCAGATTCATTGAGCAACCATGTTACTAATTTAACGGCTGCAGTGATTCACTGAACAACTTGGCAAGAAAGGTCATAAAAATGGGGCAAAATTCACTTAACAAATGTCTCACTCGGCAACAGAAATTTGGGGCTTGTGAACCAGGTGTCTCTGAAGCAGTGCCATCCCATCCAGAACCAAGATGGAAAGTCCCCAGAACTAGAAGTCCAAAAATCCAGAACCACTTGTTTATGAAAGAGGTTCTGCTGAAGTCTCTTTCACTACATCCAGGCCTCCACAGCTTCCAGGAACTGAGGCAGAACTTCCATAGCATCACTCATGATATGGGATTGAGATATAAAGCTGAGTGACATCACCACTCTGATGTTACCTCACCCCAAACCTTCAGACAAACTCCCCAAAAGTTTCATGTAGATCAACTCGCGGCATCACGGCTGTGTCACATGATGTATTGCAACTTTTTCCCCTTCGCTAAACCAGGTGTGGGCATGTCCAGCATGTGATGCATCCAGCCCACGGGCCGAGAGTTTGACAGCCCTGATGTAGATATTAAACTGGAGGGGGGAAATATTGAGTTCTGTACCTCTTCAGAAAAGAGGGGGTATAGGCTGGAGTTCTCCCTACCTTTCACCTCTGACTAGCACTGATCCAGAAGATGGGAGAGAACCAGCACAACACCGTGCTACACATCCCAAAGTCCCAGAGTAGACCCAGAAGGATACCATGATTTGATGGTAACAGAAACCACTGAAAGGTCAAGAAGGACAAACATGGATGTACCATCCCCATCCCGCTCCTGCCAAAGATCAACCAAGAATGAAATCAATGCCTCTTGTTTCAAAAAACCCAGCCCTTTTCCTTGACCAAATCAACTCAATTCTTTTTTTTTAAATTTTTTACTTCTTAAGGATAACAATCCTGCAAAGCTGGAATTGATTGGGGATATAGAAGTCTGTGGGACCAGATGGGAAATGAAATGTAATAGAAGCTAAGAAGGCACATGGGGGAAACACATTGGGGGATTGCTCTTAAACTAAATTTGACTTGAGAGTTCAGGAAAGTTCAGGAGAAATAGAAATCACTTGTGGAAAGTGTATAAGCATAAATTGTCTTGAGTTTCAATTGTCATTTCTATTCATTCTTATTTCAGTACTTAAATCCTGCATACTAGGTTTCAGCAAAGGGGTGCTTCCTTTTGATAAAAGGATTTTTGTCAAGCATCCATTTGAAAGCTCTTTGCAAGATAACAACACCATCTCCCATTTCTAATGAAATGAACTGCTGTGTTGCATCCATCTAACTTCTTGGGCAATTTCAGTTTTGAGATGAGTCTCCTGTGCATGAGCTAAAACCTCTTCTGATGTTCCAATCAACCACAGTTGTTAGTACAGTTCTCTACTTTTTCAATGCATGATGGAACTGCCAGCTGAAGCTTTGATGCAGCTAATAGCATCACCTCTATGCTTGGAGGAGGTTAATTGCATCACTTTTAGGGTGTGAAGTACCTCACTGAGACAAATCACAGCTGTTTTGCACACCCCTGTTGGGTGCTCCTCCATTTTGCATGTTACCCAGCTTTAGGATTTTTAAATGGCACAAGACACCAACTTCAGGAATAAACCCTTATCAGGTGTGACATTTGACAGAGAACTTCGTGCTTATTCTTGGAAGCAGAGTACATAATTATATCATAAAGTATTTGAGACTCCCAATTTTACCATCTGGGAGAGAGTGCCATCTAATAACCAAGGCTTTCAGTGGACTGCAGAGTGATGGAGTGGATGGAGGTGAACTGACCTGACTCAAAGCTGTGAAGGGAGGATTTATTTCAAAAATGTTGATTTTGGATTTCTGTTGCTTTTTCTTTGCTTCAAGAATGGTTGCAGGAACTGGGCATGGCTAGTCTAGGGAAGAGAAGTGATAGCAGTGTTCCAATATTTGAGAGGCTGTCACAGAGAGGAGAAGGTCAACCTACCATATTTTTCAGAGTATAAGACGCTCTGGACTATAAGACACACCTACCTTTTTTGGTGAGGAAAACAAGAAAAAGAAATCTGCCTCCCAGCAATTTTGCCTCATTGCAGCAAACAGCAAATAGCCTGCTTTACTTTCATTTTCATTTTCAGCATAGCTTGATTAGCACAAGAAAAAAAAATCTGCTCCCAGCAATTTACCTCCTTGCAGCAAGCAGTAGAGGCCCCTGCAAAACAGCTGAGAGTCGGGAGGCCAATCCAATCAACTTGTGCTAATCAGGCTGTGCTGAAGCTGAAACCAGCTATTTCTTCTTGCTGCTTGCTGCAAGGAGGTAAACTGCTGGGAGGCAGAGGCCAAAGTGTGGGGGCCAGTGGGTGGGCAGGGCTACATTCAATGTATAAGCCACATCTAAATTTTCACCCCCTTTTAGGGGGGAAAAAGGTGTGTCTTATACGCCGAAAAATACGGTATTTTCCAAAGCACCCGAAGGCCAGACAAGGAATAATGGATGGAAACTGAATAAGGAGAGATTCAACCTGGAAATAAAGAGAAATTTTATGACAGTGAGAACAATCAACCAATGGTGCCTTCAGAAGTTGTGGGAGCTTCACCACTGGAAGCTTTCAAGAAGAGACTGGACTACCATCTGTCAGAAATGGTGTAGGATCTCCTTCTTGGGCGGGGGGTTGGACTAGATGACTTACAAGGTCCCTTCCAACTGTTATTCTGTTAAAATGACACCTTATCCTTCATCCAAATATTGTCAACGATAGTGGTTTATAATAGTGAGGAAGAAATGATTAAATCCATGTGATACTTCAGCATTGCTTTTGTGTCTCAGCTTCACCTCTTTGCAAATCCCAGCATATCTGTGTGCATCTTTCAGCAGCTCTATCTCTACCTCTGTTCACCTCTCTATCTCTCTGAATATTCACTTTAGAGCCCTAGTACTCCTGCATTACCCAAAATGTTTTGTTTTTCTGATCAATAATTGTTACGTCAACCTTGACTCCTAGGGACGAAAGAGTCCCTGCAAAGTTTTTGGCAAAATTTCAGAAATGGTTTGTCATTTACTCCTTCCTATTTTGAGAGAGTGACTACCATGTTTTCCCCAAAATAAGACTCTGTCTTATATTTTTTTGAACCCCGAAATAAGCGCTTGGCCTTATTTTCGGGGAGGTCTTATTTTGGGGTGTGTGGAGCAAGACGAGGCTCCTCTTACTGTCTTACCTGATTTCCAGCTCTGTCTCCCTAACCCTAACCAGAGGAAATGGAGGGGACCGGCTGCGCATATGGTTAAATATTTTCGGGGAGGGTTTCTTTTTGGAGAGGGCTTCTTTTTTGGGGGGGAGGCTTATTATAGTGTCATTTTGAGGGTAGGAGTTGAAACAGTTTGCATCCTGGATATAAACTATTTCAACTCCTACCCTCAAAACAACGCTATAGAGCACTGCACACCAGTACAACTAGACACAAGAACAGTTTTTTCCCAAACGCCATCACTCTGCTAAAAAAATAATTCCCTCAACACTGTCCAACTAGTTACTAAGTCTGCATTACTATTAATCTTCCCATCATTCCTATCATCAATCTCCTCCCACTTATGACTGTATGACTGTAACCTTGTTGCTGGTATCCTTACAATTTATATTGAACTGTTTCCTAATAGGATTTGATTGCTTATTTGTTCCCTGTGACTTTCATTAAGTGTTGTACCTTATGATTCTTGAATGTATGAATGAATGTATCTTTTCTTTTATGTATACCGAAAGCGTATGCACTAAGACAAATTCCTTGTGTGTCCAATCACACTTGACCAATAAGGAATTCTATTCTATTAGCGGATGTGCTCAAAAGCCTGATTGAGCTTATTATCTGCGGAGGTCTTATTTTCAGGGAAACACTGTAGTCCAAGATCACCCAGTTGGCTATTATTGTCTAAATTGGGAGAATAAGGTTTCTAGCCAAATGCCTTTATCACTACACAAAACTACACAAAACTGCCTTTTGTATCATTATAATGGGTGTATGTTTGTTTTAATATGTGGGCCAAATTTTTATATATTCAATTTTAAATTGTTTTAAATTTTGTAAATTTATATGTGTTTTAATTCGGCTGTACACCGCCCTGAGTCCTCCGGGAGAAGGGTGGTATAGAAGTCCAATAAACATAAATAACATAAACATACTTGGGTCAAAACATTTAATGATGTCAGAAGAAATAATATTTACTTTGAAAATTCTAGGAACCGAGGACCTAACAAATCTGATATCAATTTTTCGTCTTCTGTTGCTGCTTGCAGTTGGCAAAAAAGTAGAATTTGATAAAATACATATCAAGAAACGTGTTTTGGCATTTTACAAAAAGTACGTTTTCTAGTATTCTGTGTTCCTTTTGCTTGAGCAAAAGAGAATTATCATTTTTAGTGGTGCCATATTATCATTTCTGTTGTTGTTTTTCATAGCAATGTACTTTTACAGATTGATTTGCAAGGTTGAGTGAAAAGGTTATATATGAAATATTATATTTCCATTAATGTAACTTTGTGAAAACATGTTGCTTCTCTTTTAGGGTCATTATTTCTTTGTGTTTGTTTGTTTTTTATTATACCGTTTTACATGCAGACATTCTCTCAAAGATGCTCAATGCCCAGTGCGAGTGAAAATGATGTACATAAATGTCAGTGAGGTGAAGAATTTAGCTCCATGTTTACAAGCTAAAAAGCAATAAATACAAGGAAACGTGCAGAGAAGAGAGATCTATTTAGTAAGGCAAGAATGAAGATACATTCATAAACAGAAAGCATCAGAAACAAATGGAAATGGTCCTTTAACCTTTCTTTCTACTCACACTGCTTGATCAGAAAGTCAAGGTAACTTTGTTAGCTTTCCATTCCTAAGCAAAAAACACAGTCTTTTGCTTCACAATCACATCTGTAGACTGTTTATCCAAAGTCACAAAGAAACACTGTGAAATATTTGGAAAGTGCCCTGAAGCAGCTGTAGATTGATCGTTTGAGTTCCCTGCTGATCTGTTTGTTTATGCAATTGATAAGACATTGCTTTTATTACAAATACGCAATCAAGCTTTTGAAGGAAAACCTCTGCTGAAATCAATCCTATTGAACATAATTTCAGACTTAATTATGCTCTGGAAAGCTGTTCCTGCACACAGCCCCATATCTGTAGATACCTACAATGTTCCACAAAAACATGTGCCTTGGAGTAATAAGAGATTGAACTAGGCTTCCCCCATGTCGTGCTTCTGAGTCTGGAATATGAATTCTGGAAAAGATTCCAGAAAATATTCTTGAAGGAACTGCTGTCCCAAACTCGAACAAGATGTGGATTAATCCCAAAACAAACTTTTCAGAATTTAGAGAGCAGTTCTTTCATGCTGTCCCATTGCAGTGAATGAGACTGGGAAACTGAAGCTCAGTCCAACAGGTATCTACCATGAGCCATGGTGGCACAGTGGTTAGAGTGCAATACTGCAAGCTATTTCTGTTGACTGCCGGTTTTCTTCAATTTAGCAGTTCAAATCTCACCAGGCTCAAGGTTGACTCAATCTTCCATCCTTCCGAGGTGGGAAAAATGAGGACCCAAATTGTTGAGGGCAATAGAATAGGAATAGGAATAGGAATAGGAATAGGAATAGGAATAGGAATAGGAATAGGAATAGAATTTTTTTATTGGCCAAGTGTGGTTGGACACACAATTTGTCTTGGTGCATATGCTCTCAGTGTACATAAAAGAAAAGATACTTTCATCAAGAATCATAAGGTACAACACTTAATGATAGTCATGGGGTACAAATCAGGAAACTATCAATATAAATCGTAAGGATACAAGCAACAAAGTTACACTTATACAGTCGTAAGTGGAAGGAGATGGGTGTGGGAACGATGAGAAGATTAATAGTAGTGCAGACTTAGTAAATAGTTTGACAGTGTTGAGGGAATTATTTGTTTAGCAGAGTGATGGCGTTTGGGAAAAAACTGTTCTTGTGTCTAGTTGTTCTGGTGTGCAGTGCTCTATAGCGTCGTTTTGAGGGTAGGAGTTGAAACAGTTTATGTCCAGGATGTGAGGGGTCTGTAAATATTTTCACAGCCCTCTTTTTGACTCGTGCAGTATACAGGTCCTCAAAGGAAGGCAGGTTGGTAGCAATATGCTACCTCTTAGAGAGGGCTGTAAAGCGTTGTAAAGCGGTATATAAGTCTAAGTGCTATCTTCAGAAAAGCTTATCTACCCATACAGCACTAGATGAATCAAAGTTTTGACATTGTATAAGGACACTTCTTGTCTTTTTAATCCTGAGGATTTACAACATTGTAATGGTGATGCAGAATTTTCAAGTAATCCAGAATAAAACAAATTTTAATTAAGCCTATCATAGAAAGGAAGTATTTCAGGACTGAGAAAATTTCAAAGAATTTATCAACAGTATTCTTCTCAGTGGACAATGGCTACTGTTTTATGCTAGATGTTTTTATTCTAGTAAGTATTGAAAAGTATTTCTCTCTTTTTTTTAAAAAAAAAATGTGTATATGTGTGTGTTTGTGTGTGTTCCCCAGAAATCATCTTTCTCTCTGAGATCCCTGTATCCTTTTTAGAAGATTGTGTGCTACAAACAGGGTAGCAAGTTAAGGAAAAACAAACGAGAAAGCCACACTTCCAGCAATTTATTCTTTGCTGTTTCTTATTACATGGTGTTAAGAGAATCTCATTAGCATGGATCCATATTACCCCTTCCTCCTTAGGCTTGCATGCATGGAAGCAGAGACAGCTTTTGCATATGCCCCACTTTGAAAAGGATCAATGCTCATTTGTAACCAATAGGCAGTTTTGTTTATTTAGTGCAGGAAAGACAGCATTTGACAGCATTTCCATTGTCACAGTTAATTACATCACAACAGATGAGACTCTTCCCCTGGAATGGAAGTGTGGCCTGTCTGATTTGAAAGGGAAGGAAGAGGAAAGGGTGATCATTAAAAGGAAAGCCTTTGGCCCGGCTCGCCTATTTTTCTAGTGCAGTCTAACCCTGAAAGAGGGAAATTGCTTTATCTCATTTTCATCTTACAGCTAAGAAGTAAATCAGTGTCTTCTTTCCTTCCTCATTTTATGGCGAGGTAGACCAATCCAAAGAAGGTAAATGGGATCTATTTTATTTAAGAATATGAGGAAAAGCCAATAAAAGGCAAAACACTTCTTTTGCTTTAAGAAGCTACGTGCTTCTTTTGCACGTAGAACATCCAGAGGCAAAGAAGATAAAAATATAAAATTAATCCAGAAAATATATATATATATATATATATATAGAAGACTATATATATATATATATATATATATATATATATATATATATATATATATATATATATATATTCCTTTTTCGTAGGCTTTTATGTGCATATTCTTTCTAGCCAGGTTTTACCTACGTAAACTAAGTTGTTCTACAGCCCTGGTTCTGTGAAATCTCATTCAACACAGAGTTGCAGTTTGTCAGCAGAAAAAAGGCCCAGAAACTTGTGAATGAGATTTCGAGCAGATCACAGAACGCATTGATCTGCTTCTGTCAGCCCCAATAGATACACCAGACTATGAAATCAATAACTGCACAGAAAGTCCAAATTTACCTTTATTGAATTGGACTGCTATAACAGAATTTTGTGAGTCTGATCGTTCAACAATTCTTCTTATATCCTTATAGTTCAGTGAATTAGGGAGGTGTTTTTCTGATCTGGTTCCAGTGGTGGGTTGCTACCAGGGGTGGGTTCTAAATTTTTTTATTACCGGTTGTGTGGGTGTGGCTTATTTTGTGGGTGTGGCTTGGAGGTCATGTGACTAGGTGGACGTGGCTAGCCGTTCAGAGTCATTTCTGGAAGGTTCATGCACTTACGACCAGTCCTCACACTTACGACCAGTCCTCGCACTTATGAGCAGACTCATTTGTTTGCTTTTAACACTGATCAGCTGTAGGACGGCCCTTTGAAGCCCCGCGGCAAGAGTTTAAACAGTTTTTTTTCCCTCTAGTCATGAGCTGAGACTCAGGAGGCAGCAATAGATTGGGGGTGGGACCAAATAAAAGGTAAGAATAACGTGGGGGGGTGGGAGGGTGGGAGGGCGGGGAGGGAGAACCGGTTCGGTGATGTCATATCGTCACCGCTACCGGCTCGGCCGAACCGGACCGAACTGGGAGGAACCCACCACTGGTTGCTACCGGTTCGCTCTGGTTTGGGCGAACTGGTAATAGCGGCGGTGGGAGGCTCCGCCCACCCATCCGGACGTCATCAAATACCCTCTGTGCATGCACGAGCGAACTGGTAGCAAAGGTAAGTGAAACCCACCACTGTCTGGTTCCAAATGTTACCTGGGTGTTCTGGGCTTAAAAAATGTTCCAGCTCCCTTGCCTTGGCAATGAGTCCCACATGTCTCCACCAAGGTCATCCTCCTTATTCTCTATCCATACCAACATAAAAGCAATTCTGATATAAAAAAGCTCCACTTTGCATAAAACACCAAAGAATTGGACTGAGTTTGTACATCAACAATAATCCCCAGAACATAAAGCATTGACTAGCAGGCCCAGAAAAGAAATTAAACTTAGCATAGTCCTTAGCTAACTTTTTCTAATTTTCAGAGAAAAAGTGTCATTTGAAAAGGAAAGGTGCTTAAATCGTGGTTCTTTCCTACATCTCTAGGTGTAACATCTTAAGGACATGTTTGGAGTTTAGATGAGCCAGTTAAAGAATGATGTGGGAAATGAACCAGATGTTTTCTATAGGAGAAAAAAAATCATACCCAGCCATAATTTTTCCTCATAAGCCCACATAATCAAGCATTAGTTGGTTCTGCAGAAGGAAAGGTTTAAGTGAGCTTATGATTCCGCTCTGCTGTGAATAACAATAATATGGTTTCCAGCCTTCTTCCTTAATTTATTTGTAGTGCACAAAAGCTGTCTTCTTTAAGAAAAACATAAGTAAATGAAAATGAGATCTCTGTGATCAGCTGGAGACCTGAGTCTTGCATGACCAAACTCAGTGATTAGTCGTTAAACCAGATACTGTTTCGTTTCTCAATAAACTGTGAAAGGTAGGTCAACAACAAGAAGGAATCAGCCTCAAAGAATGTAAAGGGGTGTGAATCAAACCAAGTAATAATGAGAAGGCTCATTTTAAATCCCTTCTTTTAGGGATGGTCATAGAGTTGATTTTTCTCACTTGCATACCCCGTTCTTTGGAATAATTGACCTCCCTATTGGCCTCCCAATAGGTCCACCCTATTTATTGATCTCTATGAAAGCGCTTAAAATCTGTCTTTTAAAGAGACAGATTTTTAAAAAGAGAGACCTGAAAGTTGAGCTAATGTGTGCAGTGACATCCCTCACCTGAAATTATGGTTTGTGTTTTGATGTTGGCATGCTTCTCAGCCGATGGACCTTTTTGTAATTTTCCTTACAATTTTTAATAATGATCTCTGTACTTTCTTTTTCTTTTTAATCTTTTTTTAACTGAAAAAAGGGAATGTAAACTGCTTAGAGCAGGGTTGTCAAACTTGTGGCCCATGGGCCGATGTGTCATGCACTGGCCACATCCACTCCCAGTTTAGCAAAAGGGGAAAAAGTCATGATATGTCACAAATTTGACACCCCTGGCTTAGATGATGCGAGTTTGACATCCCTGGCTTAGAGTCTTTTTGAGATGGGAGCAGCGCATAAGCACTGCTAAATAATAGATAAATAAACCAATTTGAGATGAGACACACAGAATTGCTTCTTTCCTTCCTTCCTTCTTTCCTTTCTCCCCTCCCATCCTTCTTTCCTTGTTTCCTCCCTTCCTTCTATTTACCCACAGTATCTCAACCATCTCAATACCAAAACATTCTTGATGGCATAAAACATTACAAAGCTAACCCCAACACAATGTAATAATGAATAACTATATCATAATCAGTATTAAAAAGAAAATATTTTCCCCTATCTCCCCAAACCCTAAGAATAAACCGAAAACATGCATCCATAGTTCAGTTAGCTGAAACCACATTAACAAAACAGCATTATTTTGTTCATGGAATTGTCACAACATAAAAACTGCACATACCTTTAAGGGTTGCCATCTCAATCAGGAGAGGGAACCAGGAGAGGGAAATTTCAGCATGTCCTATCTCGATGAACTAACCAATCAGGCAGAGTCAGTTCTGGCCAGTTATTGCATCATGTGTCTGCACCTTTTATACTTTTAAAAGTAGTGTCTGACACTTTAAATTAAATCTCAGTTAGAGACAGTTGGGGACGATTGTTTCTCTTATACTGCAACTCTTTGCACATTTGTGTAAACTGCTTTTATTGGCTAATATTGAATGTGGAATGTTGGATTGGATCAACCTTGTTGCAATTCATTGAATAATAAAAATGGAAGGGTGTATATTCCATGTATACTCCTATTCCAAATATTGCCTAGCTAAGTAAGTATCTGGCTGATCAGACCATGATCAGGCATGTCTTGTCTGTCAACTTCTCAGACCTATATGATAGCATACTGTTCTCACTTTGGCAACTTTAAAATGTGTGGATTTCTAACTCCAATCCCCTAGCAAAGCTGGCTAAGGAATTGAGGGAGTCTGTCTACCTTCCTGTCTGCCTTCCTGCCTGCCTGCCTGCCTGCCTGTCTTGTCTGTCTGTCTGTCTCCCCCTCTCTCCCTCTCCTCCCTCTCTCTCTCTCCCTCCCTCTCTCTCTCTCTCTTTTCTGTAGCCACCCATCTCAGCAAATGACTCTGGGTATCTTACAATTCAAAACATATATTATAGTTATATTTTAAAAAATGTTTTAGAACAATAAAAACAGTTAAAAAAAACCCCAACCTTAGAACAGAAAAAGAACCCCCATTAAACTTGGTTTTTAGAGCTGTAGAGAAGGCTAACATAGTGCAGGCTATTCTAATCTCCAAAGGGAGGATGCTCCACAGAGCAGGGGCCATTGCAGTTGAAGTCCACACATCATAAAGTTGCCAAGGTTGAAAACCTCAACTGTAGCTGTAACTTTGTACTCCTGTGACATTTATACCTTTTTTAACACAAAGGTAGTATCCCAAAATGTTTTAGCCTACAACCCCTGACTCAGGACTGATAGAAATTAAAATCTAAAACACCTACAGTAGAATATTGCAAGGTTTCCTTAAAAAAAAATGACTACATGAGATCAATTGCCTGTGAATGTTCTCCCTTCAAACTATTGATTTACTTTTTCCTTTATATTCTTGTGCCTCTACTTTTGGCTGGGCAACGATGTGATGTGAACGCAGAATGTTAAAAATGTATGGTTAAGAACAATGATAAAATGACCTCCCACCCAAATTACTCCCTTCCTAACCTGTCAGACTGAGAAAATGTGTTGGGATGGAACCTTCTAGAATTCCAGGTAGCACAGTCATTTACTATGAATTTTGGAGTTAAATCTATACTGAGGGCACCAAGCTGGGGAAGGCTGATTTTGTGGCCCTCGAAAGGATTTCAATTAAGGCTTATATCAGAACTAGGGAAGTAGAGGAGAGAATGAAAACCTAGATGAAGTGTTAGGTATGGCTGTCCTACAGGGAGACCACTGATCTTAAATTTGCCTGAGGTGTATGTCCATTGAACTATTACCTTGGAAGAAAGGGTGGCTATTTTAAATACGTATTTCTTATCGTTCAATGTACTTGAAATGAAGTAAGGATAGATAAGTTCCGGGAAGCTTCTCTTCAGTGTCTCCATGGATAAGTCTTCTGGGATAATGTTATTCTGTTATTCTACCTACAGGGCTGAGCTAAAAATAGAAGCGGCAGCATATTACTTTCTGAAGAGGAAAAAAATGTTGTAAATAGGGCATGACTTCTCTTCATAGTAATCACACATCTCTCATACACACACACACGTACACACACACACACATGTACACACCATACAATTGGCAAAGAATACACTTCACCCTGCAACTTTTAATGTAAAGCAATTTACACAGACACTTCACGAGATGATATAGAATTGCACCAAAATGCCACGCAATGACTTGGAAATAAATGCGAGCAAATAACAGAATAACAGAGTTGGAGGTCTTCTAGTCCAACCCCCTTCTTAGGCAGGAAACCCTACACCACTTCAGACATATGGTTATCCAACATCTTCTTTAAAACTTCCAGTGTTGGAGCGTTCACAACTTCTGGAGGCAAATTGTTCCACTGATTAATTGTTCTGTCAGGAAAGTTTTCCTTAGTTCTAAATTGGTTCTCTCCTTGATTAGTATCCACCCATTGCTTCTTGTCCTGCCCTCAGGTGCTTTGGAGAATAACTTGACTCCCACTTCTTTGTGGCAGCCCCTGAGATATTGGAACACTGCTATCATGTCTCCCCTAGTCCTTCTTTTCATTAAACTAGACATACCCTGTTCCTGCAACTGTTCTTCATATGTTTTAGCCTCCAGTCCTCTAATCATCTTTGTTGCTCTTCTCTGCACTCTTTCTAGAGTCTCAACATCTTTTTTACATCATGGCGACCAAAGCTGAATGCAATATTCCAAGTGTGGCCTTACCAAGGCATTATAAAGTGGTATTAACACTTCACGTGATCTTGAGTCTATCAATATTTATATTGATATTGAAGACCATTGTCAAGCACCAGGGAAATCAGGAGATCCAGGATTTTCAGATGTGTATAAAGGTTTATTACAAGGTTAATCTCTCTTCAAGAATCTGAACTACTGACTTCCTGTCTGGCTTCCGGCACCGCCAGACGGTCCTCCATGACCACCAGCCCCATTGCCTGTAAGAGCCGCCTTTACATCTGAAAGGCGGCTTGAAAAACTCCATTTCCTGACGGCAGGTAGAGCCCTCTGCGAAGTCCCCAGAGGTTTTTTTTTTAACTCTTGGGGACGAGCAGGTTGAGGCTCCCTATTCCCGCTCGCCGTCGCTCCGGGCATCGGGAGAACTCTGCCGTTTTGCAGAGCTAGGCGCTGGAACCGGATTAACCAACGAACCTAACAGATGGATTTATTAAAAAAGATGAGATTTGGACTTGGGACCCTAAATTGCAAATATCCTTAATGAATTTATAAGCATTTCAGAGCGAAAGAGAAAAATTTTTTTAAAATGGCGACCGCTGAGGCTTGGGAAGTAGAAGAAAGCCGAAAGTGAGAGTCCTTCCTTAATGGATACAAAGTAGCGGAATATATAGTGCTGGATACAATTTGGAAGAAAAATAGTTATTTTAAGTTCCTTTCTCTCTTTCTTCTTGGAGTTTTGTGCTTAATCTTGTTTGGGCGAAAAAAAAGAGTTTGCTGGCAGGATGGCGTTAAAACTTATAAAGCCTGATAGACAAGCAGGGGGGGTGCTCCCCCACTCACAACTGTTCAAACAAGCTTTGAGCCTACAGACCTTGCAGAATGGTTTTAATTTAAAAGAATATTTTCAGGAGGAAATGGCAAAATATCATGAGACTCTGAACCAGAAATTTGAAAAATTAAGGCAGGAAATTAAAGAAATGATACAACTAAAGTATGATAACTTGCAACGAAAGATTGTAACAGTGACTAATGGTTTTTCAGAAGTTGTTATAAAGTTGGATACAAACATTAAATTACTAGAGTCTAAAATGGAGGAAATTGATGATAAGATTTATAATTTGGACAATAAAATACTAAGAATTGAAAAGGACTTAATAAATATTCAAGACAATAGTTTAGAAATCTAAGTCCAAAGAGGAAGCTCGTCACGAGACTTACAATGCAGAAGACATAAAGCAAGGAATTGAAAGAGAAGTTGTAATGATGCAATACAGGTTTACAGAATTTGCGATCAGAATGAGAGGCTTACAGGAAAATAACAGTGATTATCTAAGAAAAATATCTGCTCAAGTTCTGGCTGGGATCTTAAAGGTTCATCCTGAGGAGGTATCCTGTAAAATTGATAAGGCCTATAGAGTAAATTCTTGGATTGCAAAGCAAAGGCAACTGCCTAGAGATGTGGTGATTTACTTTACAGATAAAGAAATAAGAAATGATATTGTGCAAAAATCCTTTAATTCTACTCTACAACTGTATGGGAGAAAAATTTGGATATATAAAGAATTGCCGCCTAAGATGTTAAGAGATAGAAAGAAATTTGGACTTTTGGTGACTGAGCTAAGAAAACAAAATATTTTATTCAGGTGGGATGTCCCAATGGGTATAATATTGAGATATCAAGGAGTAAGATATCAGTTAAATACTGTTGAAAAAGCGGAAGAATTTTACTACAAGGTTCTTAAAAAGCAAAATCAACAAGAGACAGAAACTCAAGAAAAGCAGAAGGAGATGGAAGTAATGAAGAAACAACAAGTCACAGAGGTCTCCACAGATGAGCCGCTTTTGGATTCTCTCTCAGAGGTCTCAGCTGGACTATTTAATATAAGAGAGGCGGTTCTGGATTCTAATGTAATGATTTATCAAGCCACAAACCAGCATGGAAGTCAATTAGTTGATATACAATTTATAGAACCAGAAAGATTTAAGCCACAAAAGCAAAACCAACAAGATCAAGTTATAGATCAGCATGAAAACCAAATAGTCGATACACAATCTACAGAAAGGAATTCAGGATGGAGATCCAACCCAGAAAAAGTCAAGAAAAGAAGAAATAGGTCTAACAAAAACAAAAACTTTTAAACTAAACAACAGTGTAATGCCAGTTATTTATGAGAGGACTGAATATATGAAAAGATAATGGGCAAAGTTTTGGTTTATTTTATCCTGAGGAGAGTGACAGATCTCTGCAGTGCTGAACTTTTGGGATGTGAACAGCGCCTTAAATCGAATGGATTGGAAATATCTTTTTCGTTTTTTGGATTTCTTGATAAATATATTACGTTTATGCTGAGTTATATGGCAAGAGATTTACTGGATTGGGGCACACAGAGGATCTGGTTGTTACCCTATTATGGTGGTTGGAATTAATAATCTGGATAAAAGACACCTCTATAGACATTATATGGAATATAAATATAAAGTCACTCGGGTGGTTGTTGTGGTTTTTTTTTTTTTCCAATATGAAGATATTTGTTACTGATGGGGGCAGATGGTAACTGAAGATACTGAAAATACTGTTGGAATTTGGATGCGATGTTACCCTAATATGGGCGATGGAGTTTATCATCCAGCTGAAAGACATTACAGAAAATATTATATGGATTACAAGCTCCGTCATGCCTGGACTACTGTAACGCTCTCTACATGGGGCTCCCCCTGAGGAGCACCTGGAGGCTCCAGCTGGTGCAGAATGCGGCCACGCGGGTGATTATGGGAGCGACGTGGCGCTCCCACGTAACACCTCTCCTGCGCGAGCTGCATTGGCTCCCAGTGGTCTTCCGGGTGCGCTTTAAGGTGTTGGTTCTCATCTTTAAAGCGCTCCATGGCTTAGGGCCAGGGTATTTGCGAGACCGCCTGCTGCTACTGATAACCTCCCACCGGCCAATACGCTCTCACAGAGAGGGCCTCCTCGGGGTGCCGTCGGTCAGGCAATGTCGGCTGGCGGCCCCCAGGGGGCGAGCCTTCTCTGTGGGGGCACCCGCCCTGTGGAATGAGCTGCCTCCTGGAATACGATTGATCCCGGACCTCTGGACCTTCCGTAAAGCCCTGAAGACGTTTTTATTTCATCAAGCCGGCCTAGCCTAAATGGTTTTTAATTGAGATTTTAAATTTTATGGATTTGGGGTTTTAAATTGGGTAGCCAATGATTTAATTCTTTTAATTATCTTAACTTTTGTATTTGTATGTTTTTTAATTTTGGCTGTTCACCGCCCTGAGTCCCTTCTGGGAGAAGGGCGGTATACAAATTAAATTAATAATAATAATAATAATAATAATAATAATAATAATAATAATAATAATAATAATAATAATAATAATATATTTTTTTAGGATTTTATTTACATAAGGGAATATTTTTCTAGTGGAGTGGGCAGAAGAATAAAGATATTAAGAATAATTATGGTAGTTTTGTAGCAAAGTGGGTGGAGATAGGTTAGGTTAGTGATTGTTTAGTTTAAAGAAAAGGGATATTATGTTTAGATATGAATATATGTAAAAGATTTGAGCTAAGAGATATAACAATGGGGGAGAGGAAATGGGTAGCTGAACTGAATAAATGTTAAATTAGGATTTACTATATAGTCTTATAGTGGAAGGTTGTTTTGAAATGTTATATTAATATACATAAAAGATTTGACTTAAGAGATATACGTATGGGGGGTAGTAAAAGGGTAGATTATGAGCGGAAATAGCTAAATTGGGAGATATAATAATATTATGTTAAATTAGGAGTTATTAGATAATGTTATAATAGAATGTCACTTTGAAATGTATAGTATAGTATAAGGGGGATATGATAATTTTACTAGAAAGAAAGGGTCAGTATATGGAGATGGAGTAAGTGGATGGTAAAGTATGATATAATCTGTTATGAATTTGTTTTTATTATGAAGAAGTCACAGGGGAAGGGGAGGGTGAGGGGGGTTAGGGAGGAGGGGGGATAAAAAAGGGGGAAAATCTGTATTTGAAAAACTTTTTTCAATAAAAAAAAGAATCTGAACTACTAATGGTTAAATTTGGCTGTACATAAGGAGTTCACAGTGGACTGGACTTGGATCTCTTGTGGGCACAAAGACACTCATAACTGATGATACATTTGACTCCTCCCTTGGGCTCAGCCTAGTCATCTCCTACACATTTCATAACATGTAGAAAGAAGATGGGGTCAAATTATTCTCCAAACCACCAGAGGGTAGGACAAGAAACAATGGGTGGAAACTAATCAAAGAGAGAAGCAATCTGGAAACTTCCTAACAGTGAGAACAATTAACCAGTGGAACAGCTTGCCTTCAGAAATCATGGGTGCTCCATCACTCAAGGTTTTTAAGAAGAGACTAGACAGTCACTTGTCTGAAATTATATAGGTTCTCCTGCTTGAGCTGGGAGGTTGAACTATTCTATTAGTCCTACTGGTTCCCTTCCCTTCCCTTCCCTTCCCTTCCCTTCCCTTCCCTTCCCTTCCCTTCCCTTCCCTTCCCTTCCCTTCCCTTCCCTTCCCTTCCCTTCCCTTCCCTTCCCTATCTCCCTATCTCCCTATCTCCCTATCTCCCTATCCCCATTCCTTATATTCTGTTCTATTCTCCTACATCCATTTGGTCCAACAAAGTTCTAGTATCCTCATGTGGATGCGAAAGGAAAATTCTTTGAATCAATACTTGATCTATCTTGAATCTACTTGATCTAGAGAAGATCCAGATTGCTTCATTTCCCAAATAATTTATATATTGTCTCTCTTTTCTTTTCTCTCTTTCTTCCCAGTATAGTATGGTTATATCTCCTGCTGTGGCAGTGAGGTTTAAACTTGTTTGAAATATATTTGTTTGGGAAGAGTCAAAATTAGATAAATAGCCATAAAACATTGAAACTTGTTACCTAAAACTGGAGCCCAGCTACTAAATATCCACAGAAGAGTTACGAAGGTACAGAAATACAGATGGTACAGAAATTGTAACTTGCTTTCTTCTCCGCAGGCCTCCTGTTTATAAAGATATTGCCGGTGGGGGGGAAATGGTTTTCATGAACTATGCCAAAATCTAAATTTTTCCCCAGGATGAATTGTTTAATTGATTGGTGTCCAAGAATTATTGCCTGGTGAAAGCTGGATTCTTTTATCCCTTTATCCCAGGTTATTCCACTTTGCTTATGGAGAACAAACCACTGCATTAAGATTGAAAAGAAAATGAAAATACATTTGCAATGTATTGAAAGAATAGGCAAATGAAAACAGGAAAGAAGGCAATAACATGAATCATACAGCTAAAGTTTTACTAAAGAGGTAATTGCAATATATTTCACTAAAATGACTAAATTAATAACATGGAAATTGAAAGCATATCTAGGTATCATTGGTGACAACATTATTAATAAAAAATAAGACAAAGGTGTATTTATTAATTAAATTAATTGACTAGTCCATCTCCTGCCGCCGCTGCTACCGGTTTGCCCGAACTGGGGTGAACCGGTAGCAACCCTCCACTGGACTATTGGACTGAATATAACTCTATATTCAGTTAGAACCATTCTCTATTTAAGTCTTACAAAGCATTTTAAATATCTACACATTAAATTTTCAGTGGAGGCTCAGAAGAAGGTATGCAAACATAGATGAATGAGTCACAAAGTTATTGAATGAAGTTTTGAAGAAAAAGGATTTCCTCATTGTCTAAGATATCCCACCAGATGGATTTTCAACTGGCTGACCAACCATACTCAGTGATGAGTATGTCCTCAGTGGAATTAAATCTACACACAGAGAAGCCTGCAGTGATGTGCCTCAAAGTTCTATGTTAGGCCCAGTACTTTTCAACATCTTCATAAATGATCTACATGAGAGAATAGAAAGGGAACTCATCAAATTTACAGACAAAACCAAGCTGGGGAGAATAACTAGCACTTCAGAAGGACCTTAACAGACTTGAACACTGGGAGCTATCCAACAAAATGCAAGAGAAAGGTAAGGTCCTAAATGTAGACAAGAAAAACCAAAGGCACAGATATAGAGTAGATGGAATCAGGCTGATAAGGAGTCTGGAGGCTAAATCGTATGATGCATGATTGAGGGGACTAGGTATGTCTAGAATAAGAAAGATAAGTAATAGGGGTGATATGATAACTGTCTTCCAGTACTTGAGAAGCTATCATGGAGAACAAGGGGTTGACCTATTCTCCAAAGTCCCTGAGGGCAGGACAAGAACGTATGGAAGATTATAAAAAAGAGATCCAACTTAGAACTAAGGAGAAATCTTCTGACAGTGAGAACAATTTATCAGTGGAACAGCTTACCTCTAGAAGTAGTGGGTGCTCCATCACTGGAGGTTTTCAAGAAGAGATTGGTGTGGACAGCCATTTGTCAGAATAGTATAGGGTCTCCTGCTTGAACAGGGGGTTGGACTAAAAGACTTCCAAGGTCCCTTCTAACCCTATTATTCTATATTCTAAGAAAAATCAACTAATAGATCAATCTGCATATTAAGGAAAGAATCTGAAGGCCTTGGGTTAGGAGTAATCTAGCAGCTTGCCTTCCTAGAACTAGAAACATATAATTTATTTTTTCAGTATTTTTGGAAAATTTTTTGGGTGATAATAACATGTTATGCTTCATTTGACCACCATATTACTACTTTTACTTCCAAATTTAATTAATTGCTACTTCTTTGGATCCCATTGACTGCTGGTGATATCCTAAGATCGCCCAATTACATTAATACTGTAGGGGTAAATTTCCAGTTTCTTTAATCTCTGCTTCTTAATTGACTTTCTCACATCTGGCCTTGCCCTTCAGTAATTATATAATAGGTTTGACCTTTCTAAACATTTCCTTTTTTGCACCAAGCACATCCCCCCTGCTCTCTAGATTGCCTAGGTAAAAATGTACTTTTCACATAGATTCACAAACTCACCCTCTAAGAAAAGACATTAGAAATAAAATTAATATTGAACAATATAACAAAGCAAAATATAGATCAATGGTCACTTAATACATATTGATTCTTACAGCTATATTTCAAAAGCAATGAAAGCTAATGCTAGGTTAGCAAGTAACAGAAGCTAGAATACCTCATATTTGTATCCCATATGTTCTATTAAATAATTTTCTTACATCAAAGTATTACATTAGAACAGCACAATGTGAGAATAGTAATGATATAACAATGTTACTGCATCTAGTTGTTTGTAAGAATTCCAGTAAGACCTAACCAGTTCTAAACCCCTCCTACGATCATAAAATTGTAGGGCTAGAAGGTATCTTGGAGGTCTTTTAGTCCAACCCCTACCCAAGGTAGAAGTCCTTATATAATCCTGGACAAAATGATTTTCTAATCTTTTCTTGAAAACCTCAAGTGATGGAGCATCCACAAAAATGATAACTTCTCTGGAGGTTAAATCGTATGATGAACAGCTAAAGGAATTAGGTATGTTTAACCTAAGGAAGAGAAGGCTTAGGGGAGGCATGATAGCAGCCTTCCAAAACTTGAAGGACTATCAGAGGGAAGAGGCCATTGATTTATTTTCCATAGTACCTAAAGGCAGGACAAGAAGCAATGAGTGGAAGTTTGTCAAAGGGAGATCCAACCTGGAAATAAGGAGAAATTCCCTGACAGTGAGAATGATTAGTCAATCGAAGATAGGATTACTACAAAGATAAATGCAATTGAAAGAATTGCTTAATTTAATTATAAGGACTAATAAAGAATGAATGATTATAGCATGCTTAGAGGGGTTTGCCTCTTAAGACCACTCAGAAGCTTCGTTGGTCTAGACAGCAGCATAAATGTTTCGAGTGTCCCTCAGTTCATGTAGTAACATCTCTGCTCTGCCAACTACACAGATTGTAAATTGGCTTCCAGGTAGAATTGAAGATGATAGTTGTAATGTTTAAAGCCCTTGAACATTTAACCTGGAAATAAGGAGAAATTTTCTGACAGTGAGAACAATCAACCAATGGAACAGCTTGCCTTCAGAAGTCATGGGAGCTTCATCACTTGAGACTTTCAAGAAGAGATTAGACTGCCATTTGCCAGAAATGGTGTAGGGTCTCCTGCTTGGGAGGGGGGTTGGACTAGATGACCTACAAGGTCCCCTCCAACTCTGTTAATCTGTAATCTGTAGTCCCTTCACGTCTCAGGGCCTGGCTATCTGTGGGACCCAACCTGTCTTCAGGTCCCATTGTTAAAATTATGTCATCTGGTTGGACCTTAGTGGCTTAATTTTTCTGTGGTTGCCTTGAACTATGAGATGGTATTCTTCCTGAAAGTGCATAACCTGGTACTGTTGTTATTTAGGAAAGCTCTGGAAATATGGCTCTTTCAGCAGGCTCTAGAACAGGATGATTTGTGACACTGCATTGATATTGGCATCTTATTTCTTGGTTCTTGGTGTTTTCCTTCCTCAAGCGAGCAATCTTGGCCAAAGAACACTGCGTGTAAACCTCTGCTGTGTGAGCTGCATTGGATGCCAGCTTGCCTCTGGGTCCATTTCAAAGTGTTGGTCATGGCCTTTAAGATTCTACATGGTTTGGGGCCAGGCTACTGATACAGCTTCCCCCATCATATCAGTCTACCTCAAACAGGCAGGCAAGAAGGTACTGTATGTTGTAGATCCTGTCAATTAAAGAATTCCAACTGGCAGGGCCAAGGAAGAAAGCTTTCTCTGCCATTGCCCACACTTCTGGAATATTCTCTTCCCTCCCCATGAGACAAGATGGATCCCTAAACTCCTGTCAAAAATATTTAAAAACCAGGCTCTGTGGCCTAGCTTGAAGGTCACAGCCATGGGGCTGGTGAGTGCCCTGAAAGCCATTGTTCTATTCTTTTGATTTTATTATTGCCACATTTTGAATTATTCTGGCCCTATTTTACATTTTTATATTCAGTTTTTAGATTTTAACATCTTACGTTTTTTTTAAAAAAATTATTTATACATCACCCAGAGTCTCTCTGTGAGGGAGATGGGTGGTTTGTAAATGTGATAACTAACTAAGTAACTAAGTAACTAACTAACTATAGATTAGTAGATCAATAGATTGATATATGATAATTACTGTTTTCTATTTGTTTTATTCTTTCAATATGTTACCTAGACTTATTGGGATGATTGAGGTGGTTTATAAATCATTGAATAAATAATAAATATTCATTGCATGTGTATTACTCCTTCGGATTTCATACTTAAATCTCACATGTATAGACATTATATGATATATTGTCTTTCAAACATTTCCATGAATGTAAGGCATTTGTCAACCATTTTTTTCTTGCATCTTTCAACAACTTTCATTTAGCAGCTCCGTGTGGTTCTTTAAAGCAAACTTTGGTTAAGGCCATGATTCCTTAAAGCGAGACTTTTAAGTTCAGTTAAATTAGTCATGTGCAAATTGTTTCAGTCTGGAAACAAGTGTTCTCTGGAACATTCTGTTCCCCTCTGGATCATATTGCATCTTCTTTGGGAACATTCCACCTGGAGAATGTTCTGTAGTTCTCTATTCCTCATTTAATACAGTTTTTAGTTCAAACCACAGTTTCAAATGATCTCTTCTTATTCAAAGTCTCCTAGTAAACTTGATTCCTTATTCATGCTCATCTCTAAAGCATGAAGCACAGCACATGTAACACACCACTGTGTAAAGTGCATGGGCTACCATTGTAATTCTGGCACAATTCGAAGGTGCTGGTTGTCACCTCAACAATTTGTGATTGGATTTATTGGTTCGATTTATATGCCGCCCTTCTCCGGAGACTCAGGGCGGCTTACAATGCGTTAAGCAATAGCCTTCATACTTTTGTATATACCTGCTTAGTAGGGCTTTCGCCCCCCCCCCGCCCAAAGCGGTGTTATTTTTTATACAAAGTCAGCTTATTGCCCCCACAAACCGGGTCCTCATTTTACCTACCTCGAAAGGATGGAAGGCTGAGTCAACCTTGAGCCTGGTGAGATTTGAACTTGCAGTAATTGCAGGCAGCTGGTGTTACTTAACAGCACTTTAACAGTACTCAGTCTGCTGCGCCACCAAGGCTCTTCTCCCTTCAAAGATAAGAATGGGCCCAAACCCTGCTGGCCTTTCATATGGTTTACAAAATTGGCTATGTACCCATCCCTGGGACTCAGAATGTGTTAATAGCCCTGTTTCTTAGCTTCTTTACCTTTGGTTGGTTCACTATTTCTGCTGCTGTATTTATTTATTTATTGGCTGTTTTTATTGTTTTTAATTATTTTAACTGTTTTAGAATTGTAAGTCATCCAGAGTCACTTGGCTGAGATGGGTGTCTATAAAAATTAAATAAATGAGTTAAAATGAATGAATGGATGAATAGATAAATGAACAACTGCTAAATAAATGAGTTTTCATTCATGTTTCACTTAATCCAGACCTTAATAAAACCATATACTATCAAAAACAGAACAGTGGTATGAGATACAAGCAATTGTTTGGTCTTCAGTATAACAAAGAAATATATTCAGACTTAATTTCACTGCCTCCAGTCTTCTTCAACCATTGCTTTTTCTCACTATTTTTATAGGCCCCTTTTCCAATATCCTGTCATTTATCTCCAACATCACTATTGGCGAATATAATCCTCCTGAACAAAGATCTTTGCTCTCCTGATAATTGCCAACAAAATTGTTTGCTTTGTCCAAAGTTTTGCTAGATTGACCTAAGATTAATTGCCCCGGGCTGGTTTTATGAGGGTGAATGGGCTATCAAAATGATAGATAGGTAAATAAATATATTAAGCTAGCAAGCATAAGCAAGGCCTTGAGTAATGCTGAGGGCACAGATCTGAAAACTGTGATAGTTTTCAGTATTTTAAAAAAGCAGGTTCATAAAAGTACCACCAATCCCTCCCACAAAATTGTGGTTTGGTATGAATGGTGCTATTTTCAAGCTTTTTCCTAATTTTATCTTAATTTTTATTTATTAATTTAATTAATTTATACAGCTGACTGATTCACATACCATAACTGTCAGTAGCTAATATCCAGATAAAAAATGATTTTAAAAAAAAGCAGGAAATAGGCCAACCACAATTGTATAACCCATATGGAATGAGCTCCTCAAACATTGTAGCTCAATGACCAGGAGAAGAAATGGGTTTTTATGTCTTACAAGGTTGGGGCTATATCAGTTTTAAGCAAGTATCCTGTTCTATAGGGCAGGTGCCATGACAGAAGGAATGACTTCTGGGTCCCATCGGATGACATTGTTTTATAGAGGGGACCAGGAGCATATCACTCTGCCACTCTGTCAGATGGTATTAGAGGTATAGATATGATTGTAGGTTGACTATTTCATAAACAAATTGTTTGAAAAAATGTTTTATTAAGGTACCTATCAGCGTTCCAGAAAACCCCCAACTCCAAGTAAAGACGCAGAAGCAAGCATTTTCCAAAGTTCTCTTTATTGAATAGGCAAACAGGCACATCTGGGAAAACCCGAATCTGAAAAGCCCAGGTTTTCCTTCAGTAAGTCAAAGCTCCCAAAACCATCCCCTTTCCCCCCAGTCGGTCACATGCTCCAATCAACGTCTGCTCCATCTCAATCCAGCCCCCTGACCATTCCTTCTCCAGATGCTGGATCGCCCTGACCTTGACCGACAGGAAGAATGCTATTATGTCTACTAACAAGCCTCCTCCTTAATCCCCCCTCCTACTTTCCCACACATGAGAAGGTGGCAGCATTGAAGCTTCCAGCCTAATATGGCTTCCAAAGCTGACAGTACCCTTGTTAAGAGTGGAAACCAAACAAGGAAAGAAGCAACCTAGAACTAAGAAATTTCCTGACAGTGAGAACAATCAGTGGAACAACTTGCCTCCAGAAGTTGTGAATGCTTCAACACTGGAAGTTTTTAAAGATGAGATTGGACAACCATTTGTCTGAAATGGTATATAGGATTTCCTGCCTAAGCAAGGGGTTGGACTAGAATAACTCCAAGGTCCCTTCCAACTCTGTTATTCTATATTCTAACAAATCATGAGTTCTAAATGATTTCCCAAGCTCTTTCAACTTCTGCTCTTCTCTTTCCTTTTACCCCTACTTTCTGGATTCACCCATGGTTGATCCTATCCAGTGGCTGAAATCATATTGGCTTGGTTCACATATCAGACTAAGCATAACATGATTTGTTGCATATGCAAGCCTACCCAGTGTCTGGTTCTATAAATGATAGTAAAATAATTGCAATTTGTTCAAACAATATTGATTTTTAAATCCAGGCTTAGCATGATGGGAAAGTATGATAGCACGATTCCAGACAGCTAATCAGATGTGTGTTAGATTATCAGTGTAGGCATCTGAAAGGCAACTAGGTAACTGAAAGGCAATGAAAGCAATAATAACATAGAGCAATAGGTGATAAATTACTAAAGAGGGTTAGAAAAATACTACATAACTTTTTTGTTCTTTCAGCCTGAAATAGCAAACTGGACAATCTCCTCCTCCTCCTCCTCCTCCTCCTCCTCCTCCTCCTCCTCCTCCTCCTCCTCCTCCTCCTCCTCCTCCTCCTCCTCCTCCTCCTCCTCCTCCTCCTCGCATTAATAGCTGAAATCCCCAATTCATTGTTTGAACTATTGATCTGTACATGGCACCTGATCCGGGTTAAAAAGAAATATTGTTTTCCCTCATCTGCTTTTTTAAAATAGAAAACTGGGAAAAGAAGAATCCTTTTGCTACCAGCAATGTGTGGCAGGAGCTAAAAAAGCCAATGCAGTCCTAGGCTTCATTAATAGAGGGATCAGTTAAGATCATATGAAGTATTAGTACCACTTTATATCAGGGATGAAATCTAGCAGGTTCTGACAGGTTCTGGAGAACTGGCAGTGGAAATTTTGAGCAGTTCGGAGAACTGGCAAATACCACCTCTGGCTGGCCCCAGAGTGAGGTGGGAATAGAGATTTTGCAGTATCCTTCCCCTGGAGTGGGGTGGGAATGGAGATTTTGCAGTATCCTTCCCTTGCCACGCCCACCAAGCCACGCCCACCAAGCACACCATGCCCACCAAGCCACACCCACAGAACCGGTAGTAAAAAAATTTGGATTTCACCACTGCTTTATATAGCCTTAGTAAGACCACACTTGGAATATTGCATCCAGTTTTGTTCACCACAAAAAGATGAGACTTTGGAAAGAGTGCAGAGAAGAGCAACAAAGATGATTTGGGGACTGGAGGCTAAAACATAATAAGAATGGTTGCAGGAATTGGGTATGTCTAGTCTAGTGAAAAGAAGAACTAGGGGTGACATGATAGCAGCATTCTAATATTTGAGGGGTAGCCACAAAGAAGACTGGGTGTTTTCCAAAGCATCAGAGAAGGCAAGACAAGAAACAATGGATGGAATCTAATCAAGGAGGGAGCCAACCTAGAACTAAAGATAAATTTCCTAACAATGAGAACAATTAACCAGTGGAATGGCTTGTTTTCAGAAGTTGTAGGTGCTCCAACACTGGAGACTTTTAAGAAGAGAATGGACGGCCATTTGTCTGAAATGGTATAGGGCCGTGATGGCAAACCTATGGCACGTTAGCCACAGGTGGCACGCAGAGCCCTCTCTGTGGGCGCTTGTGCATCTCCCCAGGTCAGCTCCAATGCACATGCATGCACACCTCCCATTGGCCAGCTGATTTTTGGGTCTCTGCTGCATATGCGGGGGGCAGGGGACATGCGGGAGATGTGTGTGCATGGGGGGGTCAAGGAGGTCGTGCACACATGCACGGGGCGAGGGGAGTGTGGGGGAGGGGTTGCACACGCATTGCTTTTGGCACGTGACTACAAAAAGGTTAGCCATCACTGGTATAGGGTCTCCTGCTTGAGCAGTGGGGTTGACTAGAAGACTTCCAAGGTCCTTTCCTACTCTGTTATTCTGATATTTGAATGCTCAGATTAAATCTGTGGTTATGTGGATATCTGAGCCTTTTCTGTTTTCCTTTGCCCCTGGTACTTAAAATCAAAATTAGTTTGTGGGCATTTATGTTCCCAAGGCATGAAAGATAAGGTGTAATTAGGTGTACACACATAGAGTAGGATAGAATAGAATAGAATAGAATAGAATAGAATAGAATAGAATAGAATAGAATAGAATAGAATAGAATAGAATAGAATAGAATAGAATAGAATAGAATAGAATAGAATAGAATAGAACAGAACAGAATAGAATAGAATTCTTTATTGGCCAAGTGTGGTTGGACACACAAGGAATTTGACTTTGGTGTATATGCTCTCAGTGTACTTAAAAAGACAAGATACACTCGTCAAGAATCACAAGGCACAACACCCAGTGACAGTTATACGGTACAATAAGCAATCAAATCATACTAGGAAACAATCAATATCAATATAAATCACAAGGATACAAGCAACAAAGTTACAATCATGCAGTCACAAGTGGGAGGAGATGGGTGACAGGAACGATGAGAAGACTAATAGCAATAATAATGCAAGCTAATGTGAATAGTTTGACAGTATTGAGGGAATTATTTGTTTAGCAGAATGATGGTGTTTGGGAAAAAAACTATTCTTGTATCTAGTTGTCTTGGTGTGCAGTGCTCTATAGAATTGTTTTGAGGGTAGGAGTTGAAACAATTTATGTCCAGGATGTGAGGGGTCTGTAAATATTTTCACAGCCCTCTTTTTGACTCGTGCAGTATACACGTCCTCAATGGAAGGCAGGTTGGTAGCAATTGTTCTTTCTGCAGTTCTAATTATCCTCTGAAGTCTGTGTCTGTCTTTTTTTAAGTTTTTTTTATTTTATAAACAAACAAACAATACATAAATCAATCAATCAATCATTCAGTGTATCTTCTGAATACATCTTTTGTGTCTTCTTTTTACTCCTCCAATATTTATCATATCTTAATATTATCATTTCCTTTATTATGACATTTCCCCCACATTTCTTACTTCTCTATTAATACATTTATCTATCTTTTAATTTTATTAAAAATTAGACAACAATTTTATCCCCACACAACTTTCAACCCCCCTCTCCCCATGCCCCCCCGACTTCCCAGAGCAAAAACAAGGTATAACATTAAACAAGCATAAGCTAAAATATGCTAACTTACTACAAGATTCAAAACTCGCTCACACTCTTTAACTTCTCTTTTAAAAATTATTCATCAACCTCCCCTTTATAAATTCTCTTATCACATTTCACATTTGTTACTAAAATCCTTTCCATACCTTCTTTTTCAGCATTACTCCCTAATAAAATTCTAAGTTAAACATTTATCCTCTTTGGTCATTCATAAACCACTTACCAATTTCTGTTTATTCAACATTACTCCCTTGTAAAATTCTAAATTAAACATTTTAAAACTTTCTTTAAAGCATGTCTTTTTTTTAAAAAAAAAAATATTACTTTAGGTTAAACATTTTAAAATCTCTTAATATCTCAATAAGACATTTTTCAAAATATAAGTTTCAAAACTTTTTTAAAAGTTTATCCATTCAATTTTAAATTAACCATTTTAATACTTCAGTAAGTTTTAAAAAGCTATCCAATTTTAATTAAACCTTTTTACTTCAATAAAACATTCTTCAGAATATAACCTTAAAAGATACTGCTAATCCATTGGGTTAAATTATTTCTAACTCTTGAGTTCATTCTTCAAAATATAAATTTCAAAACTTTCAGGAACATTAACTTTAAAGTTAACCATTTTAATACCTCGATAACTTTTAAAAAGCTGTCCATTTTTAGTTAAACATTTTTACTTAAACTTAAAAAATACTAATTTCAGTAAGCTTTTCAGATTTATTACTAAGATCGTCCCCAAAAGAAATTAATCTTCCATTCTTCCTTTCTTTCTATATTTTTTCCAGTCCTTCTTCTTCAATAATACTTTCTTCTTGAGCATTGCTCCTCCCCCTGCTTTTATTTTCGAAAATTTTTGAATTTAGATTTGAGGTTGATATATCTTTGGAATTCGTTCTCTTCTTAGAATTATTTCCTTTAATTTGGAATCTCCATTTCGACTCTTCCTGTTTGTATAATCAGTCACTTCATTCCTTAAAAATTGATTCTGTCTGTAAAGCCAAGGATTGTCATGGTAAAATTTATCAGTCTGCAGGAAAGAGTCTATTTGCTGCTTTTCAGTTAATTGCATAGAAGCCTCTACCAAAACCTCTGTTTCCTGTGTGCTAACTTCCATCTTAATCCTAACAGCCTCTTTTTCCTCCTCCAAAGTCACATTAGCCTGGTTAATTTCTTCCTCTTTTCCAGCCAGCAAATCATTGTTATTCTCCAAATTTTGATTTTGAACAGTCCTTTTAATTGATTCTAATATAACAGAAGTATGAAAATTTAAGAGTTCTTGTAAGACCTTTACAGTCACAACTTGTGAGTTTGCTGGCTCATATAATAATGATCCTCCATCCTTGATGTCAGCCATATTTCAATTTTCACTTTAAATTTATTCAGCTATCAGGTCAATAAGTCCAATTATTTTCCACACAAGTTAGAAGTATAAATTAGTTGAGGTCAATACCATATCCTTTTCCATTCCACTACCACTTTAAATCTTTTTCTTGATGTGTAATCCAGTAACTTTAACAATGTTGCTAACGTTAACAATCACTTTCACTAATAAGTTTTGTTTTCATGCCCTTAGGTGCCATCTTTTTTTTTTCCTTTTAAACAGAGTTAAAGTTCAGTACTTGCATTTTTTGTTCTCCTGATTTTGCTCTGCCAGCATCCAGGGTCGAAGTTTCTTATAACCCTTAAAATTGCATTGCTGGTGTGGTCGCGACCCCTTGTTCTGCATAAAGCAGACTTGTCCCGGATCCGGAGCACTGAAGGGCTTTCAGGGAGCTCTCATCCTGCAAACCCCAGCTTAAAAAAAAAACCTTGGGGTCTAGGGGAGCTCTACCCAGACCCTTCTGCTCTTCTCTCCCCCTTTATCCCTGGGGGAGAGTTTCGAGCCGCTAGACAGCTGATTTTCGCTGTTCTAGAGGCAAATGGAATCACGGGGCTGGAGCTCCTAAAGGAGTGTCCATCGGGGATCACGGAGCCACTGGATGTCAAGTCTGTGTCTGTCTTGTTGGGTTGCAGAACCAAACCAGACAGTTATAGAGCTGCAGATGACAGACTCAATAATTCCTCTACAGAACTGTATCAGCAGCTCCTTGGGCAGTTTGAGCTTCCTGAGTTGGCGCAGAAAGAACATTCTCTGTTGTGCAAGGAAGGCAAAGCAAAAATTCAAAAGATTACAGGACTGCATTTATTTTATTTTATTTTATTTTATTTGAATTGGAGGGATAGGTGATGGTTTGGTTGTTTTAACAAAAATACCTCGTTTTGGAAAGGTCAGAGTGGTTGGAAAAGACTGAGAGTGAGAAAGAATGAGCACAGAATGAACAGAAATACATCTGATGACATTTGTAGGACTTAATTTCCTAGGGCAATGAGGACCTAATCAAAAGGATCACATCTATAATTAGCTGATTTCTACTGTTCTAATTGGGTCCATATCTAAGATGTTTGGCTATGTAAATGCAAAGCAGAAAAAGAAACTGTCCCAGGATTGTACGTGCATTGTCCTCCAGATTCTGCACAGATAGACCAACCCCTAATCAACAAGATTATGCCACCTGTCCTTTCTTTTTTTTAAAAAAACCTGAAGATATTCCCTTCCCCAACTATTGAACATGTGGGGACAGAGGTCATCTTCTATTACATTTTCTTAGAATTTATTTCATAAATTGCCCAGTTCTGGATATTTGGATGTCTGGACACAGCTTTTTGCCTCTGGGGTCCAGCAGCTTATTCAGGTGAATCATTCCAAGCAAAAGGATGACAAACTGGGGGCATTGCCAGTGAAAAGGATTTTGCAATAACAAAGAAGAACAAGGTTGCTAAGCAACTGAGGGGAGGGATGTGATCTGTTTTGTTAGGTTTGTTTGTTTGTTTGCCTGGGACTTATCTGTCACATAAATGGTTAATTTCGTTGTTCCTCTCACTTCTTTTTTACAAATCAGAGCAGAGAGCTTCACAATCAGCATAGCTGAAGAATCTTGAAAACCAGTGGTTGTCAAACTTGGCTATACTTTACTCCTAAAGAGCAGAATGAATTTGTGCTCCCTCCCCCTGAGGTGTCTTAGGGAGTTCTTACCCAAGTACTAGCCAGGTCAAATCTACAGAACTTTTTTCATGATCAGCCAAATTGGTTTACAGTGCTATCTTCCAGATTTCAGGTTGAGATACTTTAGAAAAGTTCAATATCTATGGAGATTCTCAGTCATCCAGGTCGTGGTTGTCCCAAAGGTGCTTTTTCAAGAGGCAACTGGTTTTTCTTTGAAGACATTTTGCTTCTCATCCAAAAAGTTTCTTCAACTCATCCAAGAAGCTTCTCAGATGAGAAGTGAAAGGTCTTCAAAGAAAAAACCAGAAAGTCCAGTTGCCTTTTGAAAAAGCACCTTTGGGTCAGTGGTGGGTTTCAAAAATGTTTACTACCGGTTCTGTGGGTGTGGCTTGGTGGGTGTGGCAGGGGAAGAATACTGTAAAATCTCCATTCTGTCCTCAATCCAGGAGGTTACTGCAAAATCCCCACTTCCTCCCAATCAGCTGGGATTTGGGAGGCAGAAAATAGATGGGGCGGGGTCAGTCAGAATTTTTACTACTGGTTCTCTGAACTACTCCACTACCGGTTCTCCAGAACTGGTCAGAACCTGCTGAAACCCACCTCTGCTTGGGTTTAGAACAGCTTGTTTAGTCAATCGATTGATCATTGTCCATATACTTGCAATGTATGATCATCAGCCCAAATCAATCCACTGCAGGACAAAGGACTTTGCATTGAAAGTTTCTTGACCATAATCTAGGATGCTACCTGTGTATGTGTGTGTGTGTATGTGTGCGTGTGCATGTACGTGCATGCATTTGAGAAAAAGAACAAAGAGAGAGAGAGAGAGAAAGGAGGAGGAAGAAGGGATGGGGAAGGGAAAGAAGTTGAAGAGGGAGGAGGAGGAGAAGGATAGTTACAGGATAGAAAAACACGGCACATAAATTTGGATTGATGCAAAAAGCTGCAAAAGCACTGAACAAGGAAGATGTTTTGATTCTTTGAAACAGATGTTTCCAAAAATAACAGATGCCTAAATTAAGAAAGGCATTTTTGCTGGTCCACAGATCAGCTATGCCATCAATTACAAGTGGTTTGAAGAGCTGTTAGTGGGGCCAGAGAAAATGCTGGAAAGCATTTGAGGATGTTGTTACGGATTTTCTTGGCAACAATAGAGCAACAAACTATATTCAGCTGGTTGACAAACTTCTTATAACATATAAAACCATGAAGTACAACATGACACTGAAGATTCATTTTCTGCATTCATATTTGAACTTCTTTCCCAAAAATCTAGGGGCAGTCAGTGATGAACATTGTAAAAGTTCTTACCTGGAGATTGCTATGATGGAAAAACACTCGTGGGCAATTGGAATTCATCAGTGCTGACTAACTATTATTAGACACCGTAGCAAGATGCATTGCTACATTGAATACAAACAAAAATCATCAGCAAAACATTTTAGCCCTGTTGAACTCATGCAGCATGTTAGAAATATTATGTGATTAAATACATTATAGCCATTAAACGTTCATTTCATATTTCTCAAGATTCCTTTGTGGTACAGGCATTCTGAAATTATATTTATGTTTAGTTTGAAGTCTAATCATAACATTTTCAGGAAGCAAAACCTTTTGGGGAAAAATTCATTATTCAAAGTGCAGATTGTGAAAAGAGGTAGAAGAAATTGTAGATCAACTATTCAGCTCATGCAAGATCACAGAAATGGATTATAAATAATAAGATATCAAAATGATTCACTGGAACATCTATAAAAATTATCATATGGCAGTAATGGAAAATTAGTGGGAAAATAGAGTTGGAAAAGTAGTTGGCAATTAGCAGGTTAAAATATTGTGGGATTTCTGAATACAAACTGATAAAGTCTTGGTGCACAGATTTAACTGTGGTTGAAAAGAAGGAAGCGTTGATTTGTCAATACTCTTCAATACCAGAAGAGAAAAGAAGGAATTGGAGATAACAAGTTATCAAGATGTGAAACTTGAAACAGAAAGATTGTGGCATAAATAACCTCAGTGGTTATTGACACAGTGGGGTGCCATGCCAAAATTATGGTTGATCACATACTCAGCCAGATGTTTAGATTGAATTTGCCTTTGTTTGTCCACTTATTGAATCCTTCCCAAGGACCAAGAGATAGGCAGATGTTATTTGATGGTGCTCAAGTTATCACTGGAGGATGTATTATATTCCATGTAAATCTGCCTTTTGTTGTTGACTGATGATGATTTTGTCAGTGTTGATGGTGTTCAAGTAATGTTCCAGATGTTTTCAGATTGCACCCAAGGCACTGATTACTATTGATACTGCCTTTGTTTTCTTATTCCACAGTCATTCTACTTCTATTTGCGAGTCTTTGAATTTTGTGATTTCCCCCCTCCCTCTTCTGTTATGATCTGATCTCCAGATCTTGCAACATCCACTCTCCAGACCTTTTTATCTTTCTTATCGACAATTGTTAGGCTTGGAGTCAGGGGTGAAATGCTCCCGGTTCAGACCGGATCACCCGATCTGGTAGCAATGGAGGCAGGTGGTTTGGAGAACTGATAGCAAAAATCCCTGCCCCCCTCCCACATGCCCAACCTGAGTCGCACAATCATCAGATTTTTTTTTTTTACTTTTAAAAGCATTTTTTCTACAACCTTTTCTGCTGAAAAAATGCTTTTAAAAGTAAAAAAAAAAGCTTCTGTTGATCACGTGGCTCAGCTGGGATCGTCAAAGGCTTTTAAAAGAAAAAAAAGCCTCTGCTGATCAGGCAACTCAGCTTGGATCGTCAGAGGAATTTAAAAGAAAAAAAAGCCTCTGCCGATCAGGCAACTCAGCTTGGATCGTCAGCCTTTTGAAACCTTTTTATAGAAAAATGGTTTTAAAAGTAAAAAAAAAAAAAATTGGCCACGCCCACCCAGTCACATTACACCCCCCCACCAAGCCACGCCCACAGAACCGATAGTAACAAATTTTAGATTTCACCACTGCTTGGAGTGTAATATGGCAGGTGCTTGTTTGCTTGAATTTTAATGTCCCAAAGCACTTTATCGTCTCCCTTTTTTATTACTTTGTCTATTTTGTTATTCTTGGTTACAGACAAATCGTATGTCTTGCTACTTTTTCATGCATACGTTGTTGTTTGTAGTCAGTCTGGGTCGTCTTCTTGCAGCAACTAACTAGGTGGATCCACAGTTTCTTCAGCTTCTTTGCAGAGGCGGCATTTGCTGCCTGTTGCTGGCTTCTCAATTCTAGTTTTTTATGCATTTGTTCTTAAGGCTTGGCCCTGTGCAGCCAGAATTAGCCCCTTCTGGATAGCTAAGATAGGCCTCTGAGGGAATATGCAGAAATATTGTCAATTGGCTTTAATTAGGTGCACCACCACAGGAGTGGGCTTCAAAAATTTTAGCAAAGGGTTCTTTGCCTGGTTGCTGGGTGGGTGTGGCCATGGTGGGCATGGCCTAGTTTGCCTCATGCACTATGGCGGGGGAGGGGGCATTTTTGCCCTCCCTGGGCTCTGGAGGTTTTCCTCGCGCCTTCAGGAGGGCAAAAACGGCCTCCCTTGGCTCTGGAGGCCCCCTGGAGGCCGGAAACAGGCCAATTTCCAGCCTTCCTGAACTTCCGGTAGGCCTGTTTTTAGCCCTCCCTGAGCCTCTGCACACGCCCTGTATGCAAAACAGGCCCCATGGGGACTCCTGGGAGGAGGGGCAGGGGGGCGGGGCCAGCCAGGAGTGGGATTTGGGGGTACTCTGAATGCACAGAATCTTAACTAGAGGTTCTTCTGAACCACTTCGAACCCCCAGCAGCCCACCCCTGCACCATCATTAAGAGTATAAAATCCTCGCATTAGCTAGTTTTTAACATAAAACAAAGTATATCAGCTTTGTCATTTTGCCATTGCTGGGTTGTATTCTTTGTGTTTCATGGCTGTCCTGGAAGCAGGCTGTCCTGGAGAAGCAGGCAACAAAAATATCCTTGGGAAATGGCTTGGGCTATTTATTTATTTTTAATTCCAGGATGCATCCATTTCTCTGAATTTGCTTTTGCATTGTGGGAAGAAATATCCTTCTGGTTCAGTTCCAAGCTGGGAGAAAGACACTGGAAACATGGAGGCTGATTGGAAAGATGGTTTAATAATGAAGCAGATCTACATGGGTGGTTCTGAGCAGCTGACCACATGGAGTTGATAGTGGGCTTTTTTTATACCTTCTTTTGAGCTTTGCACTTGAGCTTCCTGTTCCTGTGGAAGAACATGTATTCTATTGGCTGTTGTAGGGATTACGTAGGGGCCATAGCTGACTCTATAGGTTGTCTGTGCTCCCAGGTTTGGTTGAAGTTTATGGGGGTGATGCAATGAAGGGACGTGTGTTGTGAAAGAGTGTTGGGTAATTCGTATTGTGGCTTAATGGCTTTCATCCTGTTTTGGCTCTTGAGTGAGGGCTAATCCTACCTTCTGCCTTGGTTCAGACTTTGCTGCAGGGAGTTTCACAATATCCTGTCTTGAATAGATTTCTGCCTGCAGTATTTGCTTTGCCTATGAATAAAGCTATCTCTTTATCTCTTAAGTGCTGACATCTACTGTGGGCTATTAAGGAAAGTGGGGGTTTCTTTCTGCCTCTAAAAAAACATGTTTTTCCATTTCTCCCTTTGGGAAATATAATAATCTGCCTTTTTAAATATACCTCAAAAAATTTAATTCTTCTAGGGGTGGGAGGAAGCTTCCCACAGAATCATGTGTAAATAATTTCCATCCTGTACATCTGACCTGAAAATTATTTTCATGCTTTATGAAGTGTGAACAAACTATGGTTAGTTTTTTCACACTGGCCAAGCCCTGTGGGCAGTCTCATTTTCTTCCTTCACTCTCTCCCTGGGCAGGTGAGCCCAAGATGTTGTTTGTGGCTTTAGTGTTTTCTTAATTGCCGTATGGTTTGCCGCATTATGAAAGCTGGTGAGAAATAAAGACGAAAGAGAGGGAGAGATAGAAATGGGTCAGATCCAATTAAAGCTGAAGAGAATTAATAACACTGAATTGTCATGTTTTTATTTAGAAACCAGCACATCTTTAAAAAAGAGAGGCCACATGAGAGAGGGGAGGGGGTCTGGGGAGGAATAGTGTTAGCTATAAATGTGTATGGCCAAATCACTGGAAAGCTGCCAAGGAGAAGACAGTTTAATTTTTAAATTACAATCATTTTTTAAAAAAAATCCTGTATCCTTTTTTTCTTTTTCTTTCTTTTTTTTTTTTTTTGTTAGCAAAAAAATTCATGGTAAGAGTACCAGGTTTTCAACTAGAAACAAACTCTTTCGAATCTAAGGCCACACTTGGAATACTGCATTCAGTTTTGGTCTCCATGATGTAAAAAATATGTCAAAGGTGGATGGAATGTAATTATCTTCCCACCGCAATGGTACCTATTAATCTACTCACATTTGCATGCATTTAAATTGCTAGGTGGGCAGGAGTGGGGACAAGGAATGGGAGATCACCCCATTGCATGGTGCTCAGGTCTCAAACCCTGACTTCAGTTTTCCAGTTGACATGCTCAGCATTTTTGAACCATTGAGCCATCACGGGAACACCAAATTAATTTATTTATTTATTTATTTATTTATTTATTTATTTATTTATTTATTTATTTATTTATTTATTTATTCATTCATTCATTCATTCATTCATTCATTCATTCATTCAATTTATATGCCGCCTTTCCCCTGAGACTCAGGGCAGCTTACAATGCATTTTTTTTTTTTAAAAAAAATATAAAAACATTAAAAAATTAAAACCCAATCACACCAGATCTCACAAGATCGCAACAGCAAGATCAACAGCCCCAGGCCTGCCAGAAAAGCCAGGTCTTCACCGCTTTTTTGGAAGGCCAATAGGGCTTGAAGTAATCATATTTCATCCAGTTTTGGTCGCCACACTATAAAAAAGATACTGAGACTCTAGAAAGAGTGCAGAGAAGAGCAACAAAGATGATTAGGGGACTGGAGGCTAAAACATATGAAGAACGGTTGCGTGGGTATGTCTAGTTTAATGAAAAGAAGGACTAGTGGAGACATGATAGCAGTGTTCCAATATCTCAGGGGTTGCCACAAAGAACAGGGAGCCAAACTATTCTCCAAAGCCCCTGAAGGTAGGATAAGAAGTAATAGGTGGAAACTAATCAAGGAGAGAAGCAACTTAGAACTAAGGAGACATTTCCTGACAGTAAGAACAACACTTGGAAGGATGGAAGGCTGAGTCAACCTTGAGCCGGTCAAGATCAAACTCCTGGCAGTGGAAGGCAGAATTAGCCTGCAATATTGCATTCTACCCACTGTGCCACAACGGCTTTGGAAACGCCATTTCAAGTGCCAAGGAAAAATGCTTATTATGTCTGGGTGTCCACCGATGAGGGCATGCAAGCCTTCTCCCTTTTCTAGGTGTGTTTTGACATCGCACACACTTACGAGACTCGTTGGGCTTTGGTGGCACAGTGGTTAGAATGCAGTACTGCAGGCTACTGCCAATTGCCAGCTGACTGCAATTTGACAGATCGAATTTCACCAGGCTCAAGGTTGAGTCAGCCTTCCATCCCTCTTTAGGTTGGTAAAATGAGAACCCAGATTGTTGGGGGAAATATGCTGACTCTGTAAACTGCTTAGAGAGGTCTGTAAAAACACTGTGAAGTGGTATATAAGTCTAATTGCTATTGCTATGAAAGGAGCAGCGCTTGTGTCAGAACAGGACAAGGGTGTGTTGGTTATGTTGATTACGGTAGCTGGATCCCATGGATACCTCTGCTGTCTTGCTAAATTAATTAAAGCCAGTTACAAGGTGTTTCTTTTTCATCCCCACTGAGGTTAGATGGCAGAGTCCCTGGGAGGCACCTTCACAATTCACTATTGGAAGAACCACGTGCTTTAGCAAAATTTTATATCAATAGATAAAAATAAATGTAAAAATCCAATGATGAGGAAATTGGTCCAGCTTAGACACAATGTTTATGGCTCTCCTGAAGTTTTACATTTTCTTAGCAGTAATTGACCACACTTGGAATACTGCATCCAGTTTTGGTTGCCACGGTGTAAAAAAGATGTTGAGACTCTAGAAAAGAGTGCAGAGAAGAGCAACAAAGATGATTATAAAACATATAAAGTTAACCCATTCCGTGACTGCTCAGGGGCTGCCAGAAAGAAGAGGGAGTCAATCTATTCTCTAAAGTACCTGAGAGCAGGACAAGAAGCCATAGATGAAAACTAATCAAGGAGAGAAGCAACCTAGAACTAAGAAGAAATTACCTGACAATTAGAACAATTAATCATGGAACAACTTGCCTCCAGAAGTTGTGAATGTTCCAACAATGGAAGTTTTTAAGAAGAGATTGGATGACCATTTGTCTGAAATGATATAGGGTTTCCTGCCTGAGCAGTGAAAGGTCCCTTTCAACTCCTTCCAACTTATCCTATCCTATCCTATCCTATCCTATCCTATCCTATCCTATCCTATCCTATCCTATCCTATCCTATCCTAACTCTAACTAACTCTAACTCTAACTCTAACTCTAACTCTAACTCTAACTCTAACTCTAACTCTAACTCTAACTCTAACTCTAACTCTAACTCTAACTCTAACTCTACTCTACTCTACTCTACTCTACTCCTTCATTCAGAAATTTGCCATAAAAAATACCTGTTCCTTTAGAACAGGAGTCCACAGCCCCTGGACCATGGGCCACTACCACACTTTCAGCCATTCAGAACCAGGCTGAAGTGGATGAGTGCATGTGCCATTTGCACGAGCACCAGGTGTGTGTTCCCGCTGCTCGCTCAAATGGAGTTGCATACGCACATGCCCGCTTGCCTACCATGCATATGGAATAATCCCCTCTCTTCCCTGCCGGTCTGCAAAGTGGGAAAGGTTGGGAAACTTTGCTTTAGAGGAATGAGGCATTATAATAGTAAACCATTAATGTTTTTACAGATAAGAAGCATTTGGAAGCAAACTGGAAATAAGAGGAATTAGAATAAGACATTTATTTATTTTTTTTTAAAAAAACTGATCTATTAAAAATTGCCAGGAAACAAAACATGTAACCCATTAAGATATACTGCTACATCACAAATCTGCGGCAGGGAACAGAATATTTTAGTGTATGTCATTTTTCTGCTACATAATTCACCAGAAGGATGCATTTGGGAAAACCGAGTTTCAAAAAAAAAAAAAAAGTTTTGATGATCTTAAAGAATGCATACTTTGGCAAACTGCTTTGTTAAGGTAGTCTGGCAATCCTCAAACTGCCTCCCTCCGAAGTATTGGGAACATTAGATTTACAGTTTAAAATTCAGGCAGTTGCTACCCAAACATTTGGAGGGAGGCAAGTTAGGGAAAAAATAGGCTACATTTTCTATCATAGTCTTTTGTATTTTATTACTTTAATTTGCTAAATTAATTAACAAAAGAAAAAATACAATAACAGCAGAGAATTAATAGATTAATATAGCTTCAAATTAATTTTATTTATTTTACAAATCTATAAGGCTGCCCAACTTGCACATGATCTTGGGCATTTTACAAAATTAAAAATCCACTTTACAACAATCCATAGACCTCCCTGCTTCCTGTGGCAGAGACAAACAGACTCAAACCAACCACTTCGTGAGCTCCATATCAGTCCAGTTTATCATACATGATAGTGTATCAGCCAGGTCTTCAGATCCTTCTGGAAAAGTTGGAAGAGGGAGAACAATCTGGGAGAGTGATGCTAATAAGAAAGAGGGGTCCAGAAAATTATTTTACAAGCCGCAGAACTCCCAAAAGTTTAAACATATTTGTTCCTTGCCTCTTTGTCAAATGTACTAACTGGAATATCAGGAAACAACACTCACCATTAAGTCACTGCTGAAAATCAGGTGTAGATTTTTCTTTCCATTGGTAATTCTTTTAGCCAGCTCCCATTCCTGAAAATATTAGGCATCCCGTGGGCTACCTGATGGACCTGGTCTGAATCTGGTCTTCTTTACCATATTCATAAATAACTTATACAGGGTAATGAAAGAGATGCCCAGCAAATTTGCAGATGAAACTAAACTAGTGGAGGTGGGTGGGTAAGATTTCTATCACTTGCAAAAACAGCTTCAGGGCTCACAAAGTTCTTAATAGACTCAAATATTGGGCTCTATCCAACAAAGTACAGTTCAGTTATATGAAATTGATATTTGTTGATTTATTTATCACATTTCAAAACTGCCCATGTCCCTCACAGAGGGTCTCTGGGTGGTATACACATCAAATATTAAAACATTAAAAACAGTACATGAAATTTAAAAAGAGGCAAGGATGTTTGAAATTCAATATTAACAGTTATTTAAAAAGGAAGGGAAGGACTTTCAAGATGCCAGCCAGCCCCATGTCTGCATGTTCTTCTGTGAGTCCCAAATAAGGCACACGGAACTATACACTTGTCCAAAAAGCCAGGAGAGTGAGGGCTCATCTCACTTGTGGGGAGGGTTAAAACCAGTGGTGGAATTTCAATTTTTTTTACTACTGGTTCTGTGGGCGTGGCTTGGTGGGCATGGCGTGGCTTGGTGGTGGAAATGGCAGGGGAAGGATACTACAAAATCTCCATTCCCACCCCACTCCAGGGGAAGGATACTGTAAAATCCCCATTCCCTCCCCACTCCAGAGGAAGGATACTGCAAAATCCCCATTCCCTCCCCACTCTGGAGCCAGCCAGAGGTGGTATTTGCCAGTTCTCCGAACTACTCAAAATTTCCACTGCCAGTTCTCCAGAACCTGCTGAATAGCACCCCTGGTTAAAACATTCCAAAGGGTGGGACAATGGCAAAGAATGCTCTCTTCCTGAGCCCTACCAGTTAGAATTCTTTAGCTGATGGAGTCTGCAACATACCTTTCTTGCCTGACCAGCGATGGGGGGGGGGGGGGAAGCAGCATGGGTACAAGTTAGGTAATAGCTGGCATATCAATAGTAGTTGTGAGAAGGAGCTAGGTATGCTGGTAGACCATAGCTTAATGAGCCAGCAGTGCAGTGTAGTAGCCAAAAGAGACAAATATTTAGCTGTATCAATGGAGGTATAATGTTGATACCATGCAAAATAATACTTCCATTCTAGTCTGCACTGACCAGACTTCATCTAAAATACCTTATCGATACAAGAAAGGTGATGAGGAGCAGAAAGAATCCAGAGAGGTATGACAAAAGTTTTGAGGGATTTGAAGTTTAAATCATGCAATAATTCAAGGAGTTATTTAAGTTAACAAGGCTGCCAAGGGGGAGATGTGATAGAAGTCTTCCAATACCTGACGGACAGTCCTGAGGAAGAGAAAATGAAATTATTTTCCATTATTCCTGAGGGTAGGACTAAAACTAGGAGGAATCCAAAGGAAGGGAGGCTCAAACTTGAAATAAGTGGGAGTTTCCTGACCTTTACTTTACTTTACTTTATTTTGGATTTATATACCGCCCTACTCCCGAAGGACTTAGGGCGGAGAACAGCCAAAAGATAAAACACACTTAATACAAAATTTAAAAAACAATTGGGTGTTTTAATCTGTGTTTCGGCCGAAATATTTAATAATTTTAAGGGATTTTTTAATATTTATATTATCTGTATTTTATCTTGGCTGTTCACCGCCCTGAGTCCTTCGGGAGTAGGGCGGTATAGAAATTTGATTAATAAATAATAAATAATAAATAAATAAATGTAAAAGCACATTAAATAATTTGGCCCATACAGATTAAAACACCCCTATTGTTTTAAAACAAATTTAAAAATAACAATTAAAAGGAAGTTAGGCCAGGCCAGCCTGTTGAAATAAAAAGGTCTTGAGGGCATGACGGAAAGTGCGTAAATCTGGGATCCTCCGTATCTCCGGGGGGAGCTTGTTCCAAATGGCAGGTGCCCCCACAGAGAATGCTTTCTCCCTGGGGGCCGCCAGTCAACATTGTTTGACTGACGGCATCCTCTCTATGGGAGCGTACTGGCCGGTGAGAGGCTACTGGTGGCAGAAGGCAGTCTCGTAAGTCTTGAGAACTAGTGGAACAGCTTGTCTCCTGGAGTTATGACAGCTTGATTCCATTCTTCCCACAAACAACCCTTTTTGATCAGTGTATCTTGAAATCATCAATTCATTTTTATCATTAGCAAAATGTCCACTAAAGGTGGATTTCAATTTTTTTCTTAAAATGTTTTGTTAAAAATATTGCTCAGAAAAGCTTAAGTTTAACTCTGTCTTATAATTCGATGGAGAGGAGAATTTAACAGACCCGGTAACTAACTTATCTCTGAAAATTCAAAGACCAAGAAGATTAATAAATAGACAAACAAGTGTTGATGCAGGTTCATAAATTGAAACAGAGACACACTTTGAAGTGGTGAAATCAATCTGATAAATTCAAAACACTTGTTAAAGCCTTTTGAAGCAGGAGTGAAGTCCAGCAAGTTCTGACGGGTTCTGGAGAACTGATAGTGGAAATTTTGAGCAGTTTGGAGAACCGGTAGTGGAAATTTTGAGTAGTTTGGAGAACTGGAAAATACCACCTCTGGCTGGCCCCAGGAGTGGGGAACGGAATAGGGTTTTACAGTATCCTTCCCCTGGAGTGGGGTGGGAATGGAGATTTTGCAGTATTCTTCCCCTGCCACACCCACCAAGCCACACCGACCAAGCCACACCACACCAACAAAGCCACGCCCACAGAACCTGTAGTAAAAAAAATTGGATTTCACCACTGTTTTGAAGGTCTTCATATATTTGATGGCTTTCCTGCTGCTATTGTTACAGACACTATATAACACTACAACTTAAGTCCTATACATGGAGAATGTTACGATAGGTATGTTGAGTGTGATGGTGGGCGTTTTTGATCTGAACAACCAGTCAATGAGTTTTATCATCTCATTAAACTCTCACCTCTGACAGCTAAGGTTTATTTTCATTTCCTTAGTTCTTAGTTTCTTGAATATGGCCATCCACAAGCTTTAACTCTCTAGTAATAGAAGTTTACTTCTGGGATGGTCTTGCCAACACAAAACTGGGAGCTCAGTTCAGTTCTCAGTGACCTGAATATCAGCTCCAAGCTAAGCAATCTGTTATATACTCTTGGACCAAACCTTACTTTGAAAACCTGCATGTCTCAAAGCTGGATTAAGTCTCTTGACCCAAACAAATCAGGGCCAGGTTCATGTTTATAGGCACCATTTCAAATGCTTTGCTGATTCACACAACCTTAGTCCGTCTGTGCCAAGGCTGAGTTTCAGATGCCACATTTTCTGTTTCAGTTTCTATCACCTGCTTATCTCTGGGTGTTGGGTAGCTTTGGGTGCCAGCTGCTTCTGCTGCCTTTCCTAACCAGCTAACACACATAATCAACTAATTGCAACTCTGATGCAAATGAGTCCTGCTGGCCATTCAGGAAAGGCCAAGAGTGCCAATCTTCCTAATGATCAAAGGCTGCATTAAATAAAGCCAAGGCAATGGCCATCCTTTAGTGTCATGCCAATCCCCCAAAAGCAAACTTGCCCCCAAAAGCAAGTTAAAAATCAAGAGCTTATTTTTAAGCATTTTAAAAAGGGTTATTTCGGTGTTGGAGCAGGACACCTTCTATCCTGGTTCAGTCCAATTTAAGTTTTTTGCCGGACAACCCATAAACTGTTTTCTCTGCCTTAGAAATATGTGGAACAATTTCTTTAATGCAGTTAAAGCTTTGAAAATATCCAGCTGAAACTTGGCAAGGTCAGTGATCTCTAAAAGATTACCATCCCTGTTATTTCCATCTGATTCTGCCAAAAACAAAGCTGCTGCAGGCATTTTAATGCTTCCCCATTATAGCCTGTGAACACTGAATCACAAATCTTGAATTGGCTTAAAATAAATCCATTTCCCCTTTAATCTCAAATGGCGGACTCAAATCAAACCTTTTCCAGATCTTGGATCTCCATTTGAATTAGAGGTCTAATTTGCATAGATCTAATAGCACATTTTAAAAGCAGGCAGCAAATAGTTCTTTCCTGGAATTCTTACTAATAATATATCTACTTGGGTCACCTTACTCAAGAAAGAAGTGGAAGGAAGACTTAGAATGGAGGTCTCAGCAGCAATTCTAAGCCACTGCCCAATTGGATGATCAAATTGAAATAGTTTTCTTTGATTTTGGAGACTTAGTCTGCTGACAGTCCAGAACCTCTGCATTTTTTAATTTTGTTTTTGTATCGAAAAGTAATTGTCAGGGTTCCAAGTAACACCCCCAGTGAAAGAAGACTCCAACGCTTGAATTTCCTCAAAGTTCCATTTTATTGAAGATGTCATATTGGCACATCTGGGAAAACCCGAATCTGAAAGCTTCCAGATTTGCCCCACCCAAAAGTCCCTGCCCAGCACCCACATGTCCATCACATGATTCATTTGGGCACCATCCAAAACTGAAGATACCTCCCAGTCACCTCATGCAGCTGCAGGGCACCTTGTCCTTGACTCTCTGAGAAAAGAATGTTATTTTGACTACATATCACCTATACTCTATACAATCCCCCCTCCCAATTTCCCACAGTAGAAAATGTGGCAGGCCTGAAGGCCCAACTGTAAAAGATGGCTTCCAGGTCTGACAGTAATTTGGAATGTGACACCTTTAGAATTCCGATTGAATTCTGAAATGCACAAGTTTCTTACTTTTGAAAAGTGAACATGAGAGTGCCACAAGCTTTCTAGGTGTTACTATGGTCTGTCATTAATCTAGAATAGGACTGTCAAACTCCCTGCTTGTGGGCCAGATGTGTCATGCAATGGCCACAGCCACGCCCAGTTTAGCGAAGGGGATAAAAGTCCCGATACATCCCATGACACCACCGTGATGACGTGAGTTTGACACCCCTGATCTAGAACTTGGTTGTTGTAAATCAAATTTATTTTACCCATCCCCAAGTCAGCACAGAATGACAGAATGAAATAGGAAGTAGACAGGGTTTTGAACTAAGAGTTGAATTGTATTTGTATTTATAAGGCTGCAGTGAAAACTTCATTTTGTTCTGGGTATTATACCTCCCATCTGTTTCCTTATGTCTGAACTTTTTTTATGCAGCATTTTCCCCTCCCACTACTGTTGCCAAATGTACTGAGAACGGGGGTGGGGGGTTGAGAACTGATGTAATGAAACAATGTAAATTAATGAAGTAAAAGTAAATTGAAACACAAATTATTTTATTTCATTTCTCCTGCCTATAGTATTCCCTCGATGTCAATTTATTTTTGCAGCAACTAGTATGCAATAGGCTAAACAAAGGAATAAATTCACAAGGACATACAGTGAGTTTTGTGGCTAAATTGTTATTAGGGTGCACTTAAATATGGATCCCATCTTCATTAGCAGCTTTGGGTTCTGTTTATGTGACATTCTGCCCTACAACTTAGTAAAATGGAATAAAATTAGGATGTAATGTTTATGTAACCATTTTGGCTCAACTGCTGCATTTTAACATGGGAAATGTCAATGCCAAATTACTTTACCTAAATATTCATGAAATATGAAATGTTTTCCTGTAAATGCACATATTAAGAAAACTAATGTCTACCACTTAGGCTAAAATATCAGGCTGCTAGAAAAGGGAAAAGTGTGCATTTCTTGCAAGCAGCATTATATTTGTCTCATATTTGTGGAAATCGGTCATAATTTTGTAGCTACTTCAGTTCTGTTGTTATACATAAAAATAGATGCACAAGTCTAGTTTAATGAAAAGAAGGACTAGGGGTGACATGATAGCAGTGTTCCAATATCTCATGGGTTGCCACAAAGAAGAGGGAGTCAACCTATTCTCCAAAGCACCTGAGGGCAGGACAAGAAGCAATGGATGGAAACTGATCAAGGAGAGATCTTACCTAGAACTAAGGAGAAATTTCCCAACAGTTAGAACAATTAATCAGTGGAACAACTTGCCTCCAGAAGTTGTGAATGCTCCAACACTGGAAGTTTTTAAGAAGAGATTGGACAACCATATGTCTGATATGGTATAAGGTTTCCTGCCTAAGCAGGGGGTTGGACTTGAAGACCTCCAAGGTCCCTTCCAACTCTGTTTATCTTATCCTATCCTATCCTATCCTATCCTATCCTATCCTATCCTATCCTATCCTATCCTATCCTATCCTATCCTATCCTATCCTATCCTATCCTATCCTATCCTATCCTATCCTATCCTAATCTCAGGAAGAAGGAATAAAACTTCATTTGAAAAAAGAATAAAATTTCAGAGGATAAATTTGTATGCAGAACCATGGATAGAGTTCCATTTCCCAGTCCTTTAATAATCCTTTGCCTGTCAACCATTCTTTGTGGATTCCTCCAATTACCATTATTTATTCCAGGAGTGGGAATTTTTTTGAATAAATTGCAGAAAAATTGAAGGATGGGGAGGTCTCAACTACAATCTTTTCCAGGTAATTGTACCAAGAAAAGACAATAGTTGGTATAGCAATTTTTTAAAAAAGTCCTTGTCAAATATCAAGAAATCATGTTGACATAAAGCACTTTTGAATGCCTAATAATACCCAGGTTATAGTCATATCGATGGGGATAAGATACTTTAGCTCATACCATGACCCTGATTGTGGTCATTCAGCATCTGGAGACCTAGTTAGGTGCTACAAAATCTGGAGTGACCCCTACATGAGAACTCTGGATAAGGGTCGTTTAAATGAAGCCTGTATCTTGCAGCTGAGTGCAAATGCTGGCTGGAGAGAAATCTTGGCTTATGTGGGAGCCTGTATATAGGGCATTATAAGCGCTATTTCATGTCTTGTTTAAAGAATTCATTCATTCATATGAAAACCACACTCCTGCAAACATTCCCATTCAGCATGTACACTTCTACAGAGAAAAGATGCAATTTGATTACTATCTCGCCACAGTCATATTCATCTTCTAGTTTTATGATGCCTGAAGAAGGCTTGCATCTGACGAAGAGAGAGATGAATCAAGGACGAACAAATCCTCAATTGAAGCCTCTCTAAACATGAATACCTCTATTTTTCTCCAAATTCTGAAACAAAAAGAGAAAGGGTGGATGGGTGGGTAGGTGGGGGAAGATCTAAATCTTATATTCAGTTTCATATCATCCCCACAAGGAACACACCATTTGGCCATGTCTTGGCTAGTTTGCCATTTTCCTATTGTGGATCTTCCATGGGAAGGAACAGGCCCTGATATTCTGGATAAAGTCCAATCCCCAATGAACTCATTGCTTCATTGGGTTCCAACTGTTCTTCCTCAATGCCTTGGAGCTGTGGCCACTATCGTGTCCTGGATATGACATCCCATTTCTCAGCCTATATGCAGTCTGCCTTGGTTTAGATTTATAAGGACAAACCTGAGGCAGATTTGTTCACATCACAAACATTTTATTCATTCGTCATAGGAAGCCCACAGGTCAACAAAAATTGTTTTCTAAAAATAGCAATCCTCATCCAATACTGAGAAAATTTGATTTCTGTGAACATACTTCATGGTTGCTTTAATGTGATGTGTTTCTTCAATGTTTCTTAGCAAACAGCTGTGGGGAACACTTTAATTATAAAGGATACCTTTGATCGGCAGTAATAATACAGGCATTCAATAGCTGTGCTGCATACTGATTGTCTGTCAAGCTGTGCTAAGTGCATCTGATCTGAACACATAACAGGCAATCATGCCCAGTTTGGGATTTTGATTATCTGATAATAAACTGCTAAAAACCTCACCCATAGTCTTGTCTTCATCATATATGTTCTGCTTTGCACATTTGACAAATTTCCCTTTTGATCAGAAAGTTATGAATAGAGCAGCTGCTTGGCATCAACTTGAATCAAGTAAATATTTGGGCTGAAGTACGAGATTGGAGATTGTCAAATATTGTGTACAGTAATGGAGATTTGGCAGCTGGCATGGAAGTAATCTCAAGGATAGATTTTTGGAACATGCATAGCTTTGGGTAAATTGGAGATTGCATCTGTCATAAATCAAACATAGTAGACTGCCTTCAGGTGGTGATGGGCACCCACCATGGATTGAAAGGGGCAGTTTAGTCTTGGAGACAATTCTTCTGCTTTGTGTGGCAATCCAGTCTGAGGTAGTCAAAGCAGGGAGTTTTGCTACTTTTTCCAAACATATCCAGTGAAGGGAACCCACCACTTCCCTTGATCTTTGCTTCTACTTTCAAACTGTTGTGGTGAATAATTTTTTTCCTCACTTTCATGAAGAATCTGCTTCCCAGAACCTTACCAAGAACAGGATTTAGGGTTTTTTGTGTGATATCTTTCCCTGTATTTGAAGAGCATTCTCATATCTCTCTTCAAATCTCTCTTTACAAGATGAAACATGCCCCTCTGCTTCAGCAGTCTCTCTTCACAGGACTTAATGTTTACTGTATTCCCCAATCGTCTTTCTTGCCTTTTTCTGAATCTGTTGAAAATACTTCCTGTGATAATCGTTCCCAGAACTGGATATAATATTTTATTATTATTATTAAACTCTTCCAAGTTTTTTTTATCACATGTATGACTCTCAAACCAGGCAACCTGTGCATTTGATTTCGATTGTGCAAGTGATACACGTTGCATTTTGGGGTTTACTCCTTTGCTCCTTCCACAGGTTAAAAAAAAAAATCATATTTAGAGCTAAAATATAGGATCTCTATACTACATGTCTCCTGACAGACTAAGAATTACTGAAATAATATATCTGAGATACTCTGGAAATTTAGGCACCACATACTAAGCAAACTCAATAAAAAACCCTCCCTCATGTCAATCATACGTATTATGAAATGCTTCTGGTAAAACCTAAAATCTCTTAATTGGGGCAATGCATGGACAATGCCACAATTAGGCTATTTTAGACTAGAAGTAACATTTTTAATACTTCCTTTGTTTAGTAATATACTTCCTGTTCCTACTGCTTAATGGACTTTTGGATTGGTGCCCCAAATTTCAAGTGACACCATTATGAATTGTGGCAACATTCTACATAACTTTAACAGGTGTTTTATATAATATAATATAATGCAATATAATATGATACAATACTCTACTCTACTCTACTCATAATAATGGCAAGTCTGTTTAGTCTATTGGTTAAGGGAGCAGGCTAGAAACAAGAGACCAGAAGTTCAAGTCCAGCCTTAGACTTGAGCATAAAAGCAATGGGTGACCTTGGGCCAATCACTCTCTCTGACAAAGAGAGCGTGTTACCTCACAGCAGGGGGGTTGTTGTAGGGAAAAGAGGAGGAAGAAGTATTAGATATTTTCCTACTTTGAATTGTTTATAAAAATAAAAAGACAGAATATAAAATAAATAAATAAATAACTAGCATATCTATTTTTCTATGTGGAAAAAGAAAAAAAATCCAGATTTTTTTTTTGTTTTAATCTCTTTTTATTAATAAAAGACTGCATGGCCTGGTGGGCCTGGCCATCTTGACGTCACTCGTGTCAGGGGTATTTGTGGTGGCCCGAGCACTCTGCCAGTGGAAACAGGCTCCCAAGCTCTGTTATCAGTCATGATGCCCTCTGCCAATGAAAATGGAGCTTGGGGGGTACGTGTGGCCCCCTGGACCCCATTTTCAGCCATGACAGCCTCCTAAAGGGTTGCCAGTAAAAATGGCCAGTGAAAATGGAGCCTGGGGGGGCATGCACAGTCCTCCCAAGTTCCATTTTTGCTGGCAGAGGCAGCAGGCTGGTCCTTTGCTGTTTCCAGGGTGGCCCCATGGGCCAAATTTAAGCACCCTGTGGGCCGGATCCAACCCACGGACCTTGAGTTTGATACCCCCTGGTATAGTTTATCTGCTTGGAGACTGCATGTTATCAGAATACTACAGTTACAGTTTGTTATGTGATTTGGGTGCGCTAGCCTGTTTCATGCCTCAGAAGAAATGTCTTGAAAAATATATGAGATGAAAAATATCAGAGGAACATGTTCTGATTAATATCAGCAAAATAGCAAGCTTCCGTATAAGTTTGTTGGTTTTTTTTTGGGGGGGGGGAGAGGGTGTGTGTGAGGGACAGCACACAATACATTGTCCCAATCGCCTAAGGACAGGAGATCCCTAGATAAACTGAATGTAATATCCCTGTAAACCAATTTCAAGATCTTATTGATGTTGTGGCCTGAGAGTGCAGAAATACAGATTTAACCCTCTTACAGCTTCTAAGAGACAATGTAATTCATCAGTCCTCTTAATGGAAGTGGCATACTGATAGACAGATTACCTGGCTGAACATGGCCTTTGTAAATCCAATTTGAATATATTAGTTATAAAATTGTAAATCCCACAATCATTTGTTTAGGCAGATGATATGAGTTTGTACCATTCAGCCCACATCTGTAAGAATCCTCCTCTTGCCATGTGATTTGCTCTAGCATCCAAGCATGAATTAAGCCTACTGCCCATTGATTAGAAAACATCCATCTTTCAGAAACACTTTCCCCTCATGCATAGATGCAGAGGAACAGCAAGGAAGCTGAGATACCTGCCCTTGTTCTAGGTTAATGAACCTACTTATAGGAAGATAAGTTTGATTTAGTTTGAAGGTTGTCTTCAGTTTTGTTTTGTAGAGCTGGTAAAATTCAGCCTTTAAATGCCTGAAAGCATTTTTGCCTTGCAGCAAGTCAAAAATAAGATTACAAGCCTGCTTGATAGCCTCCTCAGTTTGGCTTGATGGCATTCCCTGTGGTTAGATTGTTCCACTCCAAAGCAGGTATATGGAAATGATGGGATTTGACTGTTTGCATTTGGTCTATCACTTGCTGCTGGGAAGTTCAGGGTAGAAAGGGATGTTTCTATTTGTATTAGTCTAATGGGAAATCATGAGACAGAGCAATCTGCCCTAGGGCTTAGGATATTATTTGTGAGGAGATTTCTTAAGGCCCTGTCACATAAGCTGCCATTCTTTGACATAGAATTCTGCAAAGCAGAGCTTTGAAGAGGAAAATAAACGGAAGCAAATTAAAGGCATTTCAGGTAACTAGTTCACGCTCTCTGAGCCCAACTCACCTCACAGAGTTATTGTGGGGAAAATAGGAAGAGGAAGGTATGTTGGATATGTTAGATCTCTGGAACTGTTTGTAAAAATTATAAAGATGGGATATAAGTAAAATAAATAAATAGTTACTACCATAGTAGCTACCAGGGGTGGGATTGAAAAAAATCAGCAACTGGTTCACTGCCTGGTTGCTGGGTGGGCATGGCCATGAGGGTATGGTCTTCTTGGCCTCCTGCACCATGGTGGGGGGGGGCGTTTTTGCCCTCCCCAGCCTCCGGATGCTTTCCTTGAGCCTCCAGGAGGGTGAAAACAGCCTCCCCCGGGCACCAGAGGCCCTCCGGAGGCTGGAAATGAGCCCATTTCCAGACTTCTGGTACTTCTAGTCAGGGTGAATTTGATTTAAATCAAACTGATTTAAATCACGATTTATATCACTAGTCTAGTCAGTAAGGTTTGATTTAAATCATAGTTTTCTACATAAAGAGTAATTCTTGCTAGTATAACTTTAATATGCAAGTAGATGAAGATTTTTAGAATAACAACTTTTCATATTAGTTTTTTTATCCCCAGTTTAATAGGTTAATCATTCATATTTGGAAAACTTTTCTGTTGTACTTAGGAAGGAGAAAAATAATCATTACCTTAATAATAACAATTTAAATAGATTTATTCAACTGAAACAATAACATTACAGCATATGTTATTTGCTTAAACAAACATCCATGTTTGTTAACTAATTTGGCTAAACAAAATATATATATATTAAGAAACTTAGACTGCAAGCCCAGCCTACACATGAAAAACTTAAATACTGTCCTCTGTAGCTCACTTGTCATCTTCATCTTCTTCTTTGTTCATAATCTGGAAAAGAAAAACAAGCTTTCCTGCTTTATAGGGTCCCAAACAATTTCTCAATTTAGAATGAATGAGTCCAAAGGAAGAGAATATTCTTTCAACGCCTGCAGAAGAAGCTACTGCTGTTAAAAGTGAAATCATTACATGAACAGTCTCTAAATCCAAGTGCTTAAGTGACTTCCACCAGTTCACTAGTGTGACTTTCTTTAAAATATCTTCAGCAAACATATATTTCTTGAATGGTTCCCCCTTAGCTTTGAAGTTTACTATAGTTGGCATTACAGATGGATGATTGCTGGATACCCATGTCATAGCTAACTCCTCTTCCTCAGCACTTAAGTTTTGACCCTGATACTGGATATTGACAATATTTGCCAAAAAAGGCTGGAGACAGTACTTGTCCCATTCGTTTTTTTAATGCTTGTAATTTAATTCTGTCCATGTGTAGTTCTGTTTTTAAGTGTTCACTCAGTTCCTTCCAAATTTCAACAGCATCAGCAATAAAACAGCTACTTTTCTGTATTTTGTTTAAAGCTTCAGAGATGGGTTGCAGGATGCTCAGCATATGTTCAACATTTCTCTTAAGCCCAATGTTGAAGATTTTGGCTGTGACAGTGCCATCTATTTTATCTCGATTTTCTTCACAAACTGTCATCAGAATAGGCCAGTTCTTGATATACTGCTCAAAACAGTCCACCACAGAGTTCCATCTAACATCTTGTGGGAGCGTTAGCTTGGTTCCACCCATCCTTTTCAGAGCTGCTGCAGCAAAATGATTGTTACGGAAGTATTTAGCAATTTCAACAACATTAGTCTTTATTTCTGGAACACTTAAGTCTTTGGCTAAGAGGTGCAGCAAATGAGCACTGCAACCATATGTTATTAGCTTTGTATTCCCTTCCTGCTCTTCTAAATTTCTTCTAATCTTGGATACATTTGCAGCATTGTCTGTGACCAAACTGCGTACTAGACATTTGAATTTTTGTTCACATGTTATTATAGCTTTTACTGCCACTTCTTGTAAGTATTCTGCTATGTGTGCATTTCCTGACATATCAATTGTTTGTGCAAGGAAGACTTTCCCTTCTTCTGTTGTTATACAAGCACATACAATAGGATCATTGTGGACATTACTCCACCCATCAATACTTAGGTTAACAATTCTACCCTCCAGAGCTGTTGCACATTGCTCCATTTCTCTGTCATACACTTTATCCAGCAGTTTCCCTGCAACATCTGCTCTGCTGGGTGGACTCTATCCTGGTCTCAGTGACTGAACCATATTAATGAAATCTCAGTCAGACGGAAAGAAGAGTTCGTTGCATAAACAAACTGGACAATTTTTTCATCAATTAACTCTTTTTCTAATCTGCTAGTTTTTATCACAAACTTATCTATGGTGGTTCTAGGAGGGAAGGGTTTTTTCTTTCTTTTAGGTGATAGTGATATGTAGCTGTGGGTGTCTGATGATGATGATGCTAATGAAGCACTATCCTGGATGGATAACTCTGAAACTGTAGAACAGGAGGATGGTGATCTTGAAGGTGGATAGTTTCCAGAATCCATGAATTCCCTAAACAAAAAAGTCAATGCTGTTATTTTATTGTTTATACAATTTCTGCTTATTGTACACAGCACTGCCCCAAAAGGAATATTTGCTTTTCTTCATAACTGTACCAAATGACAGTAACATGCAGTAATAATAAGAAATATAATTTTGCTCAAACATGATAGTTTAAGGCAGTCTTTAGAAATATGGTTCAATAAAAATGTTTACCAACCTGAAGATCCTGCCTGTTCAAATGTGTTTCTTTGGTCATCTTCATCACAGCACTTCTCATGATGTTGCCTCATTTGGGCCACCAGGCCTTGCATTTCTTTGTTGCAGTGTTTGCAGTTTGCACACATGCCTGTCTTACCAATAGTAAAGGAACTTCATTAAAATATTGCCAAACTGGGTCTCTTTTATGACCTGCTGCCATTATAGGTTATTTCCTCCAAGGAAAGAATATGATAAAGCTCAGGTCATACACACAAAAAGATCCAAAGACTTGTCTGTCTGTGGTTGTGCAGTATTGTGCTCAGAAAGTTTCACTTTCATTTTGTACTCTTGTCTGCTTGCCCCTTCCTCCTCACACTTAGTTTCACTTTCTTCTTGTGCAGATCTATTCCACTCCAAACAATCAGAAAAATATTGTTTCTATTCTATTTACTGAACTTCTTGAAACTTAGCACTGAAGGAGTTGATTCTGTATTCATAGGTTTGTAGAACAATAGGATTAAGGTCTTTTTCTCAACTCTGTTCATGTTATAACATTTTTGCTATGAAGAAGAGGCATATGATCTCTGCTGAGTCAAATTCAGTTTTGAGAACTGCAAAAGTAAACCAAGCATCTGTGATAATATCTTGTAGGCAGAGAAACTGCCCAATAATCTTACAAAAACCTCTGGAAGAGCATGACATTGTGAATGGATTAATGGAATTTATTTACCAAAAAAAAATTAAACATATACAGCCTTATTCTACATAATTAAAAAAAAACTAATCTTTATTTCATGATGGAATAACCTTTGGATGGTAATATATTTTCCTCAAAAAGCATTTTATTTAAAAAAATCCGATTTAAATCAAAAAAATCCAATTTAAATAAAAAAAATCTGATTTAAATTAAAAAAATCTGATTTTTTTTTGATTTTTTTAAAAAAATCATTGATTTTTATCCACCCTATTTCCAGTAGGCCCATTTTTCACCCTCCCCAGGCAGCAGAGGCTTTCTTCAAAACTCCAGGAGGGCAAAAATGGCCTCCCCCAAGCTCCAGAGGCCCTCCAAAGGCTAGAAACGGGCCCATTTCCAGACTTCCAGTACTTCTGGTAGGTCCGTTTTTTGCCTTCCCAGAGCCTCCACATTCACCTACCTGGCATCCAAAACGGGCTTCATGGAGACTCCTGGGAGGGCGGCGTGGGGTGGGTGGGGTCAGCCAGTCCTTGGAACAACCGGTTCGGCAAAACAGATTAAAATTAACATCCAGTTTGCCTGAACCAGTCCGAACTGGCTGAATCCCACCCCTGATTGCTGCTGTTCGTATTATGAGAATTTCTGGAAGAGTCGATCTTAATTAGTTTTCAGATTAGTTTCACAGTATGTTTTGAAATTTTTCATTCTTTAGTTGAGATTTTAATCTTTGCTAACTTCCTTGTGTATTCAAGGGAGTAGGGAGTTATAATATAAATAATAAAAAGAAAGAGTGTGTTGTAGGAAAGACAACGGAGACTGGGATCACCCATTATAATAAATCATGACTTACTGATTCAGTCAAAGTTGTCTTGATTTAGAAAACACAACAAGTCCCAAGATACCATAATATGGCCAGGTGTGATGTTTATGCAAAGATGGGAACATGCATATTCCATAAGGAGAAGGGAGAGCAAATGAGAAATGCTTGTCTTACCTGGTTACATGAAATGTGGGGATGCAACTATATAAGCTGTTTTGTGTGTCATCAATAATAGGTTTATGGGGATTTTTTTCTTTCTGAGTCTGTCTTTCTTTCTTTCTTTCCTTCTTTCTTTCTTTCTTTCTCAAGAACATATTAGGTAATATATATAAGTATAAGCATGAATTGAATTCATAAAATAGATACAAATAGAGGAAATATTAGGACAGGGACGGTAGGCACGCTGGTGCGCTTATGCACGTCCCTTACAGACCTCTTAGGAATGGGGTGAAGTCAACAGTAGACAGTCTTAGATTAAATTTTTTGGGGTTTTGGGATGAAACCACAGAGTCAGGTAGTGCATTCCAGGCATTGACCACTGATTAGAATCTTTTGTGTCCAGTTTGTTAAATCATAATGTAACTTACCTTTGTTAGGGGTTAGATTTTACTGAAGTCTAAGAAATTGAGAAAGCTGTAAAACATTGAAAGATGATAGACTATTATTTTTATATTTTTTGATCCTGCCTTTATTATTTTTATAAATAACTCAAGGTTCTGAACATACTTAATACTTCTTCCTCCTCCTATTTTCCCCACAACAACAATAACCTTGTGAAATGAGGGCTAACCTTGGGCTAAGTAAGACATGTATGTTTTCTCTTTCCAATGCCTGCCTAGCAATTAACACAAATGCAAGAATCCTGCATTTCAAACAATATTTTTACCAGAATTTTGCTTCTTTGCAAGAATTAAAAAAAAGGTCAACATTATTTCTGTCAAATTATATTAAACACATTGGAGAAAATGTGGAAGGAAATATTACCATTGTGTTAATCCAGACCAAGGACACTAAAGCTCAAAAAAAATGAAAAGAGGGAGATTTTTCCCCTTAACTGGTTCTCTCCGGTTCCTTACCAAATAGCAGCTCCATAATGAAAGTTAATGGCTAATTGTATTGTGTTAATTAAACTGAAAATGTCATACGACAGCTTGAAGAGGTCCAGATATTATATAAGGTTTAATCCATCATCTTTATGGGTTCTGGAAAGTGGAACAGAGAAATGAACATTTTCATCATTACTTTTTTTTTTTTTTTTTTTACAATTGATTTGTTGATCTTGCAGTAGAATGAAAAACCCAAGGACTGTATAATTAAACAAACCCTTAGCATATTGGGGGCAATAAAATTTGCATGATCCCTATTTGATACAGTTGCTATGTCATCCATGGTTCTATTGATGCTGAAAAAAAAGATATACAGTTTAATTACTGCTGGTGGTATTTAACTTTTATACTTTTATTTTATGCTTGGATTTATATTCCACCATAATCCAATGGCTGTTAGTAGCCTACAATGAAGACAACAGAATGACAATTTAAACATCTACATAGAACATCAACATAACTGACAACAAATAAAAGAGGAAAAAAACATGAAATTTGCACAGTAAATTAAGTCAACAAAATCATGAAAGATGATTTCATCTAATTATAGATGATGGTATATTTATGGTAATTAATAAGTATTGGAAATGTAAATTTCTATACAAGAATCTGTAAATATTTTCTATTTTTACTCTCTGATTATTGGTGTATATATATATAGGGATATTTTGGTGATGTTACACCGTGATAGAAAAATTATTATACATCTTAAAAAAAATCATGAAAGATGCACTCTGGAATAATGGTTTTTAATTGTTTCTTAAAAACCAGTAGGAATGGGACAACTTTTATCACCATTATCAAAAATGGTGTAGGGTCTCCTGCTTGAGTGGGGGGTTGGACTAGATGACCTATAAAGTCACTTCCAATCCTGTTAATCTGTTATATCTGTTATCTCTGTAAGAGCCATTTCCTATAGCAGTCCTACCTAAATTCATTTCTCTTCACTTTCTGGAAGGGTGGTACCTCTAGCAGCTCAGCCCTACAAGATCTAATAGATTGGGATTACATAATTGGGAGAATGGGGTCACATTGATATCCAAGTTCCAAGCTATAAACCATTAAGGACTATAGTGTAGAGCTTGCAGAATTGATGTCATCTGTTGAGAGTTTGTAAGTACATAGGCTGCTGCATTCTGGACTAGTTATAGTTTTGAAATGCTCTTCAAGGGCAGTCCCATGTAAGGGTCATTGCAGTAATCTACTTGGATGGTAAGGGCATGAGTTATTTCAGAGAATAGAATAGAATAGAATAGAATAGAATAGAATAGAATAGAATAGAATAGAATAGAACAGAAAACAGAACAGAACAGAACAGAACAGAACAGAATTCTTTATTGGCCAAGTGTGATTGGACACACAAGGAATTTGTCTTTGGTGCATATGCTTTCAGTGTACATAAAAAGAAAGATACATTAGTCAAGAATCATAAGGTACAACACTTAATGATAGTCATAGGGTATAAATAAGCAATCAAATCATACTAGGAAACAATCAATAAATAAATTGTAAGGATACAGCAATAAGTTACAGTCATACAGTCATAAGTGGGAGGAGATGGGTGATAGGAACGATGAGAAGATTAATAGTAATGCAGATTTAGTGAATAGTTTGACAGTGTTGAGGGAATTATTTTTTTAGGAGAATGATGGCGTTTGGAAAAAAAATGTCCTTGTGTCTAGTTGTTCTGGTGTGCAATGCTCTGTAGCGTTGTTTTGAGGGTAGGAGTTGAAACAATTTATGTCCAGGATGTGAGGGGTCTGTCGATATTTTCACAGCCCTCTTTTTGACTTGTGTAGTAAACAGGTCCTCAATGGAAGGCAGGTTGGTAGTAATTGTTTTTTCGGCTCTTGCATCTTTAGGTGCTCTTGCATCAGGTAGAATCTCAGTTGCTGCATCTGCTCAAGTTGGTCAAGTCTGTGTGCTCTCCTAGTAAGAATTGTGGGTCCAGGAGCATCCTAAGATTGCAAACCTGCTCTTTCAAGGGAAGTTCCTGCCCATCGAGAGGTGAAATTGAGGGGCTTCCGGTTTGGCTTCCATCGCTGCCAGACGGTCCTTTGAGACCGCCAGCCCTGTCGCCCGTAAAGAGCCGCCTTTACAGCTGAAAAGCGGCTCGAAAAACTCCGTTTCCGTAAGGAAACGTGAGACAGAGCCGGTGAGGGCAGGTAGAGGCCTCTGCGAAGTCCCCAGAGTTCTTTTTTACTCCTGGGGAGGAAGCAGGATGAGGCTCCCTATTTTCGCTCGCCGCTGCTCCGGGCTTCGGGAGAACTCTGCGCTTGCAGAGCCAGGCAATGGGACCAGACCAACTAATGAAAACTAACAGACTCTCTGAACAAGTAGGATGAAATCCGGACCTGGGACCCTAAATTGCAAGTATTTCTAACAACCCTAAGACTGACTTTAAAAGTAAAGAAGAGTGAAAGGGGGGGAAAAAGAAAGTTTAAAATGGCGACTGGCTGAGACTTGAGAAGAAAGCTGAAAGCGAAAGTCCTTCCGTTTGACTAGTTTAATAGGTTACAAAGGAACTGAGACAACAGCGCTGGCTAGAAGTGAAGAGAAAAATTCTTATTTCATGCTTTTTCCTTCTTAGAGACTTGATATTGATATTGTATGGAGAGAAGTTTTCTTCTTTAAAGGGGAAAAAAAATCTGCTTGTGTGGCAGGATGGCGTTAAAACTGACAAAGCCAGACAACCAAGCTGGGGGGGGGGCTCCCCCATTTATAAACCACATGAACAAGTTTTGAGCTTGCAGATGCAGAGGAATGGCTTTAAAGATCTAACATAATTTGTATTGGAGGAGATGGCAAGACATGATGAGATTGTGAACCAGAACCTTGAAAAATTTAGACAGGAAATTAAAGAGTTGGTTCAACGAAAGTATGATAAATTCAAGCAACATATGATAAATTTCTTAGATGCAATGATAAAGATGGATAAAGAAATAGAGTCTAAAATGAAGGAAGTTGATTATAAGATTCATAATTTGGATAATAAAATACAAAGAATTGAAAATGATTTAACAATGATTCAAGAAAATAGCTCAGAAGTAGAGTTAAAAATAAAGGAAGCTGACTACAAGACTTACAATGCAGATAATATAAAACAAAGGATTGAAAATGAAGTCATAATGATGCAATTCAGATTTATGGAATTTGCGGTCAGAATTAGGGGAATACAGGAAAATAAAAGAGAAGATTTGAGAAAGATGTCTGCTGAAGTTCTGGCTGGGATTTTAAAAGTTAGTCCCGAAGAGGTATCCTGTAAGATTGATAAGGCCTATAGAGCAAATTCTTGGGTGGCAAAGCAAAGGCAGTTGCCTAGAGATGTGGTGATTTACTTTACCGATAAAGGAATAAGAAATGATATTGTGCAAATGTCTTTTAACTCCACTCTTGAAATGTATGGAAGGAAGATTTGGATATTTAAAGAGCTGCTGCCCAAAATGTTAAAAGATAGAAAGGATTTTGGATTTTTGGTGACTGAGCTAAAGAAACAAAACATCCCATTTAGGTGGGATGCTCCAGTTGGAATAATATTGAGATATCAAGGAGAAAGATATCAACTAAATACTGTTGAAAAAGCGGAAGAATTTTATTATAAGGTTCTTAAAATGGATTCAACATCTCCATGTATAACACACGAGGGGAATAAAGAAAATCAAAATCAACAAGAGATTGAAACCCAGGCTAAGCAGATGGAGGTGGAGGTAATGGAAAAACAACAAGTTACAGAGGCCTTTTTGGACGAGCTGCTTTTGGATTCTCCTTCAGAGGTTATAGTTGGATTACCTTTAAATACAAGAGAGGTGGCTTTGGATTCTAATGTGATGTCTTATCAAGTTACAGACCAGCATGAAAATCAATCAGCTGATATACAACTCCTAGAAAGGCAACCAGGATGGAGATCTAAGCCACAAAAAGTTAAGAAAAGAAGAAGCAGGTCCTACAAAAATAAAATTTTTTAGACTAAACAACAGTGTAATACCAGTTACATAAGAGACGATTAAATACATGAAAAAATAGCTGAGGCAAAGTATTGGTTTATACTATTTTGAGGAGAGTGACAGATCTCTGCAATGCTGTGCTTTTGGGATGTGGAAGATGGCCTTTAATTGAGTGGATTGGAACTTTCTATTTTGGACTCTTCGACAAATGGATTACGCTTATGCTGAGCTACAAGGCAAGAGAATTATGGGATTGGGGCATGCAGAAGATCTGGTTGTTACCCTAACACGGTGGTGGGAATGAATAATCTAGATGAAAGACATTACAAAAGACACTATAGGGAATATAAATATAAAGTCACTCAGGTGGTTTTTTGATATATGAAAACATTTACTATTGATGGGGGCAGATGGTAATTGAAGATACCGAACATACTGTTGGAACTAGAATTTGATGTTACCCTAACATGGGTGATGGAATTAACAATCCAGTTGAAAGACATTACAGAAGATATCATATGGATTACAAGTTTAACGTCGCCTGGACCCGGTTGAATTAGCCAACTATCATCCGGTCTCCAACCTTCGTTTTGTGGCGAAGGTTGTTGAGAGCGTGGTGGCACGACAGCTTCCCCGACACCTGGATGAAGCTATCTATCTGGACCCATGCCAGTCGGGCTTCAGGCAGGGGCACAGCACAGAAACGGCATTGGTCGCATTGGTGGATGATCTCTGGAGGGCTCGGGACAGGGGTTGTTCCTCTGTCCTAGTCCTATTAGATCTCTCAGCGGCTTTTGATACCATTGACCATGGTATCATGCTGCGGCGGTTGAGGGCGTTAGGAATAGGGGGCACCGTTCTGCGGTGGTTCTCCTCCTTCCTCTCCGACCGCTCGCAGTTTGTGTGGCAGGGGGACAGAGGTCGACCTCGAGGCATCTCGCATGGGGAGTGCCGCAAGGGTCGGTCCTCTCGCCCCTCCTGTTCAACATTTATGTGAAGCCGCTGGGTGAGATCATCCGTGGTTTTGGGGTGAAGTGTCACCTGTACGCTGACGACACTCAGCTGTACATCTCCAGACCACCCCAACGATGCCCTTGATGTGATGTCTCGCTGCCTGGAGGCCATGCGGGTCTGGATGGGGAGGAACAGGCTCAGACTCAACCCTTCCAAGACCGAGTGGTTGTGGCTCCCGGCGTCCCGATATAGTCAGCAGGTGCCATCGCTGACTATTGGGGGTAAATCTTTGCCCCTCACAGAGAGGGCTCGCAATCTGGGTGTCCTCCTGGACGCACGGCTGTCTTTGGAAGAACATATGACGGCCGTGGCCAGGGGGGCCTTTTATCAGGTCCGCCTGATTCGCCAGTTGCAGCCCTTTCTGGATCGGGACGCCCTGCGCACAGTCACTCACGCCCTTGTCACCTCCCGGTTGGACTATTGCAATGCTCTCTACATGGGGCTCCCCTTGAAGAGCACTCGGAGGCTCCAACTGGTCCAGAATGCGGCCGCGCGGGTGGTTATGGGTGCAACTCGTTGCGCCCACGTGACACCCCTCCTGCGCGAGCTGCACTGGCTCCCAGTGGTCTTCCGGGTGCGATTCAAGGTGTTGGTCACCACCTTTAAAGCGCTCCATGGCATAGGACCCAGGTACCTTCGAGACCGTCTTCTGCCACCAATAGCCTCCCACAGGCCAGTCCGCTCCCACAGAGAGGGTCTCCTCAGGGTGCCATCGGCCAAGTCATGTCGGCTGGCGACACCCAGGGGGAGGGCCTTCTCTGTGGGAGCCCCAGCCCTGTGGAATGAACTGCCCCCGGAAATTCGTAAGATTTCTGACCTCCGGATATTTCGCTGCGCACTCAAGACCCTATTGTTCCGCCAGGCTGGGTTAGCAACATAATTTTTAATTGGATGTTTTAAATTTTGGGGGTTTTAAATTAAGCCAAATTATTTAATATTTTTTAATTATTTTAATTCGATGTCTATTCTGTTTTTAAATAAGCTGTACACTGCCCTGAGTCCTTCGGGAGAAGGGCGGTATAGAAATAAAATTATTATTATTATTATTATTATTATTATTATTATTATTATTATTATTATTATTATTATTATTATTATTATTTGAGGATTTTATTTATATATGGAAATATCTTTTAGTGGTGTAGGCAGAAGAACAAAAATATTGAAAACATTTTGTATGGTAGACCTGTAGGAAAGTGGGTGGAGATAGGTTAGCTTACTGATTGTTTAGTTTAGGAAAAGGGATGTTATGTTATATTAATATACGTAAAAGATTTGAATTAAGAGATATATGTATGAGGGAGGTGGAAATGGATAGATTATGAGTTGAAATTGCCAAATTAGGATTTATTATATAATTTTACAGCTGAATGTTGCTTTGAAATGTATAGTATAAGGCTGATATAATAATATTGTTAGAAAGAAAGGGCCAGCATATGGGGGGTGGAGTAAAAAGGATGGTAACATATTATATAATCTGTTATTAATTTGGGTTTTATTCTGGAGAAGCCACAGGGGGAGGGGAGGGGGAGGGGGGTTAGGGAGGAGGGGGGGAAAAGGGGGGGGAATCTGTATTTGAAAAACTTTTTCAATAAAAAAAAAGAGAGGTGAAATTGAGGTTAACAGAGAACTCATTTTTATGAGCAGTATCTAATTGCTGCAGGATACAATCTGGGTCGGTCCTGAAACATTATCCTGGGAAACATATATTCACCTTCATTCGTGAATATCTGTTTGCCACTATGATGTGAAGAACTTTCTACAATTGTGGAAAGAATTTGTACTGTGTTCTGGAGTGAATCAAAGACCAGTTTCTGATGGATAGCTTTGATGTACTGGTTGTTGGAGCTGGAACTGAAATCTGATTAATTATTGTCTGAGTGTGTCTGAGCGCACAGTGTGACTATGTGAGACAACCCAGGAGCAAATACAGAAAACAGGTTTGTATTTCAATAGTGGTTTTATCTACAAAGAATATATACATACACATACTTTAGTCAGACCTCAAACAAACAGCAATCAGCAATTACAGCACGGAAGCACACACTGAGAGAGAGATATGCCCAACAGAGCCTCTTCTTATTACAGACTCTTAAAGTGATATCAGCCCCCAATCTTTGCTGACTCATTTGCAGCATTACATCATTGTAGCAGCTGGTCAGTTCTTAAATCTTTACCCTGCAAATTGTTAATTAATACAATAATAATATTTAGAAGTTGCTCAGTTCCAGAATGACTGTAGGCAGCTTACATTTAAAAAGTGGAGATAGTCCTTCCTTGAATTATGACCATTTGTTTAGCAATCATTCAAAATTATGACAGTGCTGAAAAAAGTTACATTTCATAAACAATGGACTGAAACTATTTATTGTGCTATTACATTTATCCCTCTTTTCTTCCAGAAGCTCAGGTTGGTGCACTTAGTTCATCCTACTGTCATATCTTTTATTATTTACAACATCTCTGTGGAGGTGAGATTAGGCTGTTAGGCAGAGACTGGTTGGAAATCATCCACTGAGTGCAATGGTTTAATGGGGATTTGGACTTGTTTCTTTCCATTCAGCTGCAATTCCTTTAACAATGATATCATCCTCTCTTCACATCAGGGTGCATATGTACAACTGCCTTTCAGGATGCTCTCTTCCCCCCCCCCCCCCGCCTCCCTCTCCCACACACACACAATGGAGTGGCAGCAGATCATGGGAATAGTGATTGTAGTGACTGAGTTGCCACACTGAAAAATGGAAGACAGTTTTACATACTCTTGAAGTGACAGCTTCCACCAAGAAAATCAAATCTCAAATGCATACTAGGCAGAATTAATGGACCCATATTTCAAACGTACAGCAGAATCTCCTGACATTTCTTGATTTAAAACTTAGCTACTCCCCTTCCTTCTCTCTCTCTCTCCCCCTCCCTCTCTCTCTCTCTCAATTTTCTGGAATGACTTTTCTATCGTGTGTTCTATTTAGCAATGCCTATTGTAGATGCCTGCTATTTTCCATATCATTGGGTCCTTTTGGTCAGTGGGAAGGAAGGAAGGAAGGAAGGAAGGAAGGAAGGAAGGAAGGAAGGAAGGAAGGAAGGAAGGAATTTTCTGATAGTGAGAACAATCAACCAATGGAACAGCTTGCCTTCAGAAGTTGTGGGAGCTTCATCACTGGAAGCTTCATCACTGGAACCTTTCAAAAGGAGACTGGACTGCCATCTGTCAGGAATGATGTAGGGTGACCCAACCTGCTTGAGTAGTGGTGAAATCCAACTTTTTTTACTACCGGTTCTGTGGGCGTGGCAGCGGAAGGATACTGCAAAATCCCCATTCCCTCCCCAATTCTGGGGGAAGGATATTGCAAAATCTCCATTCCCATCCCATTCTGGGGCCAGCCAGATATGGTATTTGCTGGTTCTCCGAACTACTCAAAATTTTCGCTGCCGGTTCTCCAGAACCTGTCAGAACCTGCTGGATTTCACCCCTGCCTACAAGGTCCCTTCCAACTCTGTTAATCTGTAAATTTGTAAAGGAAGGAAGGAAGGAAGGAAGGAAGGAAGGAAGGAAGGAAGGAAGGAAGGAAGGAAGGAAGGAAGGCTCTCCAATTTTTCTGATTTCAGTTTTAGAGAAATTACCCATCAAATGCTGCTTGCAGTGCTTCAAATACACACATGAATAAAAACTCACCTGATCAGGGATTGTTTGGACTTCAATTCCCATCAGCTTCAGCCAACATTGCTAATAGTAAAGGCTTGTGGCAATCATAGTTCAGTACATTTGGAGAACACCCAGTTGCCCATTCTTAAACAATGATCAACGATCTCTCCTGGTTTGTGGGTTGTACTTGATAATCATAAGAATAATTTCTATACTGTATTCTGTTGAACTGATCTGGTAGCACTTTTTCAGTCTAAGAAAAGGCAGAGCTTCGTGAATTATCAGATGCATGGTAGGCTAAATTGATGTAGGTATTAAATTGGGATGAAATAGGAAAAAAAAATTGGGAAAGCGACATGGTGGTTATTCAAATGCTAGTTACATCTGAGACCAGTTGCACATACTTGACCAATTAACAATTGAGTTAAAAACTTGTCATGTTTGTCAAGACGTTCTGTGAAAGTGGGTCTGAGGAAGTGCTTTGACAGTTTGGGTCTGTGAAGCTCAAAATATTGTCTCTGATAAAATAAAACCAATTGAAAACTATTGGTTATGCAGACTTAATTCAGCCAAACTAAGGGCATCTAATATTCCTTTTGGTTGCACTTAGTTAAATTAGGTCTCCAGTTATTTTCCAGAGCGGATCTTTCCTTAGTTCTTTGTCCATTTCTTTTTTCTTTCCGGAGCTGAACAAACATTCTTAATTAATCACAAAAGCATAAAGAAACTAATTGCTAATTAAATCCTGGTCCTGAACCCCCAACACTGTTAGTTGCAGGATGATCTCATTTTGACCCAGAAAAGCTGATCGCAAACCATCTATTAAGTTAGAGAAGGAGAGGGCGAACACATTTAGTTTTTCCTACATTTGTACGGCTGTTGAGGATTCCTCCAGCTGATGAGTATTAAAAACTTATGACCTGTGACATATGGTGCAAGTAAATTTACTTTGGAAAAAAAAAAAAGAATTAGCCTGGATTATTTCACAAGAAGATGTGAGATATTGGGTCTTTTATCATCCATAAAAGGCTGTTTTGTTTTGATTCTTCTTTAATGGGCATGATGAGGTGGTTGGTTTATTGGCATTGTTCTACATAATTACTATTGTGCAGAATTGTCAGACCAGTTGTTATGCAGCATCTTATTAAGGTGTGATTGCCTCTGCACAGGCTGGAATTGCCTAGACCAGCTGAGCATAAGGCATAAGACGGAGTCCTCTCTTTCTCTTGGTGAAACCAAATCTCGCCTGCATCAGCTAGTCTTATTTATAGGTAAAAGATCTCAAGTTACTGTAGTGTAGGTAATGCACTTCAGTTCACTTCCTGCACCAGTTTTCCTTCAGAAACTTTTTTTTCCATCAAACTGTTGGAAATGTGATTATAGGAGGACTACAGCAACAAATTGGAGGGAAACATCTCCCATAAATAAAGTAGAGGGAGCAGTTTGGGAATGCCAAGCACCAAAAGAAAAACATTTCCTATTGCAAATCTGGGGGATTGTTCTAATAAGATAACAGACTGTGGCTTTATCTCTCGATATATCAACTTGATTTAATCGATTCCACTCATATTGTAGGAACTGATTTTTTTCTCACAATATCAGTTAACTCTCTAGGACAGTGGCGAGGGGAAAAATATTTTGCAGATGCTCAAGGGCTTGCTTCTCTTGTTGAGTTTGCAAAGATTCAGGGTTGGTTGTTTCTTGGGTTTTTTATTTATTGAAGCAAAGAGAAGAGGTCAGGTAGCTCTTTGATGTTCTCTTCAAATATCCTTTGGCTGAGTGAGGAAAATGTTCCCTACTGAGAGGTGTGGTGGACACTGAAAAGGATATGTTGCCCTGTCCAACCGAAGCTATTTATCTTTGTCTGCCGGGAACATGAATCAACTTGTCTGCAACTTCTTTTGCTAGCACATGAGACACTTAGCCAATGAATGCAATCCTGGCCAACTCAGTCTTAAATTCAGCCTTGTTTTATCTCCTTGTGAAATATCACTCAGCTGGCTTTAAACATCATCCACAGCATAAAAGTATTCCAAAACAAGGAAAAATGAATTGATAGGAATTTTCATTCCTGTTTCTTCCATTCCTAAGAGTTGTGCACTCGATACAGATGTGGGATTCCTTGTCATAATACCTGGCATCTTCTCTCTGGCCTTGCTGTGGTTCTTTATTACTTCTGCTGCCTTCAGGTTCTACATTTATTCACATTGCATAAATATGGCTGGTTACATTTTGTAGTTTGGTTACTTTTCTAGTGCTCCCTAGACAGGTAGCCCAAGTTGCATTGCCTTGTTCTTTACTCAGTAGATACGCCATGCCAACAAATGGCTTGGAGCAAATTTTGCTAAGCCAATTGAAATTACTTATAAAACCATATGCACATGTATCCCTAAGCACCGGAGGTGGATTTCAGCAGGTTCTGACCAGTTCTGTAGAACCGGTAGCAGAAATTTTGAATAGTTCGGAGAACCGGTAGTAAAAATTCTGACTGGCCCTGCCCCCATCTATTCTCTGCCTCCCAAGTCCCAGCTGATTGGGAGGAAATGGGGATTTTGCAGTATCCTTCCCCTGGATTGGAGAGGGAATGGAGATTTTACAGTATCCTTCCCCTGCCATGCCCACTAAGCCACGCCCACAGAACCGGTAGTAAAAGAATTATTAAAACAATGTGGTAAGTACATGTAGAGAGAGAGAGAGAGAGAGAGAGAGAGAGAGAGAGAGCGCATAGAAAATAATATTTGTATCTTAATGCTGATCTGTGGAGTCATTGGTGTTCAATGAGCTTAGTTGTTTGCTTGCAGATGTTTCATTACCCAACATAATCAGTGCTGGGTAATGAAACATCTGCAAGCAAACAACCAAGCTCAGAGAGCATCAAAAACTTACAAAGATAGGAAAACTTGCATGGAATGAGAACTAGGAACAATTTTTTGCTGAGAAACTGGACCAGAAAAGATGATATCTCCTTCCTGCTGTTCACAAAATGTGTTGCATTTCAGTCATATCCAGTTAGCCACTTGCTACAGTAACTGGAAAGGATTTGAAGTATAATGCAATACTTTATACTACACCAAACTGAAGAAAAACTGAGCAGAAATAGGAATTGTAGTCCAAATAATCCATATAGCAGCTGTGTGGAAGGTTGGCCTAGAAGTTGATGGAGCAAGGAACTTGGGCAGTCAAGCATAATGACCAAGGTATTCTGGGAGTTGAAGTCCACAGGTCTTAAAATTGTTGAGGTTGAGAAACATTGACTTAGACAAACCAGTCAAATCTATGGTCCTACAGATAGCCCTCGACTTACAACTGGATTAGGGTTATGTTGGACCCACCTTGGGGATACTTATAACCTGGATTCAAAGTTCTGAAGGTGTTCATGTGACCAAATTTAGGGTGCTTGGCAACACAGCCACATTTCCAGCAGTTTGCAGCATCCTGTGGTAACATAAGCAACAATTTTGCCCAAAACACACACTTCCAATTTTTGGCAAAATAATGTCCTTGGCAAGCTATGTTTGCTTAATGGCTGTGGATTTGCTTAACAGCTGCAGTTGTTCACTTACCAATGGCTGCACAAAAAGGTCATAAAATTGGGTTGGTCATGTGACTGACCCATTTTTTTACTGTCACAATTTATGACCATGATGGTCAGGTTCCATTAGGTCATAAGTCGAGGGCAACTTAGTGGTGAAATTCAAATTTAATTTACTACCGGTTCTGTGGGCATGGCTTGGTGAGCATGCTGTGGCTTGGTGGGCATGGCAGGGGAAGGATACTGCAAAATCCCCATTCCCTCCCCACTCCTGGGGGAAAGATATTGCAAAATTGCCATTCCCACCTCACTCTGGGGCCAGCCAGAGGTGGTATTTGCCGGTTCTCCAAATTACTCAAAATTTCCGCTACTGGTACTCCAAAATCTGTTAGAACCTACTGGATTTCACCCCTGGGGTTACCTGTACAATGTGACTTTCTCATTGCCATTTTCTTACAATTGCTTTATTTATTCACGGGAACAGAATCTGTATGGCGTCTTTTAAATTTTCCGGGAACAATAAGGAAATGAACTCTTCCCAAAAAGCTTATCCATCCGCAGAAACTCTGTGTAGCACATAGCTACGACCTCTCTCCTGGCATTCAATCATGTCTGGCTTCTTTCAGGAGGAACTACATTAAAAAAGGATTTGTAGGTGTGGAAAGAAAGTGACATTTAACGTTATACCGTTATGCGAGATCTTCTGAACCATTACAGGAGAGGCGATTGTGGGAGCGATGAGAGTCGCAACAGTAACTCAGCCTAATACTCTTGATTGGGGAATATGCCTTTGATCTTTACTCTTTTCTGACTGAACCATTTGTCTCAATCAATTGCACTGCATACTTTTCAACTACAGAAAGAAAGGTTTAGGTGAAGATGTCAGAAAGAATTCATCTTCCCAAAAGTGGCCAGAAAAGAAGATGTGTGTGTGTGTGTGTGTATGGAGCAGGGAATAATAGATACGGCAATATCTTTATTTCTCTGACATCTGCATGCGGGTTATGTGACAGGATCGGTGATGTGATTTGTCACTGAGTGTAGTCGCGTGATGTGCCAAACTTCGGGGCAGAAATATTAGCCTAAAATTCTGCACTGCAGCCTTGAGCACTACATGGAAAATCCAGCTGCCATAACTAAGTTTGAGGGTGTTCTTATTACAAGCAGCTGCCATCCATCTGCTCAGCTCTCCTTTAATGCAGAGGCAGGCAACATCTGCTGGGGGTGGTACCCTAAGTAAGTGTGCAAGTCTTGGAAGACTATGGATAGGGCTAGAATAAAACAGAACAGAACAGGATAACAGAATTGGAAGGGACCTTGGAGGTCTTCTAGTCCAGAGGTCAGCAACCTGCGGCTCCGGAGCCACATGTGGCTCTTTGGGCCCTCTGCTGTGGCTTCCTGTCAGGTGATCCCACCATTGGCTGGCCCCGCCTCTCGCCCTCCCCTCCCAGTCACTCCTCGCCTGGCCTGAGAAGGTAAGGGTGAGGCAGGGGATGGAGAAGCGGCCAGGACAGAGACACCGAGATACAGAGAGAGGGGGAGGGGGAGAGAGAAAGACATAGAGAGATACAGAGGGAGAGGGGGAGAGAGGGGAGAGAGAGATATGTCAAAAGGATTTTGTGGTTCCAGTGGTTTTTAACAACTGGTTCTCTGCCCTAATGATCGGCTGGGTAGGCATGGCGGGGGGGGGGACATGCGACTGGTGGAAGTGAGTGACATTGAATTGGCCACGCCCACCCAGATTTTGTGGCTCTCGGTGTTTTCTTTTCTGTGGGAAACAGGTCCAAATGGCTCTTTGAGTATTTAAGGTTGCAGACCCCTGTTCTAGTCCAATCCCCTGCTCAGGCAGGAAACCCTACACCATTTCAGATAAATGGTTTTTCCAATCTCTTCTTAAAAACTTCCAGTATTGGAGCATTCACAATTTATGAAGGCACATTGTTCCACTGATTAAGCAAGAGATGGGTTTTAAATATGTAATGTTTATAAATGAACACATTTTAACTGACCAGCCATCTCAGTTCCCTGAGCAGGTTGGGTTGTTTTTTTTTTTTTTTTTTTAATGCAATATTATACAATTCAGTGTAAAAATAGCATTATGCCATTGAAAACCACAGGAATTATATTGAACACAGCAGGTTAAAGTCATAAACCAGCTAAAGTGGTTTCCTAAAATGCATGGGAAAATGAGGCTTTCATCTGGAAAGGGACAAAATACACTCGGCGAGTCTGTCAGAACAGGACATTTCACAGCTAGGATCTAAAAGACCTTTAATTTGTTGTCGCCAACTTTGTCTTACTGGATGGAAGCATCTGGAGAAAAGCCTCCATTTGAGATCTTTGAGTTTGGGTAAGTAAATTGAATCTATTTGAATCTACTGAAATAGGTGGCCAGCCAGATGCTTCCAAGCCGAGAAGAAAAACAGTACAGTTTCACCAAGTGGCATTCTCATATATGCCGTTTCATTGTTACCAGTAAAGGAGAATATTTGTAGTTCAGGGTTGAAATGAGGGGTCTTTGATGCTCTCTGGTTGTTTTCTTGAAGATGTTTCATTCCTCACCCAGATAACATTACTTTTTAAGCACTGAAGATGATGACCCCAGCTGAGTTGCCTGATCGGCAGAGGGTTTTTTTTTTCTTTTAAAAGCCTCTGATGATCCCAGCTGAGTTGCCTAATCAGCAGAGGCTTTTTTTCTTTTAAATGCCTCTGACGATCCCAGCTGAGTTGCCTGATCGGCAGAGGCTTTTAAAAGAAAAAAGCCTCTGCCGATCAGGCAACTCAGCTGGGATCGTCAGACCCTTTTGAAAGCATTGTTTTACAACCTCTTTGCCGAAAAAATGGTTTTAAAAGAAAAAAAAAGACCATGCTCACCCAGTCACATTACCCACCACCACCACCAAGCCACGCCCACAGAACCGGTAGTAACAAATTTTAGATTTCACCACTGCCTAGTTGGGTAATGAAACATCTGTAAGAAAGCAACCAAGCCCAAAGAGCATCAAGGACCCCTTATTTCATTGCTACCCAGTTTTTTCTTCGCAGTGAAAATAGTTATATACATAAACAATCATATAGTCTTTTTTTTAATCACATGAGATATTTGAAACACTGAGGTTTCAAGTGTTTTACCTTTTAGAAGGTAAACAGCTCAGTTTCCTGGTCTTTCTAATGGTCATATAATAGTCAGTGTGAAATATATGTGTGTGTGTGTGTGTGTGTGTGTGTGTGTGTGTGTATGTGTATATTTATATGTATATGACTACACAAAAGAAGAAAATATAATGAACAGAATGAACAGAACAGAAAATAAAATATTAGTAAGTAAACTGAATGTACAATTGTCATCAAATGTAAAATGAATTATTTCATTATGTAATTAAGTGAATATACTTTATATACAACTAATCATATCATTTTGGGAAATAATTGCAAATTTCATAACTATAAACATTAACATTGATATTCCCACTATTTATCATTATAAATAGTATAAAATAAATACACATAAACTTATGAAAAATAATATTTTGAAAAAATAAATGCTAAAAATAATGAGTAAAAACAAACAGTTCTAGCATCCATCCCATTGTGGCCAATTGGTGATTATATCCAGTTAAACATTAACTGGATATAAACATGTTGCTCTTGTGGCACCTGCCAGTCAAGCTCTCAGCATGCCCTAGCCTCTGCACACCCTGCTCACAGGCCCTGCTACTGCTGGGACACTTCTAGGCTGCTTTAGGTGCTGTATTGTCCACGGAGCAGCTGCCCATACTGCTGCTGGCATCACGGGGGCTCTTTGCCCTCCTGGCTGGGCTGTTCTCGGCCACCCTAGTGGCTCCTGCATGGCATGGGGCAAGTTGGTCCAGATCTATGACCTTAGGAGAATAAGGCTAGCCTGTACCACCCAACCGTGTGTGCGGGGGTGCATGTGTGTGACTGGCATCAGAAAAGAAGCTCCAAGTGTCCACCTCCTTTCATCCCAAGCTGGAAGAGCCACACAATGAGGGACTACTGGTCAGTTTGCTGCACAAATAACAACTTTACCAGCTTCTCCCCTTCAGTCATACCACTCCCATTCTGAGCGAGAATGTGCAAGCCGGCCAAAAAGCCCCGTCAGGTGTTCCTTGTAAGGAGGGGTGGGGTGACCTCCTCCCAAGTAGCCTTGCAGCCCTTCTTGCCTACACTCCCCTCTCCTAGACCTTGGATCGAGTGGAGGGGGCAGCTGTTCCTCATCACAGGAGATCTGCTGCCTATCAGCAACATTGCTTTTCAGCCAATCCTCCTCTGTGTCTTTGAAGGCAGGCAGCTCTCTGTCTAGTTGACCCTCCCCCAATAACTGGGGGGGGGCTGTGACAGTATAGTCCTCAGCCCCTGGCCTCCCCTAACATGCCAACGGAGAGGTACCATCCCTGTCAGACGATCATAGTTCCAACTCCTCCTCCTCCTCCTCTGAACTGGGCTCCGATAGGGCCATGTCATCCGCATGTTTCCAATCAATACAGTCCTGAGCTTTCTTTTGCCAATTGAGCTCACAATACTTGCTGATGTCATCGATCCATCTTCTTTTATTTATTTATTTATTTATTTATTTTATTTGATTTCTATACCGCCCTACTCCTGAAGGACTCAGGGCAGTGCACAGCCAAACAATAAAATACATACATACAAAAATTTAAAAGTGGAATTAAAATCAAATTAAATAGTTTTGGCCCAATCAAATTAAAACCCCAATCAATTTAAAACCAATTTTAAAATTTGAATATATAAAATACTAAAAAAATTAAAATTTAAAAATCTTTTATAAAAGAGGGAGAAAATTAGGCCAGGCCTGCCTGGTAAAATAAAAAGGTCTTTAAGGCGCGGCAGAAGGTGCGCAGATCCGGGATCCTCCGTATCTCCTGGGGGAGCTCGTTCCAGATAGTAGGTGCCCCCACAAAGAAGGCTCTCCCCCTGGGGGCCGCCAGTCGGCATTGTTTGGCCGACGGCACCCGGAGGAGCCCCTCTCTGTGGGAGCGTACCGGCCGGTGGGAGGCTATTAGTGGTAGTAGGCGGTCCCGCAAGTACCCAGATCCTGAGCCATGGAGCGCTTTAAAGGTGGTAACCAAAACCTTAAAGCGCACCCGGAAGACCACCGGGAGCCAGTGCAGCTCGCGCAGGAGGGGTGTTACATGGGAACGCCATGTTGCTCCCATTACCACCCACGCGGCCGCACTCTGCGCCAGTTGGAGCCTCCGGGTGCTCCTCAAGGGGAGCCCCATGTAGAGAGCGTTACAATAGTCCAGGTGGGAGGTGACGAGGGCATGAGTGACTGTGCGTAACAAGTCCCAATCCAGAAAGGATCTTTAGTTCTCTTTTGGGGATGCTTTTTATCAAGTAGGATCCATTCTATGACTGCCTTGGTCCACCTGCCATCAGTTCTTCTTGCTATGTGACCAGCCCATTTCCATTTCAATTCTTTTACTTGGAATTTTACCAATTTATATATAAGTCCTAATATGTGGTCATGGTCTTGTAAAAGTGTTTCAGTTTCTGTCATTTGTCTTAAAAAACACTCCTTTCCTAAAATAGTTTTTTTATTCTTCCAACCATCTGCAAATACATCAGCTATGGTAAACTTTGGGCTTTGCCGAATAATTCTTTCTGTGTTTTTAGTCTGTATCTACAATCTGGATATACTACATCTATATACCGTGTTTCCCCAAAATAACACCCTGTCTTGTATTTTTTCTAACCCTGAAATAAGCGTTTGGCCTTATTGCCATGCGCTCAAAAGCCCAATTGGGCTTATTATCAGGGGATGTCTTATTCTGGGGAAAACAGGATAGGTAATTACATATTTGTACAATAGTTGTCTTCAGATTAAAAAACATTTGAAAGCAAAGCAAAAGATGAGATGACTAGATTTACTGTTTTTGTGGAATTCCATGTTTTTATCAAACACTGTCGTGTAATATACCCTCTTAATTTTTTAATCTTCTTTCCTTATACCAGAAATCTCTGGGAAGTTGTCTAAATTTATACCACTTAATATTGCAGTCTGCTATTTGGGTTTAATTATCCATGACAAACAGCTTCCATGATAATATAATGAAAGCCCATCTCCATCTTTTGAATCTTTTAAACATTTTTGTTTTCCTTTCAAAATAAATGCATTGGGTATTTTATTTTATTTTTTGTCAATCTTGCAGATTTTTTTTTTTCTGGGATTCAGATTGGTGCCATTTAAAACAATTCTTTTCAAAAGGTAATAGATTCATTTTAATGGTCATATTACTTTCATACAACTTTTAGTTTCACTCGGGATGCAATTGTATCAGAATAAGAGAGTTGGAAGACACCTTGGAGGTCTTCTAATCTAACCCCCTACTCAAGCAGGAAACCCTACACATTTTTTTCTAATTTTGTTTAAAAAAATAACGTGGTGTAGTTATTTTGAAATATATCAAATGCAGTTCCAAGTATTTTACTTGGGTTTTTTGTTAGTTGGATTGCCCTAACAAAAGTTTCCTCTTTGTGGGTTAATTGTCCCATTATTATCTCTCTTTTTTGTATGCTAATTTTATACTCTGAGAATTTCGCAAACCCTTTAATTGTTTTCATCAGCTGTTTTATTGCATGTTGAGGTTGCATAAATGGTTAGTACTCCATCATCCGTGTAGCATTTTAATTTATATTCCTCTCGTTGAATCTTAATGCTGAGAGAAAAGCATTTCTGAGATCCGATACAAAAGAGGTCAGATGTTGCGGGAATTAGATACATTTTTTAAAAAAATATTCCAGTTATTCAAAAAGTATTTGTTGGAAGTGAATTTGTTTGAATGCCTGGCAGGTGCCAAAACATAGGACAAGTTTTTTTTTTTTTTTTTAGAAAAAAAAAATAGGTTGCAAATGGGATGAAAATACAGTGTTCAACTCTAATAGGAATCTTTTATTCTGGTGACAAATCTAATACAAAATAAAGCATTCAGCTAATTCAAATACACAGTTCAATCATCCATTCATTGTGCAATATAAATCATCTGTTTTTAAAGCTGGTTCATTAAAATCTTGTTTGTTTTGTACAGTCATAGATAGTTGTTCAAAGTGATGCTAATTTTTTCCCCTGCCTTTGCAAAATCCTATTCTATTGCTTAACCCTTTACTCTTCATCTATGGTTAAAATTCAGTTTGTTACTTCTCCCCATTTCTATTTATTGATGTTTGTATAGATTCTATGTGTACAGATCCTTGATTTACAACAGTTCATTTACCGTGTTTCCCTGAAAATAAGACCCTGTCTTATATTTTTTGAACCCCAAAATAACGGCTTGGCTTTATTCTTGGGGAGGTCTTATTATTTTGGGGTATGTGGAACAAGATGGGGCTCCTCTTGCCGTCTTACCTGATTTCCAGCTCTGCATTTAAATATTTTCAGGGAGGGCTTATTTTCAGGGGGAGGCTTATTTTAGCACATGCGCTCAAAAGCCCGACTGGGTTTATTATAAGGGGATGTCTTATTTTCGGGGAAACAGGGTAGTGACCATTCAAAGTTACGACGACACTGGAAAAAGCGAGTTATGGATGCTTTTTGGAGTTATAACCGTTGCTGCATCCCCATAGTCATGTGATCAGAATTCAGAGATTTGGTAACTGACTCATATTTATGACGGTTGCAATGTTACAGAGTCATATAATGACAGTTTGTGACCTTCTGGCAAGCAAAGTCAGTGGGGAAGCCAGATTCACTTAACAACTGTGGTAAGAAAGGTCATACAATGAGCCAACATTCACTTAAATATCTCGCTTAGCAACAGAAATGTTGGGCTCAATTGTGGTCGTAAGTCGAGAACTACCTGTATTCTTTCTCTTGGTATAGATTAATGTAAAACCAATACAGTTCACGGCTCCAAACTGATTTACTCAGTTTTGCCTTTTCCTACTGGGACTCAATCTAAAAGTTCTGCAATAAGCAATATCCTCGGATGTAGGCATTAGGCAATTTCCCCTTTAGTTGCAACAATTTGCCTTTATCCACCTGGGATAAAAGTGCTGAGTTTCAAAGCTAAGAATTCCAATGCTGAGACTTGGAATAGGGAATCTGATTTTGTTTATACTTTTCTTAATGAAAATGCTACTTCTGATGTTATAATTAAAAGGAATGTGCTTGTTTCATCAGCAAGATAAAGATTCCTTTGAAATAAGCTAGATTCTGGGTGATTGGAAATATCCAAGTTGCCTTTTTTTACAATGGTACAAAGGTTGTCTGAAAATTGTCTTTTTCTAAGGTATTTTTGTACTTCTCACCCTAATCTGCCACTCTGAAATTGTTCTCCCATGTAGGCCCTAATACATCCTAACCCTGCTTAACATCTTGAGATTGATGTCATCTGAATTGTCCTTAATTAGAGGTAATGAATAAATTAGAAAGATTTTTGGAAAAAGTCAACTTGAAGATGAGTATTTTTGAGCTAGATTTCATCAGCGGCTCTTTCCTCTGGTTCCCTTGAATTAATAGTAATTTTAGTGATTCCTCAGAAGTCATTTTGTTATACAGTTTTCCCCAGTTTGGACATTTAAATTTTCTGGTTTTGTGCAACTTTCCACATACAGCACACACTCATTTTTAGATGTATAATTCAGGATATTTTATTCAAAAAATACTCAAATTTTGACCATAGAAGCCCAAATCAAATAAATACAGCTCATTGTTGTCATCTATCATGATGCTTGATTTGTTTGCAGATTTCAGAAATCCACTCTGATTTCTTTGATATCTTTAAGTCAAGTGAGGACAGAAATTCAGAAGACAAGGGTGAGCATAATAGAAGGTAATATTTGTAGTTCAGGGCTGAATTGTGGAGTTCTTGGTGCTCTCTGAGTTGCATGTTTGCTTGCAGATGTATCATTACCCAACTATAATGTTTATTTAGTTATTTAAAACATTTTTATAGCTGCCCATCAGTGGTGGTATTCACTTACCTCCTGTTCTGCCCCAGCTACAGACCCCAAAGAATGCAGCACACACAAAGTCTGTACAAGCCTTAGTTTATTAAATTAAAGCAGTCTTTTTCAAACAAAGGCTGTTAATTAACTTTCTTTACAGCCTACAAGAATCCAAAGAGTAAATAATCAAAATCTTACTAGGATTGGCAGAAAGCCCAGAAGCAATTTGCAGGAAACTGATAAAAGAACTAAGATCAAGACACGAAGGAGAGTAAACTAAATTGTTCCCTGCAAATTGCCTCAATCGTAGTCCGTCCTTAAATAGGCTAAGGGAGTGGCCAATTAGTCCCAAGCCTTACACTTGAGGAGACCTCCTCCTGAGGAGCCACTCCTGCCTTTTGGCAGCTCTGCGCGCCCGTGCATCGAGAAGAGGCTCCTCCTCTTCTTCCTCTTCACCCATGGAAGTTTCTGGAGGTTCTGAAGGCCCTGGCTGAATCCCCACCTCTGGCACCACATCTTCTTCAGCCTCCTCATTGTCTGACTCGAGTGCCAGCTGCACAGGCTGCTAGCGCAGCACCACACCAGCCTCCTCGCTGTTGGAATCAGCTACTAGCTGCACAGGCCGCTGACGGGCCACAACACCTTCGCTATCAGTTTGCAGATGGGAGTGCACGCTCTCTTCGCTCATGTGTGCCACCTCTGGACATGCACAGGACCTTCTGTGCATGTGCAGAGCATCAGAAATTGGATGTGCTGACATTCGGGCGGGTGGGCAGAGCCTCCCACAGCCACCGCTACCGGTTTGCCCCAACTGGATAGAACTGGCTGAATACCTCCACTGCTGCCCATCATATATTGAACTCTCGATGTCTCCCAATTAGCAATAAAACAATATTAATGAAACACAATACAGAAATATACTAAAACCATAAACATTAAACACCTGGCATCAAAATGAAAGATCTGACATACAGTCTCTCAGAAAATCTCCTCACCCACCTCAACCTATGCCAGAATTTGGGAGAAATGCCAGGTCTTCAGTGTTTTATGAAAGACTAGGAGGGTGGAGGTCTGCCAAACTTCAGGGGGAAGAGTGTTCCATATGGTAGGGGCTGCTATTGAAAAAACATGTTTCCTAATTCCCCATAAAATGATAATATTTAAGGATTAGAACTGCAGAAAAAACAATTGCTACCAACCTGCCTTCCATTGAGGACCTGAATACTGCATGAGTCAAAAAGAAGGCTGTGAAAATATTTACAGACCCCTCACATCCTGGACATAAACTGTTTCAACTCCTACCCTCAAAATGACGCTATAGAGCACTGCACACCAGAACAACTAGACACAAGAACAGTTTTTTCCCAAGCGCCATCACTCTGCTAAACAAATAATTCCCTCAACACTGTCAAACTAGTTACTAAGTCTGCACTACTATTAATCTTCTCATCTTTTCATCGTTCCCATCACCCGTCTCCTCCCACTTATGACTGTATGACTGTAACCTTGTTGCTGGTATCCTTACGATTTACATTGATATTGTTTTCTGATTGTTTGCTTGTAATCTATGACTATCATTAAGTGTTGTACCTTATGATTCTTGAGGAACGTATCTTTTATTTTATGTACACTGAGAGCATATGCACCAAGACAAATTCCTTGTGTGTCCAATCACACTTGGCCAATAAAAAATTCTATTCTATTCTATTCTATTCTATTCTATTCTATTCTATTCTATTCTATTCTATTCTATTCTATTCTATTCTATTCTATTCTATTCTATTCTATTCTATTCGGACTAGGGCAAGTGTAAGGACCTGCCTCCGCTACCTTCTCAGGAAAGAATGACTCTCGAAACAATTTGCATTTCAAAAGGAACTTTTACTGAGAGACAGTGATTGCAGGGACATCAAGCAAAGTTTGAAATTTACCTTCAACCCCCCATCCCCACCCCAATGCCCTATGTACACCGGTAGCCAATAAAATGCCGCAAAAGTGTTTTGAGAACTCTGAGGCGGGATGGTGGAAGAGTTCTTCCTTGGGGCTTTGTGACCTTGGGTAACAGGCTGAAACCAGCTGAGAGGGAGCCTGTCCAGATGGCCCATCCCCCCTCCCTAATTCCCATGCGGTTATGGCAAAAGCAAAAGCATGCAAAACATTCAACTCGCAAAGTATGCTTACCTGGAGTGGTATTCACTTACGTTCGCTACTGGTTCGCAAATGTGAGCCTGCACACGCTCACCTCCGTGCATGCACAGGGCCTTCCGCGCATGCGCAGAGCATCAGAAATGTGGATAAATGGGACATGATTACGTCCGGATGGGTGGGCGGAGCCATCCGCAGCCGCTGCTAGCAGTTCGCCCAAACCGGATAGAACTGGCTGAATACCACCACTGATGTCTACTCTATCTAATTTGGTAGAAGGAGTAGATCCTTAGTGAAACGTTGTCCAGCAGATAACTTGCTCTGTATATTGACTTGCTCTGATGAAGTTACCAAATTAGGATATGAGATCTGAAAGCAAACAACCCAAGCTCAGACAGCACCAAGAAGGTGAGCATAATATTGCTGGCAGATTGTTTTGTTTTTTTTTGGGGGGGGGGCATGTTATATAATTCTGTGGACCAATTTGAATATTGAAGTTTTCCTCCAAGCACGTCTCTTCTCACCTTCTCTGCCACCTGGCTCACATACTTCCCGGACGCTGCGACAATGCTTTGATTAATGCTTTACATTTTCTCAGTTGCAAGACAAATATTATTATTGGGTGTCATCTCCCCACTTACCTTTCTATTGCACATCAAGGGACTTTTCCACCCAGGGATGCTATTCAGAAGGTTCTGACAGGTTCGGAAACCAGTAGCGGAAATTTTGAGTAGTTCGGAGAACCGGCAAATACCACCTCTGGCTGGCCCCAGAATGGGGTGGGAATGGACATTTTGCAGTATCCTTCCCCCAGGAGTGGGGAGGGGATGAAGATTTTGCAGTATCCTTCCCCCCAGGAGTGGGGAGGGAATGGGGAATTCACAGTATCCTTCCCACAGGAGTAGGGTGGGAAAGGAGATTTTGCAGTATCCTTCCCCTGCCACACCCACCAAGCCACACCACGCCCACCAAGCCACGCCCACAGAACCGGTATTAAAAGAAATTGTATTTCACCACCAGGTTTTTTTGTAGTTATTTCAAGCTGTGACTTGAGCAATAGGGAACTCCACTATTGTTTTATAATGGCTTGGCCAGAGTTCACTAAATGTCCTGGTTTTAGTCCCTGCCCTGACATTTCAAAAATAGGCAGTCTGTGTAGATTTTTTTTTTAAATGTATTTTCTTCTGTTTTATGCCCAATAGAATCCCCACCCCCCACCCCACATACATAACTTCTGTAGCACACATGATCCACACCGGGTTAAACCTGGACTGCAAATTAACTCTAAATTCTATAGTCTTAGTTAATGTTTCACATCCTGTGTTTCCCCCCACCCCAAGGATTAGAACTCAGCCGCCTGGTGAAATTAAGACATGTGGAGGGCTCTTACTTTATTTAATGATGATTGAATCTTGTAATCTCTGCATCTACAACAGGCAATCACGAAGTCTGTCCCATTGACGGCAGGCAGGTTTTCATTATGGGTTGTATAAAAAAAGAAAAGAGGATGAATCCCATCATGCCGACTCCTTAATTTTATTGTCCTCATTAAAGCGTTTTGCTCGTGTAATGAGCAAGATAACACATTTCAAGCAGCATATACTGTATAATGAAAAAGGAAGAATAATGAAAAGTTAATTTTGTGTAAATTAAGAGGAAAAATACCTTGAGTTAAAATTAAAAAATATAAAGTTTCCTTCCGGGGATTTTGGAGATTAATAATGCGGTGATGAATGCCATCCTTATCCATTAATACTTTGCAGGGGGAAAAAATGTTGCTAAATACATGGCATTTTCCCAACCTGCAAGAATATATTTATTTAGGAGCTGTATGTATACGTTTATATGTACACGCAAACATACATAGTGAAATTTCTTCAAGTACATATAGGTAGTCCTCAATGTACGACCACAATTGAGTCCAAATTTTCTGTTGCTAAGCAAAATATTTGTAAGTGAGTTTTGCCCCATTTTATGACTTTTCTTGTCACAGTTTTTGTTGTTAAGGGAATCAATGCAGTTGGTAAACTAGTAACATGGTTTTTTAAGTGAAACGGATTGCCCTGTTGATTTTGCTTGTCAGAAGGTTGCAAGAGGTGATCACATGACCCCGGGGCACTGCAACCCATAAATATGAGTCAGTTGCCAATATCGTAATTTTGACCATGTGACCATGGGGATACTGCAATGGTCATAAGTGTGAAAAATTCTCATAAATCACTTATTTCAGTGACGTTGTAACTTTGAACGGTCATTAAATGAACTGATGTAAATCGAGGACCACCTGTATTTACTATTTCCTTCCTCCAGTTGTTTTCATCTCCCAGTTTCACCCTAACCCCTGGAATTCACCAGTGGTTTCCTATCCATGTAGTAATCAGCACTGACCTTGCTTAAGTGTTGAAGACTAACGAATATTGGTTAGGTTTTATTCCCTGCTGAAAGATGATTATTATTTGCAAATAACAACAGCACTTAGGCTTATATACCACTTTACAGAGCTTTACAGCCCTATCTAAGCGGTTTACAGAGTCAGCCTCTTGCCCCCAACAATCTGGGTCCTCATTTTACCGACCTTGGAAGGATGGAAGGCTGAGTCAACCTGGAGCCTTGTGAGATTTGAACTGCCAAATTGCAGTCAGCCAGCAGTCAGCAGAAGTAGCCTGCAGTACTGCACTCTAACCACTGTGCCACCCTGACTCTTACAGATAATCACTTAGCAACTGTTTGAAATTACAGCTGACCCCCAGGACTTATGACTCCGTTCCAAAATTCCAACGGCTGTCCATAATTACATGACCATATTTTAGGTAGTTGACAATTGGCCTGCATTTGCAGCTGTTTGCAGCATCCTGCAGTCACACACCTGTTTTTAGACATTTTTGTTAAAAAACTAGCATTTACTTCCTGCTTTGTCCAGAACCAGCCAATGGCGAACCATTGATTCACTTAATGATAAGCATTTACTTAACAGTGGCGTTAGTAGATTTTTAACCATGGTCTTTGCTTAATTATCGCCACAAAACAGGTCATAAAATTGGGTCAATCACATGGTTGAGCTGATTTACAACTGTCATGATTTATGACGGTGATGGGTAGGTTCTATTATGGTCATAAATTGAGAATGACCTGCATTGCAGTGTTCTTTTCCAGCCAGTCAAGGAACCGTGTCTTTTCCAAAGTATTCCATGTCACTCCCATTCTACCCTCCTAGTATCTTCACTTTCTTTTAACAGGCAATCCATTTTCCTTGGCCACTGAGCATGTCAAACACTGCCGGTTTGTTGTTTGTGTTAGAAATAAATTTTACCAAGTTTGTTAATGAGCCAGAATGAAGACAGTTGCTTGAATGTGAGCTGAACTTTATTTCCAAGATTACGGCATACTGAATCAGCTATTGGAGGTGGCTGCCCAGAGCCCTTCCCCAAGAGCTCTTTATAGGGAGAAAGACATGTGTGAAAGAGTGCCCACCCTGTAGGAATTCCAAGAAAGTGAACTTAGCTGTGTTTTCTAGAGGGAACGCTCAGACAATCTGCTTGCGGTTTCTGCTTATTTATTATTGCAGTTGGAAATGGCAATCTCATTCGAGAAAGGATCTTTTGTTATTTAATTAAGAAGATCTCTGTTCACTTGGATAGGCTGGTGCTTTCCGCCACATTATAATCTTTGTCTTGAATCCACTGGAATTTCTTACCTTGTGTCCCAGTTGTAATTTTTAACCCTTTGTACCACAGGTGAGTGTCACATAATGTTACAACCGGTTCGCCCAGCACCAGAAATGTGAGTGCGCGCACCATCCATGCATGTGTGCGGTGTCACAAAACATGGCAATTCACTCGCACGTACCATCCATGCATGTGTGTGGTGTAAAAAACACAACAATTTGCTCACACACACCTTCCTCACGTGCGTGCAGTGTCAAAAACACAGCAATATAGGACAGGATTATGCCCAGGGGGGTAGGCAGGTGGGCGGGTCGCAGGTCGCAACTACCGGTTCGCCTAAAGCAGTCTGAACCGGCAGCAGCCCACCACTGCTTTGTACTGATAAACAGCAAGAAAACTGTAGAGGTACTTCTTGACTTTCAACCACAATTGGGACTGAAATTTTAGCTGCTGAGCAATGTGTTCATAAAGGAAGGCATGATCTGACCACATTGCTCAATGACTGCAATCCTGGCACTTCCAGCTGCTGTTGTTATTTTTTCTTTTATTGAAAAGTTTTTACATACATTTTAATCAAGTTTTAAGCCCCTCCTCCCTCCCCATTGCTCCTCCCTCCCCTCCCTCTCCCCCACCCCCCGCCACCGACTTCCCAGAGCAAGATACAGGGTATTTCATTTAGCAATCTTAATCTAACATTTTTTTTTTTTTAATTTGATTTATATGCCGCCCTTCTCCGAAGACTCAGGGCGGCTTACAATGTGCTCAGCAATAGCCTTCATCCTTTTGTATATTTTATACAAAGTCAGCTTATTGCCCCCACAAACTGGGTCCTCATATGCTAACTATCTAAAATCCAGCTGCTGTTGTTAATTGAGAATTTCAAGTTGTTAAGCGGAGGGAATCCCAAATAAGGAGCATGCCATTCTTTCTCCAACTAGTGTGATTATTGCCATTTAAGTAAATTTCCTTCTCCAGATAATCATGCTATTTGGAGAAGGAATGGTGCACATGATTTGGAGAATGAGGTCTTCTGTGAGAACAGGGTTCCTGACATTTCTCCAAATAGTGTGCCCTATTTGGAGACCCGAAAGAAACCAGAAGGTTTCTGAAGCATGGGAAGCATGACTTGGGGTATGCGGGTTGAAAATGGCTCAAGGTAGCAAAGTTAGCACAATTTTGGGAGCTCCAAGCTCCCCAAAAAATGTTTATGACTTGGACGGAAAGGAATTTGAATCATACTGAGAAGACCAGCGATGGAAACATATTTATTTGTTTATTTGATTTCTGTGGCCACCCATCTCAGCAACATACTCAAGGCAGAGTACATCATAAAAAACAATTAAAACCGTATGGAATAAATATATATAGCATCAGTAAACTTGTTACTATTGGTGTTATTACAACAAGGAAACACATTTGGCCTCTTGGCACACTGCCTCTGCCTGATTGCACATAGAAGATGTCAGCCTACTATCAACCTTACCACGTAGATTAGTCAGGAACACAACCAAATGAACTACTGTGTTTCCCTGAAAATAATACCCTGTTTTATATTTTTTTGAACCCTGAAATAAGCATTTGGCCTTAGTGCCATGCACTCCAAAGCCCGATTGGGCTTATTATCAGGGGATGTCTTATTTTGGGGGAAACAGGGTAATTCATTTTATTGTAAGGCTACGTTAACAGATCTTTGGAAGTCTGAAAGAACAGTTCTCCCTCTATCTCCTTTATAGCCTGAGAAACTAGGGAGGGTCTCATTGAGCCTCTTTGCCCTGCCCACTGTACAGCTGCAGGCTCTGTTGCCTCTTATCCAATTGTTCCCTAGACATTCTCCTAAGGTTTTTCCAACATACCATTGTATCTATTACACCTTGATAGGCAACTTTGAAAAGATATTTACTGACAAGAGAATATATGATCTATTAAATCTTTATAACTTACTATTCTGTCTCTGGCACTAAATATTTATTTTTGTTCCTTAGTGGCAATTAGTGGTTTCATTTGGTCCATTAACCTTAATCATATAACAACAACAATAACAACAAAAAGGCAAAACAGCATCAACAACAATTAAAAAACAAATGTTGTTTGTGCATATCCCCCACCCAGCTTTCCTAGCTCAAACTCTTTGCTGATGTCAACCCTATGAGATAGTCCATACTAGGAAACCACAGGTCTGGATGCAAATGCTACTTGTATTATAAGGTTATAGTAACAGAATCTTGCAAATCTGGATGTTCCTCTCTTTTCGCTGCCTTTACATTTGAGGCACCTTTTCAAATTACACTCCTTGCTTTGAACTCAGATTTCTTTTCCCATTGTCTTGATTGCAGCTTGTCTTCCTATTCCTCAGTTATTCTCCCAGTCCATTACAACTGATGAGTTTTCCTTCTGCTTATCTTTACAGCCCCACCCACAGTGAGGATTATCCATTCGGGCCTCGCCTGTAACATTGAAGAGGAGCGGTATTCAGAAAGAGTGTACACCATCCGTGAAGGGGAGACCCTGGAGCTGACGTGTTTGGTTACAGGCCATCCCCGGCCACAGGTGAGCCTCCTGCTGTGATGATTTGCGTGGTCTATCCACCCTGATTTTATCTTCCATAGGTTTTTGTTATCTACTTTGGGTTGCTACCTCAGAAAATAGAGAATTGGCCACAGAGAGCTACTGTATGTCTTCCTAGGGTGATGATAGCAAGATTTTTCTAGGATGTTTTGAGATATACATGGTAATATTAATGTAGAGTTAAGGTGTACTTTAGGAGTGATGTGGTGGCTCAGTGGCTAAGACGCTGAGTTTGTCGATTAAAAGGTTGGTAGTTCAGTGGTTTGAATCCCTAGTGCCACGTAACGGGGTGAGCTCCCGTTACTTTTCCCAGCTTCTGCCAACCTAGCAGTTCGAAAACACGTAAAAAATTCAAATAGAAAAATATTTGGTGGGAAGGTAACAGCATTCCGTGCACCTTTGGCATTTAGTCATGCCGGCCACATGACCACGGAGACGTCTTCGGAGAGCGTTGGCTCTTCAGCTTTGAAATGGAGATGAGCCCTGCCTCCTAGAGTCGGGAATGACTAGCACATACTATATGTGCGAGGGGAACTTTTACCTTTTAAGGTGTACATTGATTGTACAAAGAATGATTTGTACAGAGTGGATCCAAATATTCTGAGGTAGAGACTCTGAATTCTCCCATTCAAAATCAACTAAGGAAAACAGGGAACAACACTGGAATTTTCTTAGAAGGGGAATATTGGTATCCTGGAAGAAGGATTTCAGCTTTTTCAAATCTCACAATGTCCTTTATATTACCTCAGGCCTTTTAATGCTGTTGTATTTCTGCTACTGTGTGGTGTTTTAAGGAATTCTGTGTTTATCTCTGCTGTTTTTTTCTAAACTGCCCTTTGGATTGCTTTTTAATAGCATTTCTCCAGTTTTCTTGAGTGGAAAAAGTCGTGGTTTAATTGCTTGTTTGGTGCTTATTTTTGTTGACCAGAGAGTAAGTGTTTCTGAATGCTCATTTCATTGAAAACTGTAAACAGTAGCCGTAAATGGTCAGCATTAAAGAGCAACTAAATGAAAATGGGTGAATTGTGACCACAGTGCCTGAAAGCAAGAAACTCTAAGTAAAGAGAATTGTGCTTATTTTAACTTTCCTTTTTTTGTCTCAGTTCTGCATTTTTAGATGTTTTCATGCAACAAAAATTGCACTGAATAATGATGTTTTGGCAGACAACTTTGCCTTTCGTTCAGTATTGCCCTTAACATACACAATATTGTGTACATTTTTTAAATTCTGTAGCCATTGTTTTGATTACGGTATTACCTTAGGGTATTGAAAGAAGTGCAGAAATCTTCTGCATCAATGAATCAATGAACCAAGTTTATTTATTAATTTTGGAAGTGCTAACTAGATTAATTTACATTTAAAAGCTAACAGAAAACACAACAAACATAAAGGAGTTTATATTGCTCAGTCTGAATGGGGCACATTGTTATTGATATATTTCTTAGTTTATTAAGATTCCTATCCCCACTTGTCATCCAAGAATTCATGGTGGCATTCATGTCCATTACTATTTCAATCATATTTCAGAGATTTAAGAGGGCAATCACAGCAGAACCATCCATTGAAAAGATTGAACATGTTTTATTAGAGGTAGTCTTTGATTTACAATTGGGACCAGAATTTCTCTTACCAAGCAAGTTTTTTTTTAAGTGAGTTGTGTCTGATTTTACAACCTTTTTTGCCATGGTTGTTAAGTGAATCATTGTAGTTGTTAAACAAATCATGCAGCCATTAAACAAATCTGGCTTCCCTCATTGACTGTGCTTGTCAGAAGATGGCTGGGAAGGTTACAAATGGGATACTGCAACCATCATAAATATATACCAATTGCCATTGGCTCAAATTTTGATCATGTGATTATGGGAATTCTGCAATGGTCATAACTATGAGGACCAGTCATAACTAATTTTTGTTAGTATCATTGTAATGTTGAAGGGTTGCTAAATGAATGGTTATTAATCAAGAACTACCTATATGCCTTAAATGTTCATATTACTGGGAATGTTCCTTCTGAAGCTGATTTAAAGAACAAACTTTGAATATGTTTTGCCTTTATGTAATATTAAACATGTGATCAAGTCAAAGTATTGGATGGCCTCGTCATTTCATCTGCTGAGTGCTGGTTGCAAACTTTTTAAAAAAGCTAAATAATCATAAGTTCCATTCTATGGTTTTAGAAGCAAAAGGTTCAATCTAGTTTAAAGATAGACAGTTGAGAATATAAATTCAACCCACACATTGTAGATTGTCTTTTTAGCTGTCCTGTTCATGGTTTACATTGATCCTGATCATTTGCCTATTCTTAATTTCTGGTAGCAACTAGAAAAGACTGACTGTCCATTAAAGTGGAACTAATTATCAAAAATCTCAGTTTGTTGCCAAAGTCCATGGCCAGTTTTAATTGTCCTTCTGTACATTTTGTGCATCCTATCAGGCTGTATATATATATATATATATATATATATATATATATATATACACATATATATATATATATATATATATATATATATATATATATATATATATATATATATATATATATATAAAAACTCTGTACACAGTTCAGAATTTGCTGCCTGGACTTATTTCTTTCCATCCACTATAAATGAAATAGGAATGAGATACACGTTCAAAGCTAACGGGATTTGAGGAACTAAGTCTCTTGATACATCAGGCTGACTCACTAGTCTTGACCTCAGCTAGCTCAGGACATTGCAAAGTAGCTGGGCACTCACATTCAATAGTAAGCAAGGTCATAGACTGACTGGCAATCCAACATCTCTTTTGATAATAGACAAAGGCATCAAATAGAAATGGTATCCAGGGGGAATTCCAGAAGCACTCCAGGGGTCAAGTGACTGAGGTCCCAGAAAGCTATGTAGAGTCCATGGCCAATGCATAATTACTGTTTCAGCACTGACATCAACAATGACTACTTTTCTTTTACAACAAAAACCCTAGGCTGGCTAATTATGAAACTAAAGCTCTTATGAAACCAAGTCCCAACTGCCAGGCATCTCAGAAGAATTTTTAACTTGATCTTAGTCCAAAGGCCAACAAGCCACTCTATCTTGTGAGTCAATCTTTACTCATTAGAAGATTTAGTCCATTATATTATATCCATTACATAAATTCTATAACTACATCTGATTGTGCATAAGCTAGAAAGCGTCTTTTATCCCTTCTCAACCAATCCCTTGTTCAGTGCAGGGATCTATTCAACTCTCCCTCATAAAATGAATGAGTTGGTTGACATGTCTATTCCCTGAACTCTTTGAGGTTCGTCTTTGCTTTAGAAAGTCCACATTACTTTCCTCCTTGACAAAACAGCACACAATTTTGTCAGCTGCTGTTATATATTTTGAGTATGGATTTAGTGTTTTTCTGGAATATTGCCAAACTCAGGAGAGGTTTGGTGTTTGTCTGGAACAGTGCTAAGACCACATCCATCTCCTTCTGAAATGTGTTAAATCCTTGTCCATAAAGAGCTCAACTATCCAGAAATATCATCTGACAGTCAGGCTTTCATTGAACAGAGCCACACAAAACACTTGCACAAAAGCAGTATGAGTAGAACAATGAACTAGCTGTGTTTAGTTGTCCCAAATGTGCTTTTTCAGGAGGCAACTAGACTTTCTTGTTTTATCTTTTGAAAATGTTTCCCTTCTCGTCCAAGAAGCTTCTTCAGCTCTGATAGTGTAGTGGGGAATGGAAAGATGTATATTTTTTGCAGACAGTTGGTCATTTGCATCCTTTTAGAGGGTTGTTGAAGCACTTGGAGGTTTATCTGTGTCCTCAGTGTCACCTGAGTAGTGCTTCTGGTTCTTGTGGTCTGCAATTTTTTTTCTCTGGAAATCCATTCCTACTCCCACACCATTCAAAAGGTGTTCCCTGGGATGACTGAGAATCTCTACAGACTTTTAGCTGGTTTAGTTGTGTCAACATTGATCTCCTGATCAGATCTAGTCCTTTTCAATAACAGTGCTTAGGAGATATTCACTTATCGGCTGGCAAAAACTGATGCTGATGTTTCTTGGAATAAGTTACAGCAGAAATGTAGTAGAGAATACTAAACAAGGAAGCTTGGATGGAAGTTGCTCATTAACAAAAGGCAATGAAGAGTTAATTTTGAGGGAGATTTTATCTGTATTTGGTGAGTTTCTGAATGCAGGTAGTCCTCAATTTACAACAATTCATTTAGTGACGGTTCAATGTTAAAATGGCACTGAAAAAAATGATTTATGACTGTTTTTCACGTATACGACCATTGCAGCATCCCTATGGTCACATGATGGTTCATATTTATGACAGTCGCGGTGTCTCAGGACTGTGTGATCATTTCTTGTGACCTTCTGACAAACAAAATCAATGGGGAAGCCAGATTCACTTAACAACCGTGTCACTAAATTAACAACTGCAGTGATTCACTCAACAGCTGTGGTAACATGGAGGAAAACTTACTTAACAAATGTCTCACTTAACAACAGAAATTTTGGGCTCATAAGTCAAGGACTATCTGTATTTCTGAATGTTTTTTCTTGGACTAACTACCAAACATCCAGCATCCTAGCAACTACAGGGTGTAATCAGACAGCCCTTAAGAGGAAAGAGGGGCTAAAATTCAAACTTAAACAATGGCACTTGTCTAAAATATGCAAAGCGGAAGAAAAAGAAAGAATAGAACTGATCTTACAAAATATATTTAAACATTCAGCATAAACATAGATTCAATTTAAATAAATATACCTATGCATTCTAAACTGGATAGGAAGAGAACTGGATATCTGGCAGAATACATGGTGATTGCTTATCTGATTTAAAAGCTATGGATGCTGTGCTACATTTAGATATTTCTTGGCATTGCTGGAAAAAAATCAGAAGAATATAGTGAAATATGCTGTGTATCAGTGTTTGCATACAAATGCTGGAAGTCTGCAGGCCAAAATAGGCGAATAGAAATGCCTGATCTTGGAAGCCACTATTGACATACTGGATATAACTGAAATCCAGACAGGGAATCTCTTGGTCCCTCAGATGATGAAAAGTGGCTAAGAGACAAAAAGGAAATAGCAGAGAAGCTGAATAAATTCTTTGCCTCCATCTTCACAGGAGAAAAATTGAGGGAATTCCTTGAGCCCGAACTCTTCTCAGGAAGAGAATCAGATTAACTGAGCCATAAAAAAAGTAATAAAGATATGCTACGTTTTATGGCAAATTGAATGTCAACAAAATACCAGGCCCTATGCCTAACCTTTTTGCCGTCGCATGCCAAAAGCGGGGGGCAGTGGGGGGGATTGCACATGCACGTGCCCACACCCATAATTCATTGCGTCCCATCCCCCCACGTATGCGTGTGTGACCGCCCCGCTCTCCCCCTGCTTTTGGCACGCAATGGCACAGTGGGCCCGGTAGGCCCATTTTTTGCCCTCCCCAGGCTCCAGAGCCTTTCTAGAAGCCTGGGGAGGGTGAAAACGGCCTTCCCCACCCCCCTAGAGGCCCTCCAGATGCCCTGAAACAGCTCATTTCCCGACTTCCAGTGGGCCCGGAAGGCCCAAAAATCAGTTGGCCAGCTGTGCGTACATGCGTGCTGGACTGAAGTAGGGCAACGCTTGCGTGCCCACAGATATGACTGTGTGTGCCACCTGTGGCACATGTGCCATAGGTTCGCCATCCCGGCCCTATAACATCCACTCAAGGAACCAGATCCTGATGAACACCCACCCAAAGAACTTAAAGCTGAGATTGCAGACACTTTAATTAAAATCAATCAATCAATCAATAAGAATAGAGCTGGAAGGGGCCTTGGAGGTCTTCTAGTCCAATCCCCTGCTCAAGCAGGAGACCCTATACAATTTGAGACAAGTAGATGTCCAGTCTCTTCTTAAAAACCTCCAGTGACGGAGCACCCACAACTTCTGAAGGCAAGATGTTCCATTGGATAATTATTCTCACTATTAGGAACTTTCTCCTTAATTCCAGGTTGCTTCTCTCCTTGATTAATTTTCATTCATTGTTTCTTATCTTCCTTTCTGGTGTTTTGGAAAATAGATCTTCTTTGTGGCAACCCCTCAAATACTGGAATACTAATATCCTGTCACCCCTAGTCCTTCTTTTCCCTAGACTAGCTCTCGCGCGTGCATGCTCAAAACCAGCAAACTAATGTGCTGAAGCTGACCAGACTAAGGACGCTAGCCAGATGAATACCTGGTAAGCAGGTTTTTTCCCCCTATTTTCCTTCCCAAAAACTAAGTTGCATCTTATACTCCGCTGCATTTTATACTCCGAAAAATATGGTAAGTGGACAAGGTGAGGCTAGTTTCCCCTTCCCAAAATACTAGAACCAGTATTATATATATTTCTTTTTGCTGTACTGATTCTTCCAGAATCAGTATACACATTTGGCACCAGTGGTCATCACATCAAATTCCAAGGTTGGATTTCACATTCTGTGAAATCACACACACACACACACACACACACACACACACACACACACACACACACACTGTGAAATCCAACCTTGGGATTTGCTGCCAGGAGATGTGGCACTGGCTGTCAGTTTAAAAAATGGGTTGGAGTCATTCATTGAAGTCAGGAGGATCAATGGCTATTAACATTGGTGGCAATGACACCGTGGGAAGGCCATCTGATGGAAGATGTAGTGGATTTATTTATGCAGTTGCTTCGTTACTGTTAGGTTTTGTACTGGACAAGATAGACCAGAAGTCTGATCCAGCAGGGCACTGTTTATGTTTTTATGATATTTATTGTGAAGGCAGGGAAACAAAGCTTCAGTAATTGAACAGTCCTTGTCCTTAACTTGCTTTGTACATTATCAATAAGTACAGCATAATCTCTTGGCATCTTGTCTGTACCAAGATAGTGATAATGGGGCAGCAAAAAAAAATATACTAGTGTAATTTTTTTCTAAATCAAGAACTAGTGGATAGTACTTTAAAGTAGTTTGATAATAAGTTTGTGAGTTTCCAGAGTTCTGATAATGCTTTGTTCTACTAGACCCTGGAGGTGGTGCCTTTTCCAATCTCTATGAATATTCAGTCTGCAAGTGGCTTCCTCAGACCCCATAGCTTGGTAACGTTGGAGAAAACAACCTGTTGCTCTGCAGTTTGCTAGGACTAGTTGTTAATGGAGTAATTGGAAATTGCTTTAAATGAACTGCTTATTGTTTTACTCTCTTCAACAGCTGGTGCATATGCCAAGCACACATCAAACATGACTGCAATGAATGATCATGTACCAATTCATTTCAAATTATAACATCGTGATTAAGGCAAACAATTCATTTCAATTATAGTAGCATGATAATGTGTTAAATTCATTACAAACTAGACAGATCAATCGTTAAAAAATAACTTAAGCTGAAGTCAGATTCAATCAGGCTTTCCGGTGTAGATTATCCATAATGTGAAAGCATCGGAACAGGCAAATTTCTTGCAACTAGCATTTTTTTCTAAAAAAAAAGATGGATAGGTACCTAAAATAAACACTAAGCAGATCAGGACGTAATAAGCTTCTCTTGAAACTTAGTGTAGGGTTATCCAGAGAAGGGACAGAATCAAAATGGAGGAAGTGACTTGATGACTGAAGTCCTACTTTTTTTGATATGTGTGCAACATATGCTAAAAAAGCAGCTTCAACCAACCAGTGATGTCTACCATTTTGATGATACTGACCTTCCTACCTAAATTTGGTTACAAATTCTTTTTGGAGTAAATTGTATGTATATGTATATGGTACTGTCCATGGGGTTTTCATGGACTCACTGGAGAATAGCCTAATCCTGGGAAAGATTGAGGGCAAAAGAAGAACGGGATTGCAGAGAAGGAGGTGGCTGGATGATGTCACTGAAGAAGTAGGCATGAGCTTAAATGGACTTCAGAGGATGGTAGAGGACAGGAAGGCCTAGAGCAGTGATGGCTAACCTTTTTGCCATCACATGCCAGGAGAGGGGGGACGGGGGGGAGGGTCGCACATGCACGTGCCTACGTGCATGAGCACGCAACCCCTCCCCCCACTCCTGGCACATGATGTCCTGGTAGGCCCGTTTTTCTTTCTTACCTGGTTCCAGATCCTCTCTGTGTATCTGGGAAGGGTGAAAACAGCCTTTCCCACTCCCTTGGAGGCCCTACGGAGGCTGAAAGGGCCCATTTCCCAACTCTCGGTGGGACAGGAAGTGATGTTTTTTGCTGTCCCCAGCCTCTAGAACCTCTCTAGGAGTCTCTAGGAGCCTTTCTAGGAGTCTGTAGGAGCCTCTCTAGGAGTCTCTGGAGGCTGGGGACAGAAAAAAACGTCACTTCCTGTCCCACCGGGAGTCGGGAAATGGGCCTTTTCAGCCTCCGTAGGGCCTCCAAGGGAGTGGGAAAGGCTGTTTTCGCCCTTCCCAGATCCATAGAAAGGATCTGGAGCCAGGTAAGAAAGAAAAACGGGCCTTCCCCACCCCACACCAGGCCCTCCAAAGGCAGGAAACAGCCTGTTTCCCTACTTCTGGTGGGCCCAGAAGGCCCGAAAATCAGCTGTCCGGCACGCACATGCGCCCCAGAGCTGAGCTGGCATGCCCACTAATATGGCTCCGCGTGCCACCTGTGGCACGTGTGCCATAGGTTCGCCATCATGGGCCTAGAGGATCATTGTCCATGGGGTTGCGATGGGTCGGACACGACTTCGCAACTAACAACAACATATGTACATGTATATGCATATTCCTAAAGAACTTTGTGAAATGCTTGAGCAACATTAATCTTTTTCCACTGAAGTTAGTTGCATTTATTCTATGACTTTTACACAATGATGAATACATCCTCAGTGTTCATTTTAAATATGTAAATGATGGAGAGCCTTTTTCCAAAGGTTTCCCCAGTGAGTATCTAAACTTGCAGATCATAGAGACAGTCCAGGAAGCAGCATTGTTGAAGAGGAGGCCGCCAAATATAAAACTACTCTTTGGGGGAATTCTTTTTTCTTACCTTAGTATCACTGCATGAGGAGGAAAATCATAATGTATATCTTCTGTATTACTGCATTATTATCAGGATAATAATGCAGGATCTAAAAGAAACATTGTTCTGCCATGACATACATTTTAATATGTGCATGTGGCATCACTAACATATGGATAGAAATGCAGAGATTATGGCACAATACTGTTTCATAATTTCCATTCCCTTGATTCCCTCTTACAGATGTCAGAAGTATATATGCATAGGATCATCATCTTCTTTTAATGACCCCATAATCCAGTGGTGAAATCCAAATTTTTTTACTACTGGTTCTGTGGGCGTGACTTGGTGGGTGTGGTGTGGCTTGGTGGGCGTGGCTTGGTGGGCGTGGCAGGGGAAGGATACTGCAAAATCTCCATTCCCATCCCACTCCAGAGGAAGGATACTGCAAAATCTCCATTTCCACCCCACTCTGGGGCCAGCCACAGGTAGTATTTGCCAGTTCTCCGAACTACCCAAAATTTCTGCTACCAGTTCTCCAGAACCTGCTGGATTTCACCCCTGCCATAATCCCTTGTGGGGTAGAGTCAGGGCCGGATGCCGTTTTTGTCGCCAATGCGGAGTTATATTCAACAGATATATTCTCATCATGCCCAGAGAGAGAAATATCTGCCTCCATCTAGGATTGGACTCGCAGGGTACAAAATTGATCATAGTACGTGTGTAAAGGATTGTGGACATTTAGTTGCTCACAAAGTGAATATGAACTAGCAATATGTAAAATTTTAGTTTTATCACATGGAAATCAGTCCCGCTGTATTCAGCAATGTTCATACTCTACCTTGTCTATAATTTCCAAATCTGGGCAATACATTTTAAGAGAAATTCAAAAACAGTAGTTTCAGAGAAGGACAGTGAAAATAAATATGAATTTGGAGATTAAAACCAATGGAGAGAGCATTAATCTGATGGACTTGAGGTGATAGGTTGGGATGAGATCAGTGGTGGGATTCAGCCAGTTCGCACCACTTTGGGAGAACTGGTTGTTAACTTTCTGAGCAATTTGATGAACTGGTTATTGGAAGAAATCATTAGGGCAGAGAACCGGTTGTTAAATTATTTGAATCCCACCACTGGATGAGATGCTTGAATATTTAAAAAGTCACAGTTGTATATTATGGAAATTATCTAATTCTAAAGATTGCTCTGCAGAAGAACAATGATCAAAGAGGTAGTGACTATCCTTCATTAAATACATTTGAGCAGTTCAACTGTCAGAAATACTTCAGTGTGGATTAATCTTCCGAGCAGAGAATTGCCTTCTGGCCTGATACTCTGAGACTGTCAATGAAAGACAACAGCTGAGTTTTTGTGACTATTATACTCACATACAGAAAACTGGTACTATATATATATATATATATATATATATATATATATATATATATATATATATATATATATATATATATATATTAAAAAAACTATGTTACTCCAGGATTTCCTTCAGGTGGAGGATGGGAGATTGTGCCTTCAAGTCAGTCTTGATTTTGGGCAACTACATGGAGAAGTAGATAGAGTTTTTTTTCAGCAACATTTTCAGCTGTTTTGCCATTGGCTTTTTTTCCCCCTTCTATATTTAAGAGACAGTAACTACTCCAAGAGTACCCAGTTGACTTTCACACCTAAGTTCTGCTGGAAACACAATATTAAAGCCAGATATTTTTCACCTTTGTTGGAATGCTCAATAATTTTGGAAGATTATTAATAAAAGAGTGGGCAACACAGTGGTTCAGTGGTTGAGATGCTGGGCTTGTTGGCTGGAAAGCTGGCAGCCCATGTTCGAGACCTGAGCGCCACACAATAGGGTGAGCTCCCCTCATGCCAATAAGCAGTTCAAAAACATGCAAATGCAAGTAGATAAATAGGTGCCACTTTGGTGGGAAGGTAACAGCGCTCTGTGATGTCATGCTGGACACATGACCACGGAAATGTCTTTGGACAGCACACATTCAACGGCCTTGAAACAGAGATGAGCCCTGCCCCCTATAGTCAGAGTAAATGACTATAGGGAGTAAAACTATAGACCGCTATGACTAGTTGAGTGAAATCTGCAGGGTTTTCTTTACCTTTTTTTTTAAATCAATTATAGAAAATCACAAAATTAGTTAACTTCTCTTTCCTGTCAGCTGTTTTTCTGCTAAACATCACCAAATACTTTATCCTTTTAAAGTATACCCAGTTGAGCTTTTATATAATAGCAGCTTCCAGAAATCTATATCTCTGACTGCAAATCATACATAATTCTTACTTTAGCAGAATACTGGCGCAAGATGTGGGAGTATGCACCAAAATCAAAAAAAAAAGCTTCATTTCTGAAACACAAATCTAATTCAACATTTAATTTAAAAAGAATTTATAGATTGTAATTGGCGTACATAAATTACTTCCTCATCCAAAATTTGGGTTTCTCTTAATAACATTTTTAAAATCTTAAATACTCTCTGTTTTGTTGTAATAAGGGTAGTAGAGTTTTAAATTTGATAGAACTGCTATTGTTTATTCTGATTTGTTATTTTTATGATACATGTTATTACAATAACAGTTAAGGGTACATATAATATTAATCCTATGTTGCATTAACAGAGGGATAGAATCAAGATAACATGAAGTATTAGCACTGCTTTATAAAGCCTTAGTTAAGATCACATTTGGAACATTGCTTCCAGTTTTGGTCTTATAAAAAAAGATGTAGACACACTGGAAAGAATGCAGAAAAGAGCAACAAAGATGATTAGGGAGCTGGAGGCTGAAACATATGAATGGTTGCAGGAATTGGGTATGTCTAGTCTAGCAAAAAAAAATAATGGCTGGGGTGTCATGATATAGGTGTTCCAATATTTGAGGGGCTGCCACAAAGAAAAGGGGGGGGGTCAACCTATTATCCAAAACACTTGAAAGCAAGACAAGAAACAATGAATGGAAATGAATCAAGGAAAAACCAATTTAGAACTAAGGAGAAACTTCCTAACAATGAGGACAATTAACCGGTGGAATACTTGCCTTTAGATGTTGTGTTCTGCTCCATCACCAGGGGGTTTTAAGAAGAGACTGGAGAGCCACTTGTCTGGAATGGTATAGGGTTCTTGTCGGGGTTCTAAGTAACACCCCCAATGAAAGAGGACTCCGAGGCTAGACATTCCTCAAAGTTCCATTTTATTAGAGATGTCATATTGGCACATGTGGGAAAACCAAAACCTGAAAGCTTCCAGGTTTTCCCCAAAAGAAAGTCCAAGTCCCTTCCCCTGCACCCACATGTCCATCACATGGTCCAATCAATGCACCATCCCAACTGGAGATGCCTCCCAGTCACGCCACTCCAGGTGCAGGCCCAAATGTCCTTGACTCTCAAAGAAAGGAATGTTATTATGGCTAAATCACCACTCTATGCAATCCCCCCTCCCAGTTTCCCACATCTCTAAGTGTGGCAGATCTAAAGAAGATCTAAAGAAAAAGATGGCCTCCAGCTCTGTTATTCTGTTAATCTAATTTTATTTTTGAAAAGTCATGTTCAATTTTATATAATATGCACATTTTTCTAGTTCTCATTTTTGTTTGTCATGATCTCTTTTCTTTTTCTTTTCAAAAAAGGTTACATTCAACTCTGTGGTACCATTACAGATCTTCCTTTATAGAAATGTCCTCTGTTGTATAAGTTTATTTATTTAACATATGGTCATGTGTTTTATACACAAGGAAATGTGTATATATAACATTACTTTTAAGGTTACTTGAAACATCATGTGTTGAACAAATACAAAACGAGACTCTCTTGTAAAGAATGGGTAATGATATGGGAATTGTGAATACAATCAAGAAAGGGAAATCGGAATATTTGGAACATATGGTACTCAACAAGAAATATCAACTGCTTTAATTATACAAGGAAGGATTCAAGGGAAGCCTAATGCTGGCAGATGGTTCATATCCTGGCTGAAAAAAGCTATAAACATTGGTTGGCAAAAATGCAACATCCTTGTGCGGTACAGCAATGTCAAAAACAACAACAACAACAAAAAAAAAAACATTGAAAATCAAGTAACCTCATCAAGATAATGTCTTCCAATTTTTTAAAAAATGAAGTTTACTGCTTTTATGCCGCCTTGCAACATTTAAAAAGTGCAAAACTTTGTAGACAAATACCTTGATTTTCACATTAATGTCAATTTAGATGGACAGATTTGTTTGCACTAGAAACTTCAAAAAATAATAATATTTATTCGTCATTTTATTGATTTATATAGCTGCCCAACTCATGAGAGGTGACTCTGGGGTGGCATACAATAGTCAGTAAAATGATACATATATAAAATATACAAGACTTTTTGAAGTAGCCAATTGGATTATTTTAGCAACACTTGTATCCTATCTCCATGATGATGAATGTGGTTTTCCTCTAACATCTCTATTTTCCCATCCATGGTTCCTTGAAAGAAAATGATTTCAGTTCATTTTACCAATTTATGGAGATATTTTACTTCCTTCTGTTCAATCACTGATAAATGAGATAGAGAGTCTCAGTCAATGGTGGGATGCTTCTGGTTTAACAACCGGTTTGGTGATCGCACACTTCACGCGTGTGCAGTTTTACAAATACTAACCTCCTGTGTTCCCACTTGAGAGTAACACAGATGAGGCACAACAATCTGCTCTGCCGCGTCAATCAGCTGAGAAGATAAAGGTAAGTAAAGCGCAGGTGCAGGTGGGCGAGCTGACCTGATCGTCAGAACTAACCTGTTCGCTCCCAGCTGATTGTCGGAGCTACCGGTTCATCCGAACTGGTCCAATCCCACCCCTGGTCTCAGTCATCTAGGTCATGGTTGTCCCAAAGGTGCTCTTTTTTTCAAGAGGCAACTGGACTTCCTTTGTTTTTCATTGAAGACATTTCACTTCTCATCTAAGAAGCTTCATCAGAACTGCTGAAAAGCAAAGAAAGTCCAGTTGCCTTTTGAAAAAAAAAAAGAGAGCACCTTTTTATTGATAACTTCTGTTGATCCTCTATATCCAATTATCAGCTAAAGGAGAGAATAAACTATGTTCTGGCAATGGATTGTTTTGAGAAAGAGTTGCTGATGAAAAGAACAAGCTTGTGGAGCACAGCATGAAGAAGGCTGAATTTTGAATCTGGGGTTTGAATCATTTCTGAAGCTACCCTGTTTCCCCGAAAATAAGACATCCCCTGATAATAAGCCCAATCGGGCTTTTGAGCACATGCACAAATATAAGCCTCCCCCTGAAAATAAGCCCTTCCTGAAAATATTTAAATGCAGAGCTGGAAATCAGGTAAGACAGCAAGAGGAGCCCTATCTTGCTCCACATGCCCTAAAATAATAAGACCTCCCTGAAAATAAGGCCAAACACTTATTTTGGGATTCAAAAAATATATAAGACAGGGTCCTATTTTCGGGGAAACCCAGTACTGGTTTGGTTCATACGGTCTCTCGCTCCTGATGCAACCATTTTCCGAATTGGCTTATTGCATTGAATAATAAACCGCCGAAGTAGACCGACTGAGAAAAAGAAAGCAACGCCCTAAATTTAACATTAATGCTGTAAAAATGTTTTGTATGCTGTGCAAACATCTTTAATCTGTTGTGTGAATTAAGCTATTGACCAATGCTCACGGAATTTCCTCCAATAGCACAACAGCTTTACCTGCAGTATGGACTGAAAGGACAAGTTTGCACAAGGGTTTATAGTGGAATATGAGAAGTAGCATTTCTTGTAATTTGTTTGCTTATTTATTTTGATTTATATGGCTCTCTTTTGACGCCGACTCTGAGCAGCTAACAAAGAGATAAAAACGTTATGCATAATAGCAACCTAAACTCACTAAATATACAACACCTGTAAAGAACTGCAAGGTAAATAAATAATGATCTGTGAATCAAAGACCTATTTTCAGAGTCCCCAGGCAATTTCTTCTGGATCTTGTTAAGCAGCAGTACCAAGGCATTATTACAAGCTTTGTTGGCACAGCATCACAGAACAAGTGATCCTCTCCCCAGGTCAGTTGTGGCATCACAATTCCAAGGATAATTTTGTTGGCTGGATGATGACTAGGTTTTAACTTTTGCTGACGGAATAGAATAGAATAGAATAGAATAGAATAGAATAGAATAGAATAGAATAGAATAGAATAGAATAGAATAACAGAGTTGGAAGGGACCTTGGAGGTCTTCTAGTCCAACCCCCTGCTTAAGCAGGAAACCCTACACCACTTCAGACAAATGGTTATCTAACATCTTCTTAAAAACTTCCAGTGTTGGAGCATTCTCAACTTCTGGAGACAAGCTGTTCCACTGATTAATTGTTCTAACTGTCAGGAAATTTCTCCTTAGTTCTAGATTGTTTCTCTCCTTGATTAGTTTCCACCCATTGCTTCTTGTCCTACCCTCAGATGCTCTGGAGAACAGCCTGACTCTCTCTTCTTTGTGGCAGCCCCTGAGATATTGGAACACTGCTATCATGTCTCTCCTAGTCCTTCTTTTCATTAAACTAGACATACCGAGTTCCTGCAACTATTCTTCATATGTTTTAGCCTCCAGTCTCCTAATTGTCTATGTTGCTCTTCTCTGTACTCTTTCTAGAGTCTCCACATCTTTTTTCACATCGTGGCAACCAAAACTGAATGCAGTATTCCAAGTGTGGCCTTACCAAGGCATTATAAAGTGGTATTAACACTTCCCGTGATCTTGATTCTATCCTTCTGTCCATCACTACTTCTTGCCTTAAAAAAAGAAAAAATGAGGGAGAAATCATGAGGCTTCCCTAGGATTTCATGCCAATCATTCATGTTAGAAGGAGCAGCCCTTTGAAATGTAGCTTACACAAACACAGGGAGAGTTACTTGATCAGAAAAAAAAATAGACACAGTTGTATCTGGGTCTATAACTACCTCCCTCTGGAGTTGATTGGATGGGTCAGTTAACTCATATCTGGAGTTAGAACAGCATAGTACTTGATCTTTTTTGACCCAATTATGAGAACAATGAGAAAGAGGTATGTTTCTATGACAACTAATAGACTACTTAATGGATGAAATTGTCTGCAACCTGCTTAACTTAATAAGCTAGGGTGCTGCAAAATATAATTTACCAGTGTCTTTAGTAGTGTATTATAGTTAATGGCTTTTTAAAAAATTAAAAACAAAACTCACAAGAAATAGTGTATTGGAGAAAGCATTACTTAGACATTCATTTAGTTCCCTGATACTCTGATGGTCCTGTCTTTGCATCAATTTAAAGTGCATAAGAAATGGAAATTGGATTATATTAACCAGGTTACCTTCCCTGATCTTAGGCCCCCACCCCCAGTTATGTTGGTTCAATCTGGTACCCACCTAATATTTTGAATTTCAATCGGACATGAAGAAAAAAAAATCCTAACTGTAAGAGTTGTTCAACAGTTTGCCTCGATAGATGAGGGATTCAATTCGCTGGTGATTACTCCCAATACATTACAATTATTTTCCAGATGGCCATTTGTCAGTGCAGTCCTACAATGGGTAGAGGGTTGGACTAAACCAGACATTCTCAAAGCATCCATCCATCTATAATCTATCATCTATCATCTATCATCCATCCATCCACCCACCCATCCATCTATCCATCCATCCATCCATCCATCCATCCATCTATTATCTATCTATCTATCTATCTATCTATCTATCTATCTATCTATCTTTCATCTATCCATCCATCCATCCATCCATCACCTATCATCCATCTCTCTCTCTCATCTATCTATCTATCTATCTATTTATCTATCTATCTATCTATCTATCTATCTATCTATCTAATTTAATTTATTTCCCACCTAGCTCCCAATGACTATAGGTGGCCACAACAACTAAAACAAGGAAATACAGTGATAAGTGGTCCCAGTGATATTAGCAGACTAGTTATCATACCAAAAAATATTGGATGGCACTTGGAAAATCTGTGCATTCACAAAATTTCTGTCTGTCAGTTATATAGGTCAAATTGCATGGATCTGCACATATACTATGCTGATATATTACCATATCCTAGGTGTTTGGAAATAACACAGTGCATATGAAGACCAATATCAGCTACAAATCTGGCAACTGTGAATTCATATTTTTGTGTATACATTAATAGTAATAATTAAAATGCCAAATCCAGTCTAATTATCTGGCTGACTGTGCAACAAACCTGAATAATTGGTTTGTCTTGCTGAACTGCAATAATTGTGATGGGGAACTCCCCTAACCAACCCAATCATAAAACATTATGTGACCATGTTGATTTACAAAGCCAATTACAGCAGTTCCAGTTACTTTCCTTAAGCAAATCCCGCACAGTTATTAATTACACAATTTTCATTTGTACAAATCACGTGATTGTGGTTTGCAAGCTCTGGCTGGCTTCCCTATTGACCTTGCTTGTTGGAAGTTAGCATTGAAGGTTGCAAATGTCAATTGCATGACCATGGGAAGTTGTGACATATAATTGTGAGACAGTTGCCAAGGGACTGAATTGCGATCCAGTGATCATGGGGTTGCTATGACAACCACAACTATGAGGACCTATCATAGATCTCCTTGTTTAGTGCCATCATAACTGGTTGCTGAACAAATTGTTGGTAAATGAGGATTGCTACTGCTATTACTACCATACTAATAATAATATGGAGAGAACAACAAAGATCTTGACCAACGGCTTGGTCAGTGAGTATAGGTCTTAAGTGTGGGGTGAGAAAAAGTGAGGAAAATTATGTATATATAATGCATTCATAAGGCTCCCTACTCATGTTTTCTCCACAATATCAGTTCTGTGAGGTATGTTGGGCTGAGACAGAATGGTTGATAATCACCCAGTGAACTTCTTTGAGAATTAACTTTATCTTGATCTCTCTACTCCTTGTGCAACACTTTAATTACTATTACTTTACAATGACTTTCTAAAATGACTCAAATAGTACAGATAGAATAGAAATTTGATCTAAATCTATTCCTCCCTCTCGAAGTAAGCTAGGCCCCTGATTGTTAACATACAGAATGGAAGCAAAATTGAGGTTTTTTCCACTGGGCTTCCAGTATTTAATTTATTGGGATTGCTGTTCCCACATGTTACCAGTTGGGTTTATCTGTTTTTTTAGTTCTTTTAATGATTTTGAGATTTACAAATCTTAATGAACCTTATGACTGGGATGACATACCAATTGTGCAAAATGAAATAAAATATGGAATAAATCATAGTTTGATTGACAGGTTTGTTTCCTTGCTGCAATTAAACCAATGTACAGAACATTCCTTCCTCCATTTTTCCACACAACGATCTGAGAAAGCAACTTCTGGTTGTGACTTTACTTGACATATTTGATATACTTGCCCCTTATCACCCAGTTTTCATAGCTAACATTGGTCCAGCATTATCACCTGAGCTGTCTTCCTCTTCCCTTTTACCTTATGTTCCCATTCTTTCCTGTTCCCTGGAATCCAATTTGAGAAATCATAGACTTTGGCTAACTAAGAGTTTTATATTGTTTTTTACGGCATTGTAAGCTGCCCCAATTTGCATGATAGTGAGATGGTTGGCAGATAAATTTGTAAGTGTGGGTGGGGTGGCCCAGTGGCTAAGATGCTGAGCTTGTCAATCGAAAGATTGGCTGTTTAGCAGTGTGTGCCTTTGGCATTTAGTCATGCCGGCTACATGACCACGGAGTCGTCTTTGGACAGCGCTGGCTCTTTAGTTTTGAAATAGAGATGATCACCAACCTCATAGAGTCAGGAACAATTAGCACATATGTGTGAGGGGAACCTTTACCTTTAAGTAAGTAAGTAAGTAAGTAAGTAAGAAAATAAATAAATAAATAAATAAATAAATAAATGAATGAATGAATGAATGAATGAATGAATGAATAAATAAATAAATAAATAAATAAATAAATAAATAAATAAATAAATAAATAAATAAATATCATTAAGTCCAGAGCTTTGCCAAATCAGAACAACCTGCCATTTTTCCTTATGATCTTATTCTTCTTCAAGAAACTATTTTTTCTTTCTGGGTTTTCTAAATTACATGAAGGCAAAATCAGAAATGCTAAACTAGAAAGGGAACCCAAATATAAGAGAGAAGTAGGAATTTGGTTTCCCACCCAATCTTACATTAAGTGTTTTATCTATTTATTTACATGCCCATAGCCTCCAGCTATGATTTATTCATTTATTTATCAAATGTATTGGCCAGCCATCTTATTACAGGGTAACTCTTATTTCCTGCAGTAGAAGCAGGGAAAGGTAGATAATTATGTCATAGATAGTTGTAAAGAGTGAGATGGCATAGGAAGTTGAAATGTCTGCAGAGACATTGCTGACCTCTGCAAGAGTCTGCCCTCAGTTGTTCTTTAAAGAGCTTCTAGAATGGGGATTTATTTATTTATTTTTATTTATTTTGTCAAGTACGTATTAGATAATATATATAAATATAAACATGATTTGAGTACATGAAATGAATACAAATAAAGGAAACATTAGGGCAGGGACAGTAGGCACGCTGATGCTCTTATGCACGCCCCTTACAGACCTCTTAGGAATGGGGTGAGGTCAACAGTAAACAGTCTTAGGTTAAAATTTTTGGAGTTTGGGGATGAAACCACAGAGTCAGGTAGTGCATTCCAGGCATTGACCACTCTGTTGCTGAAGTCATATTTTCTGCAATCGAGTTTGGAGCAGTTCACTTTAAGTTTGTATCTATTGTGTACTCATGTATTGTTGTGGTTGAAGCTGAAGTAGGACATTGTAGCAGATAATTTTATGAGCTACGCTTAGGTCATACTGAAGGCGGAGTAGTTTTAAGTTTTCTAAGCCCAGAATTTCAAGTCTGGTGGCATATGGTATTTTGTTGCGAGCAGAGGAGTGGAGGACTCTTTTTGTGAAATATTTCTGGACACGCTCAATTGCATTAATGTCCGATATGCAGTGCGGGTTCTAGACAGATGAGCTGTATTCGAGAATTGGTCTAGCAAATGTTTTGTATGCTCGGGTTAGTAGTGTAATATTTCCAGAGAAGAAGCTACTCAAGATTAGGTTTACAACTCTTAATGCCTTTTTGGCGATGTTGTTACAGTGGGCTTTGGCACTTAGATCATTAGATATGAGTACTAGTACTCCAAGGTCCTTGACAGAGTGAGGGTCACCTACAAGATTGTGTCCACTCAGCTTGTATTTTGTGTTCTGATTCTTTTTGCCAGTGTGTAAAATAGAACATTTGTTGGTTGAGATTTGGAGTTGCCAATTGTTTGATCATTCTGACACAAAGTCAAGGCCTTTTTGAAGGGTAGCAGCATTGTCGGTGGTGTTAAATAGTTTTACATCACCGTCGAAGAGAACACAGTTGCTTATGATATGATCACAAAGGTCATTTATGTTAAGTATAAAGAGTGTTGGTCTAGAATGCTGCCTTGGGGGACACCGCTGTTAACAAGTGCAGGATTTGATAGGGCACTCCCTATTTTGACCACTTCTTGTCTGTTTGACAGGAAGGCAGCTATCCAATTATGCAGGGGTCCAGAGATGCCATAGGATTTTAGTTTTAGAAGTAGCTTGTTGTGTACCACTGGCTTTACAGAAGTCTATGTAAATTGTGTCTATTGCTTTGCCCTGATTGCTTTTTGTAGTCCATATTTATTTCCAAAACCAGACTTTCAATTCAAAACAGTTCAGATTCAGATATACATATATGTATGTGTGTTTGTGTATAAGTGTATGCGACAAATAAGGCACATACATTTCCTTCAATCATACATTTTAAATTAGTAGAATATCTTTTTCCTAACCACCATTTTATACATGAGAAGCTATGCTTATCTGAAATATGTGACAACAAAGTTCATGCATGTTTCTCCTTAGTGTCTTGTTTATAATAATAAATATCCATTGGAAGACTCCAAAACAAGAGTAGAACAATAGGAGAAACTCAAATAACAATTGGAAATATAAAAAATGCAATCAGTATGAACTACATAAATGATAATGTAGAAGTAATGATAACAAAACTGGTACAGCCAGCATTGAAATAGCCTATGAACTGAATCTCCCTCCTGAGAAGAAGAATTAAGCAAAAATTATAGCATATGCAAAATTACCAGTAGAAAGACAAAAACTCTCAGCTTTGAAAGTAGTGTCTCCAAAGGACCTGGCAACTATAATGAAGGATATGAATAAGATGTTTGCAGGGATTAAAGTCACATATATTGAGCAGGCCAATCAACTTGCCTACAGAATACTGATGTTAAAAACCAAAAGTAAAATCATACTTCCCAAAGTGGAAGATCAAACTGGAAGACAAGATAAAGAAATTAAGATCAGATGTGAGTAATTTAAAGAACATGAAAGAGGAAAAATGGAAGAATGTTAAGGATCCAGACAAGCCTAATGAGAAAATATTGGCTTAGCATCAGAAAAATGGAAGAAGCTTTGAAAATCATAACGCAACAAATACTAGCGAATAGCTGGGAAAATTGAACACTATAAGACATGAATCATCCAATTTAAGCCAAACCAGCTATTGCAATCAAACCAGAGGAAATTCTACCAAAGTATAAATGGCAATAGAAATTGGAAAACCAAACAAAAGGAAACAAACAAAAAGGAAACAATCCAGTTTTAGAAAGCGCTATGGTGACTAAAAAAAACCGTAATAAAAATGCTATATGAATAAAAGAATCTGAAAATGAAATTCATACAAATTAAATGGAAGATGTCATAATAATAGCAGAAGTGGTTACAAATCAAGTGAAAAGGATTAAAAACTGACATCTCCTGGAAAGGATCAATTCATGGTTTTTGGTTCAAAAATCTGACTAATTTGTATCTAATTATAGCTAAACAGCTTAATCAAATATTGCATAAAGGAGACATCAGCAACTGGTTAATAATTGGCAAAACATATATGATTCAAAAAGTTCCATATATAGGGACAACACTAGGAAGCTATAGGCCAATAACATACTTGCCTACAATGTTTAAATTATTCATAGGAATCATAGTGGACAACATCCACAAATATTTAGAGGAAAACAATATCCTCCCAATAGAACAGAAAGGAAATAAAAAGAAAAGCAGGGATAGAAAAGATAATGGTTTTGGAGAATTGAAAAAAAAATCTATATATGGTCTGGATTGATTATAAAAAGACATTTGATTCATTACCACATAATTGGAACATTCAATGTTTGGAAACAACTGGCGTCAGTAAAAACATTACAATGTTTATAGAAATAATAATGACACAATGAAAGATAGAATTGTTGGTTGGAAATGAAAAATACGGTCTTGTCAGCATTAGGAGAGGCTTCTTACTGGGTGACTCATTATCACCCTTATCATTTGCCATTGCTATGATCACCCTTTCAGTGATTTTGATTTTGAAGATTAATTTGATTGATTAAGAGTTGTTAACCTAATCTTGCGTAGCTTCTTCTCCGGTAATATTGAATTGCAAACCAGGGCATACAAAACATTCTCGAGACCAATTCTCGAATACAGCTCATCTGTCTGGAACCCACACTGCATATCAGACATTAATACAATCAAACGAGTCCAGAGATATTTCACGAAAAGAGTCCTCCACTCCTCTGCTCGCAACATAATACTTTATGCCAACAGACTTGAAATTTTGGGCTTAGACAACTTAAAACTTCGGCATCTTCGGTCTGACCTAAGCGTAGTACATAAAATTATCTGCTACAATGTCCTACCTGCAAATGAATACTTCATCTTCAATCACAACAATATACAAGCATACAGTAGATACAAACTTAAGATTTGTATCAGTGCCAAACTTGATTGCAGAAAATACGACTTCAATAACAGAGTTGTTAATGCCTGGAATGTACTACGTGACTCTGTGGTTTCTTCCCCAAACCCCCAAAACTTTGACCTTAGACTGTCTACTGTTGACCTCATCCCATTCCTAAGAGGTCTGTAAGGGGCGTGCATAAATACATCAATGTACCTACCATCCCTGTCCTAATATTCCCTTTTATTTGTATCCATTTCGTGTATTCATAATCATGTTTACACTTTTATCTGTTATCGAATACATGCTTGACAAAATAAATAAATAAAAATAAATAAATAAATCTTGGTCATCAAAAAAAAAAAAAAAGTAATGAAATCTCTGCTTTCCCCTGAGGAACACTCTATCCCTTGAAGTTCGACCGGCCTCTATCCTCCTAGCTTTCCAGGTTATGCTACTGATAACCTGGTTTTCACCCAAGTGCTGGTATAGAGTGACACGGATGAAAGGGTTTAACAAGGATGTTAGAAGCTTAACTTTGGTGCCAGGTTTTTAATCTTTATGGTGTGTATGTATGTGTGTGTGTGTGTTTGTGTGTGTGTGTGTGTATAACATTGCTATTTTTATTTATGTTTTAATTGTTGGTTGGACGCTACTCAGAATTCAAAATAAAAGGAGTAGCTATATAAATGTTTTAAATAAATAAATAAAACACAGAGTAGATTGTTCCTGGACATGGGGGGTCAGTGTGTTGAGTTAGAGCCTACAAACTGGTTACATTGATTAATAGCTTGTCTCATCCACCAGTTAGGTCTTTATTTATTTTCTTGTAATGCTGTAATTTTAATTCCTATTAGCTGCTTACAATCGGTATGATAAGTTGACCATATACATTGAATAGTGTAAACCTGTCACCTGCCCTTTGTGAACTCACCTCTCTGGACACTGCTATGCAAGAGAATAGCTCAAAATTACTAGGGAATTTCCATGGACTACATCTCTCCACACAACCCCCCCCCTTTTTTATTATTATTTTTTTTTTTTATTTATATGCCGCCCTTCTCCGGAGACTCAGGGCAGCTTACAAGGCGTTCAGCAATAGCCTTCATACTTTTGTATATTTTATAAAAAGTCAGATTATTGCCCCCACAAACCGGGTCCTCATTTGACCTCATTTAACCGGACACTGGTAAGATCTCATATTAGGAATTACCTAGTGGCGATAAAAGCAGCGAAATGTAGCTATTTTGCTGCTCTTATTGCATCATCAGATAATCTCCTGGCCGCCCGGTTTAGGGTGACCCGCTCCCTGCTCCACCAGGAAGCGCGGGAGGACCCCTTGGAGGGTAGAGCCGAGGATTTTGTTCAATATCTATATGACAAAATCGCTCAGATTCGGGAAGATCTGGACTCCGACTGGGTAGTCTCAGAGGGAGGGACTGGGGCAGGTCTTGAGAATGTTATCTGGGATGAGTTTGATCCTGTGACCCCTGAGGATGTGGACAGGATTCTGGGTAGACTGAACGCGACCACTTGTTTATTGGACCCATGTCCCTCCTGGTTAGTGCTGGCTTCTCGGGAGGTGACACGAGGCTGGTTCCAGGGGATTATAAATGCTTCGCTGGGTGAGGGTGTCTTTCCTGCCGCCTTGAAAGAGGCGGTGGTGAGGCCTCTCCTCAAGAAGCCTTCCCTGGACCCGGCAATGTTGGTAAATTATCGTCCGCTCTCCAACCTTCGTTTTGTGGTGAAGGTTGTTGAGAGTGTGGTTGCGCAACAGCTCCCCCAGCACCTGGATGAAACAACGTATCTGGATCCGTTCCAGTTGGGCTTCAGGCCCGGGTACAGCTCGGAAACGGCATTGGTCGCGTTGGTTGATGATCTCTGGAGGGCTCGGGACAGAGGGTGCTCCTCTGTCCTGGTCCTGTTAGATCTCTCAGTGGCTTTTGATACCATCGACCATGGTATCATGCTGCACCGGTTGGAAGAGTTAGGGGTGGGAGGCACTGTGTTGTGGTGGTTCTCCTCCTTTCTCTCTGACCGGTTGCAGTCTGTGTTGGCAGGGGGACAGAGGTCGACCCTGAGGCACCTCATATGTGGGGTGCCGCAAGGGTCGGTCCTCTCGCCTCTCCTGTTCAACATTTATGTGAAGCCGCTGGGCGAGATCATCCGTGGTTATGGGGTGGAGTACCATCAGTACGCTGACGACACTCAGCTGTACATCTCCACCCCGGATCACCCCAACAATGCCCTTGAAGTGATGTCCCGGTGCCTGGAGGCCATACGGATCTGGATGGGGAGGAACAGGCTCAGGCTCAATCCATCCAAGACCGAGTGGCTGTGGTTTCCGACATCCCGATATAGTCAGTTGATGCCATCACTGACTATTGAGGGCGAATCATTGGCCCCCACGGAGAGGGCTTGCAACTTGGGCGTCCTCCTGGACTCACGGCTGTCTTTAGAAGAGCATTTGATGGCCGTGACCGGGAGGATTTTTTATCAGGTTCGCCTGATTCGCCAGTTGCGTCCCTTTCTGGATCGGGACTCGTTACGCACGGTCACTCATGCCCTCGTCACCTCCCGCCTGGACTATTGTAATCCTCTCTATATGGGGCTCCCCTTGAGGAGCACCCGGAGGCTCCAACTGGCGCAGAGTGCGGCTGCGCGGGTGGTAATGGGAGCGACATGGCGCTCCCATGTAACACCACTCCTGCGCGAGCCGCACTGGCTTCCGGTGGTCTTCCGGGTGCGCTTCAAGGTTTTGGTTACCACCTTTAAAGCGCTCCATGGTTTAGGACCTGGTTATCTACGGGACCGCCTACTACCACCAATAGCCTCCCACCGGCCAGTACGCTCTCATAGAGAGGGACTCCTCCGGGTGCCGTCAGCCAAACAGTGTCGACTGGTGGCCCCTAGGGGGAGAGCCTTCTCTGTGGGGGCCCCTACTATCTGGAATGAGCTCCCCCCCGGAGATACGGAGGATCCCAGATCTGCGCTCCTTCCGCCGTGCTGTGAAGACCTTTTTATTCCATCCAGCGGGCTTGGCCTAATCTCTTCCCTTTTTAAATATTTAAATTTTAATCTGTTTTTAAATTATCAGGGTGTTTTAATTTGTCTGGGCCAAATAATTTAATTTGATTTTATTGGGTTTTTAAATTTTGTGTATCTATGTATTTTATTGTTGGCTGTTCACCGCCCTGAGTCCTTCGGGAGTAGGGCAGTATATAAATCAAATAAAACTAAACTAAACTAAACTAAACTACTTACCTTACTTACTTACTTACCTTAATAAGTACTTACCTTACTACTTACTTACTTACTTACCTTAGAAAGGATGGAAGGCTGAGTCAACCTTGAGCCTGGTGAGAATTGAACACACAGTAATTGCAGGCAGCTGGAACCTAAATACTACCTTTAATAGTATCATTAGTCTGCTGTGCCACTCAGGCTCACCCTAGTCCAGCTACTACCCCATAGTGGCTTTCTTAAACTATTTCCAAGAAAGTAGGGGGGGGGGATTTCCTTGATATATATGCCCCTCCTAGTTTCAGCCCCAGCTTCCACCTAACTGTTATGTTTGTTTCTGTGACAAATTGATTCCTTCTTGTTAAATCTCATTTCCTTGTTCCACTTCTAATCAGACATTAGTTGGGTGTTTAAACAGGGCACTTCTTTTATTTCCCAAACCTAACATTCAGTCCAAAAGCAATTTATTATTTCATGCCAAACCCAATTGATGACAATTTTTCTTGGACTTGGTCCATCATAATCACATTATGCCTTCATTAGTGGTGCATGTAATAAAAGTGAAATCTATAAAATACAGCCTCCCTAATGGCATTGCACGAATAGCTGCACACAAACCTTGTTAACACAGTCCAGAGTGTTATGCAGAGTCAGGTTTAATTAACTACATGTGAAGAACAGTAAAAAACAGAACTCAAACAGATCAATGTGTGATATCAGTGCTAACACAAAAGGGTAAAATAAAGCTGTGCCAATATATGTAGGTACTATAAATCAGAATTCTACTGAATTATGATGCATGCTAGGGAGAGATTTCTAAGGAATTTCTGAATTCACTGGAACAGTATTGTTCAACCTTAGCAACTTTATCATGACTGGACTTCAACTTCCAGATTTCCCCAGCCAGCATTTTGCCTGGGTAATTTTGAGAGTTGATGTCCAGACATCTTAAAGTTGCTAAGATTGAGAAACCCTGTATTAGAGTATAAGGAACTAGCAAATCCTTGGCTCATTTAACAATGTGCATTGTTAAAACAACCAAAAATACCTAGAAGAAAAGTTTTTCATGTTCTATGTTTCAAAACAACAAAAACTTACTATGGTCAATGACCAGATGTGGGTACAATTTAGTAACTCTATTATAGGAGGAACCAGTAGTAAAATAATGGTAGCTGAACAATTTACATAGATGAAAGGAAAAGTAAAACCAGCAGGTAAGGGTACCCAATCATATTTCAAATATGCAAGGTAACAACAATTGCAAGAAGTGTTTAACTGTGAAGTAAGTCAAAAAGCTATAGTGCTGTATGACAGTCTAATAAAGTATTAAAATACTAATATATCAAAACATTTAAATAATTAAAATGTGGAAATCAAATGCAGAAGTGTATACTAAAATAATAACATTCTACCTGGGATACTTTGAGGATAATTGATGATGTTTACTTAAGTCCTATTTAGTTATTTATTGCAATCATAATTTAGGGTTATATAAGAGGAGGAGGAGGAAGAAGAAGAAGGGAGAGGGAGAAGGAGAAGAAAAAAGGAAATAATTGAATTGCAAGGGCGTTGAGCTATCAGGTTGAGTCTGAAATTATCTGTTTCCTAGTTCTAATAGCTACAGTGATAAATTTACCTATCATGTGGGTGATGTCATGATTTAAGTCTGAAATCCGAAAGGTATAGAAATCATTCTCTCTAGCATTCACAGTAAAAGGGGAAATATAATGTTGTTGTGATGATCCCTGTAGAAGTTACAGTAAAGGAAGACATGAGAAATTGTTTTGCTTTTTCTGGAGCCTCAAAGGTATGTACAGTACTCTGGGGTACAGGGATATTGGTATTCTTGCCATATAAAACTATTAATGGGAGCACATTGGGCCTAAAACAAATGATTTCCACAACTTAGAGGCTCTTGAAGCTTCTCTACTTCTCTATTATAATGTCTGAGATATGGAATCAAATATTGCTTTAAAATCCAGAAAAGCTACTTAAGAGTAGAGACTTCAGTTTCTGGATATGCTTCTTAATCAGTTGATGTTAACTTAAGAACATAGTCTACTGTTGAGTGCCCCATTTGAACCTATGCCTGCTGTTCTCTGAGCAGGCCTTTGGTTTTAGTCCATTCAGGTAGGTTCTGGTGAATAGGTTCCTTACACACAAAAGGGTGGTGGGTTTATGGTTAGTAATAGTTCCAATCTATAAGAAAGACAATGAAGGGGATCTAGCTATATCCCCTTCATTGCCTTTCTTACAGATTGGAACTATTAATGCCAGCCCTTAATCTCCAGGGATATGTATGAAGAACAAGAGCTGTCCACTAGATGCAATTCCATTTGAGCAGTTCAGGGAGAATGCAGTTCCCAGTTTAAGAGATTCAATAAACTTGGGAGCTCCAGAGGGAGAGCCTGGTGGCCAAGTCTGTAGTATGGCAAGCCTCAAGAGTTTGGTAATGTTTGCTTGGTTAGTCTCTCGGTACAACTTTTTGAAGTACTCATCCCATATTTGTACAGGGACCTGGTTAGCAGGCCTCCTAGGAGAGTTCCCAGCGCCCTGAGCTGTAACTTGCCATAAAGCCTTTTTTTGCCACTATATTAAAAAAGATGTTGAAACTCCAGAAAGAGTGCAGAGAAGACCAACAAAGATGATTAAGGGACTGGAGGCTAAAACTTATAAAGAACAGTTGCAGGAATTGGGCATGTCTAGTCTAATGAAAAGAAGGACTAGGGGTGACATGATAGCAGTGTTCCAATATTTAAGGGGTTGTCACAAAGAAGAGGGAGTCAAGCTATTTGTCAGGGTTCTGACCAATGCCCTAATTAAATCATGAGCCTCGAGCCAAGCTTCAAAAGAAATCCAGTTATTTATTAGGAGCTTTATGTCTGCATATTCCCAAGTGAAGCCAGCTCTAACCCCACAATATTTATGCCCCGATCATGACCCTGTTCCCCCCCTCCCCCCAGGGTGTGTCATCAATCACATTCATAACGGAACAATTTCGCGGGATGTAGAGACCACTCCCCTCTGCTGCTGTGGGTAACTCTGGGAGACAACCTTGAGAGAGATAAGTCTGGCATGTACATCTGTCTTTGGCTGCCATGCTGTTTTGTCGGTTTCCCATCCCCCCTTGCCTATGGCAACTCGAGAGCAGGCCAGGGATGCTTTGCGAGTTGACATTATTCTCCAAAGCACCTGAGGGTAGGACAAGAAGCAATGGGTAGAAACTAATCAAGAAAAGTAGCAACCTAGAATGAAGGAGAAATTTCCTGATAGTTAGAACAACTAATCAGTGGAAGAACTTGCCTTCAGAAGTTGTGAATACTCCAAAACTGAAGGTTTTTAAAAAGAGATTTGACAACTATCTGTCTGAAATGGTATAATAATTCCTGCTTGAGTAGGGGATTGGATTAGAAGACCTCCAAGGTCCCTTTCAACTCTGTTGTTCTGTTAATATTGATAACTGGAAGTGAAGTGTTGTTAGATGTTTCTGAAGGCTTTTTCCTTTTTTTTTCTTTTTTTTTTTGTTCTTTCTTGACTCCCTCTACAAATGGGGAGTTGTTAAAACAACAACCCCCCCCCCCCAAAAAAAAATCTGGGTTACAAAAATTCTCTATTTCAAATTTCCTCTCACCACAAAACAAGAGGTTTTACAACATTTATGGATCAAGGGATCAGCAAATTTGTTCTAAGTTTTGCCATCCAAATACCAGTAAAGCTGTCCTGAAGTGAGACACATTAATCAATGAAAATATGTGTGCATACACAGGGAACAAGGAAAAAGAAGTTCAGACGTGGACTTTTAAATTGAAAAAGTAATTCTTCTTTAATCTTCACCTGAATAACATTCAGGGAAAGTAGGGACCCAAATATGTTGATTTTTCCAAAGGGCTGAAGAAAAGTTCCCATTTTTCCAACTTGTGGCTCTCATCAGCTCCTTTGCTCCCTTCATGCTTGATGGTTTGCAGTCAAATAAAAGAAATTGCTCCAGTCACAAGTGTTTCTATTTGAAGTGACATAAAAGAATGGATTTAGAATAATAGAATAAATGAATATAAGAATTTAAAGAGACCTTGGAGATCATCTGGTCCAACCCTCTGCCCAGTGGAGGAACTTTCTAAATAAAATCTATAACATTCCCCACAAACAGCCCTGTAGTCTCTGTAGAACATTTTCAGTGAAGGAGAGTCAATCACCTCTCAAAGCAATCTGTTCCACTGTTGAACAGTGGCTTACAGTTCAAAATATTTCTTTTTCTTGAAGTCCAACTGAAATCCTCTTCCTTGAAGCATGAACACATTGCTTTTCCTCCTGCCTTTGTAACAAATGAAAAATCTTGTCCTCTGTTCTACATGACAGCCCTTCGGATACTTGAAGACAACTATTGTGGCTCCCTGTAGTCCTTTGTTCTTCAAGCCAACATATCCAATGTTTCAATCATTCCTCATACATTTGCTTTCCCAGAGCTCTTATCATCATATTGGCTCTCCAGTTTGTCCAAGCACTTCCTAAATTACATTACCCAGATTGGATACACCATTCCAGATATTTCGGACCAAAATAAAATAAAAAGGAACAATGATCCCAATGCTGTTAAGATTTGGACTAGGGCTTCCTTTGTGAAGGGTTTTTATGTCTTCCACTGGGATGACATTCCTTTTTAGTTAGCTGATGTTGTTCTATTTCTTTGGTTTTCAATTGGTATGCCACCCAGAGTCATTGGGAAGTTGGTGGCATTAGAAATGTGAATTGTAAACAAACATGGAAAGATGCTTCAATACTTTTTTTTCCCCTGCAGATTGGCTATTTTGCTGATAATTTTTTTCTCAGATGAACTAATATGGAAACAGATTTAGTAAAGATTTTTATTAAAAAATAATCAAACCTTTAAAAAAAATTGTTCAGAAAAAAGAACATTGTTCTTTTTTCTGAACAATTCAAGGCAACCTTAAAACCAAAGTAAAACACTATTAAAAGCTTACCCCCCAAAAATGAAGGTTGTGATGCCAAACTTGGAACCCCAGACCTACAAATATTTTAGCCTACTTGAAATACAGGTAGTCCCCAGTTAATGACCATTTGTTCAGTGACCATTATGATAGTGCTGAATGAGAAGTAGTTACTACTGACCCAAACCCCCTATGATAACAGGATCATGATCTGGGCACTTGGCAACTGGTTTGCACTTACGACGGTTGCAGGGAAGGTCACAAGTCACTCAAGTACTGTAAGTTTCCCCTGTCAAATAACATTTATCCAGCTCCTCTGAAGTTACGTTTCACCATATTAGCCAATGACTCTGTTAGGAGGTCACCAGTTCATCTATTTTTAAGAGCTTCCCCACAGGTCTAAATTATGGTACTCTAACCAATGGGACTAGCAGTATCACAAAGAGCAAGGCAGAGGAGCATTACATGTCAGGAGATCCAGCTGACTATTCCCTTCCCTATTCTGGATGTGTTTGGTATTTCATATTATGTTTTCCCATTCTTTAGCATTGGTTGGATTTGAAAATTATGAAGGAAACTAGAAGTATCTCAGGAAATGATCATTCTTCTCTCCCCACCCTCAAAAATTGGAAATGTGTAGCATTAGCAATGGAATAGCACTTAGACATATACATATACATATATACATACATACATACATACATACATACATACATACATACATACATACTTCTTTATAGCACTTTCTCAGAATTTTACACATGTCATCACATTTTCCCCAATAATCTGGATCCTTACCGACTTCGGAAGGATGGAAGGCTGAATCAAGGCCTTGAGCCACTCAGGATCAAACTCCTGGCAGTGGGCAGAATTATCCTGAAATACTGCATTCTAACCTGGGGTGAAATGCTACCGGTTTGGACCAGTTTGTGTGAACCTGTAGTAAAAAATGCTACTGGTTTGGACGAACTGGTATTTCCGACGATTAGCTGGGCAACAATCAGCTGTGACGCACAATTTATATTAGCTAGAATCGTCAGATATCCTGCTTTCTAAGTAATCTAAATTGCATGGCACAGCAGATTCCCTCCCCCTCGCTGCTCTACTTATCTTTGCAGACTGGGAAGCCTTCAAAATGTTCCTTTTTTTAGCGCTGCGTGGGCTCGCCTCAGGCAAAGTGCACGCTTGGTAGCAGACTCACAGAACCGGTAGCAGATTTCAGAGGATTTCACCCCTGATTCTAACCACTGTGCCACCACGGTGTAAGTAATGTTCATGTCATAGGGAGAGTTCTACAGCTTCTCTGTAGTTGGAGGCTGCAGTTGTGACACACCAGGATAGCCTGCAAAATATTTTCCCAACACTTTAAATCAGTGGTGATCAGTATGGTGCATGTAGCTACGGACATTCCTTGTCATTCACCAGTTTCTCTGTCTAACCCAACTTGGGGTTAGTTGGTTTCCACCCAGCTGTGGAAACACACATGCACACATTTTGAATAAAAAATAAAGAGGAAATTGGCATGTTGCAAGAAAAGCTCTAGTTTTCTGTACACTTTTTAGTTCCATGAGTGTTCCCCATGGGCTACATAGGCATTCTTTGAAAGTTAGGATAATGTTAATTGGTTGAGACCAAGTGTTCAGATTGGACATCTGCTTATGACTCAGGAAGGTTGACTCAGCCTTCCAGCTTTCCGAGATCGGTAAAATGAGGACCCAGATTTTTGGGGAAAATATGCTGATTCTCTAAACTGCTTAGAGAGGGATGTAAAGCACTGTGAAGCGGTATGTAAGTAAGTGCTATTGCTATTGCTATTTGACCAATAAAAAGTTTATATTGGAAATAAATGTTAGGTAAAAAGCTGTTTGTCTTCTAAAAAGTGGATATGTGTGAAAAGATAGACTCAGACAGCATCTATTTTGGGAATATATGTATAATATTCTCTAAAAATTCTGGAGTTACTCAGTGGTAACTTGTGTATTCCTGCCTTTATTCATGAAGTGTCTCTCGAGTAGTCCTTGAGTTATGACAATAATGACCCAGTGCCTGCAGGGATCTGGCAGGGCAGGATTTTTTTTGGGGGGGGGGATGATAGGTAGGTGGGTACACTGCAGTGTCTCTGTAGTCAGTCATAACCACAGTGATGCTGCAGACATAACTTTGAAATGGGGTCAACTGTAGCTTTTGAGGGGAGGGTCTATTGTAACATCAAACAATAGTTAAATGACTTTTGTACCTCAAAGGCTACCTGTAATGGTGTCATAAGACAAATACTTGCTAACTCACCAACAGAAACTTGTTATAACGACTCTGAATTTTTTTGTTTTGGGGACAAATCTTTACTAGTTGAACTTTAGCATCAAACCATTTTATTGACTACAGTAAACATGTTTACTGCACAGTTTCCTGTTTGGCTCTGAGGCAATCTTCAGTTATGGAAGCAGCTCCTCTTCAATCAATCCTATGCAGTTATTATTTTTAATAACTGTAGCTTTTAAAATGTGCCATATAGCTATTTTCAATGTAGCATATGTGTCTCTGCAATGTTTAGTGTTAAAAAAAAAAAACTTGAATGTTTTTAATGCAAAATAATTTGAAAGAAAGAGATACACCCGTCTCCCCCTCACACCATACCTTTCAATCAAAAGAAAACAATTTTATTTCATACATTTGTAATGGTGCAATTAGACATAATGATATGTTCAAATGATTACATGTATGAAAACTAATTGCATAATTGGGGATAACTCTGCTGATGAGGTAAATATACAATTAGCTAAAAAAGAATTCTAGGGGGAAAAAAAAACAAGAATTGACACAAACTGCCAAGTGGAAATTAAGGTTGTGAAGAGATCAAACTAAATGTAAATGCTGGATTATGTACAGGTCTTCAACAATTTAGTTGAACGTCAAAGCATTTATCACAGAAGACAAAGGACCCAGGAACCTTTAGTGAAAGTATGGCTGTCATTGATAGGGTAAGACTATTGACATTTATTTCCAACTAAATTTTTCTTAATGTCTAATCTCTCACTCAATATATTATTGAGGAACAGCTGAAGATCTTTAGTGGCTGAGGAATACTGGGAGTTGAAGTCCACAAGTCTTAAAGTTGCCAAGTTTGGAGACCCCTGACATAGATAGATAAAACTTTTAGGACATCTACAGTAGTTGTTGCTGGCATCAAGAGGAAAAAAAAATCAAAAGCTTAAATACAGGAATATAGTGGGAACATGAGATGTAAGAAGCATAAACATAAGAAAGCTCAAAACAGTGAAAAATGAAACAAATCAACTACATATTGATATCTTACGCATCAACAAATTGAAATGGACTGGATGTCCCACATTTTGAAAACATGACAGTTGGGTGATGTGACAGTTTTAAGTTCAAGGACCAGCCAGAAATCACTTTTTTCAGTGTTGTTGTAACTTTGAATGGTCACTAAACAAAGGACTATATGTATGCATGAAGAGTTCCTTCAGGCAAAAATTTGTCACGGGATTATTTCTCCTATAGAGGCCATAGGAACTATGACCTTGTCCCTATTTATGCTATTCCTCTGTTACTTTCCTCCTTTTTTTTAGTGCTATTACTTTTTAAAGGTTGGCAACCATCAATGTTATTATTTTATTTTATTCATATTCTTCACTTCTTCTGACAGTCTACTGTACTGGGGATTGAGGGACTTTAGCTATTTGATACAAATTATTTTTCCAGGAATTACATTGTTGAACAAATGGGTTTCATTCTTACCACTACATACACAACTGCAATTGTTCTAGGCTACATCCTTCCATTTATTACTGCTACTGGCAAAACAGTTGATCTCCACTGGATTTATCCTTGTTTATTCTTTTTTACTGAATCATTGGTTACAATATTACCTTCACACACACACACACACACACACACACACACACACACACACACACACATGTGTGTAGATATAGGTATAGGTATAGGTAAAGGCAGTGATGGCTAACCTTTTTGCTGTCACATGCTAAAAGTTGGGGGGGGAGTGCAGGGGGTCGAGCATGTGCGTGCCGACATCCATAATTCAATGTGCCCCACCCCCCCCATGCATGCACGCACAACCCCCCCCGCGCTCCCCCTGCTTTTGGCACGTGATGGCATGGTGGGCCCGGTAGGCCTGTTTTTTTGCCCTCCCCAGGCTCCAGAGGCTTTCTAGGAACCTGGGGAGGGCAAAAACAGCCTTCCCCACCCCACTGGAGGCCAGAAATGGCCCGTTTCCTGATTTCTGGTGGGCCCAAAAATCATCTGGCTGGTGTACGCATGCACACTGGAGCTGAGCTAGGGCAATGCTTGTGTGCCCACATATATGGCTCCGCGTGCCATAGGTTCACCATCATGGGGTAAAGGTAAAGGTTTCCACTGTCCAGTTGTATCCAACTGTAGGGGGCAACACTCATCTTCATTTCTTAGCTGAGGAAGCTAGTATTGTCTAAAGACCCTTTCCGTGGTAGTGTGGCCAGCATGACTAAATGTTGAACGCTGTTACTTTCCCACAAAAGTGGTATCTATTTAACTACTTGCATTTGCATGCTTTTGAACTGCTGGGTTGGCAGGAGCTGGGGCAAATAAAGGAAGCTTAACCTGTCGTGTAGTGCTCTGGTCTTGAACCCAGGTGGTCAGCTTTCCAGCTGACAAGTTCAGGGTCTGAGCCATTGTGACCTTTGGAGAGATAGATAGATAGATAGATAGATAGATAGATAGATAGATAGATAGATAGATAGATAGATAGGATTTTCCCACCTGCTGCTGTTTCTGTATCCTGCTAATGTTGCTGCTAATCATCCAGAACTGTTTATTCAACAAAGCTTATATAGCAGCTTATGATCACCATCCATAACTCAAGCTGCCCACATTTCCCAATCTAAAACAGCCCAGTGAGAGAAATTAATGAGGTTTTCTTCTGGGATTTAATTGAAGCATGGAAAGCCAGAGATGTTGGCAGATCAAAGGAGATATGGAAAGAAAGGCATATTCTATCATTACTTTTGGGGGAAGTGGGTAGGTAAAAGACTATTCATCTTATTGAATGAGGACAGATAGAAATAGAATGCACATTTCTTTTTCCCTGCATAGCATTATATAGACAAAAAGACTCTGATCATACGAATGCAATATTCTGCTGGAAAAAAAAAATGATGGTCTAAAATACTTTCCTGTCCTTGTTACAGAATTGCATGAGTACATGATTACAGGGGGTCCAGAGCATACAAATCATTGGAAAACTGGGTATTTGAAGTCCCACCTTTTTTTACATGCCTGCAGTGCATGTGGTACATGTACAAATGGGGTGGACTTCAGTCGCCAGGTCACATTTTAATATTCTGAACACACCGACAGATATGAATACAGCATCAAACTCAGCATCAGTCCTACCCTTTATTTTTCTTTAACAAAAGTGGCAAATAATTCAACATAAGAACTAACTTAAGAAATCATGCTGCTTTGTATTGCAAGGGAAAAAAAATCGATAACCTCTGAGTGCCTTACAAAGGACAAGGTAGCAGGGAGGAAAAGTGAAAGCTTTGAAACAGAGTTCTTGGGAACTAGATTTAATTTGAAGAGGTAGAGTAGAGGCCAAGAAAACATGTCAGAGGTGCTGATTGGAGAATGGCTGAGATAGCCGGCAGTCTGACACTTTCTGTCTCTAAGGGCATGAGTTCAAGTTATGGAGGGAGGACAGATGACTTTTATGTAGGCTTTTTCCTCCAAGACTCTAATCCGGCTACCACGTTTTCAGTGGCAAAATTCTGTGTCTCTGCAATGTCCACAAGAAAAAAATTGGTTACCAAAATATAATATCAACTGGTGCCAATTTTTTGAGATCTATAACAATACATTTACCCACATACTTACACGCATGTAAATTAAGCTTGAGATCATGTATTTATAACAGAGATGTTATTCACAATTAATGTCAGAATTAATTTTAATTTATTGTATGTCTATTGCTGGTCGATGACCGTAATAAAGTTTTATTCTATTCTATTTAAGTTATGGACCTGTCAGCAGGTCAGAATGGATTCTTAGCAGAAATCACATATTGTGGTCCTGTTTTGTAGTCTAACTTTCAAATTAGATTTAGACTCCATCTCCTTCCCCAGATCGAAAAAATAGGAAGATCCTATCTGGAGGCCTTTGGAAACATCTTTGGATAAGCCACTTAGCAACAGAATGAAAAACTTTTCACTTTGGATAGTGATTCTATCGGGAAAAAAAATCACTAAAAAAGTGATTCTACAGTTAGGTCACAATTGATGTGAGTTCAAGTAGTGTGATATTCGATTTAGTGCAAGTTGTAAATTGATAGCAAGTTGTATTTAATACTTCCTGAAATTCAGTTAATGTGAGCCTAGCAGGATTAAACATTGTTAATCTTTATTAGACACTGTCAATTTTCAAGAAAACACTTTGGAAATAGTAGACTCTTCAGTAAGGCATTTGATAAAGTAGACCACAGCCTACTTCTTTGTAAAACAGAATAGTGTGTGGGATAGACAGTACCACCATCACCAGATGGGTTTGAAATTGGCTGACCAAGTGCACTCTGTGTTTGGTCCTCAGTGGAACTACATTTACATGGAGGGAAGCCTGCAGTGGGTTATCTTAGACCCTTGGGGTTCTATCTTAGTCCCAATGTTCCTCAACATCTTCACCTGGATGAGGAGATTGAAGGGACGTTTATCAAATTTGCAGTTGATAGCAAGCTTTGGCAGAGGGGTTGCTAAGATTCATAAGTATCTTGACAGACTTGACCATTTAGCTATATCCAACAAGATGCTGTTCAGTGGTGAGAAACGTGAGTTCCTGTACCTAGAGAGGGGAAAAAATATATATATACAGGCATAAAATAGACAATACTTGGCTTGACAGTAGTATCTGTGAGAAGGTTCTAAGTGTCCTAGTGGACTATTGCTTAAGTATGAGCCAGCATTGTGCCAAATAAACCAAGGTATTACATCAATATGTAATACTGTACTATCTGTACTGTATGGTACTATCAAAAGTGATAGTACCACTCTAGACTGCACTAGTGAGGCCACCCTTGGAATGTCACTTCCAGTTCTGTTTATCACAATCCAAAAAAGATGCTGAGACTCTAGAAAGAAATCAAAGAAGAACAACAAAGACTATATGGGTCTGGAATGGCTAAGGGAACTAGGTATCTTTAGCATAAGGGAAAAACTTAGAGATAATGTGATCATCATCTTCCAATACTTGAAGGGGCATCACAGAGAAGAGGGCATCAAAAGTCATCTGAAAACAGGATAAGAAATAAAATGTGGAAGCTAGTCAGAAGGAGATCCAACCTGGAACTAAGGACAAACTTCCTGACAGTAAAAACAGTTAGTCAGTGGATCAGTTTATCTCCTGGAATTATAGGTGTGCTATCACTGGTGCTTTTCATTGGGTAACCATTTGTCTGGGGTGGAATAAGGACTCTGCCTTGGGCAGGGGATTGGACCAGAAGACCTTCAAGGTCCCTTCCACCCCTATGATTTTATCTGTGCAAAATGAAGAAAATCTTTCCATCAGAAGAAAGCAAAACAAGCTAAAAGATGAAGAGGTCTGTTATTACATTTGAACAACAACAACAACAACAACAAATGATGTAATTGAATGACATGAATGTGATCATAGCAATGCTGAAATAGGTCTAGATCAAGGGTGTCAAACTCGTGGCCCGTGGGCTGGATGCGTAATGCACTGGCCACACCTATGCCCAAAGGGGGAAAAAGTTGTGATATGTCACATGATACTGCCATGATGACACCCTGTTTTGACACCCCTGGTCTAGATGGTGTAATGCCTGAATCTATGATATGCAATATTATAAAACATCCAGGAGAAATAATAGGAAAATATAAAGTTGCATCAGATTTTTCTGGTTTGTAAATATCTACCAGGAATAGAAGTTTACTATGATAAGAAACAGTATATTTTAACTATATGGATTGAGAGTTACAATCAATATTTATACTTTATTAATATACATTTAAAATTAATGTCAAAACTTTTTCATTGCCTATTTCCATTGATTTGTAATTAATTACCATATTTTTCATGGAAATACTACTTCAAATTCAGGTAGTCCTCTTTAGTGACCACAAATGGATCTAGTAACTCAGTTGTTAAGCAAAGCAGTCACTAAATGAAAGCACAACTATGCTTTTAATTTGACTTTTAATCTTTTCTTCACTTTACAGACTTGCACAAATCATAAATGAGGCAATCACTAAATGACTATAGTACAAATTTGAATAATGCAATCATTTTATGGGATTCATTATCTAATAAAGGAGACTTAGAACATAAAACATAGAATAACAGAGTTGGAAGAGACCTTGGAGGTCTTCTAATCCAACCCCCACTTAACTCAACAGTACTCAATATTTTCATCTGAAAACAGTACCTCAACAGTATTCAGTATTTTACTGCCATCTATTTTGTGAGCTGCTTTTTCGAGATCCTGGCTTGTCATTGTGTAACTAAAAATCAGCAGATAGAATAAGTAACCCTCTTATTTACCAATAACATCTTCGGCAATTTCAGCTGCTTGTTTGCTAGTAATTATTATAATGATACAGTGATTATAAAATGATCACCAGATAGCTTTATGGAGTGTAAGATTGAGGTTGCATTTTAAAACCAGAAATTGTCCCTTGATTTTGGGTTTCTGAAATTAGAAATATATTTGGATTCTCCCTCCTCCCCTCCTTTTTTGATGAGAGATGGTAAGCATAGATTCCTCCAGTTTTTAATTATGTTAATTTATTCCTGTTTCCTTCTACCTTCCTGCTCAAGCCTACTAACAGAAAAGTATTAATGCATCAGCAACAAGAGACAAACAAAATAGCAAGAATAAGATCCCATTTTTCTGAATTGTTTTCTTGTTCTAAAAACTTGAGTTATCATCTCATGACCAGCTTCTGAACAAGGGAATTCTGGGCATTCATCCATTATAGTGGATTTAGCTATCTTTACACAACACATCTGGATGTGGGTGTATGAATGAGCTCATATATGAACACACACCAGTACTTGCCCACATACACTCATTTATGTGGATGCTGTTTCAAGTGAAATACTTAATCGTAAATTCACAATTGATTATTCATTATGAGAAGCCCTAAATCTGAGTCAATAACACCTCTTAATGTCACAAGGGAACAAATTAGACGGAAAGATGGATAAACTGCCTTTTTACATCATTCAGTGGATGATATTAAAATCCTTGTCATTATAACATTTTTTTTAAAGAAACTCTAAAGTGGCTCATTACTTAAATGGCTAAAATGAGTATTGTCAGAATGGTTTTCTGGTAAAAAGGATCAGGAAATTTCATTTTTAACTGCTAGCTTTTCTTTCTTCTTAATGTGATCATTAAGACTCTCTGGTACTTTTCATCTAACTCTTCAAATCCAAATGTTCTTTTGCCATTTCTTTATGCCTCTTTTTTTTTTTTTTCTAGCTCATGTAATGCCCCCTTTTTTTTAAAAAAAAGGAAGAAAAGAAAACAAAGAGGAGGTGGGGAACAAGAAGGTCAGGGTTATTTCTGTAATTCAAACAGCAATTGACAGTTATTATTATTATTATTATTTTGGTCATTTTTTTTCAGTTCATACTTTTTTTCTAATTTTAAAAGGAGCCTGATGGTGATGCTGCATTTTCAGCAGGTGGCAAGGCAACATCAATTATCACCAAACCTGGGAATGCAGTAGCCTGCAGATAAGGATGATGATTTGGAGAAAGCATTAACTTAGAAAATGCTGCATTTTTGAGTGATTACGAAGCCAAAAAGCCCTTCAGCTCAGTGAATGATCAAAATGCATGTATGTCTCTCCCAACTTGTCATCTCCATTGTGGGGCCTCCATAATCATGAGCTGCCTTTGGGAGAGAGAGAGAGGAAAAAAAGATATCACTTGTAGAGCTGTATTTCAGGAATAAAGAAATAGAAAGCCTCCATTTTGTCCTTTCTCTGAATACTTTCCTTGTCAAAGTGTCAGAATGAGTTATTAGAAATCTGTGGCTATATTTTGAAAGGCTGATAAATTGGCAAAAGTTTTCTGCATTACGTGGAATTTCTGTTCAACTGGAATTCCACTGAATTGACTGTTCCAAGGTTGTGGTTGTTGTTAGTTACAAAGTCAGGTCCAACCCATCGTGACCCCATGGACAACGTTCCTCCAGGCTTTCCTGTCCTCTACCATCCTCTAGAGTCCATTTAAGCTCACGCCTACTGCTTCAGTGACTCCATCCAGCCACCTGTTGTCCCCTTCTTCTTTTGCCCTCAATCTTTCCCAGCATTAGGCTCTTCTCCAGTGAATCCTTCCTTCTCATTAGATGGCTAAAATATTTGAGTTTCATCTTCAGGACCTGGCTTTCTAAAGAGCAGTCAGGGTTGATCTCCTCTAGAACTGACCGGTTTGATCACCTTGAAGTCCAAGGTACTCACAGGAGTCTTCTCCAGCACCATAGTTCAAAGGCCTCAATTCTTTGGCGCTCAACCTTTCTTATGGTCCAACTTTCACAGCCATACATTGCAACTGGGAAAACCATAGGGAAAACCATAGCCTTGACTATACGCACTTTTGTTGGCAGAGTGATGTCTCTGCTTTTTAGTATGCTGTCTAGATTTGCCATAGTTCCAAGGTAACCCTTCCCAAATGTAATGAAACTTGCTGCCTAAGCAGGGGTTGGATTCTGCCGGTTTGGACTGGTTTGGGCATACTGGTAGCTCCGATGATCAGCTAGTTCGTTTCAACAATCAGCTGGGCCTGCCCACCGACCCCTTTGTTATGCCTACTTTTATTTTCTTTGTTTGAAGCCCAGCTAATTGGCACAGCAGCACAAATTGCCGTGCCTCAGCTGTTTTATTCACTGGAGCTGCAGCAGAAGGTGCTGTTTTCTAATGTAGTGCACATGCGTGCAGATCGCCTGTTTGGCGATCCACAAAGCGCGGATGAAGTGAACCGGTTGTTACACGGGTTGAATCCCACCACTGTGCCTAAGTAAATGTCTATCTTACTGTCTTCAAAAAGAGAAAGCAAAATGGATGCTATCTGCCTGTATGCTACACGTTAAGCCTTTTAGGGCATAGGGCAGTGATGGTGAATTCATGACATGCATGTCAAAGGTAACATGCCACATTTTGGGTGACATGCCAGAGGATCATTGACACCCAACAACAATTCTTGAAAGTACGCTCTATTCCTATATGATTTTTTAGTCCCCACATGGCCCATTTTGGATGCAGGTAAGTATGGAGGCTCGGGGAGGGTGAAAAACGGGCCTACCAGAAGTTTGGGAAGGCCAGAAATGAGCCTGTTTCTGGCCTCCAGAGGGCCTCTGAAGACTGGGGAGGCTGTTTTTGCCCTCCCAAAGACTCAAGGAAAGCCTCTGGAGCACAGGGAGGGCAATCCCCCCCCGCCGTGGTGCAGGAGGCCAACTAGGCCACACCCACCATGGCCACGCCCACCCAGCAACCAGGCAGAGAACCACTTGTTAAAATTTTTGAAGCCCACCCCTGGTTAGGATGGAGGGGGGATCTTTGTCTGGAGCAAGGAGGGTTAATTTGGTCCTAATAGAATTAGTCAAAGAAATGAATTGGGTTTGACCCAGGTCATATCTAAAAGAAGGGTGGAGTAAAGGAAAGGCTTCAGCCTCCATTTTGCTGAGATTTATTTTCTTTACAATGTTATGATTTTTAAAATGTTTTCATTGACAAGAAAAAAAAAAGTTTAAAAACACCAATAGTTAATAGTTTCATCTATTAACAATGAAAATTACTTCTAGTCCATCTTGTTACACCCATGGATATTATGTTGATACTGTGTTGAATCTTTTTAGTGACTGATCTATTCCTTCCTTGCATCTTAAAATTGATTGCCAAGACAATCAGGTTTATACCAATAATTGTCACCTGCCCATGTAATATTCTTTTAAATACTAACTCATCATTTTCACTTTAGGACTTCAATCTCATATATATTTTGCTGAAGAAAAAAGAACCACTGAAAACTGAATTTCTGAATAAGCATAGATAGACTTGTAGTGTGTCTGTGTGTGTATATATATATATACTGAGCTCACCGGCAGATTTTGGAGGAATAGAAGTAATATGTTAGAACATGGAACATAGAATCATAGGGCTGGGAGGGACCTCAGAGGTCTTCTAGTCCATCCCCTGCTCAAGGCAGGAGACCTTATCATCCCGGTCAAAAGATACAGAAGTACAGATAGCACAGATGTGTAAAAACTTCTGCTTTCCCCATCTGCATATATAGATGTATAAAACCACAGTGGGTGGTATGTCTTTACTACTCTGGTGTGAAAGCATTTTTGCTGATTTCTTTTATTTCATCAATATTTTATCTCCAAAATATGGGAGAAACAGACTTCATGCTATTTCAGATTACAAATCACTCCAGGCAAATGCATTAAATGCAATGGTCTGTCCTGTTGTAGGTGCTAAACAGCAAAGGGTCTAGAAATTTGCAGAAAACTTCAATATCCTCTTATTCCTTTATTCTCATTATATAAATTTACTAGCAGCAAAAGAGCTACCTATTTGGGTAGCAAGTTCTTACAGCTTTATTCAATCAATCAGAATAGAGCTGGAAGGGACCTTCCAGGTCTTCGAGTCCAGCCCATTGCTCAAGCAGGAGATCCTGTACCATTTGAGACAAGTGATTATCTATTCCCGTGATGGCGAACCTATGGCACGCGTGCCACAGGTGGCACGCATAGCCATATCAGTGGGCACGCCAGCTCAGTTCTGGCGCACATGCGCGCACCAGCCAGCTGATTTTTGGGCCTTCTGGGCCGACCAGAAGTAGGGAAACAGGCTGTTTCCTGCCTCTGAAGGGCCTGAGGGGGGCGGGGGGGGGGAGGCCCGTTTTTCTTTCTTAACTGACTCCAGATCCTCTCTATTTATCTGGGAAGGGCGGAAACAGCCTTTCCCACTCCCTCGGAGGCTCTCCAAAGGCCTGAAATGGCCCATTTCCCAACTCCCGGTGGGACAGGAAGTGACGTTTTCTGCTGTCCCCAGCCTCCAGAACCTCTCTAGGAGTCTCTAGGAGCCTCTCTAGGAGAGGAAATGGGCCGTTTCAGGCCTTTGGAGGGCCTCCGAGGGAGTGGGAAAGGCTGTTTTCGCCCTTCCCAGATAAATAGAGAGGATCTGGAGCCAGCTAAGAAAGAAAAACAGGTCTACCAGGCCATCACATGCCAGGAGCAGGGCACATAGAATTATCAATGTGGGCATGCGCACACGCAACCCTTCCCCACCCACCCCTCTCCTGGCACGCGATGGCAAAAAGGTTAGCCATCACTGATCTATTCTATTTTTAAAAACCTCCAGTGATGAAGCACCCATAACTTCTGAAGGCAAACTGTTCCACTTATTAATTGATGTCACTGTTAGGAAGTTTCTCCTTAATTCCAGGTTGTTTGTCTCTCTTTGATTAGTTTCCATCCAATCAGGGGTGAAATCCAGCAGGTTCTGACAGTTTCTGGAAAACCGGTAGCGGAAATTTTGAGTAGTTCGGAGAACCGGCAAATACCATCTCTGGCTGGCCCCAGAGTGGGGTGGGAATGGAGATTTTGCAATATCCTTCCCCCAGGAGTGGGGAGGGAATGAAACGAATTTCGCAGTATTCTTCCCCTGGAGTGGGGTGGGAATGGAGATTTTGCAGTATCCTTCCCCTGCCACGCCCACCAAGCCACACTATGCCTACCAAGCTACGCCCACAGAACCGGTAGTAAAAAAAAATGGATTTCACCACTGCATCCAGTGTTTCTTGTCTTGCCTTTTGATGCTTTGGAAAATAAGTTGACCCCGTCTTCTTTGTGGCAGCCCCTCAAATACTGGAATACTGCTATCATGCCACCTCTAGTCCTTCCCTTCTCTTGACTAGCCATATTGCTTCATGTCACCAAAGCATGGAAATAGCTGAGGTAAGGCACCATTTCAGCCATGGTGGCACAGTGGTTAGAATGCAATACTGCAGGCTAACTCACTGTTCACTCCAGGAGTTCGATTCTGAGCAGCTCAAGGTTGCCTCAGCCTTCCATTCTTCCGAGGTCGGTAAAATGAGGACCCAGATTGTTGGGGCCAACATGCTGATTCTGTAAACCGCTTAGAAAGGGCTGTAAAGCACTGTGAAGCGTTTATATAAGTCTAAGTTCTATTGCTATTTGGTTTTGTTTTACATGTGCAATGGAGTTCCAATACATTTAAAAATCTTTGAAGTATGGTAAGCAGAAATCTGCCTGTATTTCAGACTGGGAAGAATGGGATGTGGGATTCTTGCATAGATCAACTGCGGTAGTGAACAGTGTTTGTGGTGAATTAAAGGAGTTCCAAATAGAAATCCTTCCTTCTTCAGGTTTGGTTTATGTATTTATTAAACTTATTTTCTGCCATCTGCTAACAAAACAACTCTGAGCAGTTGTCACTTTATGGCTCGGAAGTGCAACATTGTGACATTGTGTTGTTGGGGATTTAGATTGGGGAGATCCAGGTTCCAATTCTCTTTCAGCCATGGAAACTCAATGGGTGACTTTGGGTCAATCATTGTCTTGAAGCCCAGCCTAACAAACTGGTTTGTAGTGGGGAGAAGGGACTCTGTGCTCTGTGGAAATAAGATAGGTTACAAATCTCAGGAAAGAATTAAACTAATTCAGGTTCAGATCTCCACACAGTCTCAAGACTTGCTTAATGCCCTTGATGCATTGATTGACATTTAAGGGTAAGCCATCCTGCAAGATCATTTTGAGAATGAAGTGGGACAGAGGCCATGCAACTGACTTCAAACTCTGTGAATGAAAAGTTGAATACAAATAAATAAATGAAAGACACATGGAGGTATCAACATGAAATGAATGCTCAGAAATTCATCTTGTATAATCTTGGCTTTCCCCTGTTTACTGTGACTCCCCAAGAAGTGACTTGTTTGAATCAAAGGGGCACATATGTTCATGGGAAAATTGCCATGCAATATTATTCATCATTGTCAGAAATGACTTCTGTTGGTGGTGCGAGCAAACTGTTCAACACATGTCAGAAAACAAAAAATTGATTTGACGTCAGGAGTCCACTGCCCAGCTTCTGCATCTCACCTGGATCCTTAGACAATTAAGCACATGTAGAAAAAGTCCTGAGATCAGATTCTCAAGAGGACCAAGGAGCTATCTTGTACCGCATTGTCAAAACATATTGTCAAACTGGTAATCTGAAAAGGTGACTTAATTTAATGAGAGTTGATTAGCCCCAAAAGAAATAGAGAATGAAAATACAGGATAAATAGAGAAATACTGGATTAGAAAATGCCAGCTTTTCATGAAAAGGAGAATGCCATTTCTTTCAGAACTGTTGGGAGGCTGAGATGAAGCTGAATTCTAAGCAGTTGCATACACAATTATGCATAGGGAGAAGCAATGAAAAAAAAATGTCAGTCCTTTAAGGATCATTATCATTATGAGAATCAAGAATAACAAAGAGGCAAGTATTACTTTTTAATAAACATACATACATTATTAGAAGGGATAAGCTTCTGTGAACTGAGCTGCAGCCCATTGCTTCAAATGCATGGAGTGGTTTAACTGATATGGAATTTAAATACATTTGGATGAGATACTGTAGAGGTGAAAGATAGAGTTGTTATGTAGATCAGGATTTTGTGGAGGATAGATTTCAGGTACCTTATCAACTAGCAATTGTAGTGTGTGTGTGTGTGTGTGTGTGTGTGTGTGTGTGTGTGTTTAAATTGTGTTTGTTCAGAGTTTCTGAGATAGCCTGAAGCCTATTGATGTGTGTAATCTCAGCTGTCTCATATTCAATTATGCTGGTGTAGTTTATTTGTTCCAAAACTGCTACTTACTTTGAGAATCTGTAATGGAATGTCTTGGAAAGTTGAAATGTTCTGCTACTATTTTGTTCTTGTTCTGAGTTTTGATGTCAGATCTGTGTGCAATTGTTTTTTTGTGCAGTCTGACTTGTTGTCTTGTTGTATATTCTAGAGGAGTGTTGTTTCCAAATGATGGCACATTAGAGGAAGAAAATGTGTTGGCACCCCTAACCTTGTGTGTGAGTTTGTTGGGACCTATGATGATTTGTTGGTGTATACACCAGGGCTACTTGCTGTCAGGGTTCCAAGTAACACCCCCAACGAACGAAAACTCTGAGACTTGAGTTTCCTCAAAGTTCCATTTTATTAGAGATGTCATATTGGCACATCTGGGAAAACCCGAATCTGAAAGCTTCCAGGTTTTCCCCACCCAAAAAAAAGTTCAACTCCCTGCCCAACACCCACATGTCCATCACATGGTCCAATCCAAGCACCCTCCCAACTGGAAATGCCTCCCAGTTCTAGCCGTCCAGGTGCAGGGCAAGATGTCCTTGACTCTCTGAGAAAGGAATGTTATTATGACTATATATCACCCTGGCTCCATCAATCCCCCCTCCCAGTTTCCCACAGTAGTAAATGTGGCAGGCCTGAAGATCCAGTGAAAAAGATGGCTTCCAGGCCTGACACTTGCAGAGTCTGCTTCCCATATTGTCTTGCTGCTGCTTGTTGTTTATGAGAATGTGTTTTAAGTTGGGTGGTTGTCTATTTGCAACAAAGGACCTGTTACTAATGGTATGAGAATCTGTAGTGTCATTTTCCATTATGGATTGAAGTTTATTAATATATTTGAGTGGTTTGTTTTTGGAACTACAGATGAAAACCAGCAGTGTCCTGTTTTTGTGCTCTGTCTTTTAATAAGTCCTCCTTGGGAATTGATTGGACTCTATTGATTACTGTACTGATTTTGCTGTGTTGGGAATTCATTATTCTGAATGCCACCATACAGTAACATGGCTTTCCTCCTACAGTACCTCCTATGAGAGTCAATGTGATTAAAATTAAACAGTCTGTGAGATTATGGGATTGTTTTGTTGCCATACAGGGAGGTTACAGGGAGACTAGAAGCATGGAAAATTCAAGGGACAACTTTAGGAAGCTAAAAGAACAATCTTCTTTTTGGGTGGAATCATTGAAGTTAGTTTTCCTTCATTGAGATAGTGAGATCTCCATTTTACCTGCAATTTTAAACTTAATCAAAAGAGTTGAGTTGCACCTGACCAAAGTATGCAGAAGTCCTTCCTGATCTTTCCTTATTTCACATTTGTGAAGAATAGGAACAAATGAAAGAGGGGGTCATTTCCCTCCCTTTCTCCTTAATCCCCCCCCCCACCAACCAAACAATTATCCCACAACAGCTTAAAAAATAAGGGCCTTTGGTTGCTTTTAAGTTTTTTGGGGGAGTGGAGGTTTTATTGATTGATTGATTGATTGATTGATTGATTGGTTTGATTTATTTGCCACCCTTCTCCGGAGACTCAGGGCAGCTTACAATGCGTTAAGCAATAATACTTTTGTATATACCTGCTTAGTAGGTCTTTCGGCCCCCCCAAGCGGTGTTCTTTTTTTTAATACAAAGTCAGTTTATTGCCCCCACAATCCGGGTCCTCATTTTACCTACCTCAGAAGGATGGAAGGCTGAGTCAACCTTGAGCCTGGTGAGATTTGAACTTGCAGTAATTGCAGGCAGCTGGCAGCTAAGTGCTACTTAACAGCACTTTAGTCCGCTGCGCCACCAAGGCTCCCTAGGTAAATTGTGGGAGTGGCAATGGGATCAATTTGTCTTCTTGAAGATTTCCATGCCTATTTTGACTCTTAAAACAAAAAAAATAGCAGGGGTGCAAGCAGGTTCTGACAGCTTCTGGAGAACCGGTAGCAGAAATTTTGATTAGTTCGGAGAACTGGCAAATACCACCTCTAGCTGGCCCCAGAGTGGGGTGGGACTGGAGATTTTGCAGTATCCTTCCCCTTCCATGCCCACCAAGCCACACCCACCAAGCCACACCATTTGCCAAGCCATGCCCACAGAACCGGAAGCAAAAAGATTTGGAATTCATCACTGAAAAAAAAAGGTTCCCTGCCCATTTCACCTTTGGCTGAGCTGCAGTCTGTGATCTCTCAAACACTGCCCACCTTCTGGTTTGCAAAGTTTCATGAGTTCTTCCCTCAGTGGTTCCAGTGGGCCATAGCAGCAGATCAGAGGATGATAAAGGATGGACTTGGATAAAACGACAAGAATTTCAAGAAAAGAGACAAAAGTGGTCGAAGAAAACAGGAGTTAGAACTTTATTTAGGGGTCTTAAGGAATGTGGAGTGGAAAAATGCAAAATTAATTTATTTGATCGCGGTTAAATAATGACTTATTATCTTTGGTTCTGGTTATTAGTTATTTTGATTGGGATAGTGTTATTAGAAGATATGTCCATCTGGGTTCAGTTCCAACTGGGGAGAAAGACACTGGAAACATGGATATTGCTTGAAAATATGGTTTAATAGTGGACAGGACCATGTGGTTTTGAGGTCCTGGGCAAAAAAGCACATGGGTGAGAGAGAAAGAGAGAGAATTATACCCTCTGTTGGGCTTTGAATTTGAGCTTGTATTCTGATTGGTTGTCAGACTCCCATGGGGCCATGTAGGGGTAACTTTGTAGGTTGTCTTTTGAGCTCCAGGCTTGGTTGACACTTGCTGGGTGATGATATAATGAAAGGGCTTTGGGCAATTCCTGCTATGGCTCTTCCTGAAGAGGTAGATCTTTGTTATATAGAATAGACTGGCCTTAATGGCCCATTGACAAAGGTGGTGGTGTGGGGCTGCCTTCCTTTTAGGGGAAATATTCTGCCCTTTTAATATTTCCTAAAATATCTCATTTTCCTAGGAGAGGGGTGGGTGCTAACTTCCTATAGTGTTTTATGTGAAATGTTCAACTGGGTGTAATGGTTTGGTTTGCAATATTCACATTGTTATTTTTGATATTTAGATAGTTTTGATGGAATGTGCACTTGCAGGAGTAGAAGGAGGAACTTTTGCCAATACAGAACTTTCCCAGACAAAGGCCCAGATTAAGAGACCGTATAGTCCTCAGATATGGGGGTGGGTGGAAGAGGTTCAGGGTAGCCACACCACAAAAAGAGCCTTGATAGTACAGTGGTTTGGTGCACCCTGTCATTAACACAGCTGCCTGCAATTTCTGCTGGTTCGAATCTCTCCAAGGCTCAAGGTTGACTCAGCCTTCCATCTTTTCTAAGATAGGTGAAATGAGGACCCAGTTTGTGGGGGCAATAAGCTGACTTTGTATAAAATATACAAAAGAATGAAGGCTATTGCTTAACGCATTGTAAGCCGCCCTGAGTCTCCGGAGAAGGGTGGCATATAAATCAAATAAAAATAAAAATAAAAATAAATAAATAAAATAATATATCTAACAGGTAAAAAAGTTATCGCTTTAGTTTGGCAAGATTCTATCCGTTAGGTTTAAGCAAATAAAGGATTGAACTTGATTGGATTTCACTGTCTCATCTCTGGGTTTGGGTCTGACAATAAGGGATTATATTTCTGATCGTGTTTAATAGCTATTAATTTTTTGTAACGTTCAATTGTTAATTGGGATTAGATTTTGATTATTAACTAGAGGGATGAGAGGATTTAGATTAAATGGAAAGGGGGATTATATACTTATGTTGTTAGGTATTTTTTGCTAATTTTTGCTGTACCTTTGCTGATTAATAAGGAGAACTGAAGATTTAGAAATTAGTTTATAGAAAATGGGGTGAGATAGGGAATAAAGATGTACTTGGTTGTACTTTAAGAGACAATGATAAATTCTTAAATATTGAATATACTTGCTAGGGATGAAGGGAGATATTTCTTTTTCTTGTTATTTCCTTTTTTGGGGGGGGGTATTTTCCCCATATGTTTTAATACCTTTATTATTTTAATTTTTAATATTTTAATATTTATTTTCTTCCATTTTTAACTGCATTTTTCATTTAGGTTCTTGTGTTGCTTAGTTATGTTAGTAAATTAGTTTTACATATTTAAAATAATTATTAACAAAATTTGCCCAATTTTGGGCAGGGAGTTGGACTAGAAGACCTCCAAGGCCTTTTCTATGAATCTATGAATACTTAACTTATTTCACTGTTATTGCAAGTATCTGATATCTAGTCTGTAAATCAAGATGCTGCATGCATCTGTCATGATGAGTTGTATAGTACTGATGCTTGTATAGTTGTTGTTAGTTGCGAAGTCGTGTCTGACCCATCATGACCTCATGGACAACCTTCCTGCAGGTCTTCCTGTCCTTTACCATCCCCTGGAGTCCATTTAAGATCACACCTATTGCTTCAATTACTCCATCGAGCCACCTTGTTCTTTGTCGTCCCTTTCTTCTGTTGCCCTCAATCTTTCCCAGCATTAGGCTCTTCTCCAATGAGTCCTTCCTTCTCATTAGGTAGCCAAAGTATTTGAGTTTCATCTTCAGGATCTGGCCTTCTAAAGAGCAGTCAGGGTTGATCTTCTCTAGGACTGACCGGTTTGATCGCCTTGCAGTCCAAGGGACTCGTAGGAGTCTTCTCCAGCATCATAGTTCAAAGGCCTCAATTCTTTGGTGCTCAGTTTGTACAGTACTGATGTCTATCTATTTATTTAATCCCCTTTTAAAATCAACTCAGTGAGGTACAACCACCTGGCCAGTATTTCTTTGCTGAGATATATTGTTTGAAAGATTAATAGTAGGATGAGAGACCAACAAAAAGACTATAAGCAAGTCTGTGAAGACCAAAATCCCAGAAGGCAATGGCAAAATACTTCCATGAAGTTTGGAAAACACTGCATCGTTGTGTCCATGAATTCAGCAGGAGTCAAGCTTGAATTGTCAGGTATCATCACATCCGATGGCATGGAATTGCAGAATTGTTCTTGCTAAAATGTTCTTTGGGCTCTTAAATAATATCTTATTTGATATTAAGTAGAGGAATATTGCTTATGATATCCTTTGCCAGTGGAAACATTTTTTTCTAAGCCTCTTCTTTAGGCTCACTAAGGCCTGGCTTGAGAATGACGGTGTCATGTTTTCTTGATGGTATATTCCTGCCTTCATCCATTCTATATTGAATGAAATTCATTTTTCTTCATTCATATCTTAAACAATCAGCATTGTCAACTGAAAGATGATTTACTGTTGGAATCATTCAGTATTCATGTTTGATTTAAGCTAGCAATTTAAGGTCCTGGTTATTTTGCAGTCATTTCCTTGTAAAATCAAGGAAGATAACATATCTCCATGCTACCTTTACATATTTATCATTCTCTCTGCATGATCTTGTGATAAAGAGGGTTCAGCTGTACTCTCTATGGGCCGTCAGTGTCTTCATGCTGTGTCATTTGCAATAGGCATTTTCTGTCAATACAACTGTTTATAAACTGATCTACATTATATCCTGCAGTTTGCAATGGTGAATGTTAAGTTGGGTGAATGAGGACGCAGCATGCCAGGCAGTGAGTGACAACAGCTCTTTATTGTAGGGTGAGAACCCAGCGACTGACCAGGGGAAACAGCTCCCTTTATATACCTTGCAGCTGTGGTGGTCAGCCAATCAGCTGACGGTCAGTTAATTCAAACTGCCCGCCCAAAATCTACATACATAACAGTGAACAAGTGTTCTGGGTTGACCTATATATATATATACTTTTCTATATTAGAGGGTAGATGTCAGTTTACAAAATTTAGCAGACATTTAGTTGGATTCAAAACAAAGTAAATTCCTTCAAAATTATTTTAGTAGTGTGATATTTAGCTTGTGCAACCTGGGGTTTCAAAGGAAAGAATAAATAAGTAAATATTCCAACCCCAGGGTTTCAATATGAAACGATGATCTTTCATAGATTTCCTTTTCAACATGTCTCGAGGCAGAACATGTATTTCTGCATTTAATGGGGGGGGGGAGAGAAAGGTGTTGTAAACTGTGTGATTGAGAGTCAACTGTAGTGACAAGTCTTTACAATCCATGAAAGGTAGAGATACCTTTGAAAGAGCCTTGGTAGTACAGGGGTTTAAGGCACCCTGTTATTAAGCTGGTTATTAAGACCAGCTGCCTGCAATTACTGCAGGGTTCGAATCTCGCCAAGGCTCAAGGTTGACTCAAGCCTTCCATCCTTTCTAAGGTAGGTGAAATGAGGACCCAGTTGTGGGGGCAATAAGCTGACTTTGTATAAATATACAAAAGGATGAAGGCTATTGCTGAGCACATTGTAAGCCGCCCTGAGTCTTCGGAGAAGGGCGGCATATAAATCAAATATATATATATATATATATATATATATATATATATATATATATATATATATATATATATATATATATATATATATATATATATATATAACAAATCTGATGCAGATACCAATGGGAATGAAGTTAGAAGATTCATTAAAATGTTCTCCGGTGTGATTAGAGAAAGCAACAGGAAGAACAATAATATCCATGATGTTAGATTAACAAATTGCCAAACTTGGAAGGCTACAGAAATTGATGAAATATCAACAGAAAAGTGATAAGCAACAGAAGATGAACCCAGGATTTCAATGTATTTAAACTATGCCAGCAGATTTGAACAATGAGCAGCATATTAAAAGAAGTCGTGACTATCCCTATAGACCAAAGATTAAAAGAAGTCAATCTGCATTCCAGTACCAAAAGAGAAACTAAAAATTTCACAGCAAACTTAATCTCATATGATATCAAAAGTAATACTTATTAGGATCAACCAGGGGTGAAATCCAGCAGGTTCTGACCAGTTGTAGCGGAAATTTTGAGCAGTTCGGAGAACCGGCAAATACCACCTCTGGCTGGCCCCAGAGTGGGGAAGAAATGGATATTTTACAATATCCTTCCCCTGGAGTGTGGTGAGAATTGAGATTTTGCAGTATCCTTCCCCTGCCACACCCACCAAGCCACAGCACGCCCACTAAGCCACACCCACAGAACCGATAGTAAAAAAAATTGGATTTCACCACTGGGATCAATCAACTCAGTTTTGAAACCTGCATGGAAGGGGACATGCTAGATTTTAAGATGGCTTTAGAAAAGACTGAGGAATAAGAGACATGATTGTTGATACAAGTTAGATAATTGAGAAAGCCAAAGAATAACAAAAAGAAGTCATTATGCCCTTTGTTGATTATAGAAAGCTCTTTGTGTTGATGCATTTATACTGTGGAATATGGTTAACACAATAAGATTCCTAGTACATCTCAACATCCTTGTGTGTAATCTATACACAGTATAGGCATAATCTGGTGAGACAGCTTGGCTTCAAACTGTCAAAGGAGTGTGACAAGGCTATATACTCATCCCTTATTCATTCAGTTCATACAGGTAGTTCTTGACTTATAGACATAACTGAGCCTAAAATTATATGATGACACTTCAGCATATACCTCTCCATATGGCAGGTCGGAGGAGGATGAATCAGTTCCAGGCACATCTGGAGGGGATTTGGTCAATGGCTCCAAGCAGCCACCTGAGAGTGATTTGGCTGAAGCACAGTTGCAGCAGGACAGCCCTGAGGCTTTAGGTGGGGAAAGCAGTTGCAGCTGGACAGCCCTGAGGCTGCAGCCGGTCAGTGATGAGGAAGAGGAACTGCCTTCTGCCCCTGATCCGAGAACATGTAGGGCAGAAAAAAGACAGGAGCAGTGAAGGTCAAACAGATTACTCACGAGGAGGCAGACTCGTTCCTCTTGAAGGGCTGCACCAGAAGCTGGCTATTTAGCACAGCCGACAGTTGGAGGCAATGCTGGGAACAATGCATTCTTGCCTTGAACTTTGGATTGTGTCTCTCTTGAGCTTTTGCTCTTGTCTTGCCTTTGCTGTGGATTTGCCTTGGAAATTTGCTTTTGCCTAATGTTGGCTTCATATGAGTAGCCTGTGGAACTCATTGGGGTTGAGCTGGTGCCATCACAGGGAATTGCTGGGGAATACCAATTTAGGCTCGGAAGCCTTAATAAAGACTCCTTGTACTCGTGGTATGTGTGCATGTGCGTGTGTGTGTTCGTGAGTAGGAAAACACAACTTATGATCATAAGTTGTTGCAGTAATGTCATGATATCGCATAACCAGATTTGAAGCAAACAACCTTTTTTTTACTATTGTTGCTAAATTAGCACCATGGTAATTAACTGAATGCCAGAGTCATTAATCAAATCCACCCGCCCCCCCCCTTTTTTTTATCATGAATCAGCAAAAAAGTCACAACACTGCAAGCAATAGTGAAGGTGAATGGACTGCCACATGCCCAAAATTTAATCATGTAACCACAGGGCAGTGCATGTCTACAACCATTGTAACTCCTAAAACAGTTCATAAATAGCTCTGAGGAGGTCCATTGTCACTTGTTAATTAATTGATGGGTTGTAAATCAAGGACTATCTATATGTTGAATTAAGGGAATCTGGATTGGAAGAAGACATTGTGGTTCTAAAACTGAGGAAGAAATGTCAATAACCAGTGACATGCTGATGACGCTACTCCAACAGCTGAAAATGCAAAGGGTATGTAAGGTCTGCTAATAAAAGTCAACAAGAATAGTGGGAAAAAATAGTACTAAACTTACATATGAAAAAAAAAAAGACCAAACCAATGACAACAAATAGAACAAAGAGCTTTAGAACTGATAATGAAGATATTCAAATGGTCAACCATCAACATTAGAGGGACAAGCAGACAAGAAATAAACAACAGACTAGTACTTGGAAGAGCAGGCATGAAGGCCATGAAGGGGGGAAAAATCAGACAATTGTGATGTGACTTACCTACAAAGATCGGAAGATTGCAAGCAATGGCATTCCCTGTTAGACTCTGTGAGAGCAAAAGGTTAACTCTGAAGAAGCAGAAGCACAGTGATAACATAGAATTATGATTAATATTCATTCATTCCAGGTACAGGAACCTGCTTTAAAACTGCTAAGGAGTTATTGGTGAATAGCTTTTACCTTTTAGGACTGACTATCCATATGAAAAGAAGCAGCATTCAAGAAATACATGCCACTGACCAGCACGTGGTATCATAAATATGAAAGTCTTAAAAAGATATTCAGATACCATGACATGTTTTGATTTGCAAACTCATATAGGTAATTATTTTCCTTTGACACTCTGTGAAAGAAGTTGGAATCTGTAGAAACTGGATAGAAAGTATATTTATGCATTTATAGAAATAGAATTTATGTAAATATGATTGGTATGAAGGATAGTATTATCAATATGGAAAAGCTGTAATGAGTATAAATTTGTGTTTTGTGTTTTAAATGTTGGAAAAATTAATAAATTAAAAAAAAGAAAAGAAAAGAAAGTATATTGATGCATTTAAATTGTTGAAAAAGACTACTAAGAATGCCATATGTAGCTGGGAAAATAAAAAAAAAATTGGATGATAGGACAAACCAATTCTATACTTCTCACTAATGGCAAAATGACTAGGCTCAAATTATGTTATTTTAGACATATTTTGCAAATACCTAGTTCTCTTGAGATATCTATGATGCTGGGAAACATAGAAGGAAAGACAAGAGGATAACTAGCAGCCGAGCAGATAGATTATTACAGCGGTTTATGACTGCGGGTAATCTGAGGGGCCAGGTTGGTGACAGAACACCCTGGAGAAGGTCTATCCATGAGGTCACTACAGAGCAGTGCTGATAAAATAGCATATAATGAAATAATGTGAATAAAATGAATCAAATCCTTGCACTTTTAGTGAGGAAAACATAAACAAGTGAAGATACCTCTGCTTTATAAGAGAAATGGTAATAGTATCTAGAACTCTTTGTGACTCCTCTAAAATTTTGGCTGTGCCTCTCAAAACCTCTCCAAGGTATCTGCTGAATAATAATCATCCACCAGTGGCATTTTGGAGGCTACAAATTAGGCCAAACTCATCAGGCCTGGTTCCTGACCTCCACAGATGGTCATTTGTGATGGATGGTGGAGAATCACTGTACCAGTGAACCAATCTCTTCTGCACAAACTCCATTTTATGTCATCCAAAACATAAGAATCCAAGTAAATCACCCACTGTTTCCATTTATAAATTGGATTTTTAAAAACCCGAATAAAATGCCTTATTGAATCATTTCACCATTCTTCACTGGTAAACTCTAAACCTCAGCGGTTATTCCAAGTTGTAGTTCCCATGCATGCATTTAGTAGGACATGCATAAAGCAGAAGTTGAGTAGCAGAGGGAAAAAAAACCCACAAACCTTCTGATATTGTATTAAGCATTTATCCGACAGGACATTCCTTGTTCAGATGATTTAAAACTGCTTATGACAAGAAGTTTAATAATAGAAAATGCTGACAATCTGAAATATTGGCGGGCGGGTGGGGGGGAATCCCCCTTCTAAGACTGGCTGTGTCACATGTATGGTGAATTATTTGGCAGAACCCATCTATCTGGTTTAGGAAGGGCTAAGAATTTGACACCTAAGTTTCTCTTAGTGAGAGTTACCAAGATAGCAAAACCCCACCTTGACTAATTTTGACCAACCCCACCTTGACTAATTTTGCTTTGTGCAAGTCTCTGTGAAGTTACAGATAATACAAACTATTTGATGTAATGTTTCTCATGATGGTAATTTTTACTAGATTGCCTGTGGTCATAAAGATGGTTGCAAAGCTGACATCTTTCTAAAAGGGAAAGGCTTAAGATGATTCCATTTCCTGGAAGGCACTGCAATTCCTGAGGATGGGTTAGAACTCTGGTTACAATCATTCTGAGGGTTTCATGAGCATCTTAGAATTCAGAAGACAATGTGTTTTTTTTTGAACACAAGGTAGGGGTGCAATTAAAGCTCACATTACATAAGTCTAAACAGGGAACAAACCCTGGAGTGAGTTTTGAGAGATGGTTAAGCCTATGAGTCCGGCTCTTTGTCAAAATTATACTCTAATCCCTGTGTTGTTTATTAATTATTTAGTTTTATTCTTTAATGGGGAGTCACACAAATTCATCTATCATTTTAGGAAACTATGATATTGCAAATTTTGAGAACTAACCCCTCGCATCCTGGACATAAACTGTTTCAACTCCTACCCTCAAAATGATGCTATAGAGCACTGCACACCAGAACAACTAGACACAAGAACAGTTTTTTCCCGAATGCTATCACTCTGCTAAACAAATAATTCCCTCAACACTGTCAAACTACTTACTAAGTCTGCATTACTATTAATCTTCTCATCGTTCCTATCATCATCTCCTCCCACTTATGACTTATGACTGTATGACTGTAATCTTGTTGCCGATATCCTTAAGATTTATATTGACTGTTTCGCTATGACTATCATTAAGTGTTGTACCTTATGATTCTTGATGAATGTATCTTTTTTTTTATGTACATCGAGAGCGTATGCACCAAGACAAATTCCTTGTGTGTCCAATCACACTTGGCCAATAAAGAATTCTAGTCTAATCTAGTCTAATCCCATGCATTCAATAATTGCCAAAACCACAAAGTTTTATAGATACTGTATGAAATCTCTTTTGTGCCTATAGAGCTAATAAGCAGACCAATTTAAATCCTTGCCACGTGAACCCTGCCAAATTTATGTACTTTTCTATTCAATTTTACATGTGTTATTTTTTTTAGCTGCAGAAAAATTTGCAATTTTATTTATAATGAAAAAGTTTGGATCCTGTTTTCCTAATGCACATTTTTGTTTTCAATGAAAGACTCACTTCGGTTCTATCCGAACAGGGAAATACCATAAAATTTGGTATATTAAAAATGTATTTCATTAGTGTTATGTTGATTCTAGACAACTTAGTTCTGCTGCATGCTTTCAGACCATGTATTGCTGTTAAATTCAAAATGGTAAATAACAAAACAATGATATTAGACATCTTAGAAAACAAGTTGAGTTTTCATTCCCTGTCAACTCTAAATTTGTGCATAATTAGCCCATATTTGATGGAATTACATTGAGTTAGTCATACGTAGCTTTCTTTTTCTGTATCTTAGTAAAATAATTCCATATCTGCTACTTGAAGACTTGTTGTTCTCCCAAATGTGATGTTGCGTGTGCTGCTGTAGCATGTTTCTTGGTGAGAAAAAGGAGAGAAGGACCAGCTAAAGTAACACTCTTTTTTGATGCTTGCTCAGATCAGGTGGACAAAAACAGCAGGAAGTGCCTCTGACCGGTTTCAAGACTCAAGTGTTTTTAATGAGACCCTGAGGATCACAAATATACAGCGACATCAAGGAGGGCGTTACTATTGCAAAGCTGAAAACGGCTTGGGCTCACCAGCAATCAAGTCAATAAGGGTAGACGTATACTGTAAGTAAATTAATTCCAGAACTCTCTGTTACTGAGTTATATTTTCTCTGCTGCATTAAACCAGGAGGGCATTGAAGTTGGCAGTCTGGAATAAAGCAGTTATCTGTCAGCCGAGTTGTCAAAATGTCAAAGAAGTGGCCATTCCTTTTTGGGGGTGAATTTGAACATGGCTGAAATTTATCTTCTGAGAACTTTGAACTCCATATCTAGCTATCACCAGTTTCACAGTGTAAGGGGAAGATTGATTGATGTATCATGCCAGTAAGAATTGACACTAATGAAATTCCCTCAGGAGCAACACTTTTGTCTTTCATAGTCCTGTTTTTGGAAGGCTTAAAATAGGATCTACTAGCCAAGTGCTAAAGCTGAACCTTTGGTGAGGTTTCCAGATGTTCTTTCCATCTGATGTGTTTTACTTGAGCTTTCATTCTTAGACAATAAATCAATAAAACTGTCATTAATGACAGTCCTAACCTCTGGAGAGAACACCAAGAGAAGTGCAGATATGTCTTTTTGTTCCAGGAAAGAAATGGCATAAATCTGGAGTTGTTTTAACATTCATTTACTAGCAATATTTCTGTATGTCTGTGTGCATCTATTCACATATACACTTAAATATTGTGGTGTTATACAAAACCTTTTTCCAAAGTGTTGGGTTTCTAAAAAATACTTTTCTCAGAACCTGTGAATCAATTTACTATATTAATTAAATTACAGCAGTATTTCTCAATCTCAAATATGTGGACTTCAGTTCCCAGAATTCCCCAGTCACCATAGGAGATTCTGGGAGCTGAAGTCCATACATCTTAAAGTTGCAGAGGTTAGGAAATGCTGCATTAACACACCCACTAAAGAAGACCTAGAAATGGTCATCTGCAGCTAAAATAAAACAAATCATGGGCTTCTTTAAATAAAACTTAGCCAAGTTACACACAGGGCATCTTTTCTTTCATTATATAGGCAGTCTTCACTTAACAACCTTTTATTTAGCTTAAAAAGGTGGCTTGTGACCAATCCTTGCACTTATGACTATTGCAAAATCCTTGCAGTTATGTGATCATGATTCCGGCATTTGGCAATTATCGCATATTTGCAAGAATAATGACCTGCCAAGGTCATCTGATTGTCGTTTATGACTTAAGCAAAGTCAATGGAGCAAGAGGTCACAAGTTAGTCACATGATGTCTCACTTAAGAACCATAGGTGATTTAGTTAATGACCACAATCAAGACTGCTGGAACTACCATCACTAAGCCAGAAGTTCACATGATGTTTTGCTTTACAACTTTTTCACTTACTGACAGAGTTGCTGGTTCCAATTGGGGACATTAAGTAAGGACTGCCTATATTTATAAAGCAATTTCCTAGAACACACAATGTCCTGGTCTTTGCTTTCTTCCATTGACTTCCACAGGGGAAAAAAAACAAAAACAAAACACGTTCATCCAACAGGAGCATTTATAGGGCAAGGGAGCAACTTCTAAGGAGAAAAAATAAAAAGGACCAAATAATGATTAAATAAGTATCTTCTTGGTGATTCTTATCCCTCTACCTGATTAGGCTGAGTTAAAAAAAAATCACATGAGATGTGGATTTAGGTAGGTTTTGATCTTAGCAAATCTTGTGCTTTGAAGAATTGTCACATGGGCAGTCTATTTTATTTTAATAAATTAGAAATAATTAAACAAAGCTTGTGTGGTTACTCCTCAAACATTGCTAATTCCCTAATGGTGGAATTAAATATTATAATTTGGGAGTGATGTTTGTAAGGACTCAGGGACAGCGGGACATATCCACAGACTGCCAGCAGCCCCGAATCTTCAGATTATACATGAAATGAGACTTGTTCTGGTGCTGTGAACTCAGAATTCTGTAAAATTTAATTGGTGTCCTTGTAGCTAGACTTTGGTTGAATGGTTTCAGGGCTTGAGATATCACCTGTCCATCAATGATGTGAGACAATATTTGGGAATCAATATGACTCAGCCTATAGGATACTCTTTCTTCTTTCAACAACATTGAAAATTCCTGTTTTCCTTCCTTTAAGCTTCATTCATTTATTAACCTAAGCCATTTGAGTTAGAGATGGGGGAATTTTATACATTTTTAAAAGGCAAAGAAGCTAATTAGAATAACAAAGGTAATATACTTTTTTTTTTAAAAAAAAGGGGATTCTAGTCTCAGACATATTCCCTGTTCAAAAGAAGTAATTGAATAGATTTTGAACAAAAGGAGCATTAAGGGATCCCATAAGAACATTTTTTTTTTCTTAATCTTTTTGTCCTACTGATCCATGCAAATTCACAAGACCAGGAATCATGCTGTGTGTGGGACACAAAGCAAAGAATGGGAAAGAATATGACTAGTACTATGGGAGAGACCAACTCATATTTTGGGCTCTACCATTTGAAGGTGTAATTGAAGACTTGCCTGACTGAATGTGCTTTCATATCAGGAAATAAGAGCATAAAAAACATGGTACCATGAGGTTAGCCTTGCTGGATCAGGCCAAAGCCCACCTTAATGTACCATTTTGTTTCTCAGAACAGCCACTAAGATGCCTCTCAAGTGTTCACAAGCAGAAGAACTGTTTTTGATCTCAAATTGAGGGCACATGAGTCACAAGTCTAGTAAACTCTTAACAAACCTGACCTCTGTGAATTTATCCAATCCCCTTTTAAAGCCATCCAGATTTCTTAACTATCCCTGTATCTTGCAATGAATTCTACCAGTTAGCTCTGTACAGCGTAAGAAGTGCTTCCTTTTGTCTGTAAATAAAAGGAATAAAAACCAGCAATCAGGAGGAAAGGTTTAGATCAGGCATGTCCAACCCATGACCCATGGGCTCCATGTGGCCTGGACACTAGATATGGCCTCACAAGTTCATAATTTTTAACACTATGTGATTTATATACCTTAACTATAATATATATTATACGTACCCCAAGACAATTCCTCTTCATTCAATGTGGCCCAGGGAAGCCAAAAGATTGGATACTCATGGTTTAGATCAGTGTTTCTCAACCTTGGAAGCTTGAAGATGGGTGGACTTCAACTCCCAGAATCCCCCAGCCAGCACCACTGGCAGTGGGATTTTGGGAGTTGAAGTCCACCCATCTTCAAGCTACCAAGGTTGAGAAACACTGGTTTAGATGATTTAACAGATTAAGAGAGTTGGAAGGGACCTTGTAGGTCATCTAGTCCAACCCCCTAGCCAAACAGGAGACCCTACACCATTTTTGACAAATGGCAGTCCAATATCTTCTGAAAATCTTCCAGTGATGAAGCTCCCACAATGTCCGAAGACAAGATGTTCCACTGGTTGATTGTTCTCACTGTCAGAAAATTTCTCCTTATTTCTAGGTTGAATCTCTCCTTGATCAGTTTCCATCCATTATTCCTTGTCTGGCCTTCGGGTGCCTTGACCCTCCTCTCTGTGGCAGCCCCTCAAATATTGGAACACTGCTATCATGTCTCCCCTGGTCCTTCTCTTCACTAGACTAGCCATGCCCAGTTCCTGCAACCATTCACTGTATGTTTTAGTCTTCAATCCCCTAATCATTCTGGTTGGTCTTCTCTGCACTCTTTCTAGAGTCTCAACAACTTTTTTATAGTTCTGTCTGTCTATCATCTATCTATCTATCTATCTATCTATCTATCTATCTATCTATCTATCTATCTATCTTCCTGACAAACTAGTTGCCTATATGCATGCATTTGCTTGCTTGATGGATCAGTATTTTTTCATGCGGTCTAGTGGGATACTGCAGATAGTCTTGACTAACTTGAAGTTAAGATGGATACAATCCAGCTTCAAAGTTGTATCTAAAAATAGATACAATCCAGCTTCAAAGTTCTGATAGCCCATATGCCCACATTTGCATTTTTGGGTGTTTGGCATCCGACCCATATTTATAGTCCTTTGCAGCATTCCACAGCCACGTAACTGTGATTTATTATTATTATTTTTTGACAGAAACTGTCAGAGAAAAAACTGTCCCTGTCAGGAGGGGTCAAACAGGGAATTAGTCTGGAATTGTTATACAGAAACAAAAGAGCAAGGTCCAATACCCTCCCTCACCTTTGAATCCTGCTGAATCTTGTTCTTCTCAGGGACAAATTGCCAGTCTGGGAAGGTTCCTGTGAAATAGGCAATAGAACAATAAGGTAGTTAGTTTAAACTCTTCAAGTCTGGGTCTTGTTGTGCCAGAGAGAAACCAGCATTTACTTCTGGTTTCCAGCCAACAACACCCATTGTTGACAATGAGTTTGCTTAATGACTGGAGTGTTTGCTTAACAACCATGGATACTCTTAATGATCATCATAAAAATGTTGTGAAATCAGGCCAGTCACATGATGGCCTGCTTAATGACCAACATGACTTATGGCCATAATTCTGAACTCAATTATGATATAAGTCAAATATTATCTATACCCAACACATGCATGCTGTTCCAGGAAGAAATTGGTGGACAAGTATCATAGAATTATAGCACTAGAAGGGACCTTAGAAGTCTTTAACTCCACCCCACCCAGCCAAAGCAGAAGTCCTCATACCATCAATGAATCATGAATCAAATGCAGTACATTAAATCAAATACATTATATTGGATTTAAATGATGTTCCTTATAAGAGTGATTGAAAGACCATTGTTTATTTTCAAGGGTGGGAACTTTTAATAATTCCAGAGAGAATCTACTTAATTCTCAGTTTCATCATCTATTATAGGCTCCTCGCTCCACCCAAGTGAGCCTTCTTCTTGCCAATGCTGTGGTTAATAAGAATAATACCATTATTTTTAACAGCTTTTAATGGCTTGCTGGAGCTAGGAATCAAGATATCTGTCTCATGGGAAAAAATGTCCTAGAAATGATAACACATTCATATACTTCCAGATACTCTTTTAAGGGCAGCTCCACGTAGAACACATTACATGAGTCCATTGAGGGGTTACTAGGATACAGGACATGAATGACCATGAGCAAAGTCTCCTGATTTATGAACAGGTGCAGCTGTTCAAATGTCTTCTGGCCATAACTACCATTTACTCTTTGAGCAGAAGTTCCAAGTTTAGTAGGACCCCATTAAGTAGCACAACCGGCACCAAAGATGGCATAGTCCAAAAGCAGCAGTACCCCAAATCCAGAGTCACTCAGGCTTGCCAGTGTTCATTTGAAACCTCATCCAGACCTTCACACTCTCCAGACATTGAGATGAGACATCACCAACATCACTTAATTCACCAGAGGAAGAGATCAGGGGTGAAATCCAGCAGGTTCTGACAGGTTCTGGAGAACTGGTAGCGGAAATTTTGAGCATTTCGGAGAACTGGTAGCGAAACTTTTGAGTAGTTTGGAGAACTGGCAAATACCACATCTGGCTGGCCTCAGAGTGGAGTGGGAATGGATATTTTGCAATATCCTTCCCCTGGAGTGGGGTGGGAATGGAGTTTTTGCAGTACCCTTCCCTTGCCATGCCCACCAAGCCACATCACGCCCACCAAGCCACGCCCACAGAACCAGTAGTAAAAAAGTTTGGATTTCACTACTGAAAGAGATGTATAACTGGGTATCATCAACATACTGATGATACCTCACACCATGACAACACATGAGCTCATCCAATGTTGAATAAGAGCAGAAAGAATACCGGGCCCTATGGCATAGTAGGGACTAAAAGTGGGATCTCTCTCCATCCCCAATCACTGCTGACTGGTAATGATCCTGAAGAAAGGAGTTGATCCAGCAAAATACAGTGCAATTCACCCACCCTGGAGCTGGTCCATAAGGATATAATGGTTAATAGTATCAAAAGCTGCAGAGAAGTCAAGCAGAGCAAGGATGGCCATCATCCAAAGCACAACTATGATAATTCTACTGAGTCCCGAATCCTGATCAACAGGAACCAGATATCTGTGTCACCCAGGGTCTTCTGAAGTTGTTACACAACCACCTTCCCAACTACCTTTCCCTCAAAAGGGGAAATTGGATACTAGAAAAAAGAATGTTTAGAATGGTGGGATCCCGTAATATGTCTCTTGAGTTCCATAAGATGACAAAACTGTACTTTTTAATGAAACAGCCATTTTTTTTCATGCAATGTCTCTCTTCCTTTGAGAGATTATCTACTGGAGATAAAAAAAGAAAACAAAGCCTTGTGTTCTTCTCAATAAGTGAGGTTATACAGCAGCCATTTCCCCCCCTATCTAATTATCCAAGAAAGGCCAAAACAACTTTGGATAAACTTCCAGTGTATTATATTCCTCTTTTTCTACTCAAGTTGCAAGGGCCCAGAGTTGAATGTTAACAAGGATACTTGTGAATATTTTTGCATCACTGGAACAAAGTGATGTGAACAGATATACTACTGAATCTTTTTATGTTTTTTCCCCCTGCATTGTGTTTTATCAATGCAAATCCAAAAGAAAAGAACAAAAGATGCAAATCAGCTGACAGGACTAGAAAACGCCACATGCTGTGTATATAAAGCTGTCTGCATCAAGATGAGCAGTGAAAACAAAAAGAAGAAATGGAAGAAATGAAAGAAAGGGAAGGGAAGGGAGGGAGGGAGGAAGAAAGGAAGGAAGGAAGGAAAGATGGAAGGAAGGAAGTCTCACAAATCCATTTACACACAATTTCAGTCATCCTGACATCTCAAAATATGAAGAGAAATACAATAGGAAAAGTTTGCTGACAAGAAAACCCTCCTCCTGTTAGTTTCTTGCAAAAATCAAATCCAGAAGCACACACAGATAAACTGATGCAGCAGGATTAATTAACTTCTTTATATTCACAATAATACATGAAATAAATTTACAATAACAACAGCAGATTCACAGTTTCATTTCAGCTCAGATCAGAAGACCAGTTTACACACAGAATACAGCAGCTCAGAGTTTAATACACATTGGTTTCAGTTTTGTTTCTCTGCAAAGAATCAGAAGCTGCAGACTAAGACATGCCCTGGCTCAGCTCCCAATTGGCTGACTTAGTTGTTAAGCCTATTCATTGGCTGACCTTATTACCATGTCTTCTCAGTCACCTATATTCTGACAACATCCAATTACAAGATCTGATTTGCAATGAGTGAATTGCATTTGTGTCGTATAATCTAGGCTGAACCAATATGTAAGAGTAACATGTGGGCTTGGTGTTTATTTTTCTCTTTTGAGTCTTTCCCAGGGAACAGTCAAAAATTCTCAGCAGTACCTTTTCCCAAGTGTGCAAGTGACCTTTTCATCAGAAGGTCAATCTGTCTTTTTCTGTGAGAGTGATTGATGGTTTCTATCATTCCACATCTATCCTTCCTGTAACATCCAAGAAATCTTCCCTTTTCTACTATATACACCCCATGCCTCAGTCTGATCATTCTCATGTTATTGGCAGCTGAAGATCACCAGTTTTATTATTATTATTATTTTTACGAATGACACATCACTTCGTATTTATAAGGCCCTTAATATACTTTATGTCATTCAAAGATAATCAACATTTTCAGGCAATACAGTATCTAGTGACATTGAAGAGGCCAAATGATTTTAAAAAGTAATAAGAACGATGATTCAAATTGCTATAATCTAGTTTTTATGAGACTGAAGATGATTCTGTACAAATTCCTGGAATGTCTCATACACAAAACCAGACCTTTTAGACATGTTTATGCGAAGGCATATAATATTATCAGATTATAGAATTTGTCTGATGCCATTTAGAATATTGACTGTCCAGTGTAATAATCAAATTAATTTGGACCATTAAACTTCAGAGAATTTCCATTTTTCTGAGTTCCGATTCAAGTCAAATGCCTCAATTCAAAATGGCAACTGGACATTAAACCAAATTCTAGAAAAAAGACATCTTTGTATTTGAATCAATGATGCAATTTTATATTAAAATAACATAGGTGGGAGAAGGAATTTAATTTCCTTACAAATTCTGATCCATTTGCTCATAATGATTAGCAGCAATTATACCTACTTTCCTGCCGTAACTGGCCCTGTGTGTCGAGCCCATTGTTTCGCTCGACAACATAGGGAAGGGAAGGAGGAGTGAACCTACCTGAATGCAGAGCAGGGTGTCGTTTCACAGGGTGTGGTGATGGTGGCACTGGGTGTAGGCGGCTGGAGCTGGGAGAAAGGAGAATGTCGGAGAAAGGAGCAGAGGGGAATGATATCGACGGGGGATGCTGTCACGAGACTGATACGAAGGAAGGGCGGCTCGTTGGAAAGCATTCCACAGCTGAGGAAAGCCCATATGATCGTCGGGAGTGTGGCGGGTGAGCGGCATGGCTCTACAAAAAGTGCTGAGAGGCAGATGCTCTTAGCGCCGACTTTGAACTGTTTGAGCTCAGCGTTTCCTCAGATCTAGAGACTGAGTAGCTATCTAATTGGGACTGATCAGCTTTCCAGATAACTGAGCTGAAATGACTTTTTTTGTTTTTTTCTCTATTGTGGTGCTCCACTTTTCAAACTGTTTTTTCAAGGAAATTCACCTAGCATCTACTCTGCTGTCTTTTTAATTTTTATAGACCAATAACACTACTCTGTTTGTTTTCAACTCCATTGTTGTGTTTTGGCATCATGTTTGCAGCTGGTAGATTTTTTTTTTTTTCTGATTGTTGGAATACAATTGCAATACAAACTCTAGGAAAGCCTGAAGGGTGGGATATGCATTTCATATGCAATCAACAAATCAAAATGATAATTGCAAGACCTATGTGAATTAGCAAAGTTTGTTTAACAGATTTAACAGATTAACAGAATTGGAAGGGACCTTATAGGTCATCTAGTCCAACCCCCCACTCAAACAGGAGACCCTATACCATTTCTGACAAATGGCAGTCCAATCTTTTCTTGAAAGTCTCAAGTGAGGAAGCTCCATCGACTTCTGGAGGCAGGCTGTTCCATTGGTTGATTGTTCTCACTGTCAGAAAGTTCCTCCTCATTTCTAGGTTTAATCTCTCCTTGGTCAGTTTCCACCCATTATTCCTTGTCTGGCCTTCAGGTGCTTTGGAAAACAGCTTGATTCACTCCTCTCTTTGGCAGCCCCTCAAATATTGGAACCTCAAATATTGGAACACCAAAAGCCAGCTGAAGAATCAATGCTTGGCTAAGATTTGTAGAAAGTCTATGGTGAAGAGAAATGTCTGTTAAAAAAAGAAGAAGAAAAAAAAAAGGTGTAAAAGGGGGAAAACTTCTCTCTCAGAGACTTCTGGGCCTAACTTTGCAATCCTCAAAGTAATTTCAGACTATGCTGCCAAAATTTACTGGCAAAAACAGCTAGTTTTTTAAAGCATAGTTTTCACTAAAATCATAGCCAGGATAAATGCATTAAGTCTTTGAGAGTTTAACACAATCCAATAGCTAACACCTATCTCCTCCCCCTTTTCCCCAAACCCCCAGGCTGAAACATTTTGGCCCTTGTATCCTGGAGATGCCATTGCATCAGAGAACCCACCTGCTGGAGCTCGTGAAGGGCATGATAATTGGTTAAGAAAAGAGTGGTTTCTATTCCAGGCCAAAATAATTGCCAGTCCAAAATAATAGAATTTCTGTGCAGGATAGGAGATCTAAAAAATTGGCTGGGTTAGGAGAGGTTGTAATAGTTTTAAGAGCTCTCTTCAAGTATGATTGGTGGCTATTAAGTGATAATAAATATGTCCAGCTTTATTTTTGTCATCTGTGAATCCAACTTCCAGAGCAAGAAAGTAACACAGCTCGCTCTGATCTTGCCCCAATATACAGATTGTCCTTGCAATAAAAAGATAAAGGTTCCCCTTGCATATATGTGCTAGTCGTTCCTGACTCTAGGGGGCGGTGCTTATCTCCGTTTCAAAGCCAAAGAGCCAGCACTGTCCGAAGAAGTCTTTGTCTTGTGGTCGGCAGGACTAAACGACAAATGTGCACAGAATACTGTTACCTTCCCACCAAAGTTGGTCCCTATTTTTCTACTTGATTTTTTACATGCTTTCAAACTGCTAGGTTGACAGAAGCTGGGACAAGTCATGGGAGCTCACCCTGTTACGCGGCACTAGGGATTCGAACCACTGAACTGTGAACCTTTCAATCAACAAGCTCAGCATCTTAGCCACTGAGCCGCCACATCCCATGTCCTTGCAATATTGGATGGGAAAAACACCTTTTCTGGAACAAGGAAACCACTGCAGGATATGGAAGGCAAAATAATGTCATTCTCTTTGCACTCAACCCAACTCATGTTGGAAATGATTTTTGTAAGAATGCAAAATTTTCATTATCATTTCAAAAGGATGCACTGGCCAATTCCCTCTTTCTATACAGATCTGAATGTGTGATTCTGTTTGTTCTCAAGAGCAAGTTAAATCTCAGAAAATTTGTCTCAGGCATGCGCCAGGAATTAACTTCTTCAACTCCGTTCTCGTTTATTCCTCAGAGACCTGGTCATCATCATTTGGAAAACAATTCTAACTGCAACAGAATATTTTGGTATTCTTCTCTGTCAAAAACGTGTCTCAAAAACAAACAGACTTTTTCCCCCAGCATATATGGCACTTTATAGAATAAAGTATATGAAATAGCGATAGCACTTAGACTTACGTACCACTTCACAATGCTTTACAGCGCTCTCTAAGTGGTTTAAAGAGTCAGCCTGTTGCTCCAACAATCTGAGTCTTCATTTTAACAACCTCAGAAGGATGGAAGGCTGAGTCAACTTTGAGCTGGTGAGAATCAAACTTCTGACAGTCAACAGAGTTAGCTTGCAATACTGCATTCTAACCACTATGCCACCACAGCTCTAAATGAAATGACATATCATTTGCCCTGAGGACCTAAGAGTCAAAAGCCCTATTGGAAAAAAAAGAAAGAAAGAAAGAAAGAAATAAGAAAACAAGAAAAAGAAAAGGCACTAGTGATTTTAGATTAATGTAAGCTTGCATTTAGTCTTTCTTTGAGGTTTGGATGCAGATGTTCATGTTGGATGCATTTTCAGATAGCATTAAGATAATCAGAAGAGCTTTGCCCTCTGTGGGATCAGAAGAAAAACAGGCTTCAACTAGCCTCCTTTTCTGTATATTCGAGAACCAGTTATTCACTAACAACTGACAGTTATTACTGCTGGTCAGAAGCAACATTAACTGTTTTAATTAAGCAAAAGAAGATAGGGGTTTTTTTTTCCACTTGAAGAATCTAGACTTGTTGTTTGAAACAGAAAAAAAAAATGAAACTTTGACTTTAGGTTCCATTTGGTTTGTTGTAGAAATGGCTAGTATTTACTTATTAAAGGTAAAAGTTTCCCCTGTCCAGTTCTGTTTGATTCTGGTATGTGTATACTCATGTTAGTTTCTTAGCCAAGGGTTCCAGTGTTTTCCGAAGACATTTCCATGATCCTGTGGTCACCATTACTATACTTGGAGGTACATGGAATGCTGTTACCTTCCCACTGAAGTGGTACTTATTTATCTACTCACATTTGTAGGTTTTTGAACTACCACAAATTCCCAAAAATAAGACCCTGTCTTATATTTTTTTGAACCCTGAAATAAGTGCTTGGCTTTATTGCCATCGCTCAAAAGCCCAATTGGGCTTATTATCAGGGAATGTCTTATTTTGAGGGAAACAGGGTAGGTGAGCAATAATTTACTAATTAGGAGAAGTAAAAGTCTTATCCTCCACATTACTATCCTGATAAAAGTTAGAAGTTACTGCTTTTTTTACCCTTTTCTTTTTATCTCACACTTTCCTCCCTTCCTTTCCTGCCTCCATTTTCCTTTTATCTTTATTTCTATTTCTATTTTATATTCAATTTTAAAAAAATAAAATAAAATCAAGTAGTGCTGGGCAAATAATTTCTTCTTTTTTCTTCTTCTTCTACTTCTTCTTCAACGTGATGACCCAAAATGTGCTTTCAATGTTCTTCAAAGGATGGAATATCCTTTGTACAACCTTAACCATTAATGATGTACTAAAAAGACACATATGAATGTTTGATCTTTCCTTCTGCAGCCACTCTCAGATATTCTGCAGCTTCGTTGACTTCCCATGCTTCCAATAAATTCCATGGAAATATAGTAAGAAAACTCCTCCTTGCTATGGAGTTTTTCCATAGCAGTGGTATTGGCACCATGAATGAGCAGATGTGCTCCTGAGAAATAGCTGGTTAATTTCTGCTTCCCTTGGAAAAATGTGGAAAAATCAGCTGCACAAACATTTGTTGATGAATTTTGAAAGATCATTATATTTTGCTAGGAAAAAAAGTGATGTCAGGGTCCAAGTAACACCCCCAATGAAGGCTTGAGTTTCCTCAAAGTTCCATTTTATTAGAGATGTCATATTGGCACATCTGAGAAAACCCGAATCTGAAAGCTTCCAGGTTTTCCCCACCCAAAGGAAAGTTCAAGTTCCTGCCCAACACCCACATGTCCATCACATGGTCTAATCAAAGCACCGTCCCAACTGAAGATGCCTCCCAATTTCAGCCCTCCAGGTGCAGGGCAAGATGTCCTTGACTTTCTGAGAAAGGAATGTTATTATGACTATATATCACCCTTGCTCCATACAACCCCCACTCCCAGTTTCCCACAGTAGTAAATGTGGCAGGCCTGAAGAGCCAATGAAAAAGATGGCTTCTAGACCTGACAAGTGATCCATTCCTTTTTAGAAAGGGATACTGCAACTGCATGGTTAATCTAGGCATTGATAAGTCCTAAGGAAGGAAAATGGGAGAACATGCATCTCCAGATCAACCAAGTCAAAAAATGCTCAGTGTTTTTTCATCTGGAAAAAAAGGGCCTGTTTCGGATCCAAGAAATAGAAACATTGAGAATAGATTTGCCAGCCTAGAGACATGATTTCAACATGAGCCATGGTGGCACAGTGGTTAGAATGCAGTACTGCAGGCTACTTCTGCTGACTGCTGGCTGGCTGCCTGCAGTTTGGCAGTTCAACTCTCACCAGGCTCAAGGATTGACTCAGCCTTCCAACCTTCCGAGATGGGTAAAACGTTGGGGGCAATATGCTGACTCTGTACACTGGCTTAGAGAGGGCTGTAAAGGACTGTAAAGCGGTATATAAGTCTAAGTGCTATTGCTATAAGTGCTATTTCCATCCATGCAAACCCGTCACATTGGAACTGAACTTTACTATATTCTGTGCTATATTGCCTACATCTCAATGAATGTGTGTAATTCTCATTATTTGATGGACTGCAAAAGAGAAGGATGCTATTATTTTCTTTTTAGAGCTATGATTTGGGTGATTGAAAACTTTGCCTTGCAGTGGAAGCCATAGCTGTATTTTTTGGGTGTGGATCTTCTGTGTTACCGTATCACTTTCCTCCATTACCAAGAAATCTTGAAAACTGTAGCTTGCAGTAAATTTAGCTGGAAATGCCCAACAATGCTTACCAAGTATTAGTTACCAAGAATCCCTGAGAGAGGAAGCAACAGCCAAATCAGTTTAATGATGCCATCTAAGGAATGTTTGCCTGAGAATATGCTCTCTGACCCTTCCTTCTATGCCCAGAGAGATGGAACTAATAACCCCTTTTATACGATACAACACTCAGTTTCTCTGGCTTTCCATGAACATAATCTAGAGCACTTCCAGTAAATGTCCCTGCAGAGACCTATAACTCTCTCCCACTTGCAGCAATTAAGATCCAATTCAGGGATTGGAAATATAGTTCAGCTTCCTCATTAATGTCTTTTCAGAGGTGAGCTTGCCTGGGATTCTGCAACATTTCAAATTGTCATCACAATGCTGCTTGTAATGTCTGTCCCAGGTAGCTCCCAACAGAATAAAGGGCATATTGTGAACTATCATTAAAGTTCTCTTAGCATCCTCTCATCTTTTCTGCTCAAGTCAGAACAGGTAAGGGTGTGTATGTGAGAACCAGCTTGAGAACAGCAAAGAAAATGGAATCATAAAGTTGGAAAGGGTCATTAGACTATTGAGCCCAAACTTCTGATCAGTACAGAAATCTAAATGAAAACATCCTAACATATAAGCTCCTTTATATTTGCTGGAGTAGCAATAGCAATAGCACTAAACTTATAGCCCCATAGTGCTTTACAGCTCTCTTTAAGCAGTTTACAGAGTCAGCATATTGCCTCTAACAGTCTGGATCCTCATTTTACCAACCTCAGAAGGATGGAAGGTGGAGTCAACCATAAGGATAGAACTCCAGACTGTGAGCAGAGTTAACCTGCAATACTGCATTCTAACCACTGCACCACCATGGCTCCTCATTGAGAATCCATTGAGATTCCCTTGGTATTTGAACATAGATCTTTTTAACATTTATATGTTATTGTGTTTTACTAGCAGAGTAAACTACAAGAGCCTTGATGGTACAGTGGTTTAATGCACCCTGTTATTAACACAGCTGCCTGCAATTTCTGCTGGTTCAAATCTCTCCAAGGCTCAAGGTTGACTCAGCCTTCCATCCTTTCTAAGGTAGGTGAAATGAGGACCCAGTTGTGGGGGCAATAAGCTGACTTTGTATAAATATACAAAAAGGATGAAGGCTATTGCTTAACGCATTGTAAGCCGCCCTGAGTCTCCGGAGAAGGGCGGCATATAAATCAAATTAAAAAAAAAAAAAACTAATATAGGTGAAATATTAATATATATTGCTAGTCCATGTATGATATGCTAAATAAATAACATGGATGCAATCCATCCATTGAGAGGATTCCATCTCTCTGAATAATTGGTCCCAAAGCTGAACTGCTCTTGTTAGGGATAGCTTTGTTGTGTTTTCTAAAACATTGATTCAGAATCTGCCTTCTTGTAACTTTTTTTTAAAAAATTACTTACTTACATTATTGCTAAACTGGCCCAATCAAAGACATATGATGGGGTACAGCAGAGAACACCGATGAAAAAGCCCTTAAGGGTGACAAAATCAACAATGCTTAATCAAAATATTGATCTGAACCTGCCTTTTTGAATGAGAGAAAACAGTCTTTTTTCATGTAAGACATTATTTCAGGCATTTGAAAAATACTTTCATATACATTCTGTCTCAGTCATCTCTTGTCAAGGCCGTACGTTGGTTGCTCCTTCAACCTTTTGTCAAAGGATTTAGTTTCTAATCCCCATATTTGTTGCCCTCTTCTGAACTAGTTGCAATCTCTTCAAATCCTTCTTAAAGTGTGAAAAACTAGACACAATAACCAAGGGGTATTTGACCAAAAGCGAATAAAGTGTAATGGTTACTACGCATTGTTTTGAAATTTATTTCTTTTTTTATAAATATTTTTATTATTTTATATCATACATTATAAATTATATTTCTACTACTGTAGACAAAAAATGCATTTGCTGTCTTTGTTACACATAACTGCTGGCTCAGTTTGTGGGACTTTTTCTCCACAAGTAACTATTATCCCAAAATATTTTTTTCAAGAATATTTATTTACTTTACTTTACTTTACTTTACTTTACTTTACTTTACTTTACTTTACTTTACTTTACTTTACTTTACTTTACTTTACTTTACTTTACTTTACTTTACAAGTAATTCAAGGTAGCAAACATATATAATACTTCTTCCTCCTCCTATTTTCCCCACAACAATAATCCTGTGAGTTGAGTTGAGTTGAGAGACTGTGACAGGTGTTGACCCAGCTGACTTTGATGGCAAAGGTAGGACTAGAATTCACAGTCTCTTGGTTTGTACCCTAACATCTTAACCACTCACATTGTCCCTCTATTAAATGTTAATAATATTTACCCGTTATCAAGCTAGGAATCCCCTAACTTACAGCTTGAAAATCAATATTTATTTCCTACATGAAGAACCATGCATGTCTATATTGTAAACTTATTTATATACTCTTAGCTAATTTTGATTTTGGTTTTGATTTTTAATGTATTTTAATATGTGTTTAATATGTATTTTAACATGTTTCTTACTTGGATTGAGATTGTATATCTTAATTGTTGTGAGCTGCCCTGAGTCCTATGGAGATAGGGCGGCATGTAAATCTAATTAAAATAAATAAAATAAATAATTTCTCTAGCCTATTGAGGCTATTTTGAATTTTGAGTGTAAATTCTGTCTTCCAGGGAAGTCTTAACCTTGCAGGAACAGAGTCACAGAAGTGAAGATATTAGTAATTATTATGTCCACCTCTTCCTCCAGGTCATTAATAAAATATATTAATGAGTAGAGGATCCAGTACTGATCCGTATGGTATTTTACTTGATACTTCTTTGCAAGCTGATAAGAACCATTGACTCTTTGTGATTTTCAAGCCAGCTACTGTATATATCTACCTAACGGCCATGACATCCAATCACATTTGGTAGTATACCATGCTTTGGAGTATTTTGCTAAAGTCCTTGCGGAAGTAAAGTTACATTATGTCTACATCATTCCCATAATCTATTTAGAAATTCATCTGCTTAAAAAAAAAAAAAATACAAAATTTTTTAGAGCCGAGGTGGCGCAGTGGTTAGACTGCAGTACTGCAGCTACTTCAGCTGACTGCTAGTTCAGCAGATCAGCAGATCAAATCTCACCGGCTCAAGGTTGACTCAGCCTTCCATCCTTCCGAGGTGGGTAAAATGAGGACTCAGATTGTTGGGGGCAATATGCTATTTAGTATACTGTCTTTGGTGTAAGCCGCTCAGAGTTCTCGGAGAGTGGGCGGCATAGAAATATGAATAATAAAATAAATAAAATAATAAAACCAATTTAGCAAGATTTATTCTTAACAAATATCTATTGACTTCTGATAATTAGGATTGTGCAATTCTTTAGATGTAAAGGTAAAAGAGATGTCCACATTTATCTTATGTAGACATTTAATTTCATGTATATTCAATTTTTGTCTGTCTACCTGTCCATTTACTTTCTTTTACTTTTCAGTTGTACATATTTGCAGGGAGGATTATTTTGTTATACTGGAAATAGCTGGGTTACTCGGATGTAACCTAACAGACAGAACAAAACCTGTACTTGGCTGGGACTAGATGTTTCTAGTCTTAAGCTGGACCTATCAGAATTTGCTTGAACAATTTAGAGCTGAGAAAAGTCTTTATAACTTCCAACCAGTGGTGGGTTGCTCCCGGTTCTGTCCAGTTCTTTAGAACCGGTAATAAAAGTGGGGGGAGGCTCTGTCCACCCGCCCATATGTCATAATTGACAATCTGTACATGCGCAGAATGCACATGCACGCTCCCGTTGCGAACTGGTAGTAATGGTAAGTAGAACCCACCCCTGCTTCCAACTCAATAAAATCTTTACTGTACTCTTGGGAAATCCATAGGATTTGATTTAGGCTTATCTAGTGAACTCTCAATTTGTTCTTTTGGTTTCTGTTTTCTCAACAAACTTGATTTTGAATTCTGAACTTGCATTGGACTTTTGATCAAACAATTAATTTGAATGCTGTATTGTAATTGTAATCCAGATAATGAGCTGCTGCTTAGGAGACCAGGATATAAATATGCAAAATTTCATCTCTTTCCTTAAAAAAGTAGTTTATAGCAGCAACATTTTCCCACTTTTATAATTGGTGGTCAATGGGGCCAGAGAAACTCTGGGGAAATGAATATGGCAGGTACAATTATAATTTCCTTCTGCACACATGCCCTTAACCCTGAATCATACTTAGCCAGATGGTCATTACTCCTCTTCTAACTTGTCTTGCATAGTTATTATGAGAATAAAACAGGAAATGATGAAAGTCCATCATTAGGGGTCTTCTGGATTACAGGTACATCAGAAGAGTCAGGGCGGCATAATGATTAAGACACTGAACAGGGTGAAATATATTGGGGGACATTGAGCCAGTCATTCTTTCTTAGCCAAGCCAACCCACAGGACTGTTGTAGAAAATTGTGGCAGCTATCTTGAGCTCCTAGAAGAAATGGGGTTTGAAATCTAACTAATAATAATTATTACTATTTTGTATTTTTTTTTATTTTTTTAAAACAGAGAAACATACAATACATTTTTTCTGAATAGAGTATTGACCAAATCAAAATTCATACAGCTTATTTTCCCCAAATTTAATTTATATATTTCAATTTCTGCCATTATATCCCTTTTCTACTTTTCCCTTTTTCATCTTCATTTTATATTTAATACAGTATATAATCAATATTGCCATCCACTCTAACCTCCTAATCTTAATCTTAGTTCATTTCATTCTTTTATTTCTCCCTTTATCACATATATTTTTCAATATTTCTTTATTCTATTGAAATCCTTTAATTTACACAGAATCCTTTTAATATTTCACACTTATATCTTAATCTCCATTGTTTTCTAAAGGTGGACCATTTTAACAATATATGTCTTCAAATTTGTTTTCCACATCACCTTTTTTAAATACAAATATCTTATTCCATTTCAATTTCATTTATTTATTTATTTATTTATTTATTTATTTATTTATTTATTTATTTATTCATTCATTCATTCATTCATTCATTCATTCATTCATTCATTTATTTATTTTTCATATTTGTATACCGCCCTACTCCCGAAGGACTCAGGGCGGTGAACAGTCATAAATAAATACAAAGACATATAAAAGTTAAAGACTATAAAAAACAGATTAAATAATTTAGGCTCAAAAAATTAAAACCAAAAAACATTCAGATTTATCTAAAAGAGATCTAAAACCCGATTTAAAACCCGAATTAAAAGCCAATTTAAAAGGGAGAGTTAGGCCGGACCAGCCTGTTGGAATAGAAATGTTTTCAGGGCACGGCGGAAGATGCATAAGTCTTGGATCCTTCGTAACTCCGGGGGGAGCCCGTTCCAGATGGCAGGTGCCCCCACAGAGAAGGCTCTCCCCCTGGGAGCCGCCAGTTGACATTGTTTGGCCGACGGCACCCCGAGGAACCCCTCTCTATGGGAGCGAACTGGTCGGTGAGAGGCTATTGGTGGCAGGAGGCGGTCTCGTAAGTACCCTGGCCCTGAGCCATGGAGCGCTCTAAAGATAGTAACCAAAACCTTGAAGCACACCCGGAAGACCACCGGGAGCCAGTGTAGCTCGCGCAGGAGGGGGGTCACATGAGAGCGCCACATTGCTCCCGTCACCACTGGCGCTGCCGCATTCTGGACCAGTTGGAGCCTCCAGGTGCTTCTCAAGGGGAGCCCCATGTAGAGAGCATTACAATAATCCAGGCGTGAGGTGACAAGGGCGTGAGTGACCATGCGTAACGAGTCCCGATCCAGAAAGGGATGCAATTGGCGAATCAGGCGAACCTGATAGAAAGTCCTTCTGGCCACGGCCGTCATATGCTCTTCTAAAGACAGCCGCGAGTCCAGGAAGACGCCCAAGTTGCGAACCCCATCTGTGGGAGCCAACGACTCACCCCCAATAGTCAGAGATGGTGCCAACTGACTATATCGGGACGACGGAAACCACAGCCACTCGGTCTTGGATGGGTTGAGTCTGAGTTTGTTCCTCCCCATCCAGATCCGTACGGCCTCCAGGCATCGGGACATCACCTCGAGGGCATCATTGGGGTGGTCTGGGGTGGAGATGTACAGCTGGGTGTCATCAGCGTACTGATGGTACTTCACCCCAAAACCACGGATGATCTCACCCAGCGGCTTCACATAAATGTTGAATAGAAGGGGCGAGAGGACCGATCCTTGTGGCACCCCACATATAAGGGGCCTCGGGGTCGACCTCTGCCCCCCTGTCAACACAGACTGCGACCGATCAGAGAGAAAGGAGGAGAACCACTGTAAAACAGTGCCCCCCACCCCCAACCCTTCTAACCGGTGCAGCATGATATCATGATCGATGGTATCAAAAGCTGCTGAGAAGTCTAATAGGACCAGGACAGAGGAGCAACCCCTGTCCCGAGCCCTCCAGAGATCATCAACCAATGCGACCAATGCTGTCTCTGTGCTGTATCCGGGCCTGAAGCCCGACTGGAACGGATCTAGATAATTCGATTCATCCAGGTACTGAGGCAGTTGTGCGACCACACTCTCAACCTTCGCAACAAAGCGAAGGTTGGAGACAGGACGATAATTTGCTAACACAGCTGGGTCCAGGGAGGGCTTCTTTAGGAGGGGCCTCACCACAGTCTCTTTCAAGACGGTGGGAAAGACACCCTCACTCAAAGAAGCATTTATAATCTCCTGGAGCCAGCCTCACGTCACCTCCCGGGAGGCCAGTACCAACCAGGAGGGACACAGGTCCAATAAACATGTGGTCACATTTAGTCTGTTCAGTATCCTATCCACGCTTTCGGGAGTCACAGGATCAAACTCTTCCCAAATAATATTCTCAGGACCTGCCCTTGTCATCTCCCCTGGATCAATCCAGTCAGAATCTAGCTGTTCCCAAATCTGAGCGATTTTGTCATACAGATATTGTACAAAATCCTCAGCTCTACCCTCCAAGGGATCTTCCCGCGTCCCTTGATGGAGCAGGGAGCGGGTCACCCTAAACAGGGCGGCTGGGCGATTATCTGATGACGCAATAAGAGCAGAAAAGTAGTTACTCTTCTCTACTCTTATCGCCACTAGGTAATTCTTAATATGAGATCTTACCAGTGTCTGGTCGGATTCAGAACGACTAGCCCTCCAACTGCTCTCTAGGCGTCTTTTCCGACGCTTCATCTCCCTCAGCTCCTCAGTATACCAAGGAGCCAGATGAGACCGGCACCGGGTCAGAGGCTGAAAAGGCACGACTCGGTCTAAAGCCCCAGCCGCCGCTCTATCCCAGGTGGCCACTAAGTCCTCAGCCGAGTCGTGTGCCAGAACCTCAGGAAATGGCCCAAGCTCCATCTGGAATCTCTCAGGATCCATCAGGCGCCTGGGGCGGAACCACCTGGTCGGTTCCGCCTCCCTGCGGCGGGGTGTGGTGGTTCGGAGGTCAAGGCGAAGGAGGGAGTGATCTGACCATGACAAGGGTTCAATCGCTATATCCCCTATCTCGAGATCACTCAACCACTGTCCAGAGACAAAAACCAGGTCCAGTGTGTGTCCCCCCATGTGAGTAGAGCCATAAATTAATTGGGTCAGGTCCATAGCCGTCATGGAAGCCATGAACTCCCGAGCTACCTCAGACGTCTCGCCAACAGATGACAGGTTAAAATCCCCCATGACCATAAGCCTGGGGGTGTCAACTGCCATCAACATCAAGCAGCTCAGGCAGGGCTGTTGCCACGTGGCAGGGAGCCAGGTACGTGACTAGCAAGCCCAACTGCACCCTATGACCCCACTTCACAAGGAGGGACTCACATCCAGCCGTCTGAGGAACAGTGGCCTCCTCGGTCCAAGACCTTCATTAATAACAACCGCCACCCCTCCGCCCGTCCCCTGAGACCTTGGCTGATGGAAAGCATGGAAACCTGGTGGGCACATATCAACAAGGGGGGCTCCCCCTTTCTGACCCAACCAGGTCTCCGTAATACCCGCCAGGTCCACCCCCCCGAATAAGATTACAGATGAGGGGGGGCTTTATTTACAATGGACCTGGCATTGCATAGCATAAGCCGAAGGCCTGCGGCCCGAGGTTCCGTACAACCTGGGGAACGAGAAGAGCTTTGAGGGTCGGAGCGTGCCACCGCTTGCAACCAGCGAGGACGCACTCCTGCAAGATGATGTGGCCCCCTGCTCCCGCCATATCTGCCCCTCCCACCTACAGTATCGATGTTATGGCCATCTGAATCATAAGCTCTAATCATCTCCTTGACCCCTGAGTCCACACCTCCCATGTCATGTCCCTCGGCTGGCCCAGATACCCTCCCCCGCGGGTCTTCCCCCGAACCCACGCAACCTACCCCCCTCCCAGAATCCCTTAAAATCTTATTAAAAAATTTCCCTAAAAAACCCCATAACCCTCTTTTTGCTGTATGCCATCTCTCCGGACTCCAAAGTCTGTCATCGGGATAGGCCCTCAATAAAGAAGAGGGCCAGACCTGCGAGAGGGGGGCATCTCGCAGTTTGAGGAGTTCTCCCAATGAGTACATTTTGTAGATAGATAGTCTATAGCTGGTAGGCATGTCCTGGTTATCCAGGGTCCTGTGGAGAGAGTATCAATCAGAGGTACAAGTCATTTTAGTCCCACTGATCTCTCACATCAGCAGTAGAAAAAAAACCATTTTGAACTCAGATGTAAACATCGATCACCCTCTCATGGCAACCAGATATAAGGGAGAAAAACAGCAGCTATAGTCCTGTTTTTTCAATGTTGTACCTAGGCACAGATGGAATAGCCAATCCTTGAGTTCAGAGACACAGATAGTCTGTGGGAAATATATAGTAGGCGAAAATCCAGGGAGACTCAGATGACATAAAAGTAGAGAAATTCTTATCCTGACATACAGGAAACAACAAACCTGGATAGCAAATGATCACAAAAAGCCGAATATCTGGCCACAAAAGGGGCAACAGGAGACAAAAATACAGGAGGGGAGATGGAATAAGGCAGACACTTTGCAGAAGCAAAGCCCCCATGATAGACACAACAATCCTTTCTAATCTCCATAGCCTTCTTCAGGTCTTTTATGTATAAAGGTTTAACCCCCCCCCACCATAGAAAGAGAGGGGGAGGCCTCTGGGAGGCAATCCAGGGTTGGCCCAACAATGAAAGGGTCGGCATCCCTCTGTCTCCCAGGAGTTTAGTTGAAAATAGATAAGCAGGTCCCTACTCTCCCGCTTGTGGCCTCTTTGGTCTTTAATTGCTCCGATTTCTGCCGTCTGTAACTGCCGTCTGTAACTGTCAATTTCAGGTGCGAATCAGCCCTCTCATCACAGCATGGGCCATAGGTGGGTAGTTGGCCCTAAGGACCCCCCAGCCACCAGGACATTACCCCCGCAAAACCGGAGCTTCATCGGGAGTCGCCATCTTGGGCATGCGCGAGGGCATTTTGTCATTTAGGTTTCCATTTCACCTTCTAAATAAATCCCTTTGAAATAAATCATTCTATATTTCACAATTTATACCATCATGTCCAATCATCTTCCCTCCTAAGTAAATAATTTCAAATTCTCATTTTATATTAAAATAAATCTATCTTCCATTTCCATTTCATTTAAATTTCCTTTTCTAAATAAATCATTTTATATTTCACAATTTTATCATCATTTCCAATCATCGTCTTCTCTAAATAAATAATTTCAAGTTACCATTTTACATTACCTTAAATACAATTTTTCCCAATCCTAATATTAATACAATTCATTTGAATCTATACATAATAATCATTTCAATTTCATTTAACTTTCCATCTCTTCACCTCTTCTAAATATATCATTTTATATTTCACAACCATAATTTTTCTGCATTCTACCATTCACTAATTACTCCTTTTAACCATTTTCTCCTGATCCATCTAGCATCTAGCAAACCATCTCTCTAAATTCCCCTCCTTTTGTTCCATTCTCTCATTTTTTTTTTTTTCTTTTTATAGTTATATCTTTTCCCCTGTTTCCTTCCTTTAATTTTTAAGTCCATTACTCACTTATTTTGTTCTATATTCCCATCTGATCTATTTCCCTTTTCTCTTTTCACTTTCTTTGTTTCCCACTGTTAATCCCAGTGTAATAATTTAATTTTTTTCCTTCCCTTTTTCTTGTTTTTTATATTTCTTTCTACCCTATCTATTTTTATCACTGTTAATCCCAGTGTAATCATTTAAATTGTTTCTTTATAACCTGTGAGTTGGCCAATCACTCACCCAGTACTAATACTCTGTCCAAAACACTGCTCCTGCACAATTCTTAGCCCGGTTGCCCCAGCTTCATGATAGACGTAATGGCTGCCGGCCCAGCCACTGGATCAAAGATTTTTCTCCGACTTCGGAGGAATTTGCCTGTTCCTCCTAGTTGTCCAAGTTGCCTCTCCTTCTTCACCATCCCTACAAGACGGTTCCCGTCCAAAGACGACCCCCCCCCCCCCCGATAGTGGTTTGTCTGGCTGGATTTTTGCCAAGCTCGTTGGAGTCTGCTACTTTCCAGCCAGTCTCGCTGCGACACTTCTGGTTTCTCAGAAATCTAAATAATTATATCTATGAATGATTCCCAACTAATTTGTACCCCATCTCCCATATACTGGTCCTAATAGCAACAATGGGGTGAGCAGTTTGACTCAGATTAGATGATACTGCTAGAGAAGGAGATAATTTTTCTTATCCCATTTTATTAGTGAAAATATGTCTCATACAGTGAATATACAGAATAATAGAATTAGAGGTCTTCTAGTCCTACTTCCTACTCAAGCAGGAGACCCTATGCCATTCCAAATTCCAGTTGGACAAATGGTTGTCCAATACCTTCTTAAACATCTCCAATGTCGGAGCACCCACAACTACTAAAGGCAAGCAGTTTCCCTCATTGTTCTCACCGATAGGAAATTTCTTGATTCTACATTGAATCTCTCTTTGTTTAGCTTTCATCCATTAGTTTTTGTCTTGCTCTACAGTGCTTTGGAGAATAGATTGCACTCCTCTTCTCTTTGTCAACCCCTCAAGTATGGGAACATTATTGGGTACAGTATATCTAGTCTTTGTTGACTAGATATATACCCAGTTTCCACAACTGATCATCTTACAATTTAGCCTTCAGCCCCTTAATCATCTTTGTTTGCTCTTCTCTGCACTCTTTATAGAGTCTCAACATCTTTTTTGTGTTGTGGTGATCAAAATACTGGATGCAGTAAATGTGCAAGTATGGGTTTACTAGTGTAGTATAAAGCAATACTAACACTTCACAATACTATCCCTCTATTAACTCAGTCTATTCCTCCACTGGCCTTTTTGGCAGCTGCCGCACACTTCGTACTTAAGTGATTGTTTATCAAGATGCTTCTGGATCTTGAGCCTATCTTCTAATGTGTTGGCTATTCTTCCCAGCTTGGTATCACCTGCAAATATGATGAGTCCCCCTTCTATCCTCTCATCTAAATCGTTTATGAAGATGTTGAAGAGTACTGGGCCTAAGATAGAACCTTGTGATAACCCCACTGCATTCTTCCTTCCATGAAAGCTTTCTGCAGATGGGAATGTCCTTGCAGGAAGGGCAGGAGGTCTTCAGCTTGAAAGAAAAAGAAAAAGTGCATTCTCACTTCCAAGTGTGTGTTACAAAATATAATGGTGATCAGCAGGAAAAAGATGGATCCCGCCATTTCCTCTAATTTCCTCCACGCACCCCAAAATAATAAGACCTCCCTGAGAATAAGGCCAAACACTTATTTCGAGGTTCAAAAAAATATAAGACAAGGTCTTCTTTATATACACACACTATATACACACGGTATATGTGTGTGTACACACACACACACACACACATTTATTTATTTATTCATTTATTTATAAGTAGCTATGTGTCGCCTTGCCATATAACCAATGGCAATCCTAGTCCTGGGGATACTAAATATGAAAGGCATGCCTTGCATTCGTTGTGATGCTCATTTAATTAAAGCTGTTAAATTTTAAGAGAACTCCATACGTTATTAGTTGTGCATGTTAGCAGTAAGATTTTTCTTTCTGGATACACTTTCCTAAGATCTCCCCCGCCCCGCCCCCCCCCAGTTTTAAAAACTGATGGGACAGCAATTAGTGCAATAAAACATATTTATTAGTTCTTTTTTAAAATGGAGTCAAAATGCAAATTATCTCTCCAGCCCATTAATTTATATCTTTTTATCCCAGTATTTAGCTGTCATGAACAAGGCTGCTTTTGTCAGACCTCTGGCTAAGTTTACAACTCTGCTCAAACAGGGACACTGTGTATGGCTTTGGGGACCAAACTATTACGAACCATCTGCCCATATTCTGTATCTTGAATGATAATAGAGAGGGTGGAATCAGGTTGTAAACAAAGTACTTAGTCTACAACTCATTAACAGCCCAGGTCAATGATAAAAGTCTGTCTGCCTGCCTGCCTGCCTGCCTGCCTATCTATCTATCTATCTACCTATCTATCTATCTATCTATCTATCTATCTATCTTCTATCTACTGTGTTTTCCCAAAAATAAGACCAGGTCTTATATTAATTTTTGTCTTTTCTGGTTCTTATTTTGGGGAAATATGTTACTAAATGCACCCATTTGGCTGACAATCTTAACTGGGGCTTATTTTGGGGGTAGAGCTTATATTATGAGCATCCTGAAAATCATGCTAGGACTTATTTTCTGATTGGGTCTTATTTTCAGGGAAACAGGGTATCTTATCTTATCTATCTATCTATCTATCTATCTATCTATCTATCTATCTATCTATCTCAAAATGTATCTGAAGAAGTTGAAAGCAGTTCATTTTGTTTCATACACACCAGGGGAACGAAAATAGGAGAAATGTGACGCTTCGCACTTGTGTTGTGATTCCTGCCCTTTCCAAAGGGCAGGAATCACAACAAAAGTGCGAAGCGTCACATTTCCAAAGGTGGGCCCCTGTGGTGAGAATGAAACCTTTTGATTTATTTTCTTGCTTTTGCTACCTGGGCCCCAACAAGAGATGTAAAATTAATCTTCCATCCATTTCTTTTTGGCAAAAACACAGCTTCTATCATAGCATGGCTAATGGCAATTAATAGAGTCCAGCTAACATCTTGTTTTCTTGAAAAGTGAGTGCATCAGGGAGATGAGTTACTGTTTTTAAAATAAAGTGTTGCATTTACAAATGTCTTAGAAAAAAGTGACTAGGTAAAGTTGGAGAGCAAAAGACATGAATTGCAAGTACCACATTTTTCAGACTATAAGATGCACTGGTGTATAAGGCCACACTAAGATTTCGAAGAGGTAAGTAAGAAAAAAAAGTTTTTGCCCTCCCCAGCCCCCAGGAGCATTCTGCAGGCCTCCCAAACCTTCTGCCCGCTCAATTTTTCACAAAAATGGGCCCATTTTTCATCCGTTTTTGCAAAAAACAGGGTTTGGGAAGCCTGCAGAGTGCTCCTGGGTGCTGGGGGAGGGCAAAAGCGCCCCATTTTTGTGAACAATGTGCCCATTTTTCACCAAAATGGGGGCATTTTTGCCCTCCCCAGCCCCAGGAGCACTCTGCAGGCCTCCCAAACGTTCTGCCCACCCCATTTTTGCAAAAAATGGGCACATTTCACAAAAATGGGATGAGCAGGGCGGGGCTTTGGGAGGCCAAAAATGGTTGTATTTGGTGTATAAGATGCACCAACATTTCCACCCTCTTTTAGGGGTGGGAATATTTTACTCCGAAAAATATGGTATTTAAGTTAATAATAAGTTAATAATAAAAGCTTCTATGAAGGTACTAAATTTTGATTTATGTCATGTTACATTACAAACATATCATTTATATCCAGATAGTCCTCAATTTATGATCACATTTGGGACCAAAATTTTGATTGCAAAACAGTATAGTTGTTAAGTGAGTCATCACATAACCGGACCCAATTTTACAACCATTTTTAATGAAGGCATTAAGTAAATCATCACAGTTGTTAAGCAAATAACATGGTTGAATCTGGCTTGCCTGATTGACTTTTTTTTAAGAAGCTAGCTGTGAGGATTACAATTCATGATCACAAGACACTGCAATCATAATCATCAGATGTTGATTGCCAAGGACATGAATTACATTCACATGACTACAGGATCAGTGGTGAGATTCAGCTGGTTTGGGCTAGTTCGGGCAAACCAGTTGTTAAATTGCTGACTGGCCTCTCCCCTCCCCTCCCCTTCCCTTCTAGGAGTCCCCCTGCATCTCATTTTTGCTCCCAGGAGGCTGCAGGAAGGCCTACTAGGCCCAAAATGGGGCATGGGGTGTGTGTGCACACACACCTGTGGCCCATTTTTACTCCCAGGGTGGTGCAGGAGGCCGAGTGCCTAATCAGCAAAGTCACCATCATGTATTTGAAGCACAGAATTGAAGATAGCTAGGGTTATGTTCCAGCACTCATTTTTATATCCCACTTGTGAAAGGGACCGAGAGCTTATAGCTTGGTGCCCCATTTTCCGTTTCTTTTTCTTCTTTTTTTGAAACTGTAACAAAAAAAAAAAGGGGGGGGAATTCACAGTGATATAATCTTCATTTGTGAAGAGATTCAGAGGAAGAAGATTATTAAAATCTTCTGCCGTGTTGCTCTGGTGGGTATGAAAACCTAAATAACCATAGACAAGTTTCATTTTCACAGTATCTCTCTAGAACCCTGGTTTGCTCTCAGGAGTTATAATGGGTAGTTAAATCATATAACTGATCAATGGCTTAAACAGAAGAGACTATCTGTAGCTCAAAGTTGAACTACAGAGTTCTTAGTGCTCTTTGAGCTTTTTTTTTTTTTTTTGGCTTGCAGTTGTTTCATTATCAAACTACAAGTAGTCCTTAAATTATGCCCATTTGTTCAGTGACCATTCAAAGTTATGATATCATTGAACAGAGTGACTTATGATCAGTCCTCTACATTCCGGCCATTGCATAGCCTCCATGGTCAGGTGAATTGCCAAAAAGGCATTAAGAGTTGTTAATCTAATTTTGAGAAGCTTCTTCTCTGGCAACATTGTACTGCAAACTAGAGCATATAAAACCTTTCCCAGACCAATTCTCTAATACAGCTCGTCTGCCTGGAATCTACACTGTATATTGGATATTAATACAATTGAGACAGTCTAGAGGTACTTCACAAGAAGAATACTCCACTCCTCTGCTCACAACAGAATACCTTATGCCACCAGGCTCGAAATTTTGGGATTGGAAAACCTAGAACTACGCAGCCTACGGTCTAACCTACTGTAAGTGTAGTACACAAAATTGTCTGCTACAACGTCCTACCTGTCAATGACTACTTCAGCATCAACTGCAATAATACACAAACACACAATAGATACAAACTCAAGGTAAACTCGATTGCAGAAAATACGACTTCAGCAAGAGTGGTCAATGCCTGGAATGCTCTACCTGACTCCGCTGTTGCATCCTCTAACCCCCACAGCTTCAACCTTAAACTGTCTACCGTGGACCTCACCCCATTCCTAAGAGGTCCGTAAAGGGAGCGTGCATAAGCACACCATCCTGCCTACCGTCCCTGTCCTACTGTTCCCATTTACTTGTACTCATTCCTAGTTCATGTCAATGTCCATGTTTATACTTATACTGTTATCTAGTACATGTTCAGCAAATTAAATAAACAAACAAACAAACAAACAAACAAACAAACAAACAAACAAACAATACATTTGCAATGTTCCCTGCTAGATTCCCCCAAAATCAATGGGAAAGCAGGTAAGGAAGGTTACAAGTCATTTAAGTAAATCTCCACCTCCCTGCCCTTTCTTCACTTCCATACCCTGTGCCCTCTTTCTCAATCTCCCTGCACTCGCACACATATGTGTATCCACCAGCACCCTTCGTCCCAGACCTCCCTGCCCTTGAATGCTCCCAGTGCCCTCCTTCCCCAGCCTTCCTGATTTTGCAATTCATCACAGCAACCTCCCTTCCCCATCTTTGACCAACTCCCAAGATCATTCTCACATTCCATTACATCTTAGGAAGGGATGCTGTGCTTCATCATTTTGCTGCCCATGTCTTCCATTCCCTTTTTAGCTTGAAGGTAAGCTTAACAACACATCACTAAAATCAATTCTAACAATATTCTAGAGCCCGTGAACTCAAGGTAGAAATATTGCCAGCCTCTTTGAAGGAGAAGAAAACTTTGGGGAAGCTAGAGGCCAGATTTCAGCATTGCATTAATCTTTTCTTCTTCCAGGTCCTCAAGGCTAGCCATATGTCAAAGGGGAAGCTGGATATTAAAATCTACAGAAAGTTAGCAGAGGTGATGATGTTTTTAGTAAGTTAACTATGTCAAAGTTTCTTTAAAGCTCGGGGGGACAGAGTCTCCTGCCACAGATGGATGGACAGACAGGGGAGCAAGAGGACTGAATGTTGGGAAAACATTCACCATATTTGCCAGGGGAGGCTTGGCTGGTCTTTTAATGGAGACCTCCCTCTGGAGCCCGAAACAAATCTCAGGCATTGTTCCAAAGAAGAAACTAGTGGATTATGATAGGTCCAGAGAGGGCGATAGAAGATGGACTAAGAATATTGGCATTCTGTGAAAATGTCTCTTGTGCTAGAAAGGAAATAAAAGGAAGCAAATTAAAACTCTGTATTTCAACCTTTTGTGTGTGTGTATGGTGCTAATTGATTCTCTAAGGATCAGGGAACTAGAAACCAATGATTGCTTTGTTTTCTTTTGTTTTTTTCTCCTGATGATCTGTAATTATTGAGAGAATTAGATTGCTGTCTCCTGTTGTTCCTGCTGCCCTTTTTCATCGCTCAACAGCACCTCCAGCTTTTACACTCATCTTCCACAAGTATTTAGCTAATAATGATGGGCTTCCTTATAGCAATAGGGAAACCCTGAACACACTTTGATACACATATTTATATGTTTGCTATATTGCCCACTCCTCCCCACCAAGAAGGACTGGCACACCCCACCCAGACAAGCTGGCACACTCTAGATAAGATAAGAAGTACAGAAATGACCTCCTGTGGAGGTCCTCCAAGGACATTGGGTATCATCTCAGGACATTAGATGTCTCCTGAGGAACTTTCCATGACCTTGAAAGCCTGCAGAGGCACATAGATTGTCAATAAAAAAACATTAGATTCCTGGTCAACAGATCCGGTTAGTTTAATTAGGTAGTTAAAGTTAATTACAGGCAGAGCCTCCTGTATTGGTCTATATCACAGAGAACCTCCCTTCAGCATGGTGAGTCATGCTGTTTGGATAGGATTTTCAAGGTAACTAAAATGTGCCAGATTGAGAATGTCTGATTTAGATTTGAAAGGAAGAAGTCACTCCTCAACTCTAGCTTAAATTAGGGTAAATCCTTCAGAAACCTTCAATTATTGCCTTCAGTTACAGCATTTAGTTCCTTGAGTACATTGTTGGTTTTCCTCTATCGTATAGACCAGGGGTCTCCAATCCCCGGTCCGTGCCAGAAACTGAGCTACACAAACAAGCAAAGCTCCATCTGTGTGATGCAGGCAGCACATGAAATCATGCCCCTTCCGGTCCATGGAACCTCTCTCCACGGAACCAATGGTGAAATGTAAAATTTGTTACTACTGGTTCTGTTGGCATGGCTTGGTGAGGGGGGGAGAGGGGGGTAATGTGACTGGGTGAGCGTGGCCAACTTTTTTTTTTTTACTTTTAAAATATTTTTTTCTACAACCTTAAGGAAAAAAAAAAGCTTTTAAAAGCCTCTGACGATCCCAGCTGAGCCGAGCGATCATCCCAGCTGAGCCGAGCGATCATCAGCCAAAGAGCTTGTAGAAAAAATGATTTTAAAAGTAAAAAAAAAAGCCTTGATGATTGTGCGGCTCAGCTGGGCATGGAGGAGGGCAGGGAGTTTTGCTGCTAGTTCTCCGAACCACCCGCCACCATCGCTACTGGATCAGATGATCCAGTCCGAACTGGGAGCATTTCACCCCTGCACGGAACCTATTCCAGGTTAGGGGCTGCTGATATAGACATTGAGCAAATACTGCAAAAAGGCCACTTCAATGGTATTTTGCTATCAAAAGATAATCACAGATGTGTATACCTCCCCATATGCATTAAGAAGAGTTATTATTCCAAGACTCCTTTTTTACTTTGATTTCATCAAGATGAATGTCAGAATTTTCGGTGACCTCATCTGGACTCAGAAGCTGAGCAGGTTCAGTCTAGTTTTTTTTGGGGGGAGAGCAAACTGAATTTCTTCAAGGTCCGGATCAACATTGTAGTTCTCCTCTGTGAGCTGGCGGGGGAGGGAAATGGGACATCCCATTTTGGCCAGCAGGGTGCTCCTGGAGGCCATCCAGGCCAAAAATGGGGTGTGTGGGCGGGTTACCAACTTAACAACAGCAGTGATTCACTTAGCAACTGTGGGAAGAAAGATCATAAAATGGAGCAGAACTCAATTAACAAATGTCTCACTTAGCAACAGAAATGTTGGGCTCAACTGTGGTGGTAAGCGGAGGATTACCTTTATACCAGTATTCTAGGAGAAGATTATTGTCAATATCTACCTGCAAGAAAGGATTTATTTTGCGAAAGAATGTAATAAAATGAGGAATTCAAAGCTTTGATGAACTATGCATGTACATTGCTGTTTGTGCTCAGGGATACACAAATCAAGGCAATAACAAGTTAAGCAATGGAGGTTTCTTTCTTATTTTGAAATGAAGGCTTTTAATGTTCATAAATTAGTCACTCAGAGTCACCTTGACCTGTGAGATAGAAAGATATATATTTGCAAACTTGCCTTTTATACATCTCTCCTTATCCCTTTGATTGCTGCATGGATGCCTACCGGTGTATATAATGCCTATACACAGAATATATAATTTACTTTCACCTCATTTATCTGACTCACAACCCTTTGGCCCTACAACCAAGAAACTTTTAACAGCATTGCAAGAAGCATTCAGCCATGAAAGCCTGATGGGCTTTTCTCACCCTGATCTTATTTCTTGGCTTACCTGCATTTACTTAAGCTTCTAAGTCTAATGGCTCCTTGAACATAAATTCATTTTTCTGTATTTTCTTCAAGATCCTGTTTCATTATGGCTACAGCCAGAGGTGGGTTTCAGCAGGTTCTGACCAGTTCTGGAGAACTGGTAGCGGAAATTTTGAGTAGTTCGGAGAGCCAGTAAATACTACCTCTGACTGGCCCCGCCTCCCGAGTCCCAGCTGATCGGGAGGAAATGGGGATTGTACAGTATATTTCCCCTGCCACACCCACCAAGCCACACCCATCAAGCCACATCCACCAAGCCACGTCCACCAAGCCATGCCACGCCCACCAAGCCACACCCACAGAAACAGTAGTAATTTTTTTTGAAACCCACCACTGGCTATAACTCAGGTGTGGTCTCTCCAGATTTAAGTAAATTTAACTGAGAAAGTTCACATTGAAGTTTATTGCCTTGTACAGCCAACATGGATAGTTGTGTGGGGGTGTTGTTGTTGTTGTTGTTGTTGTTGTTGTTTTTGTAAATCCTGAAGAGAAACTTGGTTAGATCACTGAATGGAGAGGCTTTTATTAATGGGAGAGAACCTTGGCATTTTGTGCAAGTCCATTCTTGCCAATACTTGTCATTAATAGCAAACTCAGGGGCAAGCATCTTGTTAGTTTGGAAGAAAAATCGAACAATCTATAAAGAATACAATGGTTCTTCTATGTTTGAGGAAACATCCTGGGTGTTCAGATATTAGCAGGCTTTGTAAGATCTGACCATGCTCATTGACTATCAGGTAGCCTAGAACATAGAAAATACCACTTGGAAAATTAATAATGGCATGGGGTGGATGGGAGTAGGGTTAACCTGAACTGGCTACCTGATTAATATTGTTCATTGGCTGGAATCCCTAGATCAGAATAATTTGTAACGTGTCATACTGTATTCTAGATCCCTTGGAATACTAGTTTTATGTTGTAATTTGGCTTTGTCAAGGTTCTTTTTTTATCTTCCTGGCACTTGCCATAAGACATTTTATCTTATGAATGGGATATGCTTTGCACATGAATCTATTGTGAAATATACCCTGCTGACGAAGAACTGAAGTCTGGGAAGTTATAAATCAGCCAAGGAGCACATCAAAAACTGAAATGCACCCAGTGAATTTTATGGGCTTAAGACAGGCTTCTTAAACTGCAGTGCCGTGATCCCCCTAAAATCAATGAATTGGTGTCATACTCACACAAATCAAACAAATGATCTGTCCATTGATCTCGCTGATCTCAACTCACATTTGGTAGTTATGAATTCTGTAGAGGTAACGTGTTCAAAAGTCAAATATTAAATGAGCTAATGACTGGAAGGAAACCAATTTAGAAGATATAAAAATATGCTTATTTTCAACCACGCTGGATAAAAATAACTAATATATTAAAATGTATCATTGATACATTGAATTTGGGACATGAAAATGTTGATAACAATTCAAATTGAAGGATAGCAGTATAACCTCCTAAGCTGGAATTCTCAAGATGTGTGAAAAGACAATTCCTATAATTACTAGGGGGTACTATATTTATTGTAAATTATTGAATTTATTGTCCAAAAACAAGGCAACCAAGGCAGACAAGACTTCACTAGAGAGATAGAGGAATGAATCAATTGAAAACTTTGAAGGATCTCTTTTAAAATCTCATTCCTTGACATCTGAAGGGGGACTCTCAGCAAAATAGCTATTTTTATTACTTAAGAAATGAAGACATATTTAAAGTTGGTTGGATCTCACATTACATCTTCATCATGATTCCATTTATAAAGAAATCCATGAATATTGATTAGTTCTTAACAAAGCAAAAACAAAAAAAACAAAGCAAATTAAAAATAATATTCTCAGCCATTTTTTCATGCCAAATTCATGTGAATTTGGGCTAATCCTCTTTTTTTTTAATTTAAAAAGTTTTAGAAATACATTTCCCCCCCAGTTCCCCCCACAACCCTCCCTAACCCTCCCCTCCCCCCATGACTTCCTCAAGATGAAATCCAAATCAAAATCACATTTTATAATACTATAACTCCTAAGGGCTAATCCTCTTTTTCAGCAATGCAACTATTATCACCATGTTTGGAAACACAAGGATTCAAAACCAGACTTTTCATATCTAAGTACTCAAACATCCTGCCTGAATGAACAAAGGAGTCAGTTTCATTGTTTCCTTGTTACTGTCTTTTTCACACACAAACACACAAACAGAGATAATCAAGGTTTTTTTTAGTCCTGTTTTAATCTTTTGCTTTCTTCTTTCTTTGTGTTCCCAGATTTGGATGATCCAATTGTGACAGTCCACCAGAGCATAGGTGAAGCAAAAGAACAGTTTTACTACGAGAGAACTGTGTTTCTTAGGTGTGTAGCCAATTCCAACCCTCCTGTTCGGTACAGTTGGAGACGAGGGCAAGAGGTGCTATTACAAGGATCCGACAAAGGTGTTGAAATTTATGAGCCCTTCTTTACGCAGGTAGGGATCAAGGTACAGTCATATTTTTGTCATTATTTTCCCCCCAGGGCTGTTTTATATATAAAATGATCATATTTCCTCTACAAACTATGATGTCCATTACAAAGTAATTGTAATTTTTTAAATAATTTCATTACTAAGTGGTATTGAGGATCATTTAAAAATTTCTGCAATCTGGACACTTACCGGTAATAATGCCCAAAATGTATTTTTATTTTTTTTAAAAAAAAATAAAATACTGTGATGTCTTTTGTACTGGACAAGGTATCTATACAGGACAGAGAAGTACACATTTTAAATATACAAATATAGGGTGGCACAGTGGTTAGAATGCAGTATTGCAGGCTAACTTTGCCTATAGTTTGGAGTTCGACCCTGACTGGCTCAAAGTTGACTCAGCCTTCTAGCCTTTCGAAGTTGGTACAATGAGGACTCAGATTGTTGGGGGAGAATATGCTGACTCTGTAAACCACTTAGAGAGGGCTGTAAAGCACCTTGAAAGGGTATTTAAATCTTAAGTGCTGTGGTTATTGCTATTTCTAGAGTGAAAAACATATTATAGTGGGGAAAATGCTTGTAATTTTTCCCCATCTTAGAAAAATTACTCCCACAATGAGCACAATAGAACCATTGTGCTCAAAAACTATTTAAAGAATCTGTGCTTGCCATGTAGTCCTTAGTTCCACAGATTAGAAATGTATTTCTCTATGTACTATATAATGGCAACAGACATACATATAGGCATAGTTAGCTTTAGGTAAAGTTAAAGAAGACACCCATGTATACCATAAAAAGAACTGCAATTTGCACCATCTCACCTCTCCCTCTCCTTCTCCCTCTCTTCTCTCTCTCTCCCTCCCTCCCTCTCTCTCTCTCTGTCTCTCTGTCTCTGTCTCTGTCTCTCTGTCTCTGTCTCTGTCTCTGTCTCTCTTTCTTTCTCTTTCTCTTTCTCTTTCTCTCTCTGTCTCTGTTTCTGTCTCTGTCTGTCTCTGTCTCTCTCTCTCTGTCTCTCTCTCTCTCTCTCTCTCTCTCTCTCTCTCTCTCTCTGACTCTGTCTCTCTGTCTCTGTCTCTCTTTCTCTCTCTCTCTCTCCTCTTTCGTCCCAGGGCAAAGAACCACTGATATCCACTCCTAGAAATCTCAGATTTGCCCGCAAGAGAATATGTAGCAAAAATGTTTCAACTACTTTTGCTGAAGTAAGAGGAAATGGGTGCAGCTTTGCTCCATTCCTCCCCTATGAGTTCTGCTAGCCTACCCTGACTTGCCACAGTGCTGATGTGGGATCCAAAAAGTAACCAACCTAGGTTATAAAATCCAGCAAGAAGTCTCATAGTAGCTCCTCTTTGGATGCAGGTGGCGATTTAAAAGAAGGAAGCAAGTATGAATTGTGCCCAAGTAGTCTGAGAGACTGCCCTTGTTTTCATTTTTTTTTTTTTTACGGGCGGTAAGGAATAGCTTGATGGTCTACCATTATTTGTGAATGGCTAATACACTCAACATTGCATGTAGACTTAGACATTGTAAGTGTACAAGCTATCAGGGCCATGAACAAGGACTGGACTCTACCTACTTCTTTGCCAACTCCTGGGATCAAGTCATAAGAATCTGTGAAAGGAAACAAATGAGATGCTGCGTGTACAATCAGCACCCAAGCACAAAACCACTTGCAACTTTTGTAGATAATTTTCAACTAATGGATTGGAAAGCCCCATTGCTTTTGTCCTTTATTATACTTGACAGCTTTATATTGCAGAGAAATAAGGAGGCTGGAATTGTAGGGTGAGAAGGGATTTGACTCTTTATCTCTCTGTTCTATTGCACTAACCACCATCTGAGTAAAATCATAGAAAAGTCATGCTATTCTATGTTCATTTTTTGCATCCTGGATTAATTAGCAGGACCTATAGAGTAATATCATATACAAATAGAGTTAATTCAATAGGATTTATTTACCTGTGATTATCCCAACATAGGGAAAACTGCTTTCAGACTTAATCTGTAAAGTAATCGTGAAGGTTAAGTATAAGAGCCAGTTTGGTCTAGTTGTTAAGGCATCAAGCTAGAAAGTGAGAGACCATGAATTTTATTCCTGCTTCAGCCATGAAAGCCAGCTGGGTGATCTTGGCTTAGCCTGATTCATTATGGAGAAAATAAGAGGAGAAAGGTGTATTGGATATGTTCCCCACCTTGAGTTATTTGTAAAAACAATAAAAGGTGGAATACATACATACATATATTCTGTCAGGCCTGGAAGCCATCTTTTTCGTTGGATCTTCAGCCCTGCCACATTTACTACTGTGGGAAACTGGGAGGAGGGATTGTATGGAGCAAGGGGGGATATATAGTCATAATAATATTCCTTTGTCAGAGAGTCAAGGACATTTTGTCCTACACCTGGACGGTTGGAACTGGGAGGCATCTCCAGTTGGGACGGTGTTTTGATTGGACCTTGTGATGGACATGTGGATGCTGGGGCAGGGTCTTGAACTTTCCTTTGGGTGGGGAAAACCTGGAAGCTTTCAGATTCAGGTTTTCCCAGATGTGCCAATATGACATCTCTAATAAAACGGAACTTTGAGGAAACTCAAGCCTCGGAGTTTTCTTTCATTGGGGGTGTTACTTGGAACCCTGACACATACATACATACATACATACGTACATACATACATACATACATACATAGTATTGAATACAAAGTATTGTTCTAGAATCTTGCCATCTAGATTTCTACTTCTGCCCATGTGAACAAAAGAATACTGGTGAGTCAAATACAGAAAATTTCCAAGAAATATTTGATCACAAGCCAATAAAACAAACAAACAAACAAACAAACAAACAAACAAGGATTCTGGGAAGTAAAAGAGAATGTTTAATGAGATAGAAAGCAACCTATATCCTTTATCCACACTCTAGCATTTCTATACAGTATCAATGGAACTCAGAGCCAGGAAAAATTATGAAATGTTGGGTCATATATTTCTTGCTTTACCTAAGTAGACATCTGAATGTGGATGGAAGAAATGTTGCTGTGAAAGACCTTATGTAGTTATTCTAGAAATTTACATATTAACTATCTCAGGAAAATATATATATGCATAAAGTTGTTTGAGATTAGCATATTCTATGACTTGGGAGAGAAAATGCACTATTTTTACACTCTGCTCAACAAACAAATCCCAAATTATTAAATATTAGACAAAGAAGACTATAAAAGGAGAACTGAAGTCAGTTCTGTTGCATGTAATGGATACCTCAGATTTTTCCCACCTTGTTTGTTGTTTAGCTATATTTGTTGAATGCATTACTTTACCAGCTTTGATATAAGTATGCATTAGTGACTTCATTATATAGATGCGGGTTATGGTAATTTTTGAGATCTTTTCATACAAGTTTTGGCTCTTTTAACCTAGCAGTATAATAATATTTTAGTACAAAAAACAACTTATTATTTCACTTTATTTCTAAAATGTTCATTGTACACTCAAGGGAGAATGTATCTGTTAAGGAATATGTGCAGAGTAACCCTTGAGTAGCAAGGTTGTGCACATGAAAACGGCTGAGAGTGATCGTGAATAAGCCCTGTCAATCCAGGTCATACACAGATCAAAATAGGTAAATTGTCAATCCAGGGATATTCCAAGAACAAAGTCTTCTTACCAGTTGTTGTAGTCATATGCAATATAACAGTTCTTTTTGGAGTTGCAAACAGGAACAAGTACAGCAGTAAAACAATCAGTAAAACAGTAGAAAACAACAAGTAGCAGCGATCAATCAGTGATCATGCAGAGAGAACAAGTAGAGAGGAGCAGAAGTAGCAATAATAATGTAATAAGAAAAAATAAGCCATGATTCAAGCTTCTTCTTAAATACGTTGGCTACAGAGCTAGCCAATCAGAATACAGTATGATGCAATACAGCATTACAGTCTTAACACTATACATTACATTTTGACTGCAAACATGCATTGATGGTTTATATATATTGCCAACCCAACCAGTTAGGCAATAGCCATTCCCTAACAGTGTCTTATCAAAATACTCCTTGGCATCATTACAAAAATTGGGACCAGAACTTCCATTGCTAAATGATGAGGTTGTTAAGTAAGTCCAATTTTACTACCATATTTTTCCATGGTCATTAAGTGAATCACACATTTAAGTGAAATCAGCTTTCTCCATTGGCTTTGCTTGACAGAAGCCCCCTGGAAAGGTTGCAGATAGCAATCACAGGACCTCAGGATGTTGTAACTATCATAAATACATGTCAGTTGCCAAGCACCCAGATTTCATGAACTTTTAAAATAATACTTATCTTAAATAGGACCATATGAAGACTTCCAAGAAAAAAAAAATAAACATAGTAGAGAAAGGAAGAAAAAATGAAAATGCAATGGAAAGGATCAGAAGCTCAGTACTCATAAACACAATGCCATTTTGAAGGGCTTAAAGCAACTTCTCATATAGCCATTCAGTTGAATTGTTAGTTAACAATTGCTGTTAGTTAATAATTAACAGCAATTAATTAAATATTAAAAGGGACATGGTGGCTCAGTGGCTAAGATGCTGAGCTTGCCTATCGAAAGGTCGGCAGTTCAGCGGTTCGAATCCCTAGTGCTGCATAACGGGGTGAGCTCCTGTTACTTGTCCCAGCTTTTGCTAACCTAGCAGTTTGAAAGCATGTAAAAAAATGCAAGTAGAAAAATAGGGACCACCTTTGGTGGGAAAGTAAGTGTTCCATGCACCTTTGCCATTTAGTTACGTTGGCCAGATGACCACGGAGATGTCTTTGGACAGTGCTGGCTCTTCGGCTTTGAAACGGAGATGAGCACTGCCCCCTAGAGTCGGGATCAACTAGCACATATGTGCGAGGGGAACCTTTACCTTTAATTAAATGTTAGGGAGCATGATGTCTCAGTTGTTAAAGAAGCTGAGCTTGCCAGCTGGAAAACTGACAGCCTGGGTTCGAGATCTGAGCGCCCCAGGATGGGGTGATCTCCCATCCTTGCTCCAACTCCTGACCACCTAGCTGTTTGAAAGCATGCAAATGTGAGTAGATAAATACTGAATGCTACTGGCACAAACCAGAGGTTGACATATTCCTATTTTTCTTATTTCTTTAGTTTCTTTGGTTTAGTATTTTTTTTTACTTTTTTTTTTGCACTTTAAATTATGTTGCTTACTCTGAAAGAAAATAGCACAATAGGTGAGTTTGGGTGTCAGATGTATAAGTATGTGTATTATATGTCTGAGGCTGTGACTGAGTCAATCTTGAGCTGGGATCGAACTCTTGGCAGTCAGCAGAGTTAGTCTGCAATGCTGCATTCTAACCACCACACCACCACATCATGGCAACATTCTGCTTTCACAATTAGAAACAGTATATCTATCTATGACTACCAGTCTTTAGAGGAGAGTAACTGAGGAAAGAGAGGTTGTCCTTATGTCTTTATTTGGGGCATCAAAGACACCATGATCAAAACAAGGTGCTCATCTAGGTTGTTTATCCTAAGAATGGCATTTTTGTTTGGTATTATTTTCAACAGGAGGGATGGGCTGGTGGGCTAATGGATCTTCCTAATTAACTGCGTTGAAGCGCTTTCAAGAGATTCTGGTGAGAGATTCTTATGTGATAGACATGAATCTTAGGTTGTGAAAAGTCCAATATAACATTTGAAGGACCCAAATCTTTTCTTGTCCAAGGTTCCAGCCTGATGAAACTTTCCTGTCAAATATAGTCCAACGGATTTGATTAGCCCAATGTACACAACCAAAGTTAAAAGAGGCAAGGCGCCACTCCCGCGAACTATAGTTAAGCTATGGTCAGCCTGAATCATGATTTGGGTCAGGTTACCAATCAGGTAACAGTAACAGTATTTGGAAGGGACCTTGGAGTTCATCTAATCTAACCCCCTGCTCACACAGGAGACCTGTACTAGAGATTTGAACCGCCGAAATGCCGACCTTTCTGATCGACAAGCTCAGTGTCTTAGCCACTGAGCCACCTAGTCAGGTGGTTTGTCATAGGGATTGAGCTCAATCATAGGGATTTAAAAGTCATAGGGATTGAGCTTTAATTTAATATTTCACTGCCATGTTGCAATTTTCTTGTTGTTGTTGTGGAAATGGATGCAAATAGGCCAACCGATTCTCCATGAGCATTTAATTAAAACTGAAGGGCTCCTTGTGAGCCAGCATTCCTTGCCTAATAATGCCATGATACGGAAATGCTTATTATTATCTCCTTTATTAGATAAGTTCTCGCTGGGTTATATGATGTGTCACATTAAATTAGATTCCATTTTGCAAAGTGTTTGGTTTTCAGGTTGCTGCCTGGGATTCATTTTCTGCTTTGAATTTAATGAACAAATCAAGTTGCCATGTTGATAACTGAAGGCTTATCACTAACCTTTCTATATTTACCAAAGGTCAGCTTGAATTAGTGTCTCTCTCTCTCTTTCTCTAGGCAAGTAGAAGATAGAATAGATGTTTATAAAAAGGACAAGGTGTAATTAAAGGTTTAGGAATTAGACTTGCATTTCCCACATATTCCTGTATAGGTTGGCTGAAACCTCAGTGGTATATACCTTGCATTTAGAAAGCATATTATAGCACTTCTTTCAGAGGACAGAAATATAAAAAATCTTGAATACGTAGATGAGGAATAAGCAATTATCCAGAGGACCTTCTACTAAACTAAATGTGTAATTGAAGGCTAAATAGACAAGGTTAAATAGACAAGGTTTATATGTTGACAACAAACAAAACAGTTAAAGATTTTATAAAACCTTTCTCGCATTCAGTTGCAAAATTATCTTAAATTTAGAGGAGATGATATGGAGATAGGTAGAAGATAGGTAGAGATCAAAGACAGAGATAGAGATGATAGAGATAAAGATGATGATAGATAGATAAATGACAGACAGATAGATAGATAGATAGATAGATAGATAGATAGATAGATAGATAAATAGATAGATAGATAGATAGATAGATAGATAGATAGATAGATAAATACGGTGGTGGGTTGCTACCGGTTCGCCCTGGTTCTAGTGAACCAGTAGTAGCGGCAGCGGGAGGCTCCGCCCACCTGCCCGGACATCATCAAATATGTTCTGCGCATGCACAGAAGTTTCTGTGCATGCACAGAAGTGACACATGCATGAGCAGAGTGAGCACGCACGCGCGAGCGAACCAGTAGCAAAAGTAAGTGAAACCTACCACTGGATGGATGGATGGATGGATGGATAGATAGATAGATAGATAGATAGATAGATAGATAGATAGATAGATAATAGAAAAAAAAGAGAGAAAAAGAGCAACATGGGAGAGAGTACCCTAATCACACAGAGTGACTCTGTTTATTCTGAGTTGCACATTGTAAAAATCAGTCTATGTTTTAATACTGAATGTTGCAGAATGAGACTGTTGAGAATAGCAGTAGCAATAGCACTTATTTATATACCGCTTCACAGTGCTTTACATCCCTCTCTAAGCAGTTTACAAAGTCAGCATATTGCCCCCAACAATCTGGATCCTCATTTTACCAACCTCGGGAGAACCTGATAGCAATGGTGGCAAAATGTGGGCTGGACTATGTTACCATCCTATGGATATAGAGGACATCCAACAAATATATATCCATGGTTTTGTATAAAGCTGGTAGAAAGAATCAAGTCCCATTTCTGTAATGGTATGTGAGAATGACTTTGGGAGATGGGCAGGGGAGGGTGGAGAGCCACAACCAGGGAACAATTAACTCACAAAAGGAATATAGGAGTGGCAAACATTTCAGAAGGGACCCCCTCTTGTTTCTTGGTCTGTCAAGGTGACGGGATGAAATGTACTTTCAGACTTGCAAGGTTCTGTTAATATCATCTTACTATAAATGTAACAATAAAGTAGAAATAGTCCCTCTTATCTAATATACTATGTTTCCTGTCTGATCTACCTCACAAGGCTGACAATACCATACAATTAAACAACACCATTAAACAACAACATCTGCCTATCAGGGTTCCTTGGGAAAGTTTAATTAGATGGATAAAAATCTAAACTTCTGGCTGATTTTGTGACCAACCATAATAATTTGATTAAATGGAACAATTGGAATAAATGAAGTTTATTGAATGTACAGGAGACAAAACATGAATATCAAAATAATGCAATAAAAACAGAAACCAAATGTTGGCAAGGAAAAGCATTACATACTAAATTTCCACAAAGCTTTGACAGGGAGGTGGATAAGATTTTAACCTTATAAGCAATGGCTTATAACTGGAACATTTAAAAGAAAAAAGAAAAAGAAAAGAAAACTTTGGCTGGTCAAAAGCAAGCTATTCAAATTAATGCAATCAAGGACCGAATTGAAAAATCATCAAAGTGCAGATTGTCCAAAGAAGCTGAAGAAACAGTAGATCATATACAGCTCATGCAAGAAGATTGCACAAACTGATTATAAACAACAATGCAATGGTCTCCAAAATAATTCACTGGAACATCTATACAAATATCAAGTGCCATAATGAAAAAATTGGTGGGAACATAAGAGTTGAAAAAGTAGTTGAAAATAAGCGGGTTAAAATGTGGGATTTTGGAATGAAAACTGGTGAAGTCTTGGCTCGTAGCATATCAGATTTAAATTGTCGTTGAAACAATCAAAGTGTGGATAATTGTGCCAATACCCAGGGATAGTAGAATACAAAAGAATTGGAGAAGATCAGAATGACAACATTTCCATCTATCAATTACAGAATACTACACTGCTTGGATCTGAACATATACCATGCTGATACTGTATATTAGGACACTCTATGTTCTTGGAAAGAACTCAATTTGTGCTAAGGCCATCAAAAGCTAAAGAACTGGCAGCAGTGATTTCACTTTGTTATGTATATAGTAATCATATACATAATCTACTTATCTTGGATTTTTAGGAAGAACTCAATAGGTGATAAAATGCCAAAGCCAACATCTCAACATCTGTCTGATTGTGTGAGCCACAATAATAATATATCTGTAAGAATCAGCAACTACTATGCCATGTAATCCAGGCATATAAAATCTCATTCAATTGAGGTTATGAATGGGGTCAAGAATTTATTACAGCCACTAGAATGACCAGGCCATGACTTCTGTGACTTTAGGACACTAAAGAATCAAGGGTCAATTGAAAATTAAATTTGAACAAAATCCAATAGATCAATGGATCAGCACCTACTGGAATGAAAAATAGTTTGAAAATGAGACTCTATATGCAGTGTCTTATTCTCCATTCATAAAATAAGGTTTGCTTTATGAGATATAGCATGCTTTGAAATGAATATTTTGAAAAAGAAGTAACAATAATAGTCAAAATATTATTTAAATGTAATGCTTGTACATTTATTTTTAAGTACCTTGAAAATAGAAGAAAATTGTCTTATTAATGAGTGCATTCCAAAGCAAAACAAACTGGGTAGAAACAATTTTGTTTGGCCCTGCGACTAATGTGATATATTCTTCTAGGAATAGGAGCTATTCAATTCAAAACTATTTAGTTTCACATCTCAGTGGTGCAATACAATTCCACAAACTGCTAGCATACAAAGGGAGCAAAAGGCCAGCCAATTCCAAAGTAAAATTAGAGCTGATCCCCCAGTTTAAATTCAATCTACACTGTGAAAATTTCCACCATTTATTAAAATATTTTTCAGCCAATTTGAGTAATTAGACTTATTATGCCTAATGGCTTAATTAGCATAAACACAGCTAATGCAATCTCATAATTGAGCACTGCAATTACAATATGGAATGATTATGAAAATTATTGGGGGAGTTGGGGGTGGGTAACATGATTATTGTCTAATCTGGTCCCAATCCTGCCAATACAGTTGATAATTTCTCACTGTAAATTAAAATATTTCATGTTCAAATGTATTGATTTCAACAAGTGCTATGCCAAAACATTATTTTGCATTTTGATTTTAACCATTCTCATTCATGGTGGTAAAAAAGACCAAGCCACTGGGGGAATTCTTATAAGAGGGTTCTGGAATGCTTGCCCTTATCATACTGAGGAATATCCGCAATTATTCTACCTCCTTGATTGTGACATCATATCTATGGTAGTCAACAATCTTCCTACAGTAATGTCTCACATTTCATAGGATCAAGAGTATATTGAAAAGGATCTTACAGATCATGTGACCTAATGCTCTGAACCAGTGGTGAAATTCATTTTTTTTTTACTACCAGTTCTGTGGGTGTGGGTTGGTGGGCGTGGCAGGGGAAGGATACTGCAAAATCTCCATTCCCTCCCCACTCCTGGGAGAAGGGTATTGCAAAATCTCCATTCCCACCCCACTCTGGGGCCAGCCAGAGATGGCATTTGCCAGTTCTCTGAACTACTCAAAATTTCTACTACTGGTTCTCCGAACTACTCAAAATTTCCGCTACTGGTTCTCCAGAATCTGTCAGAACCTGCTGGATTTCACCCCTGCTTTGAACTAAGCAGAATTTACTACTAAAGCATTCCCTATGGATAGCTTCTCTGGCTTCTATTTAAACGCTTCCTGTGAAGGAGAGCCAACCACTTCCCAAGGCAGTCTGTTCCATTATTGAATAGCTCTTATCATTAGGAATTTTTTTTCTTGCTGTCTAATTAAAATCTGTTTCCTTGTAATTTAAATCCATAGTTTCTTGTCTTTATTTCATAAACCACCCAATCAATTCTACTCCCATCTTCTACATGACAGACCTTCTAATACTTGAAGACAGCTATGGCTCCCCATGGTTGTTTCCTCATGCTAAATGTGCTCAGTTCCTTCATGGCTGCTATCCTCCATGAAATGCTCCAATTTCTCAGCACATTGGGCACCATGCCAAAAACTATTGGATAGCATTAAAAAAATGGCACATGGACAAAATGTCTATGTGTCAATTGCAAAAGGCCACACTGCTTGGATCACACATACATTTACACTCATACATTAAGATTCTCAGCCGTGACTTCACATTGTTGTGAAAAGATACTAATTGTGTAACTATAATACTTTATTAAATGTATATGCTGTCACATCATTAGCAACTCTGGACAGTTTACAATTATTACAGATAGCTAAAAACAAAGAACAATACAAAAACAGTGGAAGGAAAAAAATACAAAGGAAAAGAAAACAAACCCAGAGCAGGGGAAAAAGAAAAAAAAAAAAGAATATCAATTGCCCTCACCAAAGGCCTACATGAAGAGCCAGGTTTTTAAGGTCCTTCTAGATACCAGCAGGGTAGGAGATATTCAAATCTTAAAAGGGGAATGACTTAATTTTCAGAGGGCAGATGCTGCCACAAAGAAGGCATGCTTCTGGGAACCCAATAGATGGCATTATTTAGATGGTGGCCCATGGAATGCACCAACCCTGCCAAATCAAACTGGTTGGGCAGAAACTTTGAGAGATAGGCCATCCCTCAATTACCCAAGCCTATGCCCTGAGGAATATGAGGCCATATATTATCCCACCCACCCCCAATTCATCTCCTTACATGCTTGCCACCGCTCCATCTTACCTCTGTTAGCCTATTTTCAGAGTTGGGGATACATTTGCGGTACAGCAAACCCTAGGTTCATCCTTCAATTGTTAACATCTTAGGGCTCTCTCTGTGTCACCTCCTGCTCCATCATCAGGATAATTGTTCAGGAATAGTTAATGGCTTGGAATACAACTAACTGCTTGGTTATCTCTCTTGGTCAAGTGACCCAGTGTGGATGTTTTGGAAAGCTTTGCAAGTTGTCAGTAGAACTATTATTAAGGGCTTGGAAAGGATTCTAGATGCCATGTCCTACTGGCATTCTTTACCTTGTTATACTCTAAAAAGATAGTGTTTTATCTTGCATCATGACAAATGATGTGCTCCTTTTGAGAGTGCTGTTTTCTCATGGACATCATGTTGCCTTCTCTTGGTCCAACAAATGGACCTCAAATTTTGAACTTGCATGTACTTTCAAATGCCTTCATATTTGGGGGTTAACTTGACTTATTTCACTTTATTAAAAATGGCTCTTTGTGTTTGATGACATGTGATAGAAATCACTGTCTCGGGAAAGCTTTCCTATGGTAAAGAGAGGGAGCACAGGAGCAACAATCGGCAAACTTTGCCTGGTGTTGCACACTGTCTAAAAGTAAGTTGACCTACCTAGGAAACCATCTTTAAATTAGAACACCTTGATCTCTGCAATTTCAGATTACAGGTAGTCCTCAATTTACATACACAATTGGGATTAGAATTTCCATTGCTAAGCAAGGTGGTCATTAAGTGAGTCATTTTTGATTTTATGACCTTTTTCCCATGGTTGGTTAGCAACTTATTGCAATTGTTAAGTGAAGCATGTGACCGTGAAGCAAATTCAGCTTCCCCTATCAACTTTGCTTGTTGGAAGCCAACTGGGAAACTTGCAAATGCCTATCAGCTGGCATGCTGCAACTTTTGTAAATAGATGCTAGTTGCCAAGCACCCACATTTTGATTGTGTGACTGTTTGGGATGCAGTTACGGTTGTAAAGTGTAAGAACAGGTTGTAAGTGACTTTTTTCAGCTTTACCGTAGCTTCAAACTGTTGCTAAATGAATGGTTCTATGTCAAGGACTACTATCCGTGGTTCAAACTCTACTTCAGCCTGGCCTCCTTCCAAAGATGCAACAAGCAATGTACATTGAATCTTCAAAGCAGCCTTGTACATTTCAGAGCACAAAGCACATGCATAAGTCAATAAAATTGATTTGATGTGACCTGGATGGCTTGCTTCTGCCTTTTCTTTGCCTGTGCCCCTGCTGATTTCCTCTTGTACAGCCATAGCTCCATTGTGTCCAAACATTGTGGTCACAGCTGTATTGTAGTTGGCTAAGAAAGCAGTGGCATACGAAAGAATCTGTGTCTACTGAGGAAGATACAATTTCTAGCACTGACTCACCTGCTCGGGTCTCCAGCAGACTTTCTCCTCCCAGGGATCAAACAGAAAAAAGAGAACTTCCCTGTAAAATACCTTTCCATCTCCCAATTCCTTTCTACAGTATCAGAGCACAACTTATCTTATGAACATCATTCCTTCCTTCCAATCCTATCTCAAGAGAACCAGATTCTCCTTTTCCTACTCGGTGATCATGCACACTCCCAGCCTAAAGTGAATTGGTGCACCAGAACAGCCAAGAAACAGGCACAGGTCCTCCAAACACTAAAGATAAAGGTTCCCCTCGCACATATGTGCTAGTTGTTCCTGACTCTAGGGGGCGGTGCTCATCTTCATTTCAAAGCCGAAGAGCCAGTGCTGTCCGAAGACGTCTCCATGGTCATGGGCATGACTAAACGCCAAAGGTGCACTTTCCACCAAAGGTGGTCCCTATTTTTCTACTTGCAATTTTTATGTGCTTTCAAACTGCTAGGTTGGCAGAAGCTGGAACAAGTAACAGGAACTCACCCCATTATGCGGCACTAGGGATTCGAACCACTGAACTGCCGACCTTTCGATCGACAAGCTCAGCACCTTAGCCACTGAGTTACCATGTCCCTTTAAAATTTAAAATGGGCGCTCAACTCACTCTATGACTTCAGAGTTACCTTACCTGGATTCACCAAAATCACACCCCATTTTAAAAGTTTGCAGGATGGGGGGGGGATTGGTTAGCGCTAAGAAATTGGATCGATAATTCCTCTGCTTAAAAGATTAATATCCAAGTGAAATTAAATGACCAAATCTTGGAATCTGGGATTTGTATTGAGCTGTATGTGACTTGAGGCTGAAATCAAACTTGCAAAATTAACCCAGACTGATTGTGTTAGCAGATTTTGAATTGCCTGGATACTAACATCAGGTGACAATTTGTGTTTGTCTTTCCTCCTAATCAAAAACCTACTAAACCTTTTGTGCAGACAGCGGTAGCTACATTACTGTACAAAAATAAAAAATAAAAAAAATAAAAAATAAAAATAAAGAGCTTACATCAGGGAAGTGTTCATTTTAAAAGCCTACACTGGAAAAATTAGTGTTAGATTGGAATGATTGTGGAGGAAATTTGCATTTAAAACAAGTTCCCAGGCATTTTATATTAAAAGGTACATAAATCAGGGGACGGTGTGTCCAGAGCAATTTACAAATATAAATGAATACAGATTGTTTCTGTGGATTAAAAGGAAGAAAATAAAAAAGCATTAAAAAGCCCAGTGAAGTGAATTACTTCCCTTCTAATGCAAGCATAAAAAGGATCTTGGTTTCTACCGGCCTGCACATATCCTGTGCTGTAACCTTGTTTTGAGTACAAAAAATTATCAATATAAGAATAGAGCAACATCATTCTTTTGGCTAACTAAATAAATATTCTGGCTTCAACTTCATGCCATTTCTAGATTCTCCTCTAGATCTCATTATAGCTTGTTATACCGTATTTTCAGAGTATAAAATGCACCAGACTATAAGACGCACCTACCTTTTTTGGTGACGAAAACAAGAAAAAGAAATCTGCCTCCCAGCAATTTTGCCTCTTTACAGCAAACAACAAACAGCCTGCTTTATTTTCATTTTCGTTTTCAGCATAGCTTGATTAGCACAAGGAAAAAAAGAAAAATCTGCTCCAGCAATTTATCTCCTTGCAGCAAGCAGCAGAGGCCCCCGCAAAACAGCTGAGTTGGGAGGCCGATTCAATCAACTTGTGTTAATTAGGCTGTGCTGAAGCTGAAACCAGCTGTTTCTTCTTGCTGCTTGCTGGGAGGCAGAGGCCAAAGGGTGGGGGGAGGCAGTGGGTAGGCGGGGCTACATTTGGTGTATAAGACACACCTAAATTTTCACCCCCTTTTAGAGGGGAAAAAGGTGCATCTTATATTCTGAAAAATATGGTATTTTAAACAAAAAAAACAACAACACACTCCTGTCTTCCTGAACAACGACGACAAGTACAATTTCCTGAACAACAACTCCTATCTTCCTATCTCATGTAACCTCCCGGGAAGCCAGCACCAACCAGGAGGGATATGGGTCCAATAAACGTGGCTGCGCTAAGCCTCCCCAGAATCCTGTCCACGTCCTCGGAAGCCACAGAGTCAAACTCCTCCCAGATAATATTCTCAGGACCCGCCTCCATAATCCCATCTGGATCCACCCAGTCAGAGTCCAAGCCTTCCCGAATTTGAACAATTTTGTCATGCAGATACTGCACAAAATCCTCAGCTCAACCCTGCAAGGAGTCTTCCCGCGCTCCCAAATGGAGGAGGGAGTGGGTCACCCTAAACAGGGCGGCTGGGTGGTTATCTGCAGGCGTGATAAGAGTGGAAAAATAATTAATTTTTGCCATTTTTATCGCCACTAGGTAGGTCTTAATATGAGACCTCACCAGTGTCCAGTCGAATGTGGAATGGCTGGCCCTCCAACCGCTCTCCAGGCAACTTTTCTGGTGCTTCATCTTCCTCAGCTCCTCGGAAAACCAAGGAGCCAAGTGACTGCGACACTGGGTCAGAGGCCACAAAGGCACGACATGGTCCAAAGCCCCAGCAGCCGCCCTATCCCAGGCGGCCACCAGGTTTTTGATTGGGCCATGAGCCAGAGCCTTGGGGAATGGCCCAAGCTCCACCTGGAACCTGTCAAAATCCATCAGGCGCCTGGGGCGGAACCACCTAATTGGTTCTGCCTCCCTGCGGCGGGTTGTAGCAGTTAGAAAGTCAAGCCGGAGGAGAGAATGATCTGACCATGACAAGGGGTCAATAACTATATCCCCTATATCTAGATCATTCACCCACTGACCAGAGACAAAAACCAAGTCCAAGGTGTGTCCCCCTGTGTGAGTAGGGCCATGAACTAACTGGGTCAGGTCCATGGCCGTCATGGAAGCCATGAACTCCCGAGCTGCCTCAGATGTTTCCCCGACAGATGGCAAGTTGAAGTCCCCCATGACCAAGAGCCTGGGGGTATCAACCGCCACCCCGGCAATAACATGGAGCAGTTAGGGCAGGGCTGCCGTCACACGGCAGGGAGCCAGGTACACAATCAGCAGGCCCATTTGTGCCCTATGACCCCACTTCACAAACAGGGACTCACACCCGGCTATCTGAGGTACAGTGGTCTCCCTCAGAGCAAGTCCTTCTTTTACAAGAACTGCCACCCCCCCCCCGCCCCTCCCCTGGGACCTTGATTGATGGAATGTGCGGAAGCGTGGTGGGCACATTTCAATGAGGAGGACCCCCCTCTTTACCCAACCAAGTCTCCATAATCCCCGCCAGGTCCGCTCTCCCCTCCTGAACAAGATCACAAATGAGTGGGGCTTTATTTACCACGGACCTGGCATTGCATAACATCAATTGAAGGCCCGGGCCCTGAGGGTCTATGCAACCTGGGGAACGGGAAGAGCATTGGGGGCCGGAGCGCGCCACCCCTCGAAGACAGCGAGTGCGCGCCCCCACCACCAGATATAGCCCCCTGCTCCCACCAAATCTGCACCTCCCACCCACAGTACTAATGGAAAAGCCCTCATCAGTATGAGCTATAGCCCCCTCCTTGACCCCGAGCCCCGCACCCGCCATACCGTGACCCCCCCGCCAGACCCAGCCCCCCCGCGGGTTATCCCCCGAACCCACACAACCCATCCTCCTCCCAGAACCCTTTAAAATCTTATTTAAAAACTTCTCCAGAAAACCCCACAACCCCCTCCTCGCAATATGCCACATCTTGGGATTCCAAAATCCGTCATCAACTTGTCAGTACCTGCTGAATAGCACCCCTGGGTGATGCCATTCTGCATAGCATTAGTAATGGTCAGAAGAAATTAACCTAATATTAAACTATTCTGTAACAGTCTACAGCAGAGGTGTCAAAGTGGCGGCCCGCAGGCCAGATGCCTCATGCAAAGGCCACACCCACTCCGGCTCCGCAAAGGCAAAAAACCCCATCATGATACATCACATGATGCAATCGAGTTTGACACCCATGGTCTACAATACAACAATATTGTATTGTACAATACAACAATATATAGATGTTGATCAATCCCCTGCCCCAAATTAAGAAGCATTCAGCCCATTCATGCATTAAAAAAATATTAAAACTTGACTTTTGATTCTGCTGAACCTATGGCCCACATTTTAAATATTGTAGCTGTAGATTTTTTTTTTCCTTCAAATTCTTGCAGTATCGTGGTTTAGCAGAAGCAGTGTCCTTGAATCATGGCCTGAAAGGCTTCCACTTTTGGTTAGCAAGAAGGCTGACAATTACACTGAAGAACAGTGATTCCTGGGCCTGGGAAGTTTGAAATCAATACCCATAACTCTTAACTGTAGTATATACATTGGGAACTAGGATTTCTCAGGGCAAGGATTCTGGAAATGTATATAATCAACTGCTACCTAACATAAAATATTGCAAATATAAAGCACAGTTTTTCGTGTGAGATTTGCACAGCCTTAGAAGTGTTTCCAATTTAGTCTTATTGGACAATAAATACTTCTTACTACCTTTGCTGTATCAAATGTCTCAAAAACTGCTATAAAGTATAAGACATCCAGGAGGGAAACTAGCATCTTGTTCACATATTCATCTTGTTCACATATTCCATTAAGATACTAAATGGTTTGTTTCCTTTGGGTTGTTTAAGTGATTTGTTTTCTTTTGAATTAAAGACTGAGTGTTTCTAAGTGATTATTTCTGGTTTAGGCTCAGGTGTGAAACAAAAAATTATGATTTGGTTAAAAAGCCATAGTAAAAGCAAACCATTGTTTAATGTGATGTGTAATTCCACTTCCTTGTTTGAATCCAGTAACTTTCTCTCTCTTATTCAATGCAGCATTTTTTTTCTTAAGAAGGGAAATTGACAAAATAGGAAAAGGACTCAATAAGGAAAGGAGGACATTTGCAGTGCTGATGTGCCTTTGAGTACCCAAACTTTTCCCCAAACTTCAGTTAGAGACAAACAAGAAAAATAATCTCTGCTTGGAAATAAAACAATCGAGCCAATAAATATTTTGATTGGATAGGTTAAGGCATAGGTTTTTCAAACTTGACAACTTTTAAGATATGTGAACTTCAACTTCCAGAATTCCCAAGCCATAATGGGAAAGTGTGAGAATTGAAGTCCATCTTAAAAGTTGCCCAGTTTGAAAAAAACACTGTACTAAGGTCATTGTCCCACAACTTGAGGCCCACCAGATATGTTGGCATTCAACTCTCTTGGCAGTGTGAGATGCTTTGAGTAGCAGTTTCAACTATCAGATATATATTGATGGTCATGCTCATTTGGTTCTATGAGGAAGTTGTTTGGTCAATACAGCTTCAGGTTCAAAAGGTTGTTTTTATTATTTACAAATATATACATGCATATGATAATGAACAGGGTGTCCTGTTCATTTTTTTACCCTAACTGTATGACTCAGATGTTGAGAGGAGAGAGAAGTTCACGTGTTGTCTCGCTGAGATATAGATGAGAGAGAGAGGAAAAAAAGGGAAGATATCCAAGTGGTTTCTAGGTAAGAGTCCAATAAGAGAGTTCATTGGCTGATATAGTCACATGTGATGTCTGTAAAGACTTAATCCCTTCTAGTCTCTGGTGCATCATATGCAGGCAATATCTGACATCAACATATCTGGAAGATGCTAAATTGGAGAACGTTGCAACATGGCTATCCTTTTAGAATAGATTGCCTTCATGTATTATCCTGCATGTTCTTTCTTGAATTATAATAATTATCTTGGCCCTATGGTAATGTTTCTTCTGCTGGATGCAGGGTGAAACCAAGATTCTGAAGTTGAAGAATCTTCGACCTCAGGACTACGCCAATTACAGCTGCATTGCATCAGTCAGGAACGTCTGCAATATTTCTGACAAAATGGTGTCATTCCGTCTTTCCAACAAAACAGGTATTTTGGACTTTTTTCCCTCTTCTGTGTACTGAATCTTTTTGGGAGGAGGGTGATGTAAAATAAAATAAAATAAATGATGGTGGCATATCTCTATTGCATTGCATTTCCATGCTACAGATTGGTTCTTATTCAGCCATTTATATTGCATATACTATAATGGCAATACTATAATAATAGTAATATGTCAGGACTGGGGCCCTGACTGTTAACAACTGTTGAGTCTGACATTTCCTCAGTTGCTGTGTATTTTACGTTTTGCATTTATGATGAAAATTTGTTTTTAATTTACTTTAAGACTGTTCACTGCCCAGAATCACTTATCAAAATGATCATCCTTACAAATTGAATAAGTAAATAAAATACTTCAATAAACTTCTGAAGTGTGTTATTATTATAAGATATCTTAACTAATATTTTTCCCCGCTACCTTTTCTACTGCTACCTATTCATTCTCTATCTCAGTGTTCCTTAACCTTGGCAACTTTCAGTTGTGTGGACTTCATTTCCCAGAATTATCCAGCTAATATGTTGTATCATTCATTCATCTGTACCTGACTTTTTTCACATTTCCTTTTGGAGGATGGAGCCATCTAATGCCATTACAACTGTCTCTGTATGTGATCAGGGTTAGAGTTAGGTGTCCTTTTCAAACATGATTTTAGGACAGATATTAGGATTGTTTGAAAATGCCTGAGATGGGAAGGGATGGGATGGGATCATAAGGAGATCTAGGATGATGACCAAGAAAGCTGGATTAGAAGTATGAGCCCAGTTCAGTTGAAAGTTGGGGGAATATTGAAGAAGAACATTCTGCAAGATGAATGTGGCATTTCATTCAATGCAACAACAAAGGGGAGTTTCTACAATGTCCTTATCTGTGGAACATCATTCTTGTGATGTCTTTCCCCTAAGAAGCAACATGTGCTGACATAACTCTGAGCCCTGATGGTGCAGTGGTTAGAATGCAGTATTGCAAGCTAACTCTGCCCCCAGTCTGGAGTTCAGTCTTGATGGAGATTGAGGTTGATTCAGCCTTCCATCCTTCTATGGTCGATAAAATGAGAACCCAGATTCTTGGGGGGAATATGGTGACTGCTCAGAGAGTGCTCTAAAACATTATGGGTTGGTATATAAGTCTAAATGATAGTGCTATTTTCCCCTTCATGTTTCAGTCGATCCCAAAATTATGGCTTCTCCATTATTGAAGATTTTCAAGAAAATATTGGACAACCTTTTGTCCAGCATGGTATAAGGACTCCTGTTTGGTGCAGGAAGTTGGATTGTAAGACCTTCAAGGTCACTTCAAGGTCACCCTTTGTGGATAACCTTTCCTCCCCCCCCTTTTTTTTTTTTTTGACAAACTAGTCTGGTAAATATTATATCCTGGATATAATAGGATTTATTTGTTACAAGGCAGAAAAATACTGTATCTTCTTGCTTAGTGTTAAGTTCATCATTCTATTTCCCCCTGAAAATTAATCTGTAAAAATTTGACTAAAGAATTGCTTTGTACGGTATGTACCAACTAAAAATGAAATTTAATTACATTCCTCTCAGAGGAAGAATATGTATTCAAGAGGTACCAAACCAGACTGCACTGTTGCTAGTAATAATCACAGAATCTTCCTGACTAATGAATAAATTGTAATGTAAATAATTAAATCAAGTCTGCCTGACTAGTGATTTAAATCACCCTGATTTCTTAAGGTAGTTGTTGCTATTTAGTTCAATTTTATTACATGTTCTGTCTTCTTGTGCCCTTAAATTTCTATGTCCGTAAGGAAGTTGATTTGGAAATCACTTTTTCTTACTATTTCTATCAAACATCAACATCACCACTAAGCTATTGCTAGCAGCTCTTCAGGGTCCCGCCAGAAGTAAATGTCCAGAAATAAATGTCTATTGAGATTCTCAGTCATCCAGGTCATGGTTGTCCCAAAGGTGCTTTTTTCAAGAGCCAACAGGACTTTCTGGTTTTTCATTGAAGATGTTTCGCTTCTCATCCAGGAAGCTTCTTCAATCCAGAAATAGAAGTGATACTGTGGTGCATACAATGCAGGGGCGGGTTTCAAAACCTATCGCTACCAGTTCGCTCGTGGGTGCATGCACATCCGGGCAGGTGGGCAAAGCCTCCCGCTGCCACTATCAGTTCGCCAATACATTGTCCCTTGAGATGGCTTTGATTCAGACCACATGGGGTCCTAAATAGCATACCTTAAATAATCTAATTGGTAAATTCATCTCACCTTCCCCAGCTCTTTATTATAATCCAGCCTGAGTTAATTGATACAAAATGTTTTCTTTGGGAAGGATGGGATGTTCAAAACATGAATCACCAGACAAACTTACCAGATGCTCCTTTCTACCAACCCTCCCATCCTCTGTCTTAAAAAGACCCTTTTTTCATTCGATGAAAAGGAATGAATGTTTTGTTAATTATTTGTAACTTTGAATAGTCACTAAATGAAATGTTGTAAGTCGAGGACTACCTGTATTCAGCAAAATTACTTAAAATTGATAGATTTATAGGAAGCCAAATCCAAAGTCTCTTAGGTGGCATAGAATTAAAGCAGCATAAAACAGCATTAGAGGTGAAGGTGCTGGCCTAAAACCCAGGAGACTGTGGATTCTAGTCCCACGCTAGGCATGAAAGCCGCTGGGTGACTATGGGCCAGTCACTCTGTCTCAGCCAGTCTCATTTCACAAGATTATTATTGTAGGGAAAATAGAAGGCAGGATATTTCATATTACAATAAATTTAGTTAGCCACATATTAATTTTTATGGTTTTTTTTTACCCGATTTAGTATTTTTTTTTTTTGATAGAATATTTCTATTGAAGCACCTGGTCTACCCCAATATGGGAGGGACCATACTGCTTCCCTTTCGCCTTTCAGCTCCAATCCAGGAGCCCTCAAGCAGTCGCATTCACGACAAACCATTTTATACCAAATTTATATTTCGCTGATAAAGAAATAAAGGGAGACTAGTATAGATCTATTTCAAGCTATTTAGCTCTCATCGGCTAGCCATATCCTTATGTGTGTGTGTGTGTGTGTGTATGTATGTATGTATATGGTTTTTTTTAAAAAAAATTGTGTAGTTTATATTATTTAGTTGTTAAAATTATTAATTATAATTATGAATTGTATTATGCTGGTCCATGACTATAATAAATATTTGATTGATAGGAAACAGGAGTATTAGGCATGTGCATAGCTTTGAGTTGTGTATATATGAAAAGGCAAGATAGCAACACCACCACAAACAATGAAAAACCATATAGCAGATTGAGGGGGAAATGTACTGAAATGGCAACTGTCTTTTCTACAGTAGTCAGGATCACAAATCACTCTGACTTCTAGCCTTTTTGAAAAGCCAGAGGTTGGATGTTTATGATCCATTGCATCAAATAGCTGGCATTTATCTTCCTTTTTCAGTTCTTTGATATTTAAAAAGCCCCAGTAACTCATTCTACGACAGTGTTTCTCCAATATCAGAATTCTGTGATCAGATGTTATTCCCAAGAAGCACTGAAAAAACAAAACAAAACAAGTATATCAATAAACATCTGTATATGCTCATTAACACTATACAATTTAAGTGTTAAAGTACAGAAAAATGGAAAACTTTCTGGCCACCTTGGATATTGGATAAAGTTTCTCAACCTTAGCAACTTTAAGAAATGTGAACTTCAACTCTCAGAATTCTCCAGCCAGAATGCTAATTGTTTTTTGTATTATTCGTCAAGCATGCATTTTAAGACAGATACAAGTGTAAACATAATTATAAATACATGAAATGGATATGAATAAAAGAAAACATTAGGACAGGAACTGTAGGCTCGCTGGTGTGCTTATGCACGCCCCTTAAAGACCTCTTAGGAATGGAGTAAGGTCAGTAGTGGGATTCAATTTTTTTAACAACCGGTTCTGTGGGCGTGGCTTATTTGGCTGGGTGTGGCTTGGTGGTAACGTGACCAGGTGGCCATGGCTATGTGTATAGGGACTACTCAGAGGGCTGAAAAAAGTGATTTCTGACAGTTCTTCGCACTTTTGACCAGTCCTCGCACTTATGACCAGTCATCATTTATGTCCATTGCAGCATTCTTAACAACCGTGTCACTCATTTCACAACTGCATTGCTTTATGTGACTGGGTGGCCGTGGCCAGGTGGTCATGTGGCATCACTTCTTCACCCTAATGACAGTTTGCTGCAATGGTCGTAAGTGTGAAAAACGGTCATAAATCACTTTTTCCAGTGCTGTTGTAACTGTTGTAAATCAAGGATTACCTATACAAAAATACAAAAAGCTTCTTTGCTTGCAAAAAGCTGCCCTAAATACCAATCATTAGATTAGAAATACCTGCAAACTGGAGGGTGCCAGAGCACCTTGAGGAATTAAAATAGTTAAAATGCAAAGATAGCTATCAGCAGCCAACTCTTGCTCATAAAGTGAAACCCTTTAGCAGAGAGGTCGTTTAAGCTCTCCAGAATGAAGCAAAGGAGGAAACAGAGTATCTGTTGCTTGTTAAACCAATGACCAGAACAAATAGACACAGGAACTAGTCAGATTTCCAAAGCTGCTTCTTTTCAGGAACAGAGATTAACATTTTTCCTTCCAAACAAAGCTGAATAGGGAAAATTATCCCATCACTAAACACAGGATTAAAGATCACCAAGCACAGAATTAAACTTCAGCAAAAACCAGTTTTAGACCAAAAGTCAGAAAGGGTATGTAAATTCATGTTTGAATGTCAATCTTTCTAGCTAGCCAATAAGCCTTGCTGAATGTCACTCATCTTGGTTCCTTGTCATTAAAAGCTTCTGCTTCGTTATTCAATTATTTCTTCAAAGTGCTGATCATTGCACCCTGGCTGGAAGAACTCCAATAGGGGAGTATTTCCTCCCAACAGCGGTGTAAAAAGCTTAAAAGAACCTTTCCCCTTTAAGAAAGTCAAACAAACAAACAAAAAAGAAAAACTCCAAGAATCTTGGGAACCGGAAGCGATAGTAAGTTTAGGCGTACTGCTGGAGAGGCAGTTTCTGTAAGCAGGGCAATAAAGATTAGGCTAGGAAACAACACCGAATGTTGTAATTTTTTATAGGATTAACCCTGTAAAGTGGAAAAAAACAAAAGGAAATTTCTTTTAACAACCGGTTCTCCGAACTGCTTAACTACTTAACTACTTAACAATCGGTTCTACCGAACTGGTGCAAACTGGTAGAATCCCACCACTGCGTGAGGTGTAAGTAGACAGTCTAAGGTTAAAGTTTTGGGGATTTTGGGAAGAAACCACAGAATCAGGTAGTGCATTACAGGCGCTGATCACTCTGTTACTGAAGTCGTATTTTCTGCAGTCTAGTTAGATCGGTTTACCATGTGTTTGTATCTATTGTGTGCTCTTGTATTGTTTTGGTTGAAGCTGAAGTATTCATTGGCTGGTAGGACATTGTAGCAGATGATTTTATGTACTATGCTTAGGTTATACTGAAGACGGCGAAGTTCAAGTTGTCTAAGCCCAAAATTTCAAGTTTGGTGACATAAGGTATTTTGTTGCGAGCAGAGGAGTGGAGGACTCTTTTTGTGAAATGTCTCTGGACTCGTTTGATTGTATTAATGTCCGATATGCTGTGCGGGTTCCAGATAGATGAGCTAAATTCAAGAACTGGTTTGGCAAAAGTTTTGTATGCCCTAGTTTGCAGTTCAATATTACCGGAGAAGAAGCTATGCAAGGTTAGGTTACTGCCCACTACCTAACTACTATCCTTTGGATTTTATTAAGAGCCAGAATTCACTTCATTTAGCATTCATGTGCCTCTGTTGACCAACAAGGCACATGTGCAAAGAGTCAATGTAACAAATATGTAATGATTTGTGATAGTGTGGCAGATGTCCCAGTGCCAGCACCATATGCTTTTCCTTGAAACCCACATATTAATCTTCAGCTTTGATTTGGAAACTCAGAGTAGACTTTTTCTTTTGAATGTTTATCTTAGGCTCACGTATCAGGGCTCATTTCTAACCTACAGTGTGTCTCACCTTCATCTATCATCTATTATGTTTCTGCAAATACATGAATCAGAAAACACATTACTTCTAGGCTTCTTTCATTTTAAGGAAGGGAAATTTCTTGTCTTAAATAGCCTCCTTACAGTGGTGGGTAGCAGCGGTGGCGGGAAGCTCCTCCCACCTGCCCGGATGCTTCTGCACATGCGCAGAAGCTTTTGCACAGCTTCTGCACGCACCCACAAGCAAACCGGTAGCGATGGGTTTTGAAGCCCACCCCTGCTCCTTACCAAGGATTGTCTTCCAGTGTATATCTGCTTCTCTTTTTGCATAGTATGAATACATTTTAATGCTAAATGTCTCTGATGAAAACCACCCACCCATTTTGGTCATTCATATTCATTAGTAGTATGCCACAATTCTTCAAGGGAAGAAGGTATGCTCTATTTTATACATTGTATGAAAGCATGCTGTGGGTATGCAAAATAGCTGTCAGGTGGTTGTTTTCTAATGTCAAGATTCTCTGGATTAAGCAGAAAAAAAAAACAATTAAGCAGATGCCCTCAGAAACAAATCAAATATAATGGAGTTTTACAATACTAAACAGAGGTGTAATTGGATTCATTTACACCTACCTAATTCACCAGGATCAGCTGCAGCTTAGCTATATTTACAGAAAGTCAACCATCTGCCCGGTTGCACTGCATGGCACTGAATGCTGGGCAGTGGGACAACAGGGACCGAAAGCTACCTCCATGCCATGGAAATGTGAATGCTCTGTTGGATATCGGGCATCTGCCTTCTTGACCACATCACAAATGACACCATTTGACACCATTTTGGCGTGGCACCAATTATAGAGAAGATGAGAGAAGGCCGACTCTGCTGGTATGGACATGTCCTGAGAGCAGCACCTACCACCATTGCCAAGACTGCCTACCAAGTCCAAGTCAATGGCTGGCGATCTCACGGGCATCCAAAACAGATGGCAAGTCATCATCAACAAAGATATACAAGCTGCGGGTCTGCGCCCTGGAGACTCAGCTGACAGTGCAAAGTGGCATTCAATGAACCAAAAAGCAGACCCTGCACTTGTGGGAATATGCTAGGAAGAAAAGAAGGAGGAGGAGGAGGAGGAAGAAGAAGAAGGGGAAGAAGAAGAGGAAGAAGCAGCTTAGCTATAACTGTTGGGCTTGACTTTAAGTTACAATTGATTCTGTATCAGAAACCCAAGAATGAGCGACATTATTATAAAAGTTGTTCTCAGCTGTTTTGTCCTGCTTCTCTCTCAATTTTTGTGCCTTTTTATCATAATCCTGCATAAAAAAAAAACCTTTCTGAATACTTGCTGTTTTGTCCATATATTAAAATGAGATAGATGAATTGGCCAAAAGGAGATAGATGGATTGGCCATATTGATCATGAATATACTTCCAAGACAATTTCTCTTCACTCAGTGTGGCCGAGGCAAGCCAAAGGTTTGGACACCCATGCTTTAAAATATAGCTATTTAATTATATCACAAATATTTGCAGAAGGAAAGTATCGCTTATCACTTGAAAGTTTTTAATGTAGTGCGAGGGCACAGAAGGTCACAGTAACTATATCAAGAGTTTACACCTTATGGGATTCTTTCAGCATTGGCCTAGAAATGCTGGGAATTACAGTTGATCGCCTTCTAGAGTATCATAGGTTGCCTGTCTTATTAATCCTGCAAGCCATAGCGGCTCAATGATAAGAATGCAGCATTGCAGGCTGACTCTGCCCACAGTCTGGAGTTTGATCCTGACCATCTTCCATCCTTCCAAGGTTGGTAAAACGAGGCCCCAGATTGTTGGGGGCAATATGCTGACATGGTAAACCACCCAGAGAGTGCTACAAAGCACTATGGGGCGATATATAAGTCTAGGTACAATTGTATTGCTATGATTAACTGCTTCAGAGGAAGGGTAAATGAAAAAAAAAATGACTTCCTGGTCAATGGAAGCTAAAAGCAAGCTGTTGCTGCTGTAGCTTTGATCACATATTCAGAATGGGCTAATCATTTCAGAATAAGAGCAGAAGAGGTAGGATGCCTCACAATGTCACATGTGGATCAAGATTCTAAAGCTGAAGAAGGAAGAATAATGCTAGACCCCTTTTAGAAGTAAGCCCTATATCTATACATGATAGAAAGTAAAGGTAAAGGTTCCTCTCGCACATATGTGATAGTTGTACCCGACTCTAGGGGGCAGTGCTCATCTCCGTTTCAAAGCTGAAGAGCCAGCACTGTCCGAAGACATCTCCGTGGTCATGTGGCCAGCATAACTAAAAACCAAAGGAGCACGGAACGCTGTTACCTTCCCACCAAAGTGATCCCTATTTTTCTACTTGCATTTTTTTTACGTGCTTTTGAACTGTTAGGTTGGCAGAATCTGGGACAAGTAACGGGAGCTCACCCCATTACGCGGCACTAGGGATTTGAATCGCTGAACTGCCGACCTTTCGATCGACAAGCTCAGCATCTTAGCCATTGTGCCACCGTGTCCCTCTTACATGACAGAAACGTGGTTGCAAAACCAAAGTGGAAACAGGAAAGGAGGTTCTTTTCTTCGGAATCGAATTAGGGAAATGAAAATTACGATAATGGGGAATTGATGCAAGGAGGGAAGAGAGGAAAACTGGCTAGATATGGGATGTACAGGTAGTCCTTGACTTATGACCACAATGTTTCCTTCTCCTTGTTTAAAACATTCCTGGGGTTTTAGACTCTGATGGCTATGGCAGGTTCTATGGAAGTTAAATGAATTGACAAAAACATTTTGTATCCTGGGAAGTAGAAATGGATGGTTCTGACTTACACTGTCTCACCTTGTTGAATTCAGTATTTGCTTCATTGCAACACAATGTACAGATCACTTTCACAGATAAAGTGAGAATGATGTACAACACAAACGTTATCTCGATAAGACACAACAAAAACACACTTCTTTTTTTTTTTAAAAAAAAGTATATTTGCTTGTTTGCAAAAAGCATTGTACTTTTTAAATTGCCTAATAGTGTGTGTGTGTGTGTGTGTGTGTGTGTTTTAATGAATGGACTATAGTGACTACAGATCCTTTTTGTTGATCAACTCGATAGAAACAACAACAACAAAATACACTTGTTTGGGTACAATTCTAGTGTACACATTTTGAGACGCTCTTTTCCTTCTGTTGGCGCCTAGTCTGCAACAACCTTTCCTGTAGTAGACTACTATGCAGTGTACACATTTGTCTTATCCTTCCTTCCTTCCTTCCTTCCTTCCTTCTTTCCTTCTTTCCTCTCTCCCTCCCTCCCTCCCTCCCTTCCTCCCTCCCTCCCTTCCTTCCTCTCAACCTCCCTCCCTCCCTCCCTTCCTTCCTTGGTGGCATATATTTTTCCTTTGGTTTCTCCTGCATAGACAAGAGATCTTAACTTGTGACCATCATCTTATCCTTCCTTGCTAGAACATCTTCTTGAGGTGATAGATGGTTTTAATTGGATCTTTAGGGTCAGTGGCTCTCAGCTGAGCCCTGCAAGCAAGATCTACAACCTTTCTGCTCCCTTTGCCTCTACTGAGCTTAGCTGTTGTTTCATGTGAGAGCTTAACACTTCTTTTATAGAAGGGGATTGATGATAGTCCAGCAGCTTTGCAGACTAATAAATTATTAATAAAATTTGTTAGTCCAAAAAGGCTCCTCTAGACTCTGGTTAACACTTGTTTTGAAAACACAGCGCAGATGAATTAAATACATTGCTCTTTCTACTGAGATTGCAGTTGCTCTTGTGATGCTATGGATGAAAGGTTCCTTTAGGACAGTGGTGGGCGAAACTTTTACTCACCGAGTGCCGAACAGGTACACACTTCGCACGCTTTGCATGTGCGTGTGTTATCTGCCCTAACACATGGCTCCTCCCCTGTGCACTGCGCGTGCAACCGCACCATCTGCACATGTGCACGGCTTTTACATGCGCCCCCATGTGCTGCACATGCAACAGCACCATCTGCACATGTGTGTGACTTTCGCGTGGCTCCCCCTGTGCACTGCATGCCCAATCGTACCATCTGCACATGTGTGTAGTTTTCATGTGTGCAATGCATGCACTCAAACACCATCTATGCATTCACACACTGCGCGCAAGTACTCACGCTTGCATGCGCAAACATGTGCACATGCGCAGGAGAGCTCCAAAGACCAGCTGGGTCCCCTGAATTGCACGCATGCACACCGGAGGCCCGAACACCAGCTGGGGCGCGCATGCATGCGGAGCTGTAGGTGAGTTGGGTGACAGCTCATGTGCCCAGAAAAATGGCTCTGCTTGCCACTTTGGGCACGCCATCACGGCTTTAGGATGTGTGATCTCCTGAAAAGTGATGCCTTGTTCAATGAACCTGTATCACAAAAAAGTCTTTCTCTCTTTGCTATTCAGATTGAAAAAGTTTGCCCTGGCTTTCCCTCTCTTGATTCAGGATCAAGATATTCAATCAAACTTTTCTTCTTAAAAAAAGGGTAGAAGATCATCCACTAAGTAATGCTTTAAAGAATTGTTTAATATAGTTTGAGCAGCATGTCCATGCAGATGTATTATTTATGTATGGCTGTACAATGGAGACATAATTTCTTCAAGCAACAAGAAGTTGCTTAGCTCTGAAACTCCTTTAATTCTTGGTTAAGGAATATATATATAAAAGATTATTACTTTTTAATAAGGAGAATAAAATGTATTATTACTAGGGAGAAAAAAATAAATAAAAAAAATAACAAATTACTGATATACCCAACCTTTCATTGGGAAGGAAATATGTCATTTGACTGTTGACCATTGGGTTGGCTCTGTCATTCATACCTGATGTGGTAATCTCCATTTCTCTCAAAAGAAAAAAAATTCCTCTGAAAAGCTGGGATATCCCATTTTTGTTTCGGCGTCCAAGAGAAAATAGGAGAAAATAAGGGGGATCCTATGTCATAGCCGTCTCCAGCTAGATTTCCCCAAATGTATTGTGATGGTAATTTCTAGCATTAAAATAAAAGATGATGTTCTCAGGCCTGGAAACCATCTTTTTCTTTGGATCTTCAGGGCTGCCACATTTAGTGCTGTGGGAAACTGGGAGGGGGGATTGTATGGAGCAGGGGAGATATCTAGCCGAAATAACATTCCTTTCTCTGAGAGTCAAGGACATACTGCCCTCCACCTGGAGTGGTGTGACTGAGAGGCATCTCCAGTTGGGACAGTGGATTGATTGGGCCATATGATGGACATGTGGGTGCAGGGGAAGGGACTTGGACTTTCTTTTGTGTGGGGAAAACCTGGAAGCTTTCAGATTCGGGTTTTCCCAGATGTGTCAATATGACATCTCTAATAAAATGGAACTTTGAGGAACTTCTAGCCTTGGAGTCCTCTTTCGTTGGAAGCCTGACAGATGTTATATGAGAATTCATGGATGCAAAGATATCTAGGGGCATGGAAATAGAAATTGTGAAATATCTTACAAGTATCCACTGAAAAAAGTTTGAATAGTATTTATATATTCATTCCAGCCCTGACCTTTTGGCTTCTTTAGTCTTTCAATACTTTATCAATAAAGGCTTCCTAGAATATAATTTTCCTTGGAAATTATATGTAGCTCTTGGATCTTCTGCGCCCTTTTACTGGATAATGATATTTTCCAAGAATGTTTGTGCTATGTAACAAAATCAGAGGAAAAATTAAGAAATGTGATGCCTCAGTGCTTAAAGACTATAAATCTGACAGACAAGGTTTGAGACCCAAGAACCAGAGGATGGAATGAGCTCCCATTACTTGCCCCAGCTCCTGCCAACTTAGCAGTTCAAAAGCATGAAAATGCAAGATAAATAGGTATCACTTTGGTGGGAAGGTTACAGCATTCCATGTGTCTCAGTGTATAGTCATGCTGGCTACATAACCACAGAAATATATTCCCTCAGCTAAGAAATGGAGATGAGCATCACCCCTAGAGTCAGACACAACTGGACAGGGGAAACCCTGGCTTTTACTTTTTGTGACTGTGTATCAATGTGTACAGTATATGGAGAGAGAGAGAGAGGGAGGGAGGGAGGGAGGGAGAGAGAGAGAGCCTTCAGACAGTGACATGTATCTTTTAAAACAGTTTCACTTTTATTCATGTACAAGATTTTAGTGCAAACATAGCTTTTTTTTTTAGAATAGCAGTATACATTTCTCTTTTTTTAAATAAAAAAAAAAGTACCTTGAGAATAAACATTTGGAAAACACATTAAAAAAAACACCATTTAATATATTCATCTTTGAACATATTAAATGGGAAAGGTATGGAACTGACTGAACAAGGGCAAAGATGTTGCAAATCAAAAAACCCTTGCTTAGCTGGATTGTACAGCACACTTAATTGATATTTACACTGTGTGATGAGCTTGAATGGCTTTATCCCTTTTAGGGATTCTGTGTCTATGTATGTGGGCTTTTGTTTTTGGTGACCTACCCTATTTTCTGACCCAATCACATTTGGTTCTTGGCATATATTCTAATAATGCAGCAAATGGGTTAATTTGACAATCTGGTATAATGTAATGGTGCCAGCTCAGCTGTTTAGGTCTGCATTTGCTAACATGGCACAAATGCTGTCTCTTGTGTCTGGTTGTTCTGTCGTTCTCTTGACATTTCCTCGTGTAAAAATGAAACGGGTCCCCACCCTGCCTCTTTTGATTGATGCCCAAGCTCATCCGTAAGCTCTACTGGGGAATCTTTGCAAACCTCTGAGGTCTGACCGCTGCTAAGCTTCCTTTGCTTGATGTGCTGCTCAGTGGATGGCAGGTACTGGAGCGGGGGCAGCTCTTTGGCCTCTGCATACGCTCTGTGTCAGACGCAATTACTGCCGGCATTAATAAGAGATCTGGCCTTCCATCTGGCAAGCGAGAGGCATCGCACTGGGTCACGAATGGCAAGATGCTTCTCTTTTCACCTAACTGGTGCCATTGCTCTTCATTCATGGTGCCTGCCCTGCTGGGGAAGAATATATGCTGGCCAAACATTGAGAAGCAAAAAATATGAGGCAGCGGGCATCCTTCAGGGCTGTTGGACTTTAACTCTCACCATCCCTAAGTAACATGGTTTGCAGAAGAAGGCTAGCCTAAGCATAAAGATAAAGGTAAAGGTTCCCCTCACACATATGTGCTAATCATTCCAGACTCTAGGGGACGGTGCTCATCTCCCTTTCAAAGCCGAAGAGTCAGCGCTGTCCAAAGACATATCTGTGGTCATGTGGCTGGCATGACTAAATGCCAAAGGCACATGGAATGCTGTTACCTTCCCACCAAAGGTGGTCCCTATTTTTCTACTTGCATTTTTTACGTGCTTTTGAACTGCTAGGTTGGCAGAAGCTGGGACAAGTAACAGGATCTCACCCTATTACGCAGCACTAGGGATTCGAACCGCTGAACTGCCGACCTTTCGATCAACAAGCTAAGCCTAAACATACTTCCCACAAAAATGGCCTTTGCGAAGTATCTTTAGCCCACAGCCTCCCATCTATAATATGTCAGTAAACCAGTGGTGGGTTGCCCCCGGTTTGCACCGGTTCTATAGAACGAGTAGTAAAACCGGCGGGAGGCTCCGCCCACTGACCCCGACATCATCAAAATGCTTCTGCACGAGCGAAGCAAGCGCGCATGTGACCCCATTGCGAACCAGTAGTAAAAGTAAGTAGAACCCACCCCTGCAATAAACGTACCAGTCTACTTTACAGGGGATGTTGCACAAATGAGTCCAAGTGACCATAGTGATTTGTTATTATGGTTCATCACACAGTCAGCCATATGTTCAGAATGGATTTGACGTTTTTATCCAATTATTGAGTCCTTCCCAAGGGCCTGGGATAGGCAGAAGTGGATTATTGATGCTGTTAAAGGTATGGATTTGGCCTTTTTATCCACTTATTATGGTTTGTCACACAGTCAGCCAGGTGTTTAGGTTAGATTTGGCATTTTTGTCCGCCTATCAAGTCGTTCCTCAAGGACCTGAGATAGGCAGATGTGGATGTTTGATGGTGTTAATGGTGTTGCAGGATGTGAGCTCTTCTGAGTAAAGCTGCTTTTTGCAAGTGACTGATGCTGATTTTGTTAATGCTGATGGTATTCAAGTGTTGTTCAGGCTGTTTTGGGATTGTACCCAAGGTGCCTATAACTACATATATTCCCTTTGCTGTCTTTTGCCATAGTCCTTCTGCTTCTATTTGTAGATTCAGCAAACATGCTGAACGATTTCATGGAAGGAACTTTAGAGGTCATTTAGTCCAGAGTATATTGTAGATATTGTAGATATATTAGGGACACAGTGGCTCAGTGGCTAAGATGCTGAGCTTGTTGATCGAAAGGTCGGCAGTTCAGCAGTTCGAATCCCTAGTTCCGCGTAATGGGGTGACTTCCAGTAACTTATCCCAGCTTCTGCCAACCTAGCAGTTTGAAAGCACATCAAAAATGCAAGTAGAAAAATAGGGACCACCTTTGGTGGGAAGGTAACAGCGTTCCATGTGCCTTTGGCGTTTAATCATGCCAGCCACATGACCACAGAGATGTCTTCGGACAATGCTGGCTCTTTGGCTTTGAAACGGAGATGAGCACACCCCCTAAAGTCGGGAATGACTAGCACATATGTGCGAGGGGAACCTTTACCTTACTATGTTGTAGATGCAGATAGTAGAATTCTCAGTCTGGCAAGACTTTGTCTATAGATAATGACAATGATGATGTTATCCATTCAGTTGTATCCAACTCTCGGCAATTCTATGGGCCAGGTCTCTCCATGTGATGTCTCCTTTGGACGACTCCTCCGACGCTTCCTCAGAGGCCGGCTTGAGGGGGGACAAGATCATTCCTGGTACGTCAGGAATTACTGACCCTGAACTGCCAGCAGAACAGGCTTCAGCTGGGGACAGCTTGTAGGCCAGTGAAGAAGAGGGGGAGGAGCTGTCTGCCATAGTGAATCTCAGAGCACGCAGGGCAGAGAAGCGGAGGTCTGCCAGATTGCTCGGGAAAAGGCCCCAGCCCTTTTGATGGGCTGCACCAGGAGCTATTTAGCCCAGCAGGCAGAGGGAGGCATTGCTGGAAGCAACGTGTGTAGGTCATCGCTGTGTGCTCGTTTGTGTTTCCTGAGACTCTGAATTACTATAACTCATGAGCTAACATGGATTTACTTTCAGTTTTGCCTTGGGGCTTTATGTTTGATTATTGGACTTACTGTTTGAGCAGCATGCTGTTTGTGTTATGGACTAATTGGCCATTTCCTGGGGAATTAATTTGGGCTTGCTTGTGGCTGGCTTTGGTTGGGACAGTCATAAAGCAGGGTGAATAGAACTGCTGGGGGAAGACAAATAAAACCTCCATAAACCACACTGACGTGTGAGTGAGTGGGGCAGCATACTTCACTCCTTCTGATCTTGCATTACATCTTTGATTTTTTTTTCTTCTATGCCTTGGCTGGTGTCAGCTTTGATAGTGTCCAGCCACCATGTTATTTGGTAGTCTGGTTTCTTTTACCACTAACTCCTCCAAACATAATTGCTTTCTCCAGCAAATTCCCATGTATGGCATGGCCAAAATAAGTGAGACATAGTTTTGTGATTTGTCTTTCTCATGATATATCTGGTGTTATGCTCACCAGTATTTGCTTATTGGTCATCTTTGCTGTCCAGAAAACATGCAGGACCCTTCTCCAGCACCAGTCTATAGGTATTAAAAAATAAGAGCTTAGAAGATTCACTACATATCATTCTTGGGTTTGGGCCTAACATCAATCTTGCCAAACTAAGGATTCAACAAACTGCATCTACAATATACTCTGTGAACTATTATGAAGAGGCTGTCTTCATCCTCTTTCTCTCACACATAATATTCAGACTCTCTCCAGACGCCATTAGATATGTTGTTACTCCTGTCAGCTATCTTAGCCAGTTGGAGTCAGCAAACCATCGGAAAGCATTTTCGCTCACACGGTGCCATGTGCTTCCATTGGCCGTCCTGTATGGCAAGTATAAAAAGATACCATTGAGTAAAAGACTCTGTTCCTGTGGCTCAGGAAAGGTGGAGACGGTTGGTCACATACTCGTTCAATGTTCCTTTTACAGAGAGATTCGGGAAAAAAAACATATTCTTCTAATAATTGCTAAGTATCCTGGCTGTTTCAACACTGCATGTCTCCAGTGGCTGCTTAAGGACAAACAGTCCATAACTACAGCGCAGGTGGTTAGAATCTGTGCAGCAGTACTGGGGAATCAACAGAAACGTGTGTCTAATCCACTATAGCTATTTTATACAACAAGTGTGACAAACCCGTTGCACTGCTTATTCCTTTCCCTTTTTAGTATTAAACTGACTATGGGCCACACAGTTTATGGATCGTAATTTTAGTATAGTTAGACTATGTATAATTGACAGACTGGATTTTATCATACATTTTAGCTATTATTTATTATTTTATACTAGAATTTTTAATTGTATATTCACAGTGTGTTTTATTTGTTCTAGTCTATGACTGTAATAAATTGAATTGATTGGATACCCAGACTGAGTTGCCTCTTACACCTCTGGTGTAAAATGCACCCCCTCCCTCCTGGAAATCCACCTGTTTATATTTAATCCTTCTTTACATTTGTATCTCACTTTCCTTCTTTACATTTGTACCTCACTTTTCATCTCAGAAACATAAAGTACAGGCTGAGCATGAAGCACACAATCATGGCTGCCATCTTGACTTTTTTTTTTTAAATCACAGATTTCCTCATGAGCAATCCAGTTGGCAATACGTCAACACAGTTTGTGTTGTCATTAGAGGATTTTGTATCAGACAGTTTCTAAGTGGATCGGGCCTACTGCTTTTCTTCAATTTGTGTGCCTTTAGTCAGGCCTTTGTTGCTTTGAGGACGTAATGGTATGATTTTGGTTTGTGTGTGTGTGTGCATGTTGCCTTCCTGTTTACTTAGTATCAGCTAGACCTCTTAGGCCCTTTGTACATATTTTCTCCCTCCAAGACATGTCATCTATCATTATTCCCCCAGAGTTGTTATTTCTGAGTGCTTTGGGATGAAATAGGCACCATGCATTCTTTTTTCTCTACCGTGGCTCTCTTTGACCCCCTCCTTCCCCTGACGCACAACAAGCTTTCATCTGAGACCCATTAAACTGAGCAAAGCTGCGGTTTTTAGCTGAGCATTATCTTTTGTTCTCCAAGCTTTTGAGCTCTTCTTTGTAGCAATCGAGTGTGTTGGTGGCACATAATTTTTAGAAAGGGCACAAGCCACACACAGCATGGGGTAGGAAGATGCCACAATCTGGCCATTCTGAAGACTGTGTCTTTCTGGGCATCAGTTGAGGCAGACCCTAATCTGAAGACCTTCAAAGCCATGTTTCTTCCTAAAGAAAACAGCACAGTTCAGCCAATAGGCCAGCAATGTGCGTCAGACAATGTTTGTTCATAATTTGTCACATATTGTTGGGTGTTTTTTTTTTTTTTTTGTTTTTTTTTTTTTTAATCTTCTGGGCCCCACACATGTCTTACTTTTCATCTATCAGTAACAGCAATTTTTTCAGCAGGCTTGGAAACAAATGGTGAGAGAAGAAGAATGATTCTTCCTCTTCTGCTTAGAAAACAGCGACATTAAACTTCTGAAGATTTTTGCCCCAGCTGGTCATTTCAAGAACTGCAACTTATCTGAGCTTTTGTTTTCTTTTTTTCCTTCTTGATCCCATTTTTTTTTTCATTGCATATCCGTGGTTAATCTAATCATAGATTGCTCAGGTAGCCTCATTGGCAGGGTTGCATGACACTAGACTATAGAGTAGTTTCATACAAATGTTATCAAATAGTTTAAAGTTTGGTGTGTCACATAAAAATCACTGCTGTAAGGTTCCATCCTTTTGGCTGTTAAGTCTGAGGGCAAAGAAGGACACATTATTGATTGTCTGAATCATTCCAAGAGTTTAATAAATGCTTTAAATAGCTGGTTATAGGCATCTGATTGCTGGCCTATGTTGGAACAGAAGCTGGTCAGATATTATTTTGTGATGCTTTGGGATCTGAATTCCTGTACTGTTCAAGAATTGAAGTATAAGGCATGCTGGAAGTGTGGGAATGGTAGTGGGACATACTACCACCAATGGTGGATGTGCCCCAAAGCAGCCAAATATTGGTCCAAGGTTCGGAACTGGATAGTGGTCCTTTCGGGATACCCCACAGCCAGCTTCATATATCCTCATTCTGTCCCAGAGCTTGGGTAAAAAGCCAGATCTTGATGACCTTCTGGAAGGACAAGCAGGTGAGGACCTGCCAACTCATTGAGGTGAAAGTTTTCCATAAGGTATGAGCAGGGGTGAAATGTTCCCAGTTTGGACTGGCTCAGGCGAGTAGGTAGCGATAGCGGCGGGCAGTTCGGAGAACTGGTAGCAAAAATCCCTTCCCCCCCAGCCTCCAGCTTGCTTACCTTTGCACGCCTGCCTTGCTTCACTTGCTGTAATCTCTGCAATCCATTGCATCAGCAAGCAACTGAATCCCCCTGCCTGCAATCAAGCTCATCGGTGAGCAGCTCTTTCTGCCTGCCTGTTTGCCTGCCTGTAAGTTTTATTCCCCTTTGGGAGCTTTTAAAAAAATAGTTAATTGGGGTTTTTTTTAGTCTTTCTTTTTTTAGACCTAGCCATTTAAAGTTTAGGAAGTTTTAAATTTAGCTGCTTTTATATAAAAAGAAAAATAAAATAAAATAAAATAATATTTGTGCAGCTTTCTGAGATTTTGTGTGTTTCTGTAGTGTTTCACTCTAACTACACAAACACACAAAATCTCACAAAGCTGTATATGGAATTTTGTGTGTGTAAAGTGTGACAGTTGGTTTTTTTGGCTTTTTGTGCCTGTGTGAGGTTCCTGCTTGTTGCAGGGGCCATTTTGGGTCTAGCACAGCTGCTTTTACATTGTGGGTGAGCCAGTTGTGTTGTGTTGTGTTTTGTAGGTTAAAAAAGGGCAAAGAAGTGACATCAACTTGGCCACACCCACCTGACCAACAAGCCACACTCACCCAGTCACTTGACCACTTAGCCCCATCCACTAATTAAGCCACACCCACAGAACCGGTAGTGAAAATTTTTAGATTTCATCCCTGGGTATGAGCAGCCTCAGAAAAGGCACACTTCCAAGATTCTACTAGGTGGCAAAATTATAGAGAAGGAACTTAAAGCATGCTTTCCCTATCCTATCAGACCTGGTAGAACAGGCAGATACTCTCATGGAAGGGCAGTCCCACATCATGATGTAATGAATGTGCATTCCCTATTTGAGCTGGACATTAGAATAGAATATTCTTTATTGGCCCAGTGAAATTGGACACACAAGGTATTTGTCTCTGGTGCATAAGCTCTCAGTGTACATGCAAACAACAAAGTAATATAATCATACGATACCAATAGTAGAAGATAATAGACAAGATGAGAAGGATAATAGTAACACAGCCCTACTATTCCTACATTATATATATACTGTGTTCCCCAAAAATAAGACCCTGTTTTATATTTTTTTTGAACTCTGAAATAAGCACTTGGCCTTATTGCCATGCACTCAAAAGCCTGATTGGGCTTATTATCAGGGGATGTCTTATTTTGGGGAAAACAGAGTATTACATTACATTACTTACTACATTATATACATACTATATTATATTATCTACCACATTACTACATTACATACATACTACATTAGGATGCTGTATAGCAATAGCATTCAGGCTTATACTGCATACCTGCCTATAATGCTTTACAGTATTCTCTAGGTGGTTTACAGTGTAAGCATTATTTGTGTATTGTCTCCAACAATCTGGGTCCTCATTTTTACTGACCTTAGAAGGATGGAAGGCTGAATCAACTCGAGCCCTATCAGGATCAAACTCCAGGCTGTGGGAAGAGTTTGCCTGCAATACTCGTATGTAATTTGCATCATGATGTCACTGTAAGAGGTGGTATTCAGCTAGTTCAGACTGGTTCGCCCGAACTGGTAGCAAATTTAGGCATGATTTTGAGGCCGGGTGCATGCACGGAAGGTGCACGCGGCAGCAAAGCACATGCGTGGAAGGTGCGCGCGGCAGCAAAGCACATGCGTGGGAGGTGCGCGTGGCAGCAAAGCGCATAAGCGGAAGGCCAGGCACATGCGTGGACGGGGCGTATGTGAGCGAAGCGAGAGAGAGAGAGAGTGCACTCACATTTGTGAACCGGTAAGGAAAATAAGTGAATACCACCCCTGGTCACTGAATGTGTGCCATCAATCCTAATTGGATGTAGACATCTGTGATTAGACTTCAGTGCTCAACTCCATGATTTTATAATTCTATTAAGTAAGTAAGCAAGTAGAAGGATGTAGGAATTAGGCCTGTGAGGAGGAGGCTGGATTTGCTTCTGCAAGATGCTGTTTGCCTTAACAAGGAACACTCTGTCACCGATGCCTCTTCTAGCTACACAAACAGTTGGATGAGTCCTCGGGAGCACTTAAAAGAGAGCAGTATAGCTGCTTTGCTTTGCTCTTAGAAATAGGGGAGAGTGTTGGCTTGCTTTTTTTAAATTTCCTTTATTTCTATTTCCTATTTCTAAACCACTCATTTCCCTCAAAATGCCTTTGCTGGACTGTGTTTCAGTCGAATGCTTTTGTTGCCTCACCATCAAATATCAAAACTGCACAGCCTTAGTAGGAACAGCAGAATGAGTTCAGGGAAAGGAAATAAAGGCAGTGTAAGAACATAAATCTTATGAGGAAAATGTGAAGGGACTAGAAGCTGAGCCAGTAGCTGGAAAAGAAAAGGGAATACAATATCACCCTCCAAAGCCGGAAGGTTTGTCATGTAGGAGAGGACAAATGCTCCTTTTCAGTTGATCCAGAGGACAGGAATAAATTTAATGAGCTCAAGTTACTGAGAAGAAGGATATTGACACAATAAGAGCAACTTGCTGCTGAAACCAATAACCTTGAACAGTAATTGTTCTCCTTTTCTGGAGCCTTCAGGTGAAGGTTGAACAGGCATCCCCTGAAAACTGATTTGTACTATAGTCTCCTTGCCTACGATCTTTTTCTTCCATAAAGTGTTATTGATTCTTTCATTATCTATACCATTCATAGATTTGTATCTGTCTAGGATTTTTTCCCCTCTCCTGATCAGTAAATACATGGGAAATGTTATTGAACTAAAACATTCACATTCCTTGCAGGTGTATGTGTGTGGGGAGGTTATTTAATTTATTTGGAAGGGGGAAATAGTGGCTCCAAAATATAAATTAAGTGGCATTTCTCACAATGCAATCCTGTTGGAGTCAGTGATAGGGCTGTGCATTACGTTGGAGCACGGAGAATGGTATGAACATAGTATCTGGCCTGCCATGTGTTTAATCAGCTATATGGGCCTGGGAAATGACATAGCTATTTTAATGAGTTGCAGGCAAGTGATTATTTTCAATCTCCATGCACCTGAGGAGATATTTTAAGAACTGAATTAAAACTGTTACCTTGTCCTATTCCATGGGTGTCAAACTTGTCACATATAACCTTGCCATTATGTGATTTATCACAGTGCTTTTTCCCTTTGCGGAACTAGACGTGGATGTGGCCTGCACATGACACATCTGGCTCAGTTTGTCACCCCTGCCCTATTCAATAATAATATATCTCTTTACTATTAATGGTGAACTGGGACTGATTTATCATTGTGGTCTATTTACAGCCTCTCCTTCAATCAAGCTATTGGTGGATGATCCCATTGTGGTGAACCCTGGAGAAGCCATCACTTTGGTTTGTGTCACAACAGGTGGTGAGCCACTCCCAACCCTAACCTGGGTAAGATCTATTGGTACCTTACCTGAGAAGATAATACTGAAAGGTGGAACGCTGACCATCCCTGCAATCAATTCTGATGATGCTGGCACCTATAGCTGCATTGCCAACAACAATGTGGGGAATCCAGCAAAGAAGTCCACCAACATCATTGTCCGAGGTAAGAGTTTTCTACAATTATACTTATTTATCATCAGATTAAGCAGCTGTGGGACGATCGGACTGAATTTTGCTATAAAGGTCTTTTACTCTCTTAACATCATGTAAATAAATCCTTCCACTTTTTTGTTTTTTTACTGGAACATATTCATAAGAATAAATATGCTGTTATGTTTTGAGGGGTTTTTTTCGTTGTTTTTAAAAATGTCTATGTCCATAAGAGATATTGTTGATTTCTGCTTACTTATAGAGACAGGTTATCCACAGAGTTTTGTTTTGTAATGCAAGAAACTGCTGTACAGGTCTACATTTTAATTAGATCGTATCCAGATTGTTCAAATATACTTCACCTGAGACTACCTCAGATAGACTGGTAGCCAGTGAGAAATAGAGGGATGATGTGATGAAAGATCTGTATGAAAGATCGGTAATGGTTGTTAATTACTTCACAGGCACAATTTAAATCCATAAATGGCTTGAACTGACCATCCAAGGGACCGTCTTTCCTATTTGAATTTGTCTGTATGTTAAACTTTGCAGGGGAGTTTTCTCCGAAATACCCCTATGACAAAATTCTATCTAATAGAAGGCCCCCCCTTCTGTAAAAATGCACCTTTTTTTGTTAGACTTTTAATTATTAATCATATTTAGTATTAATTTTAAGGATGATAATATTCTTTTTGCTCTTTTTAATGGAAAGGTAGTGTGTAAATTGAATAGGTCAATAATATACCCCAAGAGCCTTGATAGTACAGTGGTTTAGTGCACCCTGTTATTAACACAGCTGCCTGCAATTTCTGCTAGTTCGAATCTCTCCAAGGCTCAAGGTTGACTCAGCCTTCCATCCTTTCTAAGGTAGGTGAAATGAGGACCCAGTTTGTGGGGGCAATAAGCTGTCTTTGTATAAAAAAAAATATACAAAAGAATGAAGGCTATTGCTTAACACATTGTAAGCCACCCTGAGTCTCCGAAGAAGGGTGGCATATAAATCAAATTAAAAAAAAAAAAAAAAGACAGTGGTGAAATCCAAATTTTTTTACTACAGGTTCTGTGGATGTGGCTTGGTGGGTGTAGTGTGGCTTGGTGGGCGTGGCAGGGGAAGGATACTGCAAAATCTCTATTCCCACCCCACTCCAGGGGGAAGGATATTGCAAAATCTCCATTCCCACCCACTCTGGGGCCAGTCAGAGGTGGTATTTGCTGGTTCTCCGAACTGCTCAAAATTTCCGCTTCCGGTTCTCCAGAACCTGCTGGATTTCACCCCTGCCCCAAGATCATTTGGGCCATATCATCTGGCAGTAGCCTTCCAAGATGTTAGGCCAATGTTTTAGTGAAACTAACTAGAAAATGGTGAAGATTAAAACATGAAGAGCATATACTATGTTGCATCCCTATGGCCAACACATTCTGGATGATATTTTAATTTAAGCCATCTCTTTATGAAATCTTCATACTCAGTTTACCATAATAAGCAACAAGGTTATGTTGTTGCTGTTGCACTGATATGAGGGTGAACTGCAGCTTCCTCATTTAAGACCAACAGATCATTGCAAGGCAGAGGTGGGTTTCAGCAGGTTCTGACCAGTTCTGGAGAACCGGTACCGGAAATTTTGAGTAGTTTGGTGAACCGGTAAATACCACCTCTGGATGACCCTGTCCCCAACTATTTTCTCCCTGCCGAGTCCCAGCTGATTGGAAGGAAATGGGGATTTTGCAGTAATCTTCCCCTGGAGTAGGGAGGGAATAGAGATTTTACAGTATCCTTCCCCTGCCACGCCCACCAAGACAAGCCACACCCACAGAACCAGTAGTAAAAAATTTTGAAACCCACCACTGCTGCAAGGTTGTCCTCCAGACATTTTTTCCTCTCTTGCATGAAGGCAATTTAAGAAAACCAGCTTTAAAGCATCCATGGTTTGCTATCCTACAAGCCTGAAGTTAGGGTTGCTTGCCTGCAAATTTCGTAAGACTATTTGAAGATATTTCCAAAGCGATCAGAACATGGTTTCTCTTCCCTCTGGGTCTTTTTTTAGGCAGCATTTCCTTTCTTCCCCCCCCACCCAATTTATTGTACACTGTGTGATTGTGCTAAATATGTTTGTTCCTCACCTCCATTCCACTTGGCACAAAAGCAAAACACCCTTTATGATGACTCTGCCGTGAGGCACTTTAGGCACTTAATGGCAATGTAGATTTCTGCAGCTATATGTTCTTCTCTCCAGCTATGATTATTTCATGCCTTGGAGTCTTGTTTTGCTCTTTCTGCCCTGCTACCCCCATCATCTAGGCAGTGGATTGCTTGCTTAGGCCTTTTGCAAAAGGAGAGTTTTGAATTATTTCAGTGTGAGACTCAACATCGATAACATGATTTAGATAGAACAGTTTCCATCCATTTCCCCCTGTTTGATGGTTAACATCCAGATTTTGAAGTTTGTAGTAGATCAGGTTGATAACACTGAGACCTGGGGAGACAGGGAGAAGGTGGGGGATTGACAGGTTGTGTGATGTGATGGATAGGTTGGTGGATGCAGTAACAGAGAAGCAGATTCAAATCCCTAATAATGCATGGAAGCTACTACCATAAGTTTAGCTAATTCCCACCCCACCATCCCATTTGTTCACTTCTTTTCAATATAAAGATCTTCCCCACATTGGCAGGGATGGACTTTTTGTCCTGCCCTCCAAAGGAGAGGACAGTCAAAAATTGCTACCTAACAAATTATCTTTGCCACATCTCAAAAATTAGGTTAACAAAGTCTTGTCATATAAGAGTGGGAGGTTATTGCACCATTTATGGTGTTATTGTTGGGAATGGGAAACAGAGGTTGACTCTCCCCCTTCACTGTTGTCTTTCTCCCCCAACCCCAAGTATGGCGTCTTAGCTACCTTTCGTTATGGTGATCTCTGTCTTTACCTGCCATTGAGGAGTGTTGTTGCTGCTGCTGCTGCCCCATATGTAGCAAGTATATAGCCTTGAAGGACAGAGGAAAGGACCATTACCTAAGCAATTCAGATAATTGCTTAGGAAAGAGGAAAGAAAGGAAGCACGCTGCAACTTGAAAAGATTGATGTCAGCCCTATAAAATAGATCAGACTAAGAAACAGTTACTGTGCAGACCTAAAGGTAGTTTTATTAAAACAGCTATAGTAACTTAATCTTGCAAATCTTTCTTGACCTTGACTCTTCCATTGGTGTCTTGGTAACTGATCTTCCTCTGTCCTTTAAAGTCATGCTGTATACTCACTACATCATGAGAATGTAGTGAGGTAAGGGTTGCACAGTGGTTAGAAACAGGGGTGAAATCTGACCGGTTCGGATCAGTTCAGGTGAACCGCTAGAGATTATTGGCATTGGTTCACTGAACCAGTAGTAATTACACCTCGTTGGCCCCACCCAGCCGGTCATCACTCACCTTTTCCGGCCGCTCAATATTCAACAGAATTCAATGTTAAATGCAGCAGAGAGATTGCTAACTTTTCTCCCTCCATTCAGAACGGAGCTGTTGCAGCCTGTTCCTTTAAGGTAGTCCACAGGAGGGAGGGGGCCGGAGGGAACCATAAAGGGAGCAGCAGTTCCATTCTGAATGGAGGGAGAAAAGTTAGCAATCTCTCTGCCACAGAAATCAATGATAAATGCACTAGAGAAAATCTGAACTATTCTCCCTCCATTCACAAAGGAGCTGCTGCAGCCTATCCCTTTAAGGTAGTCCCCAGGAGGGAGGGGAATGGGGGAAGCAGCTGGAATGGAGCCATTTTCATGAAAGGCAGGAAAATGGGGAAGGGGATTTTCCTGCCTATCATCCATTCCTCAATCTCAGTACAGACTGAGGAAAAGATGGTAGGCAGGAATATTGCCCTCCCCATTTTCCTGCCATTCGCGACAAGGAGTGGCTGGGAGGGGAGGAGCTGTTGAGGACCCCCTCGATGTGAGTGATGTCGAGTTGGCCACACCCACCCAGTCACATGACCTCCCCCCAACAAATCATGCCCACAGAACCGATAGGGATTTTTTTTTTTTTTAATTTCACCACTGGTTAGAAGGCAGTATGGCAGACTAATTCAGCTCACTGCCAGGAGTTCGATCCTCATCGGCTCAAGGTTGATTCAGCCTCCCATCCTTCTGAAGTCAGTAAAATGAGGCCTCAGATTGTTGGGGCAATATGCTGACTCTGTAAACCACTTAAAGCAGGGGTGTCAAACTCAATTTCATTGAGGGCCACATTGGCATTGTGTTTGACCTCAGGAGCCAGGGTGGGCGTGGCCAGCTCAACATCACTCATGTCAGCACATGTGGTAGCCTGAGTGCTCTGCCAGCAAAAATGGGCTCCCAAGCTCCATTTTCATCTGTGAAGGCTGCCTGCAACCCTCTGCCCTCTGTCAGGAAGGCCAGATCTAAGCACCACATGGGCTGGATTCAGCCCCCTGGCCTTGAATTTGATGCCCCTGAATTAGAGAGTACTGTAAAGCACTATGAAGCGGCATGTAAATCTAAGTGCTATTACTATTTTCTGATGGGAGTGGGCAAGAGATCCATGCAGAGGAAAGCAAGCAGCAGAAAGACAGTAGGGTTTCCTTTCTGCTCTTCTCTCCCCTAATAACAATTGAAACAGCCAAGGCTACCAATAGCAAATTTGGTTGTGCCTGTGTTATCCTCAGCAGTTAAAAGAGAAATGGACCCAGAACTATAGAGCCACATAGCTGGATGGAGGAGGATGCTCCGCCAGCAAGCCAATTAGAGCCCTGCAGATCATTGGCATATTGTACTTGAGGATCCACCTCCATGGAAAACACAAAGTTACATAGAGGAGATTTGTTCTGTGTTCCACAAGGAAACCTTAATTTTCTTCCAAATGACTTTGTCTCAGGCTGGCCCTAAGATGAAGATATTATGTCAATCATTGGCAAATAATTGATAAAGAGGCTATCTCAAAGCTGAGGAAAAGAAGCTGTGTGGCTGATTTCAGAGTAAGATTGTGTGAATGATATCCAGTCGGCTTGCATGGAGCACATCCTTTGGTGGAGACAAAACTCTCTTCTTCTGCATCCAGTTTTGGTCGCCATGATGTTAAAAAGATGTGGAGACTCTAGAAAAAGTACAGAGAAGAGCAACAAAGATGATTAGGGGACTGGAGGCTAAAACGGTTGCAGGAACTGGGTATGTCTAGTTTAATGAAAAGAAGGACTAGGGGAGACATGATAGCAGTGTTCCAATATCTCAGGGGCTGCCACAAAGAAGAGGGAGTCAAACTATTATCCAAAGCACCTGAGGGTAGGATAAGAAGCAATGGGTGGAAACTAATCAAGGAGAGAAGCAACTTAAAACTAAGGAGAAATTTCCTGACAGTTAGAACAATTAATCAGCGGAACAACTTGCTTCCAAAAATTGTGAATGCTCCAACACTGGAAGTTTTTAAGAAGAGGTTGGATAACCATTTGTCTGAAGTGGTGTAGGGTTTCCTGAAGTGGTGTAGGGTTTCCTTTCTAGAAGACCTCTAAGGGTTGGACTAGAAGACCTCTAAAGTCCCTTCCAACTCTGTTATTCTGTATTCTTTAACACAGCACTTTGCTTCAAGGAGATGGATCCAGTCTGATCCATATCTTCTGTTCAGTAAGATGGCTACTCTGCTCTATAGTGTAGAATTTTGCTGCTTCCTTTTGAAGGGGAACTTTGATCAAAGCTCTGATGAATCAAAGTACCTCTTTGAAACTCTGTCAGATCCTGTGAAGTATAGCTACGAGAACCATCTGAGATGTCTTGAGGAAATGGCTGGACAACAAAGCCAAAGATATATATAATGTCGCAGAGATAAGCGCGCACAACAGAAGAAAAGGTGTGCCAGAGATTAGGCTGAGTCACTGGACCACACCCCACAGGGTATAAAAGGGGGTGAGGTGGCCATTCAGACTCTGTGACGGACAAAACTAACTACTATTGAGTCACATTGCATCTTTGGAAACAACATTATCGGCCTTGGATTTATTTTACGAACTGGACAATTCTTGACTGTGTGTATTTTGTTTATGAGTAAAGTTCTTGGCAAGCAGCTACTGGGTTGCTGCCAAGCTTCTTATCGGAAGAATTGGTTGTCTGCCAGTTTATTTAACCCCCAGCTGTCTGTTTGTGTGTGTGTGTGAGACGGTATTGATCCTTAATGCTTTCCATTTTTGCTTTCTTGTGGCTTGGACTCCCGCTGCCTATGGAATCTGGTTGAATCACCTTGTAGAACATTGTATTCTGATGAAGCAAATTTATTCTTCTATAAAAGAAAAGCTCAGTGATGGCAGGACTGGTTGACAATGGCTAAAAGCCTACATCGGTTTTCAAGGAAGTATAAATTGGTAGCCTTCCCAAACCTGGCACACATACACATACACACAGGTGGATTGGGATTACAATACCTTAAATCCTAAACTAGTGTGACCAGGAGTTTTGGGAGGTGCAGTTCTTACACATCTGAAGAGAGTCCAGTTGGGAAATGTTAGATTGTGGGTTCCAAAGACTGTTAGAATTCTCTAACCACCCAGCAATACAACCTCTTCCTCCCTATCCAAGCATCCTCAAAAGTGTCCAGTTTTTAAGCATTGTAGAAGCCAGGATAGATACATTGTTTCCAGTGGTGGGTGTTGTGACCCAGGCCCATGTAGTTAGTATTAAATACAAAACAATTCAAAAAAAACAAACATATTTTATTAAAACAGCTGAGAATTAACTCATTCTCAGTGTATTCCAAATTAAATGAAAGCAAAGTTCTCAAAACACCACTCTTCAGTTTATCTCTGACCTTGGGATAATTAGGCAAAAAGCCAAAGACTTTTTTTTTGGCAACAGTTCAAGAACAGAAGATGCTGACAAGAAAGAAATACATCCAAACACGAAGCAAATCTCTCAATGATTGTTTTCCGGCAAAGAGCCCAAGAGCCGTTGCTGGTCTTTTAAGCCTTATGGGAGGGGCCAGTCATCTCTTGGCCCTACTCCCAAGTCGTCCTCTCTGCTTTAGCTGCTCCTGCCTTCTGGCAGCTCTTCTCATACATGCACTAGGAACAGGCCGTTTCTGCCTCTCTACTGTCAGCCTCTGGAGGCTCCGAAGTCTGTGAATCACTCCCCGATGACCTTGGCCCCATCTCTGCCTCCAATGCAGAGCCCTCATCCAGGCCTTCCCCAGCCTCCAGGACTGGCCCATGTTCTTCCTCAACCTCATCGCTGTCTGACTCTGTTGCCAGCTCCGCAGGCTGCTGGCGGACCACAACAGTGGGATTCAACCAGTGTAACAACTGTTTTGCTGAGCACGTGCTTTGAAAACAGCTTGAAAACTTACCGGTCGGTAAGGTCGGTATAGCACAGGGGCGGGTGGACTGATCCAGCTGATTGTCATAGTGAACCGGTTTGCTCTCAGCTGATCATCAGAGCTATCGGTTCACCTGATCTGGTCCAAACCGGTTGAATCCCAACCTTGATTGTTCCTCTGTTGATCATTATTCATTTCTATAATTCCTTGTCATTAGTTACGGGATCAGATTGCCTGTCCTTGACTTCTTTGATTAAAAAAAAATTGTTCACATCTTCCCACTTCCTTCTTACACTTTTATGTAATCGATATTGCTGAGAAGGACTGGTATGTAATTCTTCCATAGGTGTTGCAAAATAGGATTCTAGTCTTTTCTCTTTTCTAGGTGAGTTTAGAAGAAGTAAGCTAATTACAACATAAACTGGGGAACACATGCCCTGAAGAATTAATGTTGTACAACGTTTTTTTCCTATCAATTCTCATTCAATTTAATGAGAAAGAAATCACTTTGGAATTGCTTTCAAGGTGAAGAGAGACGATCTGTGAAATTCTCATACTCAGAGTTTGGTGTTCTAAGTACTTTGTTACAGGGTGGACAAGATTGATGTGTGAATATCCTATATTTCATTGTACAATCTTCTCTAACAATTTGCAGCCTTTCTGGCTTTCTCTCATTCAGTTAAATCCCAGAAGAAGACATCATCATCATCTGCCAACCTTTCCTATCTTGCTTTTTTTCCTGATTAGAGAGTGAGAGCAGCCAGGAATGAGAAGATGTGTAACAGAAAACAAGAAAATGTTTTCTGCCCCAATGATAGTCAGCTTAAAAATGCCACAAACAAAGAATATAATTCTTAAGAGCACTAAAAAATAAGATAGAAAAACAGAAACCATTTTCATAATGAAAGAAAGCCATTGAGAATTAACAAGTAGATGTTGGCATAGAATTAAAAAGCAGCTGATAACAGCTCTTCTGAATCTAACAGAGAATTGGTTCACCAGCCTATTTACACAAGGGTCAACTGGATGGCAATGGAAAGTGCACAAAACTATCAAACTAAGAGAATCCTCCTGGTGATATTCCTAAGTGAATGAAGTCACATAAACATGCCCCAGGAGAATATTGCAGGGGAGGTCACTGGGACCAGAGGTTTAGTCTTCTGAGCTTTCAGATTCGTGCTCGAGCCCACCCTCAGGGAACTTCTCTGTAGCAGAAAGTGTGAGGGAAATTCCCTGAGGCTGAGCTTCAGCACAAGTCTGAAAGCTCAGAAGACTAAGCCTCTGGTCCTGGTGACTGACCCAGATTGGATCCTGCAATATTCCTCAGCAATCGCATTCAGAGACATGCTGTCTTCAATTTTAGATCTTAGTTTTATCTTCTAGATCAGGGGTGTCAAACTTAAGGCCCAGGGGCTGGATCCGGCCTGCGGGGTACTTAGATCTGGCCCACGGTACCATTCTGGAAACAGAAAAGGACCGGCCCACGGTGCTTCTGCCACTGAAAATGGAGCTCAGGAGAGCAATGGGCAGCCCTCCTGAGCTCCGTTTTTGCTGACAGAGGGTTGCAGGAGGCTGTTGCAGATGAAAATGGAGCTCAGGAGCCCGTTTTCACTGGCAGAGCTCTCGGGCCACCACAGGTGCCCTAGACACAAGTGCCCACCCTGGTCACTTCTCCCCCGGCCCCCCGAGGTCAAACAGAACCCAGATGCTGTCCTAAATGAAATTGAGTTTTGCACCCCTGTTCTAGATATTTTACTAGAAGAGTACTCAAATCTTCTGCTCGAATAAAATTCCCTATACCATCAGGCTTGAAATTTTAAGTCTGGATAGCCTTGAACTATGTCATCTACGTTCCGACCTATGCTTAGTTCATAAGATTATTTACCAAAAAGTCCTACCTGTAAATGAGTACTTTAATTTCAACCATAATAACACAAGGACTATCAATAGATTCAAACTCAATGTAATTTGTTCTAATCTTGATAGTAGGAAATATGACTCCTGCAATAGAGTAGTAAATATCTGGAACACTCTACTTGATCCTGTTGTTAATCTCGCTAACCCCCATATCTTTTACCTTAAACTGTCTACCGTGGACGTTTCATGTTTCTTAAGAGGTTCCCTAAGGGGGCGTGCATAAGCACACCAGCGTGCCTACCGTCCCTGTCCTACTGTCCCCATTTATATGTAATCATTCTATGTGTTTATGGCTATGTTTTGCCTATTTATATCCTTTTATTTGTGCCAATTTTTTTCATGTGTCCATGTCTATGTCTGTACTGTTACTTGTTTCCTTGTACTTGTTGACAGACAGACAGACAGACAGACAGACAGACAGACAGATAGGTACAGTGACTAGTAGCCATGCATATCTCAAAGTCACCATTCACCTTGGTGGTTTATTTATTCTGCTATTTATTCATTGATTCTAATTGCTTTCTGTCTTTCCTCCAGGAAGCTCGGTGCTGTATACTTGGTTGACTCACTTCCCCCATTTTAGCATCATGACAGCCTTGTGAGGTAGATTAGACTGTGAGTTAGTGACTAGCCCAGTGTTTTCCAATGAGCTTCAGAATTGTATGAGGATTAGGACTGTGTTATCTCCAGTAGAACATACTATTATTTTGAATTCTGATTGAGTGAGACCAGATCTCTCTTTCACCTTTTTTCCCCTGTGCAACGTCCTGTGCAGATGTGCAGTATGTCATATAGCTCTGTGAATATTATTCTCAAAGAGAATATATTCAGTTAAAGCCCTAAGACCCTCGAGAATTGCTTCAGTAAGCAGGAGGCTCAAATAAACTCCTGGATGTATTTTGTGGATGAATTCCTTTTGGTTGCTTAGAATTCACCTATTGGATTAATGTGCCCAAATTCAGTAGCTCATTGGAAACTGTCTTCCATTCGACCCGCTCCGTCAAATCCAAAACATTTGTAACATGGAAACGCAAAGTCCTTCGCAGTGGGAACTTTTAATAACTGGTGGTTAATCATTCACTGGAGGACACTCCCCATGTAGGAGAGGCCTTGGCATGATTATTTTATGAGGGTCAACATCTCTGTGTGCACTTTATTTTCCAATACGTTCCATTTTTGCTCAGGATGACAAGTAAAAAAAAAAAAAATATAGCTTCCAGGAAAGTGGGAGGTTAGGTGGATAACCAGCAAAGTGAATTAAAAATGGAAACCACTATTTTCGTCACTCCTTCTTCCCCTCTCCTTTGAGGATTTGCATTCATGAGGCAACTGGTATATTTAGTACTTCATTAGATGAGCTGTTTACTCCAAAATACATTGGCACTTATGAAATAAACAACATTTGCAGGCACTTCAGAAATTCTGTTTTTCCTGCTTTATTTTGTGCCTCATCTCATTTCTTAAAAAGTGGCATAGGAGGTGTGACCTTGCAGCAGATTCCTGTAGGGCAGAATGCACTTCCCGTGGCTTCAGATCTTTCCTTTGTTTAATTTCAGTTAAGATAAATTGCTGCAGAATTTGTATCTGCTTTGGTTGACTTCATGAAGGCTTTTATCAGAAAGTGGATGGAGGGGATACGACATCCTGGATCTCTTGAACTTTTGGCATCTTTCAGTGGCTGGACTAACATTCCTTTTTGGGTCATTTGTCAGGATGCTATTTTATAATGATTCTTATCCTTTTTGTCAGACCATCTAGAAGGTAGAGCTGGGGAACCACAGTTCAACACCTAGTTTGTTGACCTGCAGTGTTGCACATGTTTTGTTCTTGTTCCCCATACTGTTCAACAGGTACATGGAACTACTGAAGGAAGGACATTTGGAACTTTGGAGTGTGGTGCCATCAGAACTGTATGCTGATGATACTAGACTAGGTTTTTCTTTACCATTCGAATCTACGGAACTGATCCGTATCTTTAAATGTTGCCTAACCTTCAAAAATGTCTAGATAAGGAAGAGGACACTTCAAGCACTATGATAGTGTCTGTGAGTCTATGATTCTATAAGTACTGAGTAAGTTCAGTGTTTGAAAAGAACAAAGGAGACTGACACTGTTCAGATTTCCCTGAGATAGTGTGTGTGTGTGTGTGTGTGTGTGTGTGTGACACACACACACAAACACACACACACACACACACACACACAATATACGCATATTCCCTCTGTTCCCCTTTCATGAGTCATGGAATAATAAATAACCTTTCTGCATATTTATTCATAGCAACTTAAGCCTGAGCCTCGTGAGATTAAACAAAATATAATTAAAATTCTATCCTGATTTAGAAAAAATAAAATACCCTGCATCACCAAATGTAATCTTCAAATGATGAGAAGCTGGGAAGAGGAAATGAAAAAGCTATGAAACTTGGCTGATCTTAGCTGCATCTCTGCAGCCTCAAAAAGAAGAACAAGGGAAATTATATATCTTGTCATTCCTAGTGCCTCTTGCTCCTATTCCTCATTGAAAAATGAATAAATTAAAGCTCAGAAGTGAAGATTTCTTCATGAAAGTTATATTTCAGAAAGATAAAAAACAAAGAGCCCATTAATGAATTGTTGTGACTTTGTTTTTTATTCTTTCCAGAAAGTGACAGGTCTATTTCCCTTATTGCATCTTCTTCAAAAATATTTCTCTTTTTCCTCCTTTCACTCCTGGATAGCAATAGCAGTAGCACTTAAGACTTACCACTCCACAGTGCTTTACAGTCCTCTATAAGTTTACAGAGTCAGCATATTGTCCCCAACAATCTGGATCCTCATTTTACTGACCTCAGAACGATGGAAGGCTGAATCAACCTTGAACCAGTGAGACTCGAACTGCTGGCAGTCGGCAGTCAGAAGAATTAACCTGCAATACTGCATTCTAGCCATTGTGCCTCCATGGCGCTTGGTGCTATTCTACTAACTCTAACATAATTTTAGTGGTGCAAATGTTCAGCAGGTTCAGAAATCTATATGAACATCTCTACTCATTCCTTCCTATACTGTATGTGATGTGCTGTATATACAATTCTAAAGTTGTGCTTCGGTTCATCACTTTCTCTACTCCAAAAACAAAAGGCTAATTGCATTCCAGATTGCATAAATAGCTCAAAGAATGCTAATTTGGTCCATTTATATTAAAATGCCAATTATACAATGTTGTTCCTTGCCAAACTTTCTAAAAAAAACCCAAACCAAAGTTACCTGAAAATAAGACGTATTCAGTGATTCCTTTTGAATGAATTTTGAAACTTCATCATA